>JAINUG010000039.1:3600000-4800000 GCA_029706075.1 Aldrovandia affinis | reverse complement strand
AAAAGATGACTCATCAGGCCATATTACTTTCATCCATTGCTCAGAAGTCCAGTTGATGTGCTCATTACACCAGGTTATGCGTTGTTGCGCATTGGCCATGGTTACAAATGTTTACAGAATGGCAGCCCTACCATAGATATCAGCTTTGTGAAGCTCACTCAGTTTTTGTTGAGACTAGGTCACGGAGGTGTAGATTCAGTTCTGTGATCATTTAAGAGGCTATTTTGCAGCTTTTAGCAACTAGCTTGCCTATCTGTCACTGTAAATACGCTTTGACCCGCCACCTCTGTTCCCCTTGCCTGTTGCAGGTTTTCCTTGTTTGGCATATGCTGTCATTAATTTCAACATTTTTCCCACATTAAATCATTTTGCATTATCTGTGACTTCTGCACCTGCAAAAGCACCAACTGTTTGACCTCTTTCAAAGTCTGTTAAATCTCTCACGTTGCTTTAGAAACTCACATATGAACTGTCTTTTATAGCAGAAACATATTGCCAATTAGCATTGACATTAATATGAAACAAATGTGTAGACTCCTTTTTAAGTGGGATTTCATTGCTTCAAAACATTCAGCGTTTTGCGTTTTTTCATCTACAACCTGCACTCACCTCTGCCTTCTCTTCTCAGAAACAGCGCCACAAACCTTTGATCAGGTAAACACTGAAATGCAGCAGATTAAAACGAAGTGTGGGAATCTCCAGATTACCATTGAATGAATGGGGACTGAATATCAAAGCACCCAACGTCGGTAGTAATGAGCCCTTTCGCCCATGGGGGTGAGCCTCCCTCTCCCACGCACCCAAAACACAAATAATCTGCAGCCCACTAATGAGTAACGAGTGTGCATCCCATTATTTACAGCACATCTTTAGTAGCGAGAGCAGGGCCAGATTTATTTATTGCAAACATGCGATCTTAGTTTAGACGTAAACCTTTCCCTTCCTCCAGGATGCTGCGTGGAGCAGAACTAATCCTGAATAGGCACCACAAGAAGGAGAGGCGTGTCAATATCTAAAGCAATCTGGCAATCAAACTTGTTGAGTTGGAAAAACATTTCCCATGAGGGCGACAGACATCATTTCTTCCCTTCAAATTATTCCATCTCATTTCATTCTCGCTTTTTGATTTCCAAAACAACATTCGGCTGTGAGATTTATCCAAAGACTGAAAGTGACAAAAATCCATAAATGATTATCCCAATGACATTCTCGTTTATGGCTATGTTTAAGAAGTATTCCCCTGTTGTAAGTGTCTAAAAGAAAGTGGATATATTGGAAACAATTATTGTTTGAGATGTGAAAACGTCCTATAATGTGGGGTGGGGGGGGGGGGCATGGCTGTTCTTGCAGCTGTGAAACTTTCTCATTGTTAATTTTAGAAATGTGTTTGTCAACCATGGTCATATTTGCAGTAGAAGGAATTTGTACAAAGGTAGAACACTTTTCTGTCTAAAATTACCCCAAATGTATTATGCGTTCTAAGAATTTTTATAATTTTGAGGAAGACGAGAGGAAGCAATTTACAGTTTTACACATAAAGGAATTGAAAGCGCAGATTTAGGAACTGAGTCACGAATTAGGTCAAGCTTGAAGACGGGATTTCAGACCAATTATTTCACTATATCTCCTTGCGACACGAAACGACACCCAAAAAAAATTCAAAACCATAGGAAGTGTTTGATGAAACCTGGTCTATTGATTGAAGACACAGATGGTAAAGTATATTATTGGACAGAATGGACAGGATTTATTCTGTAATGTTTTTGTAGGAATTACTGCACCTTAGAAACTAGCCTAGAAAAACATAGCTTTAAAAAAGTTATTTTTGAACTTTATACTCAGCGTGTTAAAAAAAAAGTCATAAAAAACTGGCGGTTATTGAAATGAGATCTCAGCGATGCTCCTAAATCTAATAAACTGTGCCTAGCTGAAATAATGAGACTTTCATACAAACGCAATGCTATGTAAAGCACAGTACAGGAAGTGTATGCATCCAGAGAAAACTTTAAAATATAGAGAAATATGTGAATGGACAGAATGCAATGAGGCTGTCCTCTTTCAGGAATGAACATGTGCACTATAGTGAAAATCATTCTGATACAGTGTATATGTGTTCACATATTTGCAGAGAAGAGTGTGTAAATAGAAATTCACAAGAAATTCATGAAAGTTTTTAAAGCCATTACTGACTACTACAGTATTCGTTAACATTAGAAGCCAAAGAGAACCCAGAATATTTTTAAATACCTGGAAAGCGCTCTGGGATGAAGACATCAAATTGTTCCATAAACTCAGTGCCTCAGAATAGAGATAAATAACGACATACAAATTCAATTAGCAAACATGAAAGCACCCAGTTTTGTTGTTGGCACTCAATTTAGTGAAGAGAAAATACATAGTTTACATATGTTTAACATATGAATACAAAATCAAAGGTTGAATATATCTGGCCTCAGTAAACATAAACAACCCCCTAGGTGATTAATAAATGTATCAATTTATCTAGATCTCTGTGACAAGGCTGTTCCATTTGCAATATGGAGTTTGAAGATTTGCGGTACTTATTTTAAGGAAAACCAGGCTTCTCTCGATAACAAGAAAACAAACTCTACCTCTACTTTCTTCAAAACAGTCCCAAACTTTCCCCACACACCTGATTTCAATCCATGCTCATTAAATTACCACCAGGTGTGACTGACTTCATTTAGTTGTGACAGCCTGATACACATGATACATAGCAATGACATTACAGACAATTAGCAGTTTAAGGTACACATGCTAGTATATTCAGAACAGTTTGAAAATTGAAGACATTTGGGTACCCTTAAAACATCACAGCAGTTTCACATGCATCAAATTAATTAAAATAAAGTGAAGCATGTCATGCCCAACATGTCCATACTATCTATCCACCTTTTTTGACACTTGCAATCTTCCTGAATTGATCAGGCCAATCTTGCAAGTCCCTAAATCTGTATATTGCAAAGTGTGTGGCATGATGTTGTAACAATTTCTGGTTGATGCCAGAATTAAACTGGAAGCCAGTTTGGAATTAATATGAAATAGTGAAATAAGTGATAATTGTTCGTTGGTTTTTTGGGGGTACCTTTTGTACAATGTTAATTTTTTGGGGACTTTTCAAATCTGTTGAAAAAAATGACAAGAATGGCTGTTGATCACAAATTATTTCCTCTTTACAATAGCTCGGGGCACTATTTGCTGGTTTTTGTACTTCAATTAATAATATCTATCAATCTATCTATCTATAATGCAGCTGAAGTATTCCTTGGTGACATGTTGTGTTGTAACCCTTATTTATTGTAGACGGTCAATACACTTTTGGACTTGTCATTTTTTGTATCTGTTGATTGAATGGATGTTTTAAAGGAGGATGACTCAATAAAGTCTACTATAAAGATAAATAATATCTATCTGATGTTGCTGAGGTATTCCATGGTGTCATGCTGTGATGTAGTCGATGACCTCACTCACTGCGCGTGACCACGCCCTCCAGCCTGATGATGTTGGGGTGATCGAACTGTCCCATGATGCTGGCCTCACTCAGGAAGTCCCGTCTCTGGGTCTCTGTGTACCCTGTCTTCAGGGTCTTTATTGCCACGTTGGTCTCCTTCTTTGAGGGCTGCTTCAAGCGTCCACTGCACACCTCCCCAAACTCACCTGCACATGCACAATCAACTCAAGGTTACCAAGGATACAGGATAAAGAGGTGACACAAGCACCCTCATAGTCTATATAGACATGTCTTTAAGGATAGCTTTATTGGTGTTTGTTGGTATTTAATAAATGGAATATTGTATTAAACGGATAGCTTTCATGCCAACCTTTTCAGACAGAAATGAAAAGAAAAAAGTAATTTTAATGAAATACATTTTAAGGACGAGTGATGGTGGAACTCAGGCCTAAATAGTATTCAGTTAATGTTTGGTTGGTGCTAATAACATGGTGCAAATGTCACACAGTTACCAAAGTAACAGGGTACTGATTATCTGTTTCTTAAAAGGGAGCGATTTGGGAGGCAAATTGCGTCATTCAGGGTCAAAAAGTTAAGCAAAATATGTTGGTGCTGCGGTTTCAGTTTCAGTAATTTCAGCTGCATTCAAAAGCAATCAATTCTTTTCAAAGAAACTAACAATTGAAATGGGCACGTGAATTAAAGGGAGATATTCATCCAACTGAAAATAATTACTTTTTGTATTTAAGTGACATGTTATTGTGAACCTCCTCAGAGATGATTATGGTGACACTATGATGATATAAAGTCCAGTGAAAATGTTCATATCAATCAGGCGATGGGTCTGAACACACGTGCACTGACTAATGAAATAAAAAAACTTAAAGAAAAACAAACCTAAATCCAATTAAATATCCATGTCAAATGCTAACCATAAACTTGTGACATCAGAATTCTTTCATATGTATATGTTTGTCTTATTTGTTAATGTCCCCCTAAAGTGTTTTTTAGATATCAATCATAAAGTCATCTTCTTCAGTGTCGGATCCCTGGTCAACAACGTGTCACTGTCGTCTCGATATATGTTTTTCACCAAAAATGATTCATTAACCATTATAATGTTGCCTTGATTAAGCCACATTATTTCACTGATTAAAAAATTCCAAGATGGACTGGCCATGTTTGTTCAACCATAAACATTAACTGCATCATGGATGATTGACATTTTTGCCAAACCCTGAATGCTCTTTGCAGGTAACTCTGGAGAACAGGATTCCCTTGTTTATTCTGTGCTTCTGTCCTTTTCCTGCTCGGAGGTATGAATCATGTGTCATCATCTACCCTGGCATCAGACTTCAGGGACCCACTGTGATTGGTTTAGAGGGCACCGTGGGGGGTGAAATTTGATATCCCAGTAGGAGGTTACCCAGAACCCCTGCTACATTGCCCTGCACTCCATTAAAGCCAGTCAGGCAGTGAGGATGGGTGCTGGGAAGAGTTATACCACATCACAGGCGTTACGATAATAAGAACTCACCTCCCCACGAGGTGCTAACTGATTTCCCTTTGCACCCACTGACATGTTACGTTACGGATGCTTCTTACAGATAAATGTCACTTTAAAAACGAACTTTACAATATTCTGCAGGTGTTGAATGGAATTGTTCGAAATTTGGCCCCTACCTGCCCCAACCACCTTGTCGATCGCTATGCAAGAGGCGTCCAGCTCTCTGGCAAATTCATGGACGGCCTGACTCGGGTCCTCATAAGTGTGGGGGTCCACATAGGTCTGGATTCCTGGAAGTCTCACTGGAAGATTTAGAGTTGATCACATGTTTTGTCCGAGTCATATATATGTCATGCGCAGCTTGGCCCTGTCACATTTTGGGCAGTTATTAGTACTTATTAGATACATTTGAAATATATAGATAAGCAATTCCATGTTGTTTGGAAAAAAGGAAATGAAAAAGGCTGTATAGATTCATATGACCAAAAATTACAAATGGAAAACTTCATATACAACTGATCTGCCCTTTACCCATTGAATCACATGGTAACTATAACTCTGTCTGTGAAAGTGTCTATATTGTTCATGAAAACCTTTATTTGTCTAAGTACTTTTTGTATGCTTTACTAAGCTCTGTCATCTTAAGTGTATATAGTTTTGATTTGATGTAATTGTGTTATTTGTATTGTACATTTTATCTTTTCTTTTCTCCCTACCCCCGTTTTTTGTTACTTCCCACCCCCATTTCCCCTTAAAATAATAAAACAAATCATCACAAAAAAAGAAAACTTCATATACATACATGGAAATTCATTACAGTTCCAAAAACCAAGCTACAAGTAGCAGAGATTCACAGAGCCCACACATAACAAAACATTTAAATGAATCATAGTGTAGTTAACCAACAATTTGTTAAACAACAAATAACATATTTGCATTTGATGTCATTTAATAAGCAATTGACCCCATCCCTGAACATAATTACATATTACCAAACTCAGAAATGACATCATCTTGTTGATTTGAACTGGTTTCAATGTGAGACACTGTATGGGGCCCAAAGACTACACCAAAATGCTGACTCAAAGCAGGGACATTGAGATCTACAGACAGACAGACAGACATATGCTTACAGTGGCCATTGCCAAAGTGAAGTCTTTTCTCGTCTGGATGTTTAGACTTGCTGTAGTCACAAAACCTGCCAACAGGAATGGTCATTATTAATAAACATTTCTCTAGAATTTCTCAGCAGGTACACAAATTAAATTAGACCTCCAGTGTTGTCTATTTGATTTAATTTTAATAACAACACAGCAGGCGTGTGTGTGCATGGGGGAGAGCTTGTCCTCGCATGCTGTGCTATGGGACAGAAGCATATTCATGTTTCTTAAAATAACTCTTAGATTTAAGCAGTCTTTCGACAGTAAGGGCAGACTAGATCAGCTATTTACAATACACGTCACTCTGCTCTTTGATGGCACATTTTCTAAAGTAAGATATGAAGAGTATGAATAATACATATCCTGTCAAGGCAGTTGGCAAACTACATAATAACATGAACGCATATGCTTTTCTCGATGGTCATATATATATATATATATATACGTATATATACACTACCGGTCAAAAGTTTTAGAACACCCCCATTTTCCAGTTTTTACTGAAATTTAAGGTAGGTGCTAAACTGGCAGAGGTTTAAAAAAAAAAAAAAAAACCTCTACATTTCAGAGTTATAAAAAAAGGCCCTTTTCAGCGAACAAGTAATGGGTTAACGTGGGTTAACAGTCACTCTGTGCAAGTCGCCGACTCTGGATCCAGCAAAAGAGCCCCAGACCATCAGGCTTCCTCCTCCATGTTTGACAGTTGGTGTCACACACTGAAGAACCATCCTTTCTCCTACCCTGCATGATAAACTGAAGATTTCAATTTTTTATTCATCGGTCCATAAGACCTTCTTCCAGTCTTCAGTATTCCACTGGCAGTACTTCATGACCCAGGCAAGCCTCTTTTTCTTATTTGCCATCTTAGCAATGGCTTTCTTACTGCCACTCGACCTGTCAAACCTGCAGCTTGAAGTCTTCTCTTCACAGTTGAAACTGAGACTTCCTTACTTGGACCAGTGTTAAGCTGTGTTTGAAGCTGTTGTCCTGTGAGCCACCTATCACGTAAGCTGTTGACCTCAGAAACTTGTCTTCTGATTTTGTTGTGGCTTTGGGTCTGCCAGACCTCTTCCTGTCAGAGTTTCCTCCAGTTTCCAAGGGCATTTTGATGGTGTAGGAAACTACTCACTGCATTATTTTTCAGTTTTTGGTGACCTAGCCTTTTTTTTTTTTTTTTTTTTTTTAAACCTCTGGCAGTTCACCGCTTACCTTTGTACCATTTCAGATTATTCACTGGACTTGAACTGCTTACATTTCAGCAAAAAATGGAAAATGGATGTGTTCTAAAACGGTAGTGTATACAGTACAGTGAGTATTCAACCCCTTTGAAATTTTTCACAATGTATTTTCTTACTTTGATGGAATCAAAATTGATTTAATTTGGATTTCTTGCCACTGATCAACACAACATACTCTATAATGTCAAATAAAAAAATACTTTTTGTTATAAAAAAAGAAGCTTTTTGTTAATTAATTACAAAAAAACAAACAGACAATAATTGATTGCATAAACATTCACCCCTTTTTCTAAGACACACCTAAATAAACTTCAGCGGTCACATTACTATTTGATCAGAGGCCACCAGGTGTTTCAAATCATTTCAAATTAAATACAGCTGTCTATGAGAGGTACTACAATTGATTAGTCAATTTTGAAACAATTGCTTTATCATGAAAACCAAAGAACATTCAAAGCAAATCCAAGAAAAGGTTTTTCAAAAGCAACAATCGGGAAGGATATAAGAAGATTTCAAAGACGTTAAATATCCCCCAAAGCACCATTAAGTCCATCATAAAAAATTATATAGAAAATATAGCACAACTGTGAATTTGCCTAGAACAGGCTGTCCTCCAAAACTGATCATCTGTGCGAGAAGGGCACTTGTAAGGGAGGCACACCATGAAGTAAGAAAATAAAATGTGAAAAATTCCAAAGGGGGTGAATATTATGATAAATGATAATCCAGATAATTTAAGACTTTATTTGATGAAAATATTTTTAACACCTGCAATCATTTCTAAGACAAACCTTTAGTAATACATTGTCTTTATATGTTTATATGTATTTTTCCGTCTTTCTGTGTGGTTTGTATTGTCATTGGCCTGATCAAATAAATGGGTGTTGTGATTGTTTGGGGCCTGCTGCATTGGAATCCCATTGCCATTTGGCCCAGGCCGGTTTAGGTGTGGCCCAGGCTGGTTTGGGTGTGGCCCAGGCCGGTTTGGGTGTGGCACTGACCTGCCGAGGAGGAGGTACACCACCACCGCCAGGAGGATAATGGCCACGGCCGAGGAGATGGCAATTAGAACCACCTGGCTGTTCTCACTGGAGATGGAGAATGCTGGAGAGATGGGGGGCAGAGCAAGAGCCGACTCAATATCAGGGACCGTAGCCAAACACCCCCCCAAATCCCTTTTATTAAACAAAAGAAAAAAGAGTGACTTCCACAACCCATATCTCACCACAAAATACCTTTTGATGCTCTAAAGATTCACAAATAAAATCAAATACGTTTAGCAGCATCGAAGAGCCTCTGGTTTATTTGGATGTCCACAGACTCTTAGTGTAGGAGTATTTCTCCAGGGCAAATTCCCACAAAGACAGGCTCTCTACATCTGGCCACCAAATCATCTCCGCTACATACGATTGACAACACGATCCCCTCAGTTCCCTACCCACTTAAGATTCCCCTGGTCGTCACTGCAAAAGAAAACTGACTTCTCAGTTGACCGACCTGCTTCAGTAATGGCCAAATAATACAATAAAATACAAAATCTTCATCGGGCCGGCGGCGCTTACAGTCAGGGCTGGTCTCGAACTCCAGTTTTCGGCTGCTGGCGCCGTACCCCGCCGCAGTGCGGGCCCGTATCTGCAACAGGTACACGGTGTCGGGCTTCAGCCCATTCAGAGTCACATTGGTACCCTTCGCTCTCAGGATGGTGTAGCTTGTCTCTTGTTCCTGCTTCAAGAAGAACACACAGACGCACGCATATGCACACACACACAAACAAACAAACAAACAAACAAAAACACACACACACAGACATATACACACACAAACAAAACACACAGCACGCACACACACAGACACACACACACACAGAAGATAGAAGTGAATGAGAAGCTGAAATTCATCCACACAGAGACAGGATCATGTTCCAGATCTGCTGCCTGCTGATTGGCTCATGTCTACACCAGTCCACTGTGTAAAAACAAAATACAAAATGTGCATTTATAACTAAATGCACCCTGGTGTGTTGGAAATTGTGCCAGCTCTTCTTCATAAATTACCACCACCTTTATTTTGTATGTCTTTTTGTAAGGATCTGTGGTGTAGATATCCCCTCCGCCACTGAAACAGCAGAAGATTTATGGGACATCTTTACATTCGTGGCATTGTTTCCAGATGTGCTTCACACTGGGAGAAATAGGGAAGTAGCACAGTTCACAGTAACGCAGAATCAAAAGTTCTGCTGTTTAATCGGGTCTGGGGTTTAATATCATCTTTCAGTCTCGTATCCAATAATTATCTCGCATATTTGACAGGATGTTAGGGGTGGCAGTGAATAACCTCTCATTTTGAGCAATTGAGGCAGAGAAAAAACATTCAGACATAATTTGTCCTCTGAACTGTTGTAATTACTGGAATATCAGGACTGAAATTGGGGTGTCAGTTCTCATGGGGAATACAAAAATCCTGGTTTTAAAGCATGGTACCACTCAAACCCAGGATTTACAAGTATCAGTGATGTACCACCAGGGCTGGACTGGCTATACATTTGGGCCTAGTTTTGGGCATAGGGCCGGTAGAATCATTTTATATATATTATACCACGGACCCCCCCGGTATACACTGAGCGCGATCTTTTCTTTTTAATCTACATTTTTTCCCTTCATTCTTCCATTTTGAATGGCCAGCTGTACTCTTTCATTACTGCTATTGTCACCCTCAGTCACAAACTGGTCAGTGACTCCAATTCATACCGTGTACTAGAGAAGAGAGCTAGTGGCAAATGCAGGAGAGCTCTCTCTGACCACAGCCATATGTTTCTTCCTTCACTCACCGATCTACGGAAATTAAATGAAATTTAAATGTGCATTGAGGTGCAACGTCCAAATATTCTATCATTATATAAAAAGCACATGGGGAGTGTAGACTTTGCTGACAAAACAATTGCCTGTTACAAGAGACAAACAAAGTCACTAAAGTGGTACTATAAAATAATTTGGTACATGCTTGACATCGCTATCTTAAATATTTGCATTGTTACCATAATGTTCATAATACAAAGATGAAATTGCGCAACTTCAGAGAGTCTCTATAAACAAACTTGATAGGTATAAGCTACAGGAAAGCAGTAGGAACTCCAGCTCTAGACAATGGCAGAAGGTTCAATCTGGATTTGCCCCACACACCAAAGTGAATGAAAACTGCTAGTACTTGTAAATGTACGTTTAACGTGTTGACACAATTTTTATTTGTGTAGGTGAAGTGCGTATGTGTCCTGATCCATGTTTTGGCACCTTCCATTACCAGAAGTTTGCTTATGATGATCCCAACAGACACAACAAACAAAAGGTAAAACAATGTGATAACTAATAACAAAATGAAGAATGAGACATGACAGAGAATGATATGAACTCAATTAATTGAAATGTAACTCTTCGTATCAAATTTCAAAATGGTTACATGAAAATGTAGATGTGACAAATGAATGTAAAATTGTAATAATGTATCTGTACATAATTTACACATGTATTTTGTATATAATAACACTAATTTGTAAAAACGTTTAATTGATATGACATACCATATATCTCCACAAATTATGCATTATTATAAATTATGTACAAATACATATTTTCCCATTTAGAAAATTTTTATATGATGTTTTTCAATTGCAACCTTTTTGTGATTGGGCATAACATCAGTTTATACATCAAAATATAAATAATCTCATGCTCTTTCCAATGATATATAATTTGCCTATTGTTTCTCTTTCCATTTACAATAAGATTGAAGTGTTAGACTGAAGTGGCTGAGTGTAAATGAGTGTGTTATGTGGCTAGGCACACACCGTGTTTACACAGAATAATGCATTAGGCAGATATGGGTTAAATTTGATTTCTGAAAATGTATAGCATAATATAGCTTCATATTATTGAAAGTATATTTGACATAAAAAAGCATAATATAATACATGTATAATACAACATATAATGCAATATAATTACAATACAAAAAGAGGAAAACTACGATGCATTTGCATGCATTCACCGTGTATTTTAAAAATCCTATTTATATCATGAAAAGGCACCAATTCTCTATCTTTCATACATTTTTCAAATAGTAAATATAAGTTTCATATACTTTCTTATATATTGCTAATAAATTCCTTCTCCATATACTTCTGAGAAACAGATTTTACAATATATTTTATTTATGTTTCTTTTGGTTATAGGAAAGGAGCTCTTACGCAGTGGAAACCCATATCCCTGACAGATTTAAGGCCGGCCTATTACCCTGTCTACGCAGTCCTATTCATAACCAGCTAATAACAATGCCAAGACTTGAGCTAGCGACGTCTGGGCCATAGAGCTTTACCGGTACTCATGGCAACTCATTAAAGACTGAGCACCTTGGGTTTGTCATTAATCTTATAGATTTTCAGCACTACTGATCTACAGCTCCAGTGATAACTCTCTAGCCATTTTAATGCACTCTTGTTGCAAAGTTTCTTTGGATAAAAGTGTCTGAAAAATTACTAAATATTGACTTATTTATTAACCTTTATTTTGACAGGGAAGGTCTCACTGAGACTAGGTCTCTTTTACAGGAAAGCTGTTAACAAGCGTATAAAAAACAACAACAAACAATATAGAATACAATAAAGGACAACATAAAATAAAATAAAGTAAAAGGGGGCACAAAAGCTCAGTCAGTTACTTAAAAACAAGCGCATTCCTCTATGACATAGTCCTCCAACAGCTGTTTGAACATTTGCAAGGCCACAACTCTGTCAAGTCTAAGGAATGGTATGGTGCAAAGAAGCTAAAAGCCTTTTTTCCTAAATCAAATGTTGTAAAAGGAACCTCTCACGTTATCCAGTCCTGCAACCGGGTGGAATATTGTAGATGAATAATAAGAGGTGTTTTTTTGTTTGGGTAGCAAGGGACGGCCAGCCAACATTTTGATATAGGCTGCAATGATGTGTGCTAAAATTATCTCCTGAAATGAAGCCCAGGGCACAGTGATAAACTGCATTTAATGGTTTTAATGTTGAAGCAGAAGCATGCATGTCGATGACATCCCCATAATCTAAAACTGATAAAAATGTGGATTGGACAATCATTTTCTTGCTGTCAAAAGCAAAACATGATTTATTTCTATAAAAGAAGCCTAGTTTTGTTCTTCATTTCTTTGTAAGTTTGGCTATGTGAGTTTTAAAAGAAAGTTTTTCATCCAACCAAATACCAAGATATTTATATGAAGTCACTTGTTCGATTTGAAGGCCATCTAGGGTAAGCATTTCATGATCAGTAGGACAGAGAATGTCATAAATTTGGTTTTATTACAATTTAGCACAAGTTTGAGGTTAAAAAGTGCAACTTGTATTGTATTAAAAGCTTGCTGAAGGTTGGAGACTGGCTTACAACTAGTAAATGGCAATTGTATTTAAAAATGCAAATGTTCCATGTGCATGTTTCCCTATTAGAATGCCACTGTCATAGTGCCATTGATGTTGGTATCATAAGACGCATGCCTTCCCAGCCCAGAGAATGCACTTGACGTGCCCTCAAATAATTGAAATATTGCTTCAACTCATCAGCCTTCTACAGCACCTACAATCTTGAATCCATATTGAGCGTTTTCCTCTACGAGCCATGTCCTCATTCTCAACGTCTGGGCAGACGAAAATGAAACCTGCACAGGGCTATGCGTTCCTTGATTTGAGCTGTATATCTTTCACATGTTGTCAGCTTTCCCTGCTCACAAGCCTCCGGTGAGGGCTTCGAACTATACAGCCCTTAGCTCGTCCACCATTTCTGTGGTGTGGAGGTTGACGAGGCATATGAGTGTTACTTTTAAAAGTGTACAGTACCATTCTCAGATACAATACAAAAGACTTGAGTTTCTTCTTAAGTTTCTGTGTTTATATTTTATTCTGAGACATGAAGAAAAAAACCAGAAAGAAACCCATATAGCCTACTACCACATTGTTTTGTTCATCAGCAACCATCAAAAAAAGCTTCTCTGCAGTTTGCTAAAACAATTAGATAAACAGCCATAACCGTTCTAAACTGTTTATCAGAAGCTATGAGACACTGAAATTTGAGGAAAATCTAAATCGGCAATAAACAGTACAATATTTACAAATATTAGTTTGTAAGCTTCTTCCCACCACTAGAGCCAAACATTATTCTTCACTTAAAGGCAGGACTATGGCTGTCCTGGAACCATTTTGTCATGGCCCCCCAAATTCTTTCACAAGCTTGAGGAATGGTAACTGGAAGGTAATGGATACTATTAAAATAAGAACAAAGAATAGTCACAGCTGAACTTGTGATGGGAGATGGCCACAGAGTATCTGAAAGTTAAACTGTATTCACAATTCATTCTATACCCTGCTGATCGTATATGTACAATAATACAGTTGTTCAAATTCTGAACTTTGTTTTTATACTGACTGTTAGCTCATGACATTCCAATGACAATGACAGTCAAAAGAAACCCAGTGTCCTGTCAATTAAGCAAATATATGTAACAAATATTATATCTGAAAATAAATGAGAAGTCCTAGTAAAGAATAGGCATAATATGCTATATAGGAGATATATTTACAATTCTGAACCGATACTTAGGCCCTTCCTAACAGCCAGGTTTATCCGTAGTCCCCCCCTGTTGCTTAGCTGTCTGCAGATGCAGCTATTCCTGAAAACAAACTGTTGTGATATGAAGTGGGGTACTCAACAACAACATTTGTAATTATTTGTTTTTCATTGCTGGGACAAAGCAAATAGCACCTTGGAGAGTGTAATACAAAATGTGGATTGTAAACTACTTTTAAAAGACCTGGACACAAGAAATGTTAAGAGTAACTTTACCATATCCAGCTGGGAATTTGATCTCTGGGTGGGTGGCTCTGGTTCCTCTTTTATATCATCCATTAGTGCGATTAATGTGTGTTCGTGTAACCTGTATGGTGAAAGAAGGTCATTCTTGCACAAAAGACCCTCTCCTGTCTTACTCTGTTTTCCCTCTGTGTCTTCTCCTGGCTCTAATGACTGCTGCCATGTTTGGGAGCGATAATTCCTTATTGACATACCTTTTATAGAACGTGAGCTAGCTCTCAAAATACCGCCTGTTATCAGGGCTCCTTAAAATTCCCACGCAAAGAGGAGGAGTCGCAATTATGTAAATCAGATGCAATTAAGTCAATCAGACAGAATACTTCATCTGCCTAATTTACAAAGTCTCCACCTTGTTTTAACGCGTTCACCCGCGGGTATACAAATGCATGAACAGATTTAGCTACGTATCTAAAGCACAGGCACAGAGTGACTTAGAGTAGAATAAAAAACATGGGAATTTGTTCTGCACCATAGATCACAAAGAAGTATTCAGGATTATTGCGACAGAAATATCTTCATTCCACACTGAACATCAATCTGATGTTCATGGCAGGAGAGGCCTCCTCTGACGGGGGTGTTGATTTATTCAAATGAATCTTTATGCCACGTCATGCACTGGCCCCCCATACCATCAGACAGCAGGGTTGAATCTGTTCTCCATCTCAATCTGTCTTGTCTGAGGTCAAGCACATCCCTCTACACAGGCATGTTTAGAAGGATGGGTGAAAGTTGTCGTTGGAAGACTTTTTATTTTGTTTTTATTGGCCTGATTCCCTTCTATGTCCCGGGATGGTTTTGGCCAAAAACCTTGTTCCACCCTGCACAGAAGCTCAAGCTATGCTGAAAAAGGGACATTTCTGAATGACAATTACGGGAACGCATGATAATTGAGCATGATTACGGGAACGCTAAGGGCCAGATTTACTAAAGGACTGCTCTTGTAACGCAAATGCAGCCGGGAAAAGGTTGCAATATCTACATTGGATTCACTAAATGGTCGCAATGGGTGAGATTGCTGTTAGGATGTGATTAGGGCTAACCTTCATGCTTCGTTTGGAGCATGCCTTCTATACCATTTTACTTACGGGGTGTTGTAAATATGTGTTTATAACAGACCATACACCCCAGCTAGAACCCTTGGCTCTGCCTGCTCTAGCCAATTGGCTGTCCCGTCCCTTCGGGAGTTGATGATGATGATGGAAAACCCACCTCTTCAGACTACACTTTTACTGAATATAAAAAAGTGATAACTTTTCTCTCCCACGCCTTACAGGTGTGGTGTGCAACCGTCTACGGTGGTGACTGTTGTATTGTTGCTGTACCGATCTCTTGCTCTAGCTGTTATTATTCTTGATATTTTAGATGCACGCTGCTCTGGGTAAGAGTGTCTGCTAAACACCTCAAATGTAAATGTAAAATGGAATGTGTTATCTGGCGAGATAGTGATTACTTCTATTACTAGACTTATTATTTCTTTATTATTATTTTATTTTTAATTATTTATTAGGTTGATTTTAATGTTTTTCATAGCTTTAATTATTTTTGTAAAAATATACATTAATTTGTAATTATTTATTATGCAGATTTTAATGTTTTGTGTGTACGTGTTGTATTCAAGTGTGTGCATGTGTATGCGTGTGCATATGTGTGTGTATGCGTGTGTGTGTGTGTGTGCGTGTTTGTTTGCGTGTGCATGTGTGTGAATGAGTGCACACATAGCAATGCCTTCTCCTTCTACATGGTCTAATAGAAATGTCTATTAGTTGAAGCTGCGTGACCAGGTTCCACAGAGCAGAAAGGAATAGCATGACTGCTTAGCACAGGAGCCTTACAGCTCTTTGTGGAGGCACTGTTCCTATATTTATACTGGAGATTTCACATTGCTACTGAATACACAAAAATATTTTGTTATAAACAGTCTACTTTTATATTCTGGAACCTAGAACTACTTATTAAGTCTACTTTCTACTTTCCAATCTTTAGTGAAGGGGGATCTTCAAACATGGCATTGGGGTGGCCCTGGCCGTCTATTTAGAGAGCTTTCAGAGTGCCTATTGTTCATGCCTGGAGTTTCCAACCAATTCTCAAAATGATCAGTAGATACAGTACAAAGACCAATAGCTGAAGTGATTATATTTCCCTCTGACCCACATACATGCACACGCACACACACACACACACACACACACACACAACACACACACACACACACACGCACACACACACAAATACACAGTACATGAAACCAGGATGAAAATTTAAATCGCAGATAAAAATGATTTCGCTTACACTAACAGGCAGTTTAAGGAGTTTGCCACTGAGCAATGACATTTCCACAGTGTGAGAGTCTGACTAAGCATTCTTAAAGAGATGTTACAAAAGACATGCACATGGGTCTTTTTTTTTGGTAACAGCTTGAGCGATGCTGTTGGCATATCTGTATTTAGCTTCAGTGCCACTGTAAGATATTCCACAGAGAAAAGGCAAACCTGTCCTCCCTGACCAAGCTCATAAAACAGGACAGGAAAAAAACAGCAGCTCTGACAATGCTCCAAAGGGCCATGTTTCTTGCACTGATTAAAAATATCCCCATGGTTGATTTCAGACTAAAATGTCACCAATAATTCATCACTTTGCCCACGGAGGGGCTGTAATTTGCTCTGCGCTAATTTTCACACTGTGCCCCTGCAGACACATTTATTGTTAATAATAAACCTTCGCTCCATTAAAGCTGGCCTTTTACCCTTTGTCTTGTAAGCGTCTCTGCACAGTAAAGCGAATGCCCACCAAAGAAGACGTGCTTCCTAAATTTCAATGTGCGTTACAAACATGCGCGATGGCAGGGACCTTAATTGGGAGACAAAATGTCTTAATAAAAACTGTTGCTGAGACCAATGTTGTTACAAACCATGTATTGTGTACTGCAATAAAACTCAAAAGCTGAAAAGAATAAATAAATGGGGAGAGTTAGCACTTACGGAAGACTTGAACAGCATTCTATTCTATCTCACTATGGCAAACCATTTTGTAGCTTTTGCAAGAAAAACATACAGGAAATGAGTGTGATATATTGTATGGATACATTACAGTGAATACATTAGTGTCAATGTGTAATGTTTCTGTGGTAGAGCTGGGAGACTGGGAAATGCCTTTCATGCTACTAGAACCCCTGAATGTCTCTGCATAGAGATTCTCCTGCTATGGGGTCTAGACCAGCTTTCTGCACCTCAGTCTTGCCCAGGGGCAGACTAGCATACACAACAGTACAGCAGTACTAAAATGCAAATCGGAGGGTGTTCAACTAAAATAAATATAGCTGTAGAAGCTGGTTCATGAAATAGGGAACAATATAAAAAATGTTTTAAAAAAACTTCCAAGGCACTCTTTTTGTGGAGAAGTAGAAAGCCCTTAACGCATTAGGACAAGAGTAATACAAAACACACCTGACCCACATTGTGGCTCCGGGAGCCTTCGTCAGTAATAAAAAAGTTCAGTTTTACAGTACATCTTTGCTCCAAACATCTGACTGAAATTTAAACACGCAACTGAATTTAGCAATGAGCCTGAACACGTAAATTCAATTTGAACCACTTGTTAAAACGGCAATAATCCAACATCGTTCTGCTCTCACCTTCTCATAGAACTTGACCTCGTAGTCCAGGATGATCCCGTTGGGCCTCTCTGGCTCCAGCCAGGACAGGGAGATGCTGTTTCGGGATGTCCGGTCTTTCCTGATGACCGTGACTGGGGACGGAGCTGCAGAAAAAGAGAGATATAAAGAGAAAATATTAAAAAAATAACTATTAAACACAATTTACTTATGTGCAATATATATACCTCCATGTGATTTGCCATATCACGTAGAAGATGCCGTTCAAATTCTTCAGCCTGAAATTCTCAATTTCCAATCATTGGGCTCAGTACTGACGATAGGAGATCTCAATGCCAGGACTGGCAGAGAAACAGACTTCATCAGTACAGAAGGAAATACCCATCTCTGTGGTGAAACCCCTTTGTACCACACACATGTCACCACACAAAGGCAGAGTTACAACAGGGTGGTAAACAAAAATTGCAAGCAGACACTGCAGCTCTGCAAAGGCCTGGATCTGTACATCGTCAATGGCAGGACCAGGGGGGACACTCTGGGCAGATGCACACATAGCTCAGTGCTTGGTAGCAGTCTGGTAGACTATGCCATCGCAGACATGGACCCAGAATATATTAATGCATTTATTGTCATGCCACAAATACCCCTGTCAGACCACAGCCAGGTAACTCTATACCTGAGTAAATCAGCGCGGGCCCTGAAAGATCAACATCCTGCAGCAAAGCTTTTCAACCTGGAGCCCAAATACAAGTGGAGCCAAGTCATTGCTGCAGAATACCAGGCAGCACTGAGCACTGGAGAGCATGCTGAATACCTTTAAGACATACTGGACACAGACAAATTAAAAAGCACCCTTGGGGAAGTTACTCTTCCAATGAAGGTGGCAGCTCAATACGTCTCTGCCTGCCACAATCTGAGAGAGGGTGTGGGCTAAATGTTATTTGGTTGTATATGCATCTGTCTCATATGTGGAACAGAGCTTCCATAATCTGTTTGTTAAAATTCTGTACTATGGGGTATATGTGGGAAGGGGTGGGTTGCCTGTCATTTTTTATTTGTAATTTTGCTTGGGGGTTGTTGTTGTCATATACTGTATGCATTTTAACACTTTAGCAGCACAAGATCACTTGTCATGCAAATAAAGCAAATTTGAATTAGAATTTGAAAGAAAGTGAGAGAGGGGCCACATATGCTAAAAAATGTATGCATTCATTTATGTAGGTCGCTTTGGATAAAAGCATTTGCTAAAGGGCATATATTTTATTATTATTATAATAGAGAGATAGAGAGAGAGAGAGATGCTAAATCACAGTCTTGAATGCCCTAGATTATATTACTCTGGCCTAGGTCTAACATTTGCAGGAAGTTCTGATTGATCTTTTTAATTCCAATATGTACCCGGTCAGTAGTTAATTTGACTGTGTTTGAGATAGAAGAAGCTGAGAGAGTGAAATAGCGAGAGAGAGAGAGAGAGAGAGAGAGAGAGAGAGAGAGAGAGAGAGAGAGAGAGAGAGAGAGAGAGAGAGAGAGAGAGAGAGAGAGAGAGAGAGAGAGAGAGAGAGAGAGAGAGAGAGAGAGAGAGAGAGAGAGAGAGAGAGAGAGAGAGAGAGAGAGAGAGACCCTCTGAATTTATTTATTCCTCTTTCCCTCTCTTTTTTATCCTGTCCTCTCACCCCACTTCATCATGGCAGTTAAAAGACAGACAACGAATGGAGGAAGTTACCTGTGTGGATTTGTATTCAGAAGATCGGTTCTTTTACTTATGAAGGTACACGTTTGTCAGACTGTGTGGCAGCTGTAAAATGTGGTTTTTCTCAGGACGATAGAACTTCCACAAGAGCAAGAGGAAGAAAAGTCAGCAGACAGCATTTTTAGCTTTACTTCTAATCATGACCAAGGGCCTTCTGTCACTCCCGAGGAACCCCCGAGGCACAGGGACACCTCTATACGCCAACAGTAGGGACAGTGGAGACCACAGGGTTGCAGGCCCTTCATTCTTTAGCACAAACGTTCTTCCGCTCTTGGACTCTTGGCTCTTGGACGGGGCCCAGTTATTTGTCACAATTTGAGCTCGGAACTCCATGACGTCCATCTCCTCTCCTCCTCCTACTCCCACTGCTTTCCGTCCTGTTTATCTTTCCGTTTTATAGCTCTGGAAAAGCATGTCAGCACTGATACTGTAAAGGAATCCAACTGCCCTATGGTTTCAGTTTATTTGGCAACAAAAAAATGTTGTTCTTTTAAACATTCAGACTTTCCTTGATTGCGATTACACTGTTTTCCCTTTTAAAGAATCCACATAGGCCACGTCTGTTTCTACTCACCTCCCTGTCCGATAGGGAGGTCACCATGGTCAGAGCGATGATTTACACTGCTGGAGAGGCAGGCTGTCCTGGCACTCCTTATCTCGCACTAAGCTTTCATGGACAGCAGACATTCCTGTTTGGCTTAAAATATGTTACAGTGTGAAATATGCTCTCTCCATGAGGAGAGTTACCAATAATGAGCATAACAGTCATTGTCTTCAGGCAAATGAATATTTAAATGAATATTGAATATTTATTTGCCAGGTTGTTGAGAAGTAGCCACCTTGCCCTTCCTCCAAATCATGGGTATTCATATCTAGGCCTCGAGGTCTGCAGGTATTTGCTCCAACCACACACTACACCACCTAGCTATCTTAGCTGTGCTATAAATATTTATCAATGTTTTAGCTAACATTAGTAACATTAGTTAACTATCTAAATAATGTTATCTAGAAAGCTAGCTAACATTAGCTAGATAGCTGGATATCGCTAATGGAGTTTATTCGGAATAACACGTATGGTTAAGGTTAGCTTGCTGTTGGTACTACAATGTTTACGTGCTCAACATTGCATGACATGATGCTCCAACTTGGAGCTCTGACCTCAGAGACATTGGGTTGGTTTTGGAAGTTGAGGTTTTTTTCTCTGTTTCATTGTTTCCACCAACCTGAAGCTCATCCCTAGCTATGCATGTCTCCGGTCTATCAGTGTCTATGCTGGCCATAATTAGGCAACCAAGCCTGTCCAGTATTTTTATACATGACCCAGTGTATGCTGGGATGTTACCTGTCAGATGAAGACACCTGGACAGGTGCTCTAAAAATATGTAACCTGTCCCAGTGCTGAAGGATTAGTTACTGAGGGAGACAGGTCTGTAGGTGAACCTGCATATATAACAGGCAATTTACATGTCCACACCCACATGTCCAAGGTGATGAAACGGGTTGTGCAGGGTTGTGCGGAGCGGGGCTGGTGTTTCTGCGAGCCCCCCGTGATGGCGATGCGATGGAGAGCACAGCCGCAGGCCAGAGCAGGGGATCACAGACCTGTGGTCCTGTGTGCATTTTATATGGCCGTAAAGGCTGCTAGATTATTTATCCAAGTGCGAGGGAGCATCGCACAGGCAAGGGCTCACACTCCGGAGGGCCGTGCTGAGGCTGTAATAAAATACCCATTTAGGCCCTGATTTTATTATGGGATGGAAAGGTCACTTCAAACAAGTTGAATCATTTGCCTAACTTCTACCTCACGGGTGGAGCAAACGTAATGGAATATTAATGGAAGAAGTGCAACATGATAGGATTGAACTTTTTATGCTTCTGCTCGATATATGTATGTATGTGTTTGTGTACATATGTGTCTGTTGTGTGTGTGCGTGTGCATGTGTGTGTGTATGTGTATACGATGCATTCAGAAGATATACAAATGTATGTGCAGACCCTTCATTAGATGGAAGTGGTGTGGATATTGTTACATATTGATCCAAATTAATTAATCACAAGCAGAAAGTACCTGTAGCACTGCTACTACCTCCTCAAACACCAGAACTGCATTTTATTAAACTTCTTATGTAGGGAGTTCTCCAGGGCCAGAGAAAGTCACACATTAATACCCTTTGGATAATACTTAAACGAGTCATGAAAAAAATCAGTAGTAAAAAAAATAACACATAATAAATCTACCATAACAATACCAATTTACAACAAAAGGCATGTTAAAATTCTTCAGCAGGGAAGTCAGAAAACATGCCTGATCAAGAGGCTGTGTCACTGCTCCCAACGTACGATAGCCTCTGCCTCACTGTTCGCTCTCTCCAAGGAATAGATACAAATCAAGAAGTGACAGATAAGTGTGTAATCTGTATTTCAAAGTGAGCGTGTCTAGCAATGTACCCTGTAATAAGGCACAGCTGTGATAACACACAGCTGTGTTCTAGCCTGCGCTATTGAGTGATTTGTGGACGCGTGCCAGGAGAGTCACAGAACCTCCCAGCGAGGGCTCTCAAAAACTCTGAAGACTAGCGTGCAATGTATGGAGAAGAGGGAGTTCTGTAAATACGCTGCCTGGAACACAGCCAGATATTAACATGGAAATGGAATATGATCTTAATCAAATGGCACTGAATATTTTTTTTGTTTGTGTTATGTTTCAGGATTTTAGAGGACAATATTTTGACTTAAGACCTATACTTGGGATGTTTCCGATGATAAAATGTATAAAAGTGGGCCCATGAGGTTGAAAAACTCCCCACACTGTAAACACCCATCTGTTTTTTTCCCCCACATTGATAAACCACAGTCCTTTGACTTCACTCATTTATCACAAACAGTTTCAAGTCACTGATATCTGAGATTAGAAAAGAGGAGCCAAAAGATGACTTACTTTGTCAGCGATCTACTTTACGACTCCTGCGTCTTTTGGACCTCTCTCAAGTCCCTGAATTAAATTACCCTCCTCCCTCAACCCATCACATTTAAAAAACTGTCAAACAAGGTTCACTACACTTAGCTGAAGAGCACAGTCTCTGTGTCAGGGGAAACTGTAAGCCTAACCCCGATGCGGTGCAGATGGGCCTGGATCTAACATCTTTATGGCTTTACTATAAGCTGAGGAGTCGAGACCCTCGGGCTAGCGATAATGGATTCCACCATCTAAAACCTGGACACTGTCCATACAGATCTGATACAGGAGGACACATGAGAAGAAACAGGACACAATAAAATGCACTTTTGTGCAATAGCATGCATTTGTTTTTGTTTTTTTCCTTTTTGACTGATCTGCGAATTTGTTCCACCACACCAAGGTCACTAATGTTTAAAGTCTTATAAAAAAATTATCCATTAAAATGCTCAGTAAGTGGCAGCAATGATCTTTATTAAAACAGATATATGGTAGCAATGTGTATTGCCTAAGAGCCACTTTGAGAGCATACACAATCAGCCACGGTCAGAAAGAGCACAATTTGCTAAGGAGCTCACAGGGCGAGTCTCACCTGCTTGGTTGGTTGTTATGGTGACGGCGGCGTACTGGCGGTGTTCGGGTACCAGGGCGGAGACCCGTTCAGCGCCTCGATCTCAAAGGTGTAGTTGGTGTGCGCCAGCAGGTCAGCCACGGTCACCGTGGTGTTGCTAATGCCTGTGGGGCGGGGGAGGAAGCGCACAGACCCCCTGCAGGCCTCGCACTGGCGCTGCCCCGCCCCACACCTCTTACACACCACGCTGAAGGTCAGGTCCTTCCGCCCGCCCGAGTCCTCTGGCCAGCTCCAGTCCAGCAGCACGGACGTCTCGTTAATGACCGAGATCACATTCCGCGGGGCAGACGGGGGCCCTGTGAAGACAGACGAAACAATTATAAACAATTTCAACTCTAAATAATAGATAATAGTGCACACACGCATTCACATACACTCACACGCACGCACACATACACGCGCACACACACATACATACATACACGTGTAGCAGAGCTTGGAAAACGTGAGTTAAGCACGCAGACTTGGGTCTTTAGCTCAGTGGCTAATAATTTATCTTGTGGCGTTGGGATCCTCGGTTCGAAACTCGCTGCAGTCAGAACCAACTCCGTTACACACGCATACATACACACCATGCACACGTGCATGCGCCCATACAAATACATACACACACATACACACACACACCAGACCTGGGTTAAATCATTATTTTAAATACGTTAACGCCTTAGACACCAGTAAAATTCCTACAGATTCTCAGGGATTATACAGGCATCTAAAGAGTTCAAGTATTTCAAATATGTATTTGACCAAGGTTTGACACACACACATGCACATACACAAGCACACACACACACACACATACACATACACACACGTAATACAGATGATGCAGGAGAAGGGGACCAGCCACTCCAAGATGATATGATGCAAGACAGACAAAGGTATTTTACAAGGAGATTTTTTTAAATAGAAGAAATCACAAAAGATTCTCTCTGTAGAAACATATTATCTTTGTCAGCTCTAGAGAAATTTGCCAATGATGTATCAGGTCTGCAAAACTGTTAGTTGGAAAGGGAAAGATAAGACTCCTTATTACGAGGAGAGACATAATATCTCTCATCCTGTCTCATTATGAGTTTGAGTGGTCAGTGAATCTGATGTGCCACTTAATCCTTTACCATTTCGCTTTTTCTCCCAATTCGGTCTCCAATTATAGCCCTCAAGTCAGTGCTGTTCCACCCACACCCACACAAGGAACACCGCAGCTGAAACATGCGCACTCCCCTGATATTATCTCCTGTGGGCGGTGACTAGTTTACACCCTACAGGCCACGCACAGTACTACAGGAGAGCCAGTGACTTTTTTGCACCCTACAGGCCACACACAGAACTACACACAGAACTTAACATGGCGCCACAGGCTCAGCCTGTCCTTGTAGTGAGAGCCTCTTACAGACTGAGCCACTCAGGCGGCCACAGTTACTGTTATTAGCCCTTTGGGGCCCATGTGCTTTCACAGTGGAATATTGGGAGCGCCTATTTAGCGTGTCGTTGTTACATGATGATGTAAAATGTCCCCGTATTGTCGTTAAATTTATTCGCTCCTTCCAAAAGGATGTTGTTTCAGGAGTGAGAGAACACATTCCTGCCAGAAGGATACCCCTGGCAGGAGCAGAAAGCTTGAGAATTAGACTCACAGTACCAGACTCAATGACACACAAATCATTGATCAAATTCTCAGATTATCAATCTGATGGCACCAATTTACCCGAAACCTAAAATAAAGACTGACTTCAGAAAATCACATTTGAACAATATAACAATATTGTATTAATTAAGGTGTAAATCACTGCTTTATAATCAAACAAACGACAGCGTTGGCTCTTTATTGTGAGCACGATCACTTCCAGCCCTTTCCTTCAGCAGCAGGAATAGTGTTGTTTTAGTCACTGTGTAAATATCCCTATGGAGTAGATTGTAATTGTGCAATTAATAAAACAATAATATAATATATGGCCACATATACTGAAAAATGCATTCACTACTAAATCGCTTTGGATAAAGCATCTGCAAAAATGGCATATATCATATTACTATTATATTAATTCCATAATTACAATCTACTCAATAGAGATATTTACACAGCATATATACAGTGGGTCCAAAGGTCTGAATCCACTACCAAGATCTGTTTGTTTTCATCATTCATCAAACACTAACACAACATTTTTACTCAGGAGAACGATTTGACCTCTAACTACTTCACTAAGCTCTGCTGACATAATTACAAACAGCTGCAAACACTTTTGTAAAGAAAGTGTCCTCTTTCAAGATTGAAGCACCTGCAGTAGCAACGAGAACACATAGAGGACCATATTAATTACGTCAATATCCAGTATTGATTGTTACAAAACCAAAACAACTCACACTGTGTATTAGGAGTATCCATGTATCAAAACTTAAATGAAAAATAAGGTGTCACAACATTTTGAGAAAATTAAAGGCAATGGTGTGCAAACAAAATATTTATAGATATTTCAATGTCATACCATCCTTTCTCAAACATTTTATTTGTATCAGTGTTTTACGACATTCTTGAATAACAAATACCACATGAGTAAAACGTTTGGACCCCACTGTATATAAACAACATCCTTTCAGTGTTTTCCCTATGATCTCTTGCATTGTGCCCTTAACACATCGTTATTTCATGAACCAAGCTGCAGAATGTGAACAGTGCTTTAATAATATTTATGAAAGAAATGAATAAATGACATTCTCTGCATTTACATTACATTTCGGAACACTCTTGTGGTTCTGTGTGGCTCAGTATGTCGAGCATGGCACTGACAATGCTTAGGTTGACAGTTCAATTTCCATTGGGGCCACATATACTGAAAAATGTATGCAGTTGCTTTGGATAAAAGTGTCTGCTAAATGCCATATATATATAATTATATCAATTCCACAATTACAATCTACTCCATACAGATATTTACACAGTGACTAAAACAACACTATTCCTGCTGCCACTGAGGAAGGAAAGGGCTAGAAGTGATCGTGTTCACAATAAAGAGCCAATGTTGCCATTAGTTTGATTATAAAGCAGTGGTTTACACCTACAGTATCTGGAGCCCTGGTGTGCCTAGTGTACAACAGGCTCTCTCAAGAGGTTCTCCCTTTTACCCTGAGTGGGATCCAAACCCCCAAAGTCAAAAAGAGGCAAACATTTTCAAAGTGACATTTCAGTAGCAATTAGCTGTATATATTATCTGTAATCCTCCACTCAACTGTGTAGAAATACCCCCAAATGTCACGATTCCATGCAATTACAATTTCGCCCTGTTTTAATAACACAAAATATCCATAACTCACGTTGGGAATTACAACCAGGCTCATATTCAAAATGTATTAGCGGTCACTCGTGGCATGGTCCAAATCCCTCTATTAATGCTATCCCCCAACGCCTGGAATGGTATGTCCTAGAGTGCTTCCCTAGCATATCACATCCACATGAATGAACTTTTCCATTTTGCGCTCTAGGGGATTCAAGTTTTATTGTATTTTTTCACATTAATCATAAACCACCCACCAACCTCCAAACAGAAAAAGAAATAGCCCAGACAGCATTATTGGCCTCAGTATTGAAGACCAAATAGTTGAAATAGCAAAACCCATGCATGAACAGATCATCATTTTACAGGGACCCCGAGGCTGAGCTGGAAAAGATCCAAAACTCCGCCTCTGACCCAACCAGAACACTGCACATTAATAGCCATATATGAGATGAGATCAAACAATTCATGACAAAGTCTGACATAAATAACACAAGTAGAGCCCGTCATGTAAGGGACGTGTGGTTTTTTTTGGTTTGCTTTTGGTTAGCTTTTTAGCATATAAAAGTTAGGCACTAAAAACAGTCATAGCTTCATTTCATTTTTTTATAAGTGCAGTACATAAGTTTACACTCCCACGGTCATCTAACAATGTATCTTTGCAAATACTTCCATGTGCACATAAAGAAAATTGATATTTAATAAAAATGCATATGACAAATACTTGTGGTAACCACTGAGGCTGTGGATGAGAGGTTTGGGCTGTTTGGTTGGTTCACATGAGGTCGTGGATTAGCGTCGCCTGGGTGCAGTTGCTTAGGGGTGCCTTTAGGGCGGCGCTGTGGCGGAAACTTACGGGTGCAGGCCATGGAGGCGGGGTCCAGCTCAGAGCGGAAGTAGCTCTTCTCGCAGCCGCAGTGGACGGAGCCCTCCTGATGGGTGTAGCTGTGAGGGGGGCACTTGGAGCACCGCAGGTTTCCAGGAGCGGACCTGTAGAAGCCGGGCCTGCAGGCTGCAAGGCAAGAGACACACAGCACACCGATTAAAGAGGAGGGTCACACCGCCGGTGTCCTTAAGGAACCAGGCTCGTAACTCAGAGCTTGCGGGTGGGGCACTGCCTTCGTACCCTTGATCAAAGGGAATTTCAAAATGGAAGCTGCGCAAGTTTCTTTAGATAAGAGCGTTCCTAAATGTAATGCAAATGCAGAGGATGTAATTTATTCATTTCTTTCATAAATATTATTAAAGCACTGTTCAAATCCTGCAGCTTGGTTAATGAAATAACGATGTGTTAAGGGTACGCTGCAAGAGATTGTTAGAAAAAAAGCTAAAATTGCTGTGGAAACAGGATTGCAACTAGGGAACTATTTCCACACAGTCAAATGCACCAATAGTAAACCCTGTCAACATGATAAATTCATGTGCGTATGGGGTATCTCAACTCAAAAAACATGTGGATGTCCAGAAAGACCACATTGGATTTTATTTTCCTTTCAGTTGCACGAATTATGCAAATATACATTTTAATATTGAACTAACTCAAACAAAAACTGAAAATATTAAACATTATCTATAATGAAAGGAGTAAAATACAAACTAATGGCACAGCAGATCAGCTATAAGACATGTCCATTAAGCTCAGAACTTCAGGGAGGTCCCCTAGTGTTGAAAGACCATTAAATTGTCTCCTTCAATATTTTATGTACGTTCCTAAAATGTAATGCATTTTTGTCCCACTGTAAAGGGTCACAGCAGTAAAAAAAAAGGCAGACAGGATGCTGGGATATTCAGCAAAAAAAGGGCCTTGTTTGTTACCCCGAGAGAAAACTTTATTTTTATCTTTGGAGTATTCACAGGAATCACAGGTAATGGTGCTGCTGAAACACAAAATCCAATAAATGAGTTAGAAGTTTACACCTTTGTACCAATAAATGTGGAGGAACTGCAGAGTAGTTCAGGTTCACCTGGCTGTGCCTTTGTATTTTTCAGGGCTTCTCAGAGCCTACGCCCAGGGTTGATTGCACAGTGACAGAGCTAAGTGGTACGGAGTGAATGTAAGACCCTGTGTGAGACGTGAAGGAAATCAGGTTTAAATTGACCATTAATTCCCTGGACCTTCAGAAGCAGCTGCTCTTATTACGGCGAGCAACAGGAATTCAAATCCGATGTGAAGTTTCCTCGGCAAATCGGCCTACGCCACCCCGAATGAGATAAACATGCAGGCAGCCTAAATTTGCTTTCAAAGCAAGCGCTTCGCAAAAGATTACATGAAGTCATTCGTGTTCATTTATTAACACTGATGTTGCGCAAAAATCATAAAAGGCACTTATAGGTGACCTATATGTACAGCGGTGGTTCCCAAACTCCGTCCTGGGCCCCCTGTGTATGCTGGTTTTCTTAGCAAACGTAATTGCAACCTCTAAATTGTAACAAGCTTTTAATTGCTCTTAATCAGACACATTTAATGTCTATGTCCATGAAGAATAAATGTCCCATATTCACATCCCAGGACTTTTAATCAGTTAGATCAACTAACGCTTTTATTCTCGTATGTGCTATATGGCAAATGACTCCTTTAAAAAGAGGTTACATTTTTAAATAATTCAATTAAAGACTGGCAGAGGCAAAGTCATTGGGGTCCTAATTTATGAGAGTGTGGACACCTGGTCACTGAAACGAAACAGTTTGTGGAAAATGAAGAGTTCAATGACAAATGCATTGCGTTAAGATAATTTTAAGGAAAAGATGACGGTGAAACTTAAACACAGGTTTTCAACAACCTTAATTGACAAGAGATTGGCCGTAACAGAAACCACCATACACGGGGGTCCCCAGGACCAAGACTGAGAACCACTGATGTACAGAATGCACATGGATAGTAACACAAAAGGCAAAAGTCTCTGCACAATCAATGACATGGGATAATGGTTTATTACTCTGAGGTTTCATTAGTCACATTTATCACTATAATTTTGGGGCTCAAGTGCACCTATGTTAGGCATGTCTTTAGGTTATAGAAAAGAGGTCAAAGGTCAGAAGTATTAGACTTACAACCCTAGATTCTTTGATATGACTCACTACTTTATGTTTACCAAGGTCATAGTGAACTGATCATTTTATTTAGAACAACAATATTTTATTTGAATGGCACCTTTCTAAAACCCAGAGACATTTAACATGAGTCACGTGGAGAATTTATATTTTTTTTTTAATGATGGCAAAACTGTACAGTCAGAAGACAACACTCAAGGGCACTCAACATATAAAAGAAGCCTCATGGGTTAAAATATTACAGAGTAAACGGATGAGTTTTGAACCTGGACTCAACTAAGTAAATAATTCTCATCAATGACAGATTCTCATGTATTTATTGACTGTTCATCAACTGCTGCGAGCTACTGCCGACAGAAACCCCAAGCTTATCTCTCACGCGACATTAAATCTGTCAGATGCTAGCATGATCTCAGTGTAGACTGATAAATGGCTAAGTGTGTTTCGTAAAAGCACTGTTTGTGCGGAGGCACTCCCACTGTCCCCTCCTGAAAGAGTGCACGATTATTAATTGCACACAAGGCGTGTGGGAGACATTCACTCCCTGCTTAAGTGGGCTGGGCTGGGCGGGGGAGGCAAGGAGGGTCGTTTGCTTCCTGGATTGAGTAAGGACTGATGTTGTGAAGCGCTTCCCATACCTCCCACAGGGCCACATTTGTGTGAATACGGATTAATCTCACTTTCCCAGGATCAAGTGTTAGGACAGGTAGGTTAAACGGCTTTTGTTTATCAGCTTTAGCATGGGCTGGTATCAGTACAGACGGGAAGCGAGCAGGACTAAAAATGAATCCTTTTAACATCCGCGACAAGACCTGTTCACTCACTAAAGACCTCCGTTATCATCGACATAAACGGCTGACAAAGTCCAAAAAAAACCATCACCTTGCCACATAAATTGGGTTCTTACAAATCTGCAAGGGCCCCTTAATCCCCGCAGAGTCGGCTGTGTTCAACAGAAACCTGATCAGTCATTATCCCGGTGAGTAAGGGCAGGCGGCCGACAGTGGCTTGATTAGTCCGCTGCATTGTATTCATTTTTCAACAGCCGAGGGACCGCGAGAGACAGACGCATTCATTCAACAGACCCTGCGCAGATTAATGGCTTGTGAACCAGAATTATACCCCTTTCCTCTGAGAGTCTGGCATTTATGCAGAGGGTCCTCCTCTGAGGAGTCAACGCGCTGGCGAGGGAGTGCGCATCTCGGCCTGATGAAACGATAAGCGATTACGAAACGCAATCTCTCCCACTGACGCTAAATGCACAGGTTTTGATAGCGTTGGGTCATGCGTCTGCTCGATCGGTGACCCACAGCCGCCAAATGCCTTGATCTGTAATTAAAGTGTCTGATTTGCTACATGACGGGGGCAGATACTAATTTAATCAGATTTAATCGTATCATTTTTACAGATTCCTAAGATAAAATCTTATATTATTAGACCTGCTTTTTAACTATGTTCTCCAATGATTTTCAACTATGTTCTCCAATTACACACAGGTAGGCGTTTTAATGATGTTTTCCAATAACATACAGGTAGGCTTTTAAACTACATTCTCCAATTACACACAGGTACATTTTTAACTACATTCTCCAATTACACACAGGTGGACTTTTCAATTATGCTCTCCAATTACACACAGGTAGACTTTTTAACTATGTTCTTAAATTACACACAGGTAGGCTTTTTTCTATGTTCTCCAATTACACACAGGTAGGCTTTTTAACTATGTTCTCCAATTACACACAGGTAGGCATTTTAACTATGTTCTCCAATTATACACAGGTAGGCATTTTAACCATGTTCTCCAATTAGACACAGGAAGACAAAGATTTTTTTGCATGTTTATATACATTCAGATGTGCCACTACTCCTCTTTACCTTTCCACTGAGTGAGTACTAAATGAAACAATGCAAAATGTTTCACATCAAGATAAAGAGTTTCTTAAATGGCACCAATTTTTTTTCACTCTTTTGAATTGTGTGAGTACATATTTATCCCCTCCATTGCAGTAAAATCCTGTGTAAAAGCAAACTTTTTTTTAAAGATAGCCTTCGAGCTGGTTTAATTTTTTAATGACATTTAAAAAAGATTTTTTAATACTTAATTTTATTTTATATTGTATGTTACTCTATTTTGTATTGTAATTTATTATATGTATTTGACTGAATCTCCTATGTTGTGAAATTTGTTCTCCTCCCTTGATTTATCCTCTTTTAATATTTGTAATATTTAATATTTATTTTCCATAAAGCACTATTATTTATACAAAATGGACATTGCTTTGCCACTTTTCCCTGCACTTGTTGAAAATGTACAGACAAAATGTACGCCACAATGCATTCTCACTACTTATAAGTCCACTTTTCTGCTCCAGTCATAAATATGCTAATCAGTCCATAGATAATAAACCATCATATATGCGAGAATACAATCAACCTGCTGGAACATGAATTATACATGCACGCGAGCACTCTTGCAAACACAAGCTGAGTGATGCAAGACATCCGCAACTCACTGGCCTAAAACATTTCCACTTAAGACTGCACAAATGTACCGTGCACACGGCTGAGAACTGCTATCATTTCGGCTTGTGTTTGTCAAGTGAAGGCCTTGTAAACAACGTTAATTACAGCCCGATATTACCTCAACACACTCCCTCTGTGATATCTAATGACGCCAATACATTCTCTCAATTTGCTATCAAGGGAAAGGATATGTGCAAACACAGATCCTCCAGCTAATAAAAAACCCCAGACAGGCCTGAAAGTAAGAAACAGCTGAGCCCTCTATCATAGTTTGCACTGTTTTTAGTGGTATGGGAGCAGGAGAGTTCTTAGTACTATGCGACAATGCCCAGTGCTGCCAACGGTAAACAGTTGAAGCAGCTGTCCGTAGCGGTCCTTGTCCATGGCCGCTTTATAAACAGACTGCCTACCTGACTTTAATTCCCCGATCCAAGCTCAGGCTTAAAATGACATTTCACAGGCACTCCTGCGGGAGAGGCATTCTCCAGCATTCAAGATGGCAGACAAAGAGGACGGCTCAAGGCGTACAGTAGCACGCTGGAAATGGACATTAGCACTGCAAAGCGCCGAGCTCTTCTGGGATGGCTCCAAACGCGCGCTTCCTCTCCTGCTTTCCTGTCGCCTACAATGCTGCTTCTGCGCCGGCACCTTCCTGACCCTCGCGAGAGAGCACCTCGCTGTTCAAAGAGCCTCTGAATCAGATTGTTTAATTGGACTGGAGCTCTTGCGTGTCAGTTCTCCAAAGCACCAGTTGCAAACCTGGGGGATCTCGTTAAGGCTCTTATAATGAATAAAACACACTCCTTTGTCATTACCCTCGATTTGCCTGCACAAACACACACAATTCCTGCTGAAGAAGGTCATGCGACTGAGGGTTGCAGCTGCTGAAGAGACGACATTGATTCTGAAAGGAACAAATGAAACGAAATGACAGAAGGGGAGTAGTCTGAAGGGTTTTAATTAAATGTATTATGAGAAGGTTTATTTATCCATAAAAATTGTATACGGAATGGAATATATAACCATTTGAATGTCCTGCGTAATAACTGGCTAAGGATGTTATAGTTACAAAATAAAGTAGTCCGGTAAAGCTCTGGTTGCCTTTTACTCGAGACACTGAAACCAGCATAGCATTTAGAGACAGAATAATGAAGATTTTCAAAAGGAATATCCATAAAGAGGTTCAAAATGCTACACGTAATAAAAGAACATGCTAAAAGATCAAAAAAACTCCTTGTAGCAATTGCGTTACCTCACTGAGAACAGCCTTTAATTTGCTGTGACATCCATATTAGATGAGTTCATTTATCAACTCCACTAGGTTGGATCCTAACTGAGTTCAGGACCACCTCAAGCAAAGCCCAGAGGTGCACTGATTCATTCATGAGTGAGTCTGCAAGTGCTGGAACGTATGCGGCTTTAACCACTCGATCAAAGTCTCATTTCAGAAGGCAGCGCTGCGCGGGGAGGAATCAGCATGAAGAGAACAGCGGGGTGGACCAGGGTCGAAGCTGGCTGCACTACGAAAGTGATGAAGTGTCAGGCGTTCAGCCTGGGTGTGTGCGCTGCAGCGAAGGCCTGTCCGTGCGCCTGGCAGGCCACAAACCAGGCCAGAGGGGCAGTTGGGGTGCCTGGCAGGCAGCTGTGCTTGCCATTGTTAACTGCATTTTGAATGGACATCCTTGCAGGCATGGCGGTCCTCTTGATCCTTGCAGGAAAACGGGGGGGGGGGGGATGTCTCGCCAATGTCCACAGGACGTCTCAAAAAGCCTCCATAATGCATGAATCACGCGGCAAACAAACAAACAAAACAACAACAAAAAGCAAAAAAAAGAAAGGGCTAAGCGTAGCTTTGAAACCGCTAAGCCAATTAGCGGAATTTTTCACAGCCTCTCGGAACGCGATCTCTCTTACCCCAGGCCATTCCTCCACCCTGGTACCATTGTGTGAAATGTTCTGGTTTCCGTCAGAATGCACACAATGAGATCGCAGCACTAGCCACCTCTTAATTCCCCATTGTGGCTGGTTCATAGTCCTCTCTTTCTCTTCCACTCACATCTCTCTCGGCTCCAAGGGAGCTGACAGACCACACAGAATCCTATGCCAATGATAAATCTGCCCCCCGCCCCCAGACAAAAGGAGGGGGGGTCAGCCAGGGTTTTCCGGGGATTGCGCTGGCCGCAGTAATGTGCACTGATCGGTAGCCGCGAGCAGCGCTGATAACGATGGCATTATTTTCACACCAGAAATAAACTCATTCAAATCAAAAACACCCGCTTCTGACTATTGTATCGGGGGACACAGCTCAGTCCTGATAACTCTACCCGTCACCCCAACAAAGCGACATACCCTAATGGGAATTAATTATAATTTCTCTATGTATGGCCATGGGAACTCGGGCCAGGGGCTACGGAGAGACTTTCCATGCCGTTGATTTTGAGAGCGATGACGACGGCCACGGTGACAATAACGTGGATTATGTCGGTGCTGTTGACGACGACAGTTATTATTACGACTACTTTTATTAGATATTGTACATTTTAAATTGTACATTTTCATACGCAATATAGCGAAGTGTTGTTACTCTTTTACTCTTTTGACCCCAAGCGTACATCTACGTGTTTGTGATGGGTACGCTGCGCGAATGTGCACACTTGTACAGGAGTGCATGCATTTTGTGTGTGCGCGTGATGGACAGCTGGGCCAAGGACAACCTCTTTACTCTGACGGCAGCCTCGGTGACCGCAGGACACGCGGAGGATGTTTCCTCCTTCCGAGCGCGGAAATAGGTCAGGGAGAAGGATCCACTGAGACGACACTGCCGTGGCGGAGCCGATGGCCCACTTCCCTTCGCGAGTCCTTGACTTCGCCGGCTCACCAGGGACCTTTCCACACTTCATCAGGCAGTTTAATATTCATATCACAGAACAACACGCCGTCATGTGTCTGTTACAGAAATAGTATAATAATCGTGCCCTTTTTTTCCCTAATAGATCACTTTGTGAACAAGCCCCAGTTTTAAGACGCAGCACTATTAATTTGCTCAGCTCAGCAGACACACTTATCCAGGAAGCTCACACTGTGCGATCGCTTCAGACAGCTGCGCGGTTACTGGAGCGAATCGGATTAAGTGCTTCGCTCCGGGCCGCGTAAGCAACATCCCACTTCGGGGAAGAGATCACGTCCTTCAGTTACAGATCCCGCCGCTCTAACTGCTGCTCCACGTCTGCTGCTCCTCCTGCTCTCTCATTGGCTCTCTGCTACACATGCTGTTTCATTGGCTCTCTGCTGCACATGCTCTCTCATTGGCTCTCTGCTGCACCCTCATTGGCTCTCCTCTCTCATTGGCTCTCCACTGCACTATCATTGGCTCTCCATTGCACGTGCCCTCCCATTGGCTCTCCGCTGCACACGTGCTCTCATTGGCTCTATGCTGCACAAGTGTCCTCTCTGTTTCATGTGCTCTCTCATTGGCCTCCTCGCCCCCGGAACCAAAGCTCGCTGTCGCCACAGAGTAGTAATCCATTGCTAACCTGATGGGTGGAGTCCGCAAATAGGTCTACACCGATGCGTCACTCTGCTGGGTATCCGCATATTTGTAATGTTTTGGCTTCCAGCCGCCCCCATTAATAAGACCAGTAGGGGCAGAGGACAAGGAAGAGGGGCCACTGTGGGCGACACTGTCTCAATTAGGCCGTGGGGACGGCCGGCGCGCTGGAGCCACACACACCTATAAATCAGAGGCCGGTGGTGTAGAGATGTTCACAGGCCTGTCACAGCCAGGGAAGACATGCCACTGCAGGTGCTCCCCAGACAGCGTTACAGGCCTCACTGTGCATTAAGAGTCTCCACTTACCCTCTCTGACAGACAGCTGCTCCATCCCTCCCGCTTCCCCCTGCCTCTCTGTCGCAATGTGTCCGCTGCCCATCCGTCCCGCTTCCCTTTCCCTCTCTGTCCCAATGCGTCTGTGACTGTCACGGTTCTCACGGTGAAAAGAACCCTCCTCCGTCATCACTGACATTCAGACTTTTTTCCCCTTTATTTATTTGAATTATCACATTGTGTTAAACACCAAAAAGAACACGGGTCAAATGGCAGTTGTGCAAAGCTTCCTCATCAGTCTGTCTCTCATTCATGAATATAACAGATCATTAGGTTACTATGTATTTTGAAGCAATAATACCATTTATCAAAATCTTGCTGACTTGCCTAGAAAGATGAACGTCTTTTCATGACCGGGCCGGGGCGGGGGGGGGGGCAGGAGGGTTGATCTAATCTCTCCTACTCCTACCCCTGACAGGTGTCTAAAAAATGCCTTCTACCCCTGTCCATCGACATGAGTTATCAGACGGGAGACATCGGTCATAACATGGTGAGAAATCTTCCCAAACATTCCTCTCCAGATCCTCTCAGCATGGTCGATCCCTAACCTTCCCCCATCACTGTGCAAGATATGCAGCTGCCCAGTCCTGCATCTCCACTCAAGGCACATGCTGACTGCGCTCTGATAATCCCTCCCCAGCCCTGTATTTATCTTGTGTCCTCTTGAACCAAAGGCACCAACTGTTTCTCTACTGATCTCACTTTCCATTGACTACCTCTTCTACAACACCTGCATTGATTACACAACACATTTAGCCTCTAGGCTAGCCACGTGCCTTAATAAAAGGCACAAGGTTCACGGGGAACATTGAGTTTATTGCCTGAAGTCAACTTTCTGTTGTACTGTGCCGAGGATGGCATGGACATGCTTTGTGCTGGATGGCATGGACACTCACACAACCGCACACAAACAGTGCAATCGGACATGCTACATATGATACAGAAAAGCTGTGAAAAGGCTCTCAACTGTAGCCATTGCATGTGTCATGTTAAACTCTCTATTTGCCTCAGTTCTGCACAATCAGGCCTGGAGAAAGACCCATTAAGGCTCACCGTCCACACCGGCTTGTAAAGTCATTTACATTCCAACACTGTGCTCAATGGTACCTTGAAATTATTCATTAAACAATGATTGAGTAGTAGCAGCTGTCAGGAGCTTTAAGCAGCACACAAACGACCAGTTTGCATCAATACTGCCTCCGTCAATACGCTCCCCCTTGTACCCTTCCCGATGTGGCATTTAAACTAAACAATAATCAACCTTTTTTTCTGAAGGAAAGCAAAAAAACGAATCCGGATTCATTAGCGGATGCTATGCTAAGTGGTGGCATGAAGTTTATCTTCTGCCGTTCCTGTCCTCTCTCTCGCCCGCTCCCTGTTGTGGTTCACTATCAATCGCATTGATGGATCTCTTAAAGCATCCGAGATGAGATTTAGAGCACAGCAGACAGTGAAAAACAACCCCAACCCCCCCCAGCCCCCAGCTAGCCCCTCTCTCAGGGCTGTGATCGATTTGCACAGAAACAGGGCCTGTCAGAGCCAGGGCGTGTTGAAAGGCCTGTGCCATTGGACAGCCGGTATAAAATCTGACAGCAGCCCCCTTAGCAATCCTCAGGATCCCAACGACGTCCTTATGTGTCACCGTAGCCTGTCACACAAAACGCTAATCCATACCCGCCTGCTAACACTCTTAATCTAAAGCGCACGCACACGCACGCATGCACTCACACACACACACACACACATGGTGTAGTCGATATAGAACATGGGATTGTGGGCCTGAGGGTAATAGCTTTTTACCCTAGGTGGGGAATACGCTGTCATACGGAGCAAGGTGCGTGACCTCAATTTCTCTGGGAAGAATCCAGCTAAAATTGTAGCCATTGTAAGCCACCCCGGATGTGGGTAAATAATAGGAATGATGCCTTAATTTAGAAGCACAAACACTGAAACCCACCTTCTGACACACTGCTGAAGCACAATTACACGAGGTTCACACTCGAATCTACAGAGGGGAATCTGAACTGACACCGGCAACACTCCGCAGCAAAACGATTTGTTTTTAACAACAAACAAAAGCAACGCGATGGTGTCTGAAACCATGGAGCACTCTAAAACTATACTTGTTTTACAGTTAAGGCCTACAGGTACATTCAAAATTATGTGCAACTGTTTGCACTCCTATGTAGAACGCTGTCTTTCTTGCCCACACTATGTTACAGTGGCTGAAGTTAACTGCTAAATCCCACCCATAATTCAAGCACATAAATCAGTGTGCGCGATCCCAGCAAAGTGCTGTACCCAAACGATGCCACAGACCGATCCGTAAAGAGGGATTTTTGATTGCAGGACATCCGGCATGACACACTGCATTGGGGTGCTGCCGATAAAGGGACTGAAAGGAGATTGCAGTGGGCCGTACCACGGGCTGGATACAGCCAGGAAATCACAGGGCCAGAGGAATGTGCCCCCGCTGGGTGAACACATGGTATTCCGCTCTGCGTCTCTGCTTCTCCCTCCCCGGCCCTGCTGCTGTTGTGCAAATGGGTCGATGAGGCCCACAAAGCCCTGGCCATGGACACTGCAGGCAGTGGACAAAAATATGGAAACAACAATGTAAAGTCACTTAATAGGGGGTAACAGTTGGGGTGGCAAGTGTGGCCAATACAGCCTGCGTGCGCTGTGGCATAGTCGGCCATGCTTTAACACGGGGTGATCGTTCAGTACCACTAAGCAATAATTGGCATCCTCCTTGCCTTCTGAGGGTATGATTGCACCCAAATGCCAGGAAACGCCACCCCACATCATTACGGAACCACCAGAACTCGTCTCTGTTGGATCACTGACATACTTCCATTTGTTTGTTCACTTTGGAAATACACCAAAACTTAGCTGACCACGCCAGGCATCAACCCGTCATGGCTAACAGACTCGTAACAGCTGAGCGGAAATGGCCAGGGTAGCTTCGCCCACCCGTGCTGTTCCTTCAGTCCAGGATCAATGCGTGCCGCTGTGTGCATCGTATTCCAGCTGTCCGATCCGAATCGGCAATTTTCAAATAATACACCAGTCCCAACGACGGCCTTTTGATTGAAGCTTCGAGGGCTCCGAGTCATCTTAAGTGTTAATTATGTAAAATTATTCCACAGCACCCAATTAATCATAAATAGCACTGCACTGTGAAACCGTAATTACCTCAATTACAATTAGGAATCTGACACCTGGAGATGATTTTATGCAACCGAGCACACGTGGGCAGAAGGACTTTGGGATTATGCATTGCTTTATTACTAGATGTCAGCCGAGAGGTCATTCACTCCCATAAGTCAAGACCTGCTGTCTTTTGTATTTAAACTAGAGAAATTAATAGCAGGAAAAGAATGGCGGATGTGCCAGAGCCTAATATTGAAATTGTCTAGGATATTTATGAAATTCAAACCCTGGAATATTCAAATACATTTCATATATGAAATTGTCATTTCCATCTTATACTAGCGTTAATGTTCGCAGATCTCTCATTATGGCTTTAATTATACACAGTTATCTAGGTCTATGAAGTGCTACAGTTATTTGCACGGTAACAAGATGCAAATGACGCTTTTCTCACATTTTGCTTTCGATTTAAATGTAAATCAGTGAATTAAATTCTGTGCCTTCCCTAAGCATGGCAGGCAGTCAGTACCAATCATTTCAATTATAACATTATAGTACTAAGTGGCCTTTCTGTTCTGTTGAAACAAGAAGTAAATCCAACCCAGATCACGAGTAATAATCAAAACTGATATATAACCCAATGTCCATATATGCAGATCTAAAAGGATGGTGACACTATAATATGTCCATACAAACACCATGGTCCAATACAGAAATGTCACAGTTGATCGATATTGCACTGTGTTTGACAGGTTGATAAATGAACATTCAATACACTGAAACGATATGAGAGTACGAGCAGAGGCCTGCATTTTTAGGCATTTTGGGGTCTTGTAGTTTGTAGTTCGGTGTCTCTATCTGCACACAAGGTAGTGCGCTGGGAATAAATGGTTATTACCTTCTCAGTTTGGTTTACTTTGGTGTATATGTAGGTACCTCTCAGTCTGAAACTTCAAAAAAACTCTTGTAATGTGGCAAATCAATTTAAATAGCAAGTTTCATTGGTAAAGCTGGCACAGACTGTCTAAGAGGCAGGAACGCTATCTGCTGCTATGCTGCTGGGGTCCTGGTAGAGTGAAACCTCAAGGCCCACGTCCACTAGGAATTATAACAATATAACAATAGCGATAAATTACAAATCATTCCCGCTGTTCCCGCTGACATGCTAAAGTTAGACATCTGTGATGTCACAGAGGGTGGGCGGCATCTGTTTGTGGTTGTGACATCACAAAGCTCCAGACCCACCTCCACCAGGGACTACGGTGATAACTATAACAATAATGATAATATTGTTTATTTGTTTTCTGGCTTCTACACCAACAATGTTCATTGTACACGCCTGTCAATCGATTCACACACACTTCCGTATCCTAAAAATCTGTCAGAGTGATCCAAATGATATCTATCATTATCATTGGAGCTCATTTTTATTCTTGTAGTATAGATACTTTCATTCATTTTAACTGAAATGATTTTCTTTCTGTCTATTAACACTCACTAGCTACTCACCAGTCTTCAAATTAGCAGTTGTGACTGAGAGATATGACTCTCGGTAAAATATAGAAGATCTAGACATAGAATATACATAGCACAGAAAATATAAGCAAACCTAAAATATCTATAAAGAGAGAGATCTAGAAATGTGCTTAAGACATTCAGCTGGAAAGGCCATGAGCCGTTCTGAAATCAATCTTGTGTCTGAATTGACTTCTTCTTGCCTGAGCAAATAAATCATCATTTTACTTTTCCGGTCATTTTGAAATACAATAAGGAGAAAATGTGAAAGTGTATCATGTGTGAATTGTGTAACCTTGATATATTACTCTTAGGGAATTCTCCATATGGCATTTGGGTTAACGGAATGGGTCGCCTTTCCTAACACGGTATGTACAGTTGTAGAGACACTTACCCCAGAGAGACTTTCTCAAAGGTTAGAGCGCATCTCAACAGACTCACTCGACCTTTAAAGACGGGCTCTTTTGTCCTCTCTGAGTGTCAGATGAATCTGAGGCCTGGCATGCGCTTGTGTTGGGTTTCTCATACACACACACACCCACCCACCCACACCCACCCACACACCCACCCACACACACACACACACACACAGACAGACAAAGCACACACACAAAGCACACGCTTGGTTTTCGAGCACACATTTGAGTTTCTCATACATACACACCAACACACTGAGCACACGATTGTGTTTCTCATACATACACACAAACACACCAAGCACACATTTGAGTTCCTCATACATACACACAAACACACCGAGCACATACTCATGTCTTCCGCCCGGATTAAGACACAAAGACACACTATGGCGCTGTTCCACTTCCCCACAGGGAATTTCAGACTCTCTCATAAGGAAAATGTACTTGTACACAGTATACACTCTCTGTAATGGCCCCTAGCTCCTTTGCATCACCCAGCATGTTCCCTCACATTATCCCATGGGTAACAAGTTTGGCTTCCAGGCACTTCTGGCCTTCACTTGTGTGATGCATTCAGGTTTGGGGTGAATGCCATTTAGCATCAAACAATTCAGGAAATGAACTGTAATTCAATTAATAGATTGAAAAATTCCCATGTTCTCTGAGCATTTTCCAATTAATTGTATTGAATTTCAAACTCTGGAACCATTCCTGACAAAGGTTTTTTTTGTTTGTTAGGCTTGTGAGCATGTTATGGGCACTCGCCTATCTACAGCTTAATGTCAGGGCCGGCTGATGTCTGTAAAGCACACAGATTTTCACTTACATTTATCATGTGACCATAAAATCAATGGTTTGGGGCTGTTTAGGAAAAGTAACAATTACTAACGGACAATTCACTACACTACTCAGTTGTAGGAACCAGGCACACGCACAGCAAAAGGCCCTCGCGAGGCAGATTTGTAAAACATTTGTGCACAACGCACAGTCTCGGACCTGGCTGTTTATCCAGCTGCTGGAGTCAAACAGAGAACTCCATCACTTGTGAGCCACAATCCTGCCTGGATTCTGCTGGTCTGACATTTTTCACTTGTCACCACTCAATTGTCTGTGTAAGCTCTTCCCTCTCTGGCCACGGGAGATGTTTGACGGACAGAGATGTGTTCCCTCCAGAGTGCCATCGTTGTCCTCTGGAGTTGGCTCTCCTGTCTCTCGACGTGAGTGTACCAGACCCCTTCGAGGGAGGTAACATGCTTCCTTGTGCATTCTCATAGAGGTTGTAATTATGTTTTGGGGGATGGAGGCCTGGGACGTTTTCACTTAATGTCAAAATCAAGTCTCAGCAAAAGTAATTAAACGTACAGCGGTGAGCCTACATTTTCACCAGAGCGTGAATTGTTTTCATACCTGTGGTTTTGATAGGTTAGAACATTTGTCATGCATTTTGATATGTTGCACATGAGATAGATGTCTGGCAGGCATATCTGAAAGATCACAAAAAACATTACAATAAACATTCTTTGGCTGCTGAAGTTTATGGTTGCAATCTGGACCGTGTACACTATAGCCTTTTGTAAACATTGCATATCCTGGTCTGGGAGTTCATATCCTGTTCTCCTACGAGTCCTCCAGGCTCATTTTTAGTAGCAATGATTTGGGGACATTCAAACCTTGCATACATCCTAAACTATGCATTTCTTGGACATATGTAATGAGTTGCTTCTGCCTGCAGCGAGCTTCAAACCGACGATCCCAACGCAACAAGAGACATGATTAGCTCGCCAAGCTAAAGACCCGAGTCCCCAGCCAAGGGAACTAATTCTACTCTTATCAACGTCACTTTCTGCAGCTGACACTCATGTGCTTAACTCACATCTTCCAAGCTCCGCTACACATACAGTACACCACCAATGTCAAAAGAAAAGGCTTTTGAGGCAGTCGCACACAATCAACATGAGCTAATTATGTGTGACTGCCTCAAAAGCCTTTTGTTTTGACATTGGAGGTGCACTGTATGTGTACAGCAAGCAAGTGAGCAAGCTGGGGTCTTTTTTTCATCTTTTAATAATTAGCTCATATTGATTGTGTGTGACTGCCTCAAAAGCCTTTTCTTTTGACATTGGAGGTGTGCTGTATGTGTACAGCAAGCAAGAAAGCAAGCTGGGGTCTTTTTTTCATTATTATTCATGTAAAGCAGTAATTAGCCGTAATTACCAGTAATTATTAATGATTATCGGACACGCACATTTTGCTGCTGTTAATTTTTGTTCCCTCCAGTTGGCTTGAGCCATGGATTTATTGTATGGGCACCAGGAGCTATCACTGGAGATGTGACAAAAAACACATAAAGTGCTAGTAGTAGCACACAGTGGCAAGCGCTTAATCTGGCTCCTTCCCTGGTTTACAGCAACAATCTGACTGCATCGACATAATGGTCTGGCGAAATACATCCATACAAAACAAGATGCAACGGGCGTCATACCGATGGCATTAAGGAAGATGAAAGGCACAAGCAGTAATCTACCACGAGCTTCAAAGCAAAAGGCCAGGCTCAAAGGCTGGCTGCGCTATTTACGCCCGTCTGAAGGGCCAGGGGGTGAAACTGTGGAGGAGGAGCCTCGGGCTCAGAGATTCCACTCTTCCCTCATATTGTTTCAATACATTCTGTGTCTCTGTGAGCATTGATAAAAATCAAAGGATGGAACAGAGCGAGAATTTCAAATTATTACCGCCCTGGTTTAGGGTTTTGTTTCTTTGTGCAAGTAAAATGACATCTGGGGCTCTAGTTTAGGCAGGATGGTTACGAAAAAATGCACCTGAGCGGTGCTGTAATTGCTATGGGGGGTGCGTCAATAAAAACGTTAAGCGCTATGCAAGTTTCGCGTTTGATCATTAATTCTTGTTTTCGTCCACCAAGACCGCCAACTAACTCAAACACAGGGTGTCATGTGGTAGTTTGGTAATGTTATTGATAGTCGGATATGAACAGATAGGGCAGTGTTGCACCGCACCACAATCTTCCACAAGTGTTCAATTGGGTTCAGATCTGGTGACTGAGATGGCCATAGCATATTGTTTACATGGTTTTCATGCTCATCAAATTATTCCTTCACCACTGGTGCCCTGTGGATGGGGTATTTTCATCCTGGAAAAGAGCTTCACCATAGGATGAAAGTGATCACGCAGATCAATTGCGGGGGGTGGAAAGACGGAGCGTATGGGAGAGGAGGGATCTTTTGAGCTGAGCATCACAAGTGCATCTTGTCCTCTGCCATCCACTCCAGAAGGTGAGACAATAAAGGTACAGCAGTGTGGTCGGAGAAGAGAAAAGGCCACAGGGAGAATAAGAGTCTCGGATCATAGCCCACGCTCAGAGGCTTGTTTTGTCAGGGTTTTTTTTTTTTTTTATCATTTAGCTTTCATCACTGTAATTAATTTCCTAGCCAGCTAGTTCAGAACGTCATCTTCCATAACGCTCAACGTGAGTGCACGCTGTTATTTTTACAACACATTCTCGCAGGAATTCTCACAGTTGATTTTGTGTGGCGACTGCATTATTGCTTTGGGGGTTTATTTGATTTAATTAGTTGTGTTACAGTGAAATATAGGTGATGGTACTTATAAAAATGTCTTCCTAAGTGTTTATTAAGTAGTACCAGGAAACTGAGATGGCAAACACACACACACACAGACACATATTCACCCACATATTCACACACAGTATATAATAGAAAACCGGCAGTTGACTGAATTCTAAATCAATTTTCGACAGAAAAACGGATCGGTTTGAAAACTTCAACATCACAGACCCATTTCTCTTTTACAAATGAAAAATCTTGTTACTGAAATGGGCACCCTATTATTAACAATCCTGTAACTTACCACTTGCATGGTTTAGAGAGGTTCAGAAGGAGGTGACACAAGCATCTGAACCTTTCCACTAGCCTTGAGCTACAACTTGAACTTTGAAAGTTCCCTCACAGGAAATAATTGAAGTAAATGATGTAATTGAAATGGGTTTGAGAATGTGGTCAAATCAGCTGATGGAAAAAGCCAAGCCCTGGACTTTGAGGAAGAGAATGGGGTCAGGGGGATCTAGAAGAAAAACAGCCAAGGAATGCGCTCAAGGGGTGAGTGGTCTCCTCGCAATAAATGAGAGAGAATACAAAATGTCAGCGCATCTGAATTCCTGTAATGGGTCCCATCTGGGACCTGACCCCAGATAATGCAGGATAATTCCTGCATGAAAGGCGTTGAACAAACGTGGAAATTCAATTTGCCCAGAGAACAAAGGCATGCGGCTGGTACGCAAGCGCCAATTGTGCCCTACAGTCCAATGTCACGCATTAACCGTCTCAGGTGATGTCACACACAGCTTCCCTCAAAAGCCAAGGTCTTAAGTTGACTCAAGACCAACTCACCCCTGGGGTCAATTGAAAATGGCAATTAATGAGGAGGCCAAATGCGGTAAATGCCGAGACTGAGGCTGACAGGAAAGCTGTCCTTTCATTAGTTCAGGCTTGTTCCTGTTCGGCGCTGAATGCCAGCACAACACAATGCTGCGGATTGAGAAAGATTTGTCCGGCTTTAAGAGAAGTAGGGCTGGGGTCAATTCCCTTTCAATTCAGACAATTCACAAAAATGAAATGAATTTCAATTCATGAATTAGAAATTACCCATAATGCTCTATAGAGATGTATTGTTTATTATTTTGATTCTATAGATATATATAATTAATTTATCATTTCATTTCAATTAATTCCCTGAATTGACTGAATTGAAAGAGAATTAACCCCCCCTTTAACTCTACACCACATCTCAAAAATGTCACCTCTTGTTGCCTTACAGTCTGAAATGAAAACATATTAAATCAGACTTTTCCACCTTTATTTCCACATTTCACTCAACAACTTCCTCAAGAATTCTTCTGTATTTTGCTCTATCCATTTCCATTCTATTCTGACAAGTGCCACAGTCTCTGCTGATGAGAAACACCCCCATAACAGAATGCTGCCACCACCATGCTGTGCAGTAGTGATGCTATTCTTTGAGTGATGTGCTGTATTGGGTCTTCGCCAAATGTAATATTTTGCATTTAGGCCAAAAATTTGGGTCAAACGGGACTGAATGTGGGCTTTTTGAGAAATGGCTTCCTTTTTGCCACCCTACCATACAAACCAGAGTTGTGGAGAGCTGTCTGTATTGTTGACACATGCACACATGCCATAAAGTCCTGTATCTCCTTCATAGTTGCCATGTGCCTCTTGGTGGCCTCTCTGCTCAGTCTTCTTCTTGCCCAGCCATCCAGCTTGGACAGACGGCCTGATCTAGGCAAGGTCCTGGTGGTGCCATGCACCTTCCACTTCTTAATTATGGTCTTGACTGTGCTTAAATGGATATTTAAGGCCTTTGAAATCTTTCTATACCCATTTCCTGATATGTGCCTTTCCACAACTTTATTCCAGAGTTCATTTGAAAGCTCCTTGTTGCTCGTGGTGGATGCTTCACTCTGAAATGCACTACCGAGGAGTGGTATCTTCTAGGAATATCAGATTGTATTCTAAATAATCACAATCACTACAATTGAACACAGGTGGAGGCCAATTAGCTTGGTGTGTGATCTGGAAGGTGATTGGTTACCTCCTGAGCTAGTTTACAATTGGCATGCTAAGCGAGGTGTAGACTTATCAATCCAAATTAGTCTAGTTTTAAATTTTTAATTCATGTTCAGAAATTTTGACAATTTTGTTTTTACTTGGAAGATGTAGGGTGTAAATGTGTAAATAAAGGTGGAAAATGTCTGATTTCATATGCTTTAAATTCAGACTGTAAGGCAACAAAAGGTGAGATTTTAAGGTGAGACTTTAAAGTCGACTTTAAAGGGGCACTGTATATCTCAATAACTTCTTTGCAGGCTTTCATTTGTCACATGCCTTAAGTGGGTCAGAGGTGCTGTCAGGGAGAATCATGGCAAAACTGAGCAAATAGACAAAAGGCCTGATTCAAAGGGGCTGAGATCAAGAAGCCTGTATTCCTGCAGTGACATCTGGAATCACACAGTGAATGCTAAACTACTGTATACAAATGCAGAGCCTGCATACTGCTGTGGGCTTATACCCATTACCATACTGCTAGTGCATCTGATGTGCAGTGTATCTGGGATGATCCTGCATGCCTGAACCACCCAGGGTGTAGTTCTTTACACTGGTGTGTCTTTACACTGATGAGGAAGCAACATATAAGGCTTATTTAATTCAACATTATGGTCATTTTTAATTCGGTAAGGGCAGCATTTCTTTAGAATAACCTTGACCTCTGCCCATGTGAATCAAGTGTGAGAACACATAACCCTCACTAGCTTCCTTACCAAGAAAATAAAAAAACATATAAACCTTACTGGCAGTGTGGATGTTTTTTTTTTTTAAGGTTTTTACTAAATGACTGCTATATGTTGTTGTCTCACTCACCTTAGTTGGATGCACTTACTTTACTTCCCTCTGAAAATGAATTTCTGCTAAACTGTACGCATTCTAATTGTACTTACAGTCTCTGCCTTTTTGGGACTGCTGCACCAGTCTCAGACAAATTTCTCAAGGCCTGCACAGTTTTGATCTGCCAGTCAGCACCAGCAGATACCAGTGGCAACACTGGGCATCAATAGGGGCACAAAGACCCAAGAAAAACTTAAAGGGACTGACATTCTATGCTGGCCCATATGTGTATGTCTCTATCTCTGTTATGGCTAGATGCATAGTATATAGTATTAAATCCCCAAAACTTTTTAAGGGAGAAGTTAAAGGTTTTGATCAAAAGCTGACAAATTCAGGAAATTCAAATGAGCATCAAAACCTTTAATTTCATGCATGCACTAATAAGTTTTTCCTGCACACAGCTTTGACACCTGCTACAGTACTGTAGTTATGTTGGTCTACTGTACTTCAAACAGCATGTAGGCTACTCACCACTGGGCAAGGGCAGGTTGCTTAGGATTCAAACCTTCTCTCAAACAGCCTAATCGAATGCATACTCTTAGAGCAGGTTGTCTTTCTTCATGTATACTTGATCATGTAAAGGTTTAACCCACCTAGGATATTTTTCACTTCCATGACTATAGTTTATACAACTTTTGAATTTTAAGTAAGCTACACAACCATTCTTACCAGACCAAACCAGTCCAGTGCAAAAGTTTGCTAGCACTGTAAAAATGCTAACTTTTGATAGCTCACTATTGAAAGTCAATGGGCGCATGCATCTGGTAAATGATGATTTTAATCAAAAGTAAAAAACCTACAAAGTTGAGTCACCCAATGATGATCTATGACTTCTGCACCAACATTTTATGCAGCATATTTCTTTGACAGTGTTGTTGATATTTAGGTAGCCATGACAAAATAATTGTCTTACAAGGTTTTGCTCATTTTACCAGGGATTTGCTTGAAGAAAACAGCTAAACGGATGGGTTGAGAGTCGGGGAATATATTGCATAGGGCTATCCGAGGAGACGCACCAAATTTCAGCGAAATAGGCAATGAAACAGCTAAGATAATAATAGTAGATTTTGGTGGTTTTGAATGTGAGCCCTTCTCAAAACTTTCCGTTAATAGAGGAAAAACCCTCATTTACAATAATTACTGTATTCAAAACGAAATAGTCATCTGTCTCATAAGTCATGAGCATCAGTGGGGGACAAGTGTAAATAATAGCTGTCTTGCTTAGTCAGAAACTATCCTTTCTCTTTATGGAGAAGCAAACATAGCAATTAGAGACAATAATTGCAGAGACTGAAATTAATTAGTTGTTCTGCTGCTCAGCTCAGCAGCTCAGCACCAAACCAAACCAACACAACACAACCCCCTCTTGAAATGGAGATTAATATTGCACTATTTACTCTAATTAACATTGACCGTAATTATGAAACTCCCAAAGTACTGAATACCAATGTACCCGAAAAACACCCAAATCATAATAATGTGTTTTGCCTCCCCGACATGTGACTGATATTGCGGCTGTGATGATCCCCATTATCAGAATAACAAAAGGAATCCGAATTTTGAAAATATATTTTCTTAAAGACCAATTTTCATTCAGTAGCTGTCTGAAATTAAATCATGATTGTTTTTCTGATGGAAGATTATGACCTCTGATTTTCTTAAGAGCCTGTAAAACAATGAGAAATATGTAACTGCAGAGAAGAAACCAAACACAGCGAGACAGAAATCACATCGTTCACGGCTGCAGAGCCAAATTGGAGCACCACGAGAACAGGTCACTCAAATGTTATGGGAATTTGTGGGCAGTGTCTGACACTGTTTTAGATGCACTCCTCAGGCTTGTCATTTGCATCCTGAGAGTTTTTAACCTTGTGGCTTGTTAAAACAGCCTGTCACACTTTCTCCAGTGGCATTGTTACAGTAAAGATCAGATAGCAACAGGATTAGCCTGTATGGGCCCTGTGTATCCATGTAAATCCCCCAGGAATGTTCAACACCTCGGGCAACTGAAAAATGTAGGACACTCAGCCTACAGACAGACAGTGTGTATTTATTTTATTTTTATTGCATACAGACTGCAGAAACTTCACCTACTTTACTTCTTCATAATGAATGAACCCTGCAGCTTGATATATTCACCTCCATGAATGTTGTGGAGTGAACATTAGACTCGGGAAATGTAGTATGTCCTTTGAGTTAGGAAATGTAGTGAAACTTCCTCACCAGTGTGTGTGTGTGTGTGTGTGTGTGTGTGTGCATGCGTGCATGTGTGTGTGTCTCTCTCTTTAGGCAATATCAGCCATCTTTACTCAAATCTTTACTCAAGCCATACCGGCAGCAATCTGTATCCCAATGCAGAAGAGTGTAATTCGCTTCCCGCTAACATCCTGAGTTCTTAGTATACGGTAATTAAATGAAATTCCTACGCACACCAGAAGTTTCATCCTTTTCATTTCACTTACTGGCAGTACTGCCTTACCCCCGATGAAACAAACAGAACCAATGAGACAATGCAATGAAATGGAAGCCAGGCCATCTGTCTCATGACCCACTTGATTCTATTGCGCTTACGTAGAGAATGGTGGAAAGAGAATGTGTGTTAAAAAGAGAAGGCAGGAAGTGAGGAGAACTGGAGTACTTTAAAACAGTGGGGGCTGGAGCGTCACTCCAGCGCTGTAACAATTCAGGCTTTAAACCGCGCGCCGCTAATTCGCCCGTTTCTGTTGAACACTGAAAGCACTGCTTGTTTGAGGTTTATGCTTTGAGCTTAGCAGAGTCAATGCTTGGCATGAATTTTTCCACATTTTTACAAGACTGAAATATTGGATTGATAAGGAAGGTAAGTAGGGCAACGAGAAATAATACCACCTACGTGCTCCCTGTCAGCTAAGCCAGTAAACCTGAATTTTCACCAACATGAAAAGTGAGCCTATTTCCTCTATTTAATCTTAAAAAAGGCACAGGAGCTACTTACAGTAGCATCCTGTTTGAACTGTTCACGGATGTAGAGAATAATACACGCTTCCTGTCAAATGCAGGCGTACTTCGCTCTTACCACTTCCCTCTACCTGTGGAAAAAATTAATGACCCAAGCAGAAATCATGCAAGAAAGCAAGCCGCAAGCCATAAAAGAGCTCCTTACCTCGGAATGCTCAGATACAGATAATTGATTATGTTATGATTATGTGCTAACTCCAAGTACAATTTCACACACACAGACACAGTTACAGCGATCACCTTTTTAAAAATATCATGATAAAGCCTTCCCAATTGTACTTGATCAACAAGATTCCTCCCATCGTGTCACCTAAAGCTCCCTGAGCATTCGATTTGTATGTTTGCAGGTTCTACATGCTCCTCGTATACATTCATATGAGCTGGTCTCTCAGATGAGTGGGTATAACTACATCATAGCTGAATAAACATGCCAACTCCAATAGGAAGACAATTTCATAATTTAAATGAAGCCTACACATATCCTGTGCAATAGAATCACACACACACACACACACACACACACACACACACACACACACACACACACACACACACACACACACACACACACACACACACACACACACACACACACACACACACACACACAGCCACAGGAAATAGAACACGCTGCATCATTTTTCTTCCACGACAACAACCTATGAAATATTTAACTACGGCACTCTCTCAAAGCAGCCATGCCGAAGCTGGACAGATTACCGAGATCAACATTCGAGGACGTAGCAAAGTAGGCATGTGTGGGCCCCACAACACCTCTTTAATGGCCAGAGTTTAGCTTCTCTGAGCAATCAATCCATTAACACTGCGGGCCTCCATAGGAAACCCTGGCTGTGAGAGCCAAGGTGCAGCTGTCACACTCTGCTAATATAAGTCACGATTAGCGTCAATTAACCTTCCCTGAAACTAGTGCGCACTTGTCAGAAAACATCCAAACATTCATTCAGCCGCGTAAAAAAAAAGAAAGAAGAAATGTCACATTTCCAGCGGTGATCTTAATGCAAAGCTACCAGATGTCCACTCGTTTTGGCCGTCATTTCTCTCTCACAAAAAGCAATCATGCAGGGCTCTCTAATAAGACTGCAAGGAGGGGGAAATCCACCGCTGGTTCCTCTCCTGATGTTTCAGAAAAATTTAACCACAGACATGTTGGATTTTATTTCGGCAAGGTCTACTTCTATTCACTAGTGTAAATTGCAACATTTATTTACTATTTGCCTGGTATGTACGAAGCGGAAATTCACAGATTCAGCCTCAGAGTTGATCAAATGTCTTTTGACATTTTTTAGCCGAGTTCCGATTACATTTTTATTTTTTTTTTTTTTATTTATCAGGGATGTAGCAAAATCATTGTTACAATGTTAAAAAACAAGCATCTGATGTCGAAATCTAATTTACAACACCTGCCCACAATAAACCAAACAAAATACATGCAAAACATATAGGTATAAAGATAAGTTTTATAAAAAATATTATTGTACTAAAATACAGTTAAAAAGCAATTGGGATCTTTAGTATTACTAATAGTATCAGTGAGAATATACAAGTAACTGCCAAAATAAAGGAAACACTTGAGTAAATGAAGGGTTCTGGTGGCTCGGTTATGGTGTGGGGTGGTTTAATGGCATGGTTTAGGTCCACTCAACCACTGGCAAATGGCAATAAATACAAAGCCATTCTGAGTGATCACCTCCATCTTATTGGGAAGCATTATATCCTGATAAAAGTGGTTTCCCTTCAGAAGTTCCAGAATAGTTTCCAGAATAGTTTGCCAAGGCACATTTAAGCTGTGCTGGTGGCTTGGCCCAATGCCCTACTAAGACCCTTTATCTTGGTGTTTCCTTTATTTTGGCAGTTACCTGTATCTGACTTTCCGTAAGCCACGTTTTGACTTTTGAGGTGAAATGCCCAAAACTATTGCATCTCTTAATATTAGTTGGTTGTGAGTTTTTGTCAGAAATACTCAAAATTTGATTAAACACCCTTATGGCATACACTTTCATGGCTGCATGGCTCCCAGCATTTATCCCCATGTGATGCGAAAGGACAGTGGAACAGTCAGGGACAGACATTTACTGGCTGTTTTCTAATATAGTGAAAACTGTCATTGTGGTATGGAAAGTCCAGTGAGTAAATATGAAGTATTATAAAAGAGGGCAACACAAGTGGAGAAACAGCACACAGCATTGTGACTAAAACCAACACCTGTGTCTGAATGCTTCTCTGGGGATAGTGTTTGTGAGGGGAAGTGAAATTATCAATAGGCAGTAGCGATAACTCTTTTCACCCCAGTAAAGATGTGCCACCGAGCACTGAGAAATGGAAGGTAACTGGAACAACAGTGCTGCAAATTGCAGCCTGAAACTGCTCAGTGGACTTTGGAAACTCCCTCAGGCCAAAACAGTTCTTGCAGCTATTGGTAAGATTATAGCAATGCAGTGCAACTCTGTGTAACTCTGTGTTGTGGAAGATGATGGATTCACAACTGCATGAACCAAGGGCAACATTTTCCATTTGGTACATTTTTAATCAGACTGCATTATAAATTGAATGTACTGTATGTATACCTATAGACACCATGTACATGGAAATCGCCAAAACAAATGTAAAAATACAAATAAATCAATTCATAAATATTGATGAAAGTAGATTTATTTTAAGATGAAGAGGAGAGATTTGATGTTTAAAAGCTGTAATGTGTACCTAAACACAGATATATATATATATATAAATGCAGTGGGTATAAACAGTATTCACCCCTTTGGCATTTTTCACATTTTATTTTCTTGCTTCATGGAATCAAAATGGATTTAATTGGGATTTCTTGCCACTGATCAAAACAAAATACTCCAAAATTTCAAATAAAAACAACTCTAAAGCTTTTTCTTAAATAATTACAAATAAAAGACAATAATTGATTGCATAAGTATTCACCCCCCTTGACTTATTACTCAGCAGAAACACCCTTTGCTTTCCAGAACTGGACACTGCAATTTTCACCTATTGTTCTTCACAAAATTGCTTGAGGTCTGGGCTTTGACTGAGCCATTCCGGGACATAGATTTTTGTTTTGTTTTTAAACCACTCCAATGTGGCTTTTGCTGTATGCCTTGGGTCATTGTCCTGCTGGAAAAAGGGGCTGACCCACTGTATGTGTATATATATATATATATATACATAAGAAATGTATATATATATTTCTATAATAAATATATATTTCTTAGTACTACAAATGTACTATAAATAAAACATTTGAAAATTTCAAAAACTTAATTTTATTTCTGTTTAGTTACAAACAGAAATAAAGGCTTAAGATGCTGTTTCTGATTTGACATGGGAATATTATATTACATTACATAACATTATAATATTACATTTGATTATGTATACTGTGTGCTTACAAAACTGAATATAATTGTTTACTGGCCCAGTTGTTTATGAATAACATCTGGCACCCAGAAATACTGATAAGGAGGTGCGATTGTGTAAACATGCCAATAAAATAACCCTAACACCAATACTGCTTATATTGGATTAAAAAAATACACTAATTGATTGCAAAAGTATTCACCCAATACGCATGAGGATATTCTTGAAGATCAGATTACTAACATCTTTCAATCTGTTAATAGTCTAAACCATGCATATCTGTCCTATTTTAACATATACATTGTTCTACTTCTGCATCATAAATAGCATGCATTTAGATGCCTGACTGATCTGATGCATTAAACAAGTAAATAAGATGGGATTTTAAAAACTTGTCTGATTGCATTGAGAGTAGACATTATTATTATTATTATTATTATTATTATTATTATTATTATTATTATTATTATCTGTTTTTACCATGTATTATTTTTTAATATTTTTAATAATAATAATAATAATAACAAACTGTAAAAAAAAACTATACAAAAATGTACAATGTATTTAAAACAAAATGGCCACTGTAATATAATTGCTATGGCTGATACCTATTCCATGCTTTGTAAAAACTGCTGATTTTCAATATCTATGTCAAAGACGTCCAAGGACTGTATGGCCCAGATTCAATCAACATTTCTCCTTAACTCTTACTCACAAAAATATTGAAGGTTTTACATTCAGTTTTTTATTATCCTCCATAAACACAAGTTTGGCAAGAAACTTTTTGCTGAACTCACCCAAATGTGTTTGAAAAAAATAAATATATATCATACTTTTTTACTTGTAAATCAAAATTAAGGACATATGTTCACTGAATCCAAGGCTTTCTGTCATTTAAGTTTTATAACATCATCTGCACATATATTTAATAGGATAGAGATTTGATTACACTACTTAAACATGCATCTGTGTACAATACACTAATTATTATTTCTGAAATTATTTCTGTTTAGGTTTTTTAAATGATTATCTAATTCATCCCATTTCCCCTGAACTGAGCTGTGTCCTTTTCCACAGATTCACGGGTTCACCTGCTCTCAACACATATACTGTTATGTTTTTGATTTACATTTATTAAATTGTGAACAGCATTCCTGGTAGGGCTTGTGCATTTTGCTGACAGTGTAAACCCCATAAGCTATCAGCAACATAATACATTCAGAGAGTAGGCAACATTCTTATTTTCCCAAATTCAAAAGATGCTGTTTGAATAAATTATATGTACACTTGAAAAAATAACTGAACAAAAATGTTTGTGCTCACATTTTTCTTCTGTCTCATAATTTTTTTGGGGGAAACAAAGGGAACACTTTATTATTTTATTTGTTTTTTTATTGAAATAAGTAATGCTTTTAAAATGCAGTAATTAGACATCTAATTAAATAATAACAAACTATCTATTTTACAAAAGCTTAAGAGGTGCTTGCTCACATCAATTTTAATTTGATTTATTAAAATTTCAAATAAAGCAAAATGCATTTGTCTTACTGCTCTAGTCAAAGTTCAGAATTGAATACAAGGAAAAAGAATAGCACTAAGTGATATAATTTCCATCCAATTGGATATTTATCTGGTCTGACTAAAAAACACTTGGTTTGAAAGAAAACATTTTTGTTCTTGTATCATGTGTCTTTCTGCTCGCACCTAACTCAGAGTTATGTGTACTGTATGTTTTGTCAAACCAGCATGAGATTAAATATTTTGAAATATTTTGGTTGCTGCCAAAATGTTAAAAAACTCCTGCAGATCCCTGACAATTTTTAACAACCCTCTCAACAAACGTAAGAAGAATTTTCTTCTGAATATTGGTGAAAATAGATGTTTCTTTCAAAATTGCCAGTAGGCTTCAGGAATCTTACTGGTATCTAAAGGGTTAAAGTATATGGAATAAGTATGTGACCCAGGTCTGTACTACACAGTTAAGTAGACTGCACACACAGTCCATTATCTCTAGGTTAACCCTGGTTCATCATGAAGTGGATCCCTGCACCTCTTTAAAGTCTCACTTTACAAGCACTCTTGTGATCCCCACCTGCACCCAGCTGTCTGACACACAAGACTCAGACCACCCGCCCCCATTTCAACCAATCCCCATTCTCTTTACTCCCTCTGATCTGACACCATGTGATTACGCCAGTGCCCTAATGAGGTGCTAGAGCAGAGCGCTCTATAACCCCTAACTGTTTCAGGCTGACTGTCTGAAGCACCGCACCACAGACACCCTCTCTTCATGACCACTGTGGTCACATTCTACAGGACCAAGCTTCCCCCCACCCCAACACTACGAGGTGACAGTATGCCTCTATGACATTCCAAAATGACCACTAAAAAAGATGATCTGTCCTTTCTTTTTGTTCTCGGTCAAATTCACATCATTATTATGTTCGTCATCATCAGTAGCTGGTATATTCCTGCCCATAGAATAAAGGCTTTTAATTTTACCCCGCTTGAGTGCCTTGGATTGTGCATCTTTTTTTTTTTTTTTAAAGATTTTCTCCCAATTTAGTAGCCAATTACACCCTCTCTTTTTCATATCAATCCCCTCCTCGTATTGTGAGTTTGCTGCCGTAGACCTGAGACTGGCAGTGACAAAGGCGATGTACCGCCTACCGCCTCCTCCAAGCCAGCACTCGCCAAGCAGTCGACTGTAACTCCGGTGCACAGAGCCAATCCTATATGCAGCAAACTCATATCGGCTTCCTTCCCCCCTCCCTGTGGCGGACAGCCAATTGCCGCCCCCTAGTGGCACTCCCGGCCAGAGCCGATACTGGTGCGGCCGGTGGAATCGAAGGGGCCAGCGTCAAACGTTGTAACCGCTAGACCACCCGGGAGGCCCTGGATTGTGGATCTTTATGATATTTTCTTAAACGTGGCATGTTCCCAATATTTTTCGTACATCGCATGTCCCTCATTACCAAAGACCACCAGTGGTGGACTGTTAACTCTCTAAGTGCTCTAAGTGCAAGTATTTTCCCATGATGCATTTAGCTTCTCATAAATGACAGGCAGTTGGCACAATAGCATCGTTGTACTTCACCAGCACACCTTCCACTCTGGTACAACACGGACCAGGCCATGCAGCTACGTAATCTAACGCCAAGTTTAGTGTAGCTTCAGTGAGCAGGGTGCTGCTATTTTATTAAACCAGTTTTTAATAATGCATTTGTCTGGACATATGGAAGTGCTCCTCACTGAAAAGCTGTATTGTGTTATTTCTGAAGCCAAGAAGGGCTGAATGTTATTATATATTTCTTGGCATTATATATTCTTACATTCTCATAATGTTGTATTTGTTTTGTACTGCATTGTGTTATGGCCAATATTTTTTTCTACTGTTTTAGCACAAGTGGCTAAATGAATTTTCCCCAAGTGGGACAATACGTTTAACTAATATCCTTATGAAGGACAATACATTTGAACTAATTTCCTCATTTGGGAGGTGTGCATTGCAGTGTAGTAGACTAGTAGTGCATTGCAGTGTAGTAGCAGTTGGCGCTGCACACACCCACACGTAATCACACTGATTGATTTGTAAGCATGCTACTGCTTTCAATTGTGAAAATATGTTGACACTTCTGTAAGACATATCATGCCCATCCTGGAGCAAAGAAACTGTTGAAATGAGTGGGTGGATATTTTTAAACCGCACAAACTTATAAAAACTATTGAAAGCAAATAGAAAATGTTTTTTTGACAGCCTAAAGGCAAAAACATATAGAACAAATTTGTTATTGATGGCATGTCTTCATTTTTAGAATTCAATTAAGAGAGCATTTTTTGTCAGATCATTGTCAGATAATTTGTTTCCTCTTTCATGACTTGTCGTAGAGGTGTAAAAACGTATCCATAACAGGAAACTCCCCTCTCTGAAACAATGTCAATTTGTAGACTTGCGCCCTTGCACCAACACTCAGGTTCATTTGCATAATTGCCACTAATTACTGAAAACACAGTGCCTTGGGGATCAGAAAGGATCTGCAGCTTCTTGAGAGAGGTGGTGAAAAATGCATGCCCTTACTCTAATGATGTTGTATTTGAGTATTTTCCACTGTACTGTGTTATATTTGATATTTATTTTGACTGTGTTTCACACAGCTGACCAAATGAATTTCACTGCGCGGGACAGTAAATTTGAACTAACTGACTAACAAACTCACTAAAAAGAGAGGTGGGGGGCCTCCCACGTGGCCCAGTGGTTACAACGTGGAAACAATTCCCCGTCTCGCCAGAGTCGGCTCTGGCCGGGAGTGCCACCAGGGGCGGCGATTGGCTGTCCGCCCCAGGGAGGGGGGAGGGAAGCCGACATGATGTTCGCTGCGCATAAGAGTGGCCCTGTAGTACCGGGTTACGGTCGACGGCTTGGCGGGTGCCGTCTCGGAAGAGGCGTTACTTCGCCTTCGTCACTACCGGTTGCAGGACTACAGCAGCAAACTCACATTACTAGGGGGATTGACATAAAAATAGCGGGTCTAATTGGCTACCAAATTGGGAGAAAATGGGAGAAAATCTAAAACAAACATTTAAAAATAAAAAAGAGAGGTGGGGCGGGCGTTACCTTGGCAGGTGACCCCTCGCGCTTCATGGCCAATGTTGCAGAGGCATTTCCCGATGGGCACTAGCCACTCCCCCTCCGTGCTGCAGTACATCCTCGGAGGTTCCTCCTCCCTGGAGTTGTTGACGCAGGACCCCCGCACCTCCACCAGGGCCTGCGAGTCGGTGGGTACGGTGTCCGGGAACGAGGCCAGGTTCCGCACGGTGAACGGGCACTTCTTAAAGTACACGCGCACCGACACCAGGGCCACGCACGCCCCCACGTCCTGGAAGGCCAGGTAGAAGCCCTTCCTGGAGACGGGCCCCACCTCCCGCACCTCCGTGTTCAGCTTGAGGATGCGGTCGCCCAGGTCGGTCTGCGTGAAGCTCTCGTCGGCCGCGATGGTGTCGATCTTGGAGAACTGGTGTTCCCAGAACTGTTCGCCCTGGTCCTCCTCCGTGTCCATGTAGAAGAGGTTGAAGGTCTCCTTGCAGGAGCCCAGGACCAGGGGATGCTGTTGCAGTCCCTCAGCGTGAACTTGAGCTCCACGTAGATCTTCTGGGCCGAGTTGCGCGGGATCCAGTTGGTCCGCAGCCAGTTGTTCTGGCTGTACTCCATGACGTTGCACACCTGGAAGGTGCGTATGGGCGTGTAGTGCTCGTCCACCCCGCTGATCTCTTCCCACTGGGAGCGGGAGAGACGAGATAGTCAGAGATACTCACACAGAGGCAAGGTATTCAGAGGCAGGTGTGGAAGGGGAGATATACAGAGATACTCAGGTAGACTAGATATTCTCAGATATAAACACAGAGAGGGAAATTCAGAGATATTCACAGAGAGCAGATACTATATCCAGAGATGTTCACACAGATAGGAGATATTCAGATATTCACACAGAGAGGAGATATTTAGACATATTCATAGAGAGGAGATATTCACAAATTCACAAAGGGCATAGATATTCACAAATATTTACAGAGAGGGGAGATATTCACAGAGAGGGTATATTCAGCTCTGATAATTATTCTGGTCTATATCTGTTGTCCCTTATCAGCTGCACTGGTGTTTGAAATGTAAATCATTTGTTTCATGTAATGAAAAGAAAGACAAAGGGGACAGTGTTTTAAAAGTGCCTAATAGCCTACACTAGTTTTCAAATAAATTGTTACATCGTGACTGTGACAGATGTTTCTTGAACTGTATTTATTAAATGTTTTACTCTGTACATGAACGTTCATAATGTGAGATGAGCAAAGTGTTAAGACTGGAGGGAATCTGCCACACACACAAGGGGAAGTGAAAAATGCACTGAGACCATGTGTTTTCCAGTCTAGTGACAGAACAAACGTGTGGCGCTCTCTTTGGAGCTGATAATAAACACATTGGCCGAGTGAAGCGGTCCCTCTTATTAGGAAGCTGTTTGCTTCCAGATGGAGTGAACGTGCATGCAGACTGCAAAATTGGCCACTTTAGTTTAATCTTTGCCCTTGGGTTAATAAGACAGCTCGGAAAGTATTGTGTTTGAAAACTTGCTATTTCCAGAGTGTCAATGATTCATTTTATTTTTTTAAATGTCCCCCCAAGGAGAGCTGCAGTAATTTAAGCAGACCCTGCTTTCTGAAGGCCCACGCAATGTACTCCTGGAAATACGGAGCTGCTGTCATGGACAAGGTAATGAGTTCAGATTAATATCAATGTTAGCATAGTATCATTTTGTTTTTACATAAAAGGTAGATTTTTTGGCCTAACCATGAATAGCATGGAATTAGTTCAAGTGGGCAAACATAATAAACGTATTAATTTTTAGGCAACATTATCCATCATTTGTGTTACCTGGTTAGGTTTGTTTCCTGCAACCGGATATTCTTTTCATCCAGTGGCTGGACAGTTTATTTGCACACATCGTGCCAGTAATGTTAGCAGAGGAAAGGCATTTCAGCCATGAGATACAACACCATACACCCATCCTCCACCTACTTTCTACTTTTGCCCAATGAGGTAGCGGCACAAATTATATTTCAAGCCCTTACCGCTAGGCATGCTGGGTACTGGTCTATCTCCTCCTGGGTGGGAGTTAACTCAAGGGACATAACCAAAGCCTTAAATTGAGAGTGGCAATCAGAATTATTGTTAAACTGCTTTCTTTTTGACATAAAGTAATGGACATAAGAGGGAATTACATTTGTAATGTTTGTTTACATTTGTTATGCAAAATAAATAGGATTGCCTGCTCCCTAAATTTTGACATATTTATGTAGTTAAATGCCTGACACACATCAGTGACTAATTTGAGTGTGTGTGTGTGTGTGTGTCTCTTAATGGAAACTTGATTGCACCAGAATTTTTGATGAAGTCAAATTCAACCCAGGTGCTTATACATATGACCAGAGTCATGAGAATAAGTGCACATAAATCACTGCTGCCCACACAAATGAGGTGTGTACATGGTTTTTATAGATCAAGCTTTCAAAAACATTACAATTACGGTGGATAAACATGACATTACAGAGCCCACACAGTGCTTATCACTCACCTGGACATATGGAAGTGTCCCTCTCAAATAGTTATCTGGAGTTTACCACTATGAATATCATTCAACATTATATTTACCCATTTTCCAGAAAATAAAAATAGGTAAGTACTTAAATAGGAACCCTAGTGATAGAGTTTAGTTGGTTGTACCAATCACATACAATGCAAATGACAAATATGCACAGCTTGTTAACTTAAATTAATCAACAATCATACTTTCACATATAAAGATACTTGGTACAATCAATCATTGAAACCCACAAGGCTTTTTACTTCCACATTTTCGAATGAAACCTTCTTGCAGAATGAAGGACATGTCAAAGTACCAATAATGTTGTTATACACAGTGCAGATGGAAATATATGTGCTTTTCCCCTAGCAGCAATTGGTTCAATTTCATGTCAATTCAGGTTGGTGGATGAATCCAAGACTCTCTCACATGTAAAAAGACACCTCACATGCATGTAGCCTTTTAACCCTGAAGGCAAAGGCTGTCCCAACTCCATACTAGTTGATAAATATTCATATACAGTATGTTTTGGTGTTTACATTATTTTGTCTACCCCCTGTATGTGATCACATTTAAATGCCTGTTAAGTAAATGTGACAACATATGACAACATGTGGTATACATAAGAATCACATGTGAAATATCCAAAAATCACATCACGTTCACATGTGATTTTTCAGTAAGGACAGAGGAAAAGAGCAATCCTTTTTTTTTAAAACATTTTTTTAAATTTGTTTCTGATTTTATCCCATTTTCTCAAAATTTGGTAGCCAATTGCACCTGCTATTTTCAAGTCAATCCCCCTTTGTAATGTGAGTTAGCTGCCGGCAGTGACGAAGGCGAAGTATCGTCTCCTCCGAGACGGCACTCGCCAGGCCGTCGACCGTAACCCGGTACTCCAGGGCCACTCCTCTGCGCAGCGAACATCCTGTCGGCTTCCCTCCGCCCTCCCTGGGGTGGACAGCCAATCACCGCCCCCGGTGGCACTCCCGGCCAGAGCCGACTCTGGCGCGATGGGGAATCGAACCCCGGTCGCTGTGGCCAGGGTCGGACGTTGTAACCACTGGTCCACGCGGGAGCCAAGAGCAATCTTTTTAATGGTAGAGTGCTCTGTAATAGTGTCCTAGTGGGGGAGACCGGGCCCTCTCTGAGCCCTAATAAAGGCGGCAGTGGATCACAGGGACTTGCAAGCCCCCAAATCCCAGACCCTCTGCATGGAACTTTACTTCCTCACCCTGTAACAGAGCACCCCAGATCCACATCTGTGGGCGACAGTAATTTTTTTGAGCTATCACTTTACAATAGCAATCCCCTCAGGCAAGGAAAAGCTACATTGATGGAATTATAATAATCAGTGGTTGGGTAAAGGCCTTAGCCCAATAGCACCGCATTTGTACACTCACAGAAGACTGGCCACCTAGGAAATTCTTTCAAATAATATATTTCCTGGCACTGGTGAACTAGCCTAGAGGAGATTGTGTTTCATGTAATAAATTATAAACCACCTCTTCCTGATGTTACAAATGAATGACATTTAATACAGCCTTGTGGGGGGCACAATACATATATATATATATATATATATATATATATATATATATATATATATATATATATATATATTTATATATACACACATTGGGTATAAAAAGTATTCACCTCCTTTGGCATTTTTCACATTTTATTTTATTACTTCACGGAATCAAAATGGATTTAACTGTGATGTTTTACCACTGATAAACACAAAACATTCTATAATGTCAAATAAAAAACTCTAAAGCTTTGTCTTAACTAATAACGAATAAAAAACGGACAATAATTGGTTGAATAAGTATTCACCCATTTTTGTAAGACACCTAAATAAACTCTAGTGCAATCAATCGTCTTCATTATTATTTGATTGGAGTCCGACTGTGTACAATTAAGGTGATTCAAATTGTTTCAAATTAAATACACCTGTCTGTGAGAGGTTCTACAATTGATTAGTGCATTACCAAACAAGAGCTTCATCATGAAGATCAAAGAACATTCCACGCAAATCAGAAAAAAAGGGGTTTGAAAAGCAACAATCAGGGGAATACGTTCCAATACATTTGGCACTAGCCTAACACTGCACATCATTCCAAGAACACCTACCCCGCCATGAAATATGGTGGCAGAAGCATAATACTATGGGGATGCTTCTCTGCTTCAGGGACTGGAAAACGTGTCAAAATAGAGGGCAAAATGGATAGCAAAAGATATAGACAAATCTTGGAGGAAAACCTGCTGCAGTCTGCAAGAGACCTGGGACTTGGAAGAATATTTATATTCCAGCAGGACAATGACCCAAAGCATACAGCAAAAGCCACATTAGAGTGGTTTAAAAACTTAAAAAAATCAATCATGTCCTGGAGTGGTCCAGTCAAAGCCCAGACCTTAATCCCATTGAGAATCTGTGGAAAGATTTGAAAATTGCTGTTCACCACAAGTCCCCATACAACCTGCTGGAGCTCAAGCAATTTTGTAAAGAAGAATGGGGAAAAAATGCAGTGTCCAGTTGTGCAAAGCTGGTAGAGACTTACTCAAATAGTTGTAATTGCTGCTAAAGGTGCTTCTGCTAAGTATTAAGTCAAGGGGGGTGAATACTTATGAAATCAATTATTGTCTGTTTTTTATTTGTAATTAATTAAGAAAAAGCTTTAGAGTTGTTTTTATTTATTTGATATTATAGAGTATTTTGTGTTTATCTGAGGAAATCTCAATTAAATCAATTTTCATTCCATGAAGTAAGGAAATCAAATGTGAAAAATGCCAAAGGGGGTGAATAATATTTATACCCACTGTATGTATAATACATTTTTAATGTTTAGGCCTTGTAAACCTTACAGCTTTTGAACATCAAATATGTCATTTTTATTTTAAAAGAAACCTCTATTTTCATCAATTTTTAGGCTAGTAATATGTTTAGTTTCTCATGGATCTCATGGTTTTCCATTTTTACTGGAACCTAAAGTTTTCAATTATTTTTGTCCCAGGTCTGAAATACACATGTATTCATTGCATATATCTCATTTATACATCAACACTTTATGAGCTCAAATTCCAGACTGCAGCTCCACAGGAAAACCAAACGTGCACAATAGCTGGCATTTCTAGTTATAGTAGATAAACACATCCACCCTTATTTTAATGTGCAGGTTTTCAGACACTAAAATAAATGCTTTTTGGCAGCTATTTAAAATATGAAAAGCTTTATATATTCCCAGGGCTACTTTAAAAACAAATAAACAACTTATAAACTACAGGTAACTGCCAAAATAAAGGGAACGCCACCATGAAGTGCATTAATAGGGCGATGGGTCACCACGAGCTGCCAGAACAACTTAAATCTGTCTTGGCATAGATTCTACAAATGTCTGTTTCTCTATTGGAGGGATGCAACACCATTCTTCCCCAAGAAATTCCATCATGAATTTCAGCCATGGCGTATGGTTTACATCATTTTCATGCTCATCATTCGGTGGTTCTGCCCTGTGAATGGGGGCATTGTCGTCCTGGAATAGACCACTCCGACCAGGACAGAAATACTTCATCATAGGATGAAGGTGATCGCTCAGAATGGCTTTATATTTTTTGCCATTTTTGGACTTGATCTAAACCATACCACTAAACCATCCCACACCATAACAGAGCCATCAGAAACCTTCATTAACTCAAGTGTGTCCTTTATTTTGGCAGTTACCTGCATATCCCTGTCATTAGTCATTTATAAACATTGCTATTTATCTGACCATGTTAATTAAGACTTCACTAATGCAGCAGAGGGATTTTAGATTATGTTTATGAACAGCTTAACAGTTTCAAAATATGAATTTCTGAAGAATATCGTCTTACTTGTATTCAGAAACAAAACATGAAAAGTTGATGAAATGAAAGAGAAAAATAACGTACATTGTTTTTTTCTCATGGCAATGTTCTGGGTCACAGCAAGCAACTCTGTGGTCTTTTTCATGAGAAGGAAACCATAAGACATTTTTACGCTCCCCATTTTTGCGCTCCCCATTTACCCCATGCAGGCCCTTGCAAAGTGTTAATCCCTGTTTATAGTCCCCGACATACTGAGGCTTTCCGCATCATCCTGGGATGTGTGGCCCTTCCTCACTGATGAGATTGGACTGCACGCCTATTGATTACAGTCTGCCTATAAAAATAGAATGCGATTTGTGGGTCTCTACCTAATTGCCTATTTTGTCTCACAGCATTAAATTGCAGTATTCCGGACAGGGTATTTTGGAATTTCCAGGCCCTTTGGCTTCCCAGGAGATTGTATGACTACGTATTATTTCTTATTATTTCAAACCTGATATTAAATGTAACCCTCTCTCTCTTTCTCTCTCTCTGAAGTTAACCTCATAATCTCTAAACCCAAATCAATTTGTAATCTATGTCTCTTAAGACTTATCCAAGGTTATAAGAGTTTGGCAAATAGCTACATGCTAAGGTGGATCTTTGAGCGCATGGAATCCCAGATGGGTAATCACAGAGGGTGTGAAGAGTAGTCTGTCTGCAGGAAGATGGTCAGTCACTGATGCAACTCAATGAAACTCAAACAATAAGCAGTGCACATTTTGGGCCCTATTTCGTTGGACAGTGCAAAAAAAGTGGCACAAGGCGCAAACACAAGTGGTCTGTGTACATTTTGGTATTTTGGAATGACACAAGAGCAAAAATGTGACAGTTGCACCGAAGCACTGCCTGACAGGAGTAATGAGGGCTGGATCGGTCAGTGTGGCTTTGGCTTGGTGCAAATGCACAGTTGTATTTAAATGTGCTTTTTATAGACTTTATATTGGCTCAATAATAGTAATAATAACTATAATAAAATCAGTTGTTTCTCTTATATTTTGAACACTAGCTGATTCAACTTCATATCTGGTCAATAACTCTTAATAAAGCTATACAGTAAAAACAGGAGCGGAAACACAAGCCAGAGACATGCCAACCTCTGTGTTCAGCAATGTTCACTGTCACTTGTTGTCACTTTTAATTCACAGGTAGTCACATGTGATCACATATATACATGGGTTTTTGGACATTTCACAAGACAGACAGACTCACAGACAGACAAACTCACCCCGTGCGATGGGTATGAAATCCATCCCAGCTCCTCTTGGCTGGATTTGGAATCCAGCAGGTTAACTGTGTGAGACGAGAGAAGCAGAAGAGAAATCAGCCTCTGTCTCTTTCTATCCTGCCTGTCCCCTCTCTCTCTCTCTCTCTCTCTCTCTCTCTCTCTCTCTGAACACATTTCAGTCTGGCTCTTCCACATCAAACCTGTGTTTATTTAGGTTCTGGCTGTGTATTACTCTACGCAATCAAACAAACAAACTGTCTAGGATCATTTTCCCCATTGCTGAAACTCCCTGCAACAGATTAAAGCTAAAAAAAACAAGACCAAAATGTGATGACCTGATTGGGAGACATCTGAGGAGTGGTTATGAACCACATTGATTTTATAGTGCGGCGTACCATGTCGATCCCGCTAAACATTCAGGGATAAACTTTAATGTTGATTGTGCAATTGCTGACTTTTAAGGCCTGACCCATTTTAGATTAAACTCCAAATTCCATCCAGATGAGGAGAGGACCGTGCACGAATAATAATGAGAGTTGCGCAAAGATTTTCAAAATCTGATTTCCGTATAATTAAACAGCAGATTAATACCTTAGCTGAAAGGGATGAGGTGAAAGTTATTTGCATGAGGGGTAAAAGAAGGAAAACTGCACAACAGACAAAACTGAAATGTCAACACTAAGTCCTTGATCTGATAAACAAAATATTGGGCTCTACACGTCTCCCTGTCTCTGGCAGGCCTCTCATTTCCCATTCACGAACACATACAGGGCTCCTTCCTGCTGGGGAGGGAGGGGCAGGTTCAATCTAGAATGTGGTGCTTCATTCTTAAGTCTGACTGCTTCACGCATCTTTTATTTGCTGATTCTGGCACAATATGTTCCTTTACTTTTGTAATGACCAGCCATGTGGCAGCCATATTAGCTTTTTCTGCAAAATCACGTGACCTAAAGATATGTCTTGTGACTCATCAGATGTGCCCCGAAGCCCTCTATAAACCTGCCAAATTTTGCAAGTCTGTCTTTTTTTCCAAGGTGGCAGAAGTGCTTGGTCCCTTTGGAATGATCTAAGTTGGAGCCTCTGTACATTAAGCATGAAATAGCACAGCGCCTGAAGGGTTCAGTGGTCCAAGGCCATTCTATTTGTTCCCACTAATGGCCGAGGCCAAAAGGGAACAAAACTGAACCGGTAAAAAAACGACAAAAGCACCCTGAAAACTATAAACCCATGCGGTGGCTGTGTTCTCTGTTCTCCCTAAGGGCCACAGCCAGCTGCACCTGAGCAGGCCTGATGAAGGATATGAGCAACGCCTGGGCCGAATGCTAATTAACCTCAGGTGTGCATGCCTGTGTGTGAGGCTGCCTCTCTCCATGGTCCTGCAGCCCTCCGGGGCTAAAGGGGTAAGAGAACAGAGGAAGATGAGCCCTCTCTGTATACTCCCCTACCCCTCCCAAATAAATGAATAATGAATAAAAGTCATACTCGTTCACATTTGCTATTAAAAGGGTCAAAGCAGCATGGCCCCCTACTTTCTAATGTACAGACTGCAGCAGCAGGGGATAAACTCAGCTGTCATATGGGCCACTCAGGTACACAGTCAGTTTACTCACACCCAACAACACAGGGAAGTGCATCTGTGGCCCGACTGCACGATAACATCAACAACTGAAGACATAGTGAAGAAAAACAGAAAAAGAAGGGATAATTCTATGGCCCACAGCAGTTCTCAAAGATGTACTTGTAATAAACAGGTCACAGATTCTAGGATAACACATTTGTTTTATTGAAATTAATATTGCATGCGCAGGGCAATCAATTAGCTCTTGTTCTCTCGGTTGTCAAGTGGTTTTAGTCATTATTTTGTTATGTGCACTCATTTGTTTTGTTTTAAAGTGCAGCAGAACCATTAGTGTTTTACACTTAAACAATTGCACATTAAAAATCCAATACACGAACACTGAAGTTTAAGCGAGTTTAATGTCCAATGTCAAAATGAAACAAATTGCAAGGCCCCGTTGTCTCCACGTCTTGCATGCGTTGGAGGTAGAGGAAGAGGAGTGAGGCTCCCAAACCTTCAGGCTCGTAAAGACCCTCTGCCGGTATGCACGCAAGAGAGACATTTCCATCCACTTTAAAGCCATCAGTCGGATTACGGCAATTCACATCCGCCATTGGTTCCAATTCAAGTCTCTGAGTGAGCAGAGCGTCAGCCCGTCAGGAGAGTTTGAGAGCAGAGAAAAGACAGCTATATCGGCGGAGCGGGATACCCAGCAGCAGGCCCATGTTCACTCCACTGCAGTGGGTGGCTGTGCCCAGCCTGACGCCCCGCACTATAAGGCGAATAAAGTTATTAACGGAAATCGGACGGCTCGCCGGTGGGAACGCGGATCGTGAGGCAGAACAGGTGAATCGATACGAGGAGAAACAATCATCTAAAGCCGCGACCACGGCGGCCCAGGGGCGTCGACGGTCAGTCATAAATCACAGCCGCTCCACTGACCGGTGCTTCCCTTTAATCAGTGAGTGGCTCCTCAATCAGGCGCTCCGGTAACACATGGGAAAGGACAAAACCACCGATTGTGACTCATTCACAAAACTAACTTACAAATAGTAAGCATTTCTTTTCAAAATAAGGGCCCTTTCAATGTAATTTAACAACTGGAATCAGCGTTGGAATCGAGTGTCAACATTTGCGATGAATAACTTTGGTGCCAAGCGCAGAGAAAATCATCTGCTGTGTCGTCCATGATGGACCGAATGCTGATAAGATTTCAATGGACTGGTCAAACTGGATCAGTGGGATATGGTCACTCAACAGCCCTGTCCTTCATACAGAGAGGCAAACTTTTTATTTATTGAATCTTCAGAAACTGACCTCTTTCCTGAAAAAACTGTCTTGGTTAAAAACGAACAGTCGGAATGTGTGGAAGAGATCATCAGCACTGATCCTGACAGCAGGTCTCTGCTCTGTATCTGATTGGTCTAATCCCCCCTTTGCTGGATACGTTTGATGTCTTTGCCCAGAGATGTGGAAATACAGAGAGCTGGCCTGAGACCCAGGTCTCTGCTGCACAGAATCTTTCAGCGCCAGGGAGCAAGAGAACTTTGACCCTCTGCATGTGGGATTGCTACCACAAAATTCCATTCTCATAATTTATTATTGAAGGATATATGAAAATAAATTAATCTGATCAAAAGGAATTCTATGAAGCATTTTTTCTTAGCACACTAATATCATATATCACATGATCTTAACATTTTTTTCTTGGTTTGATTCCAATATTGTAGTGCAATTTCCTTTAAATATATACAGTATATAAATGAATCAAATAAAACCCCTAAAGCACAGCAGATACACAGTGTATATTTTAATGGAACACAATAACACAGAAAATATGACATATTATTCAATAAATCCCAGTGCAATACTGGTTTACTGTGTAGCCATACTATGCCACAGTATTTTTGCAGCCTTTCTGTTATAGAATTTGTCAATAATGGAAAGAGCATGGTGGGGATGCATCTCATAAATTTGTATACAAAAAGAGCTTATTTGCATGCATCATTTTAGGTAATTTAAAGTAGTTGTAATTGGCTGGACATAATTATCTTGAAATCTGTTCAAAATGATTGCTCATTGTAGCGAAACAAACTACTAATTGCTACAGTTGTTTCTAATTAATGTGAGAAAATAAGCATTTGAACATAATCACATAAAATTAAGACATTTCCCCTGCTTTTAACTGATGTCTTTGGCATAAAGTTCAAAGACAATGTACTACTAATTTGTTTCAAACTGGCTTGATGACAGCAAAGTGCACTGACGAAAAACAAATGTTCCTCCATAACTAAAACATGAGTCTGTGGATAGATAGATAGATCAAAGTATGAATCATAATGGATCATTGTTATGTTTATAATTGTTTTAACGTTTTTCAAACCACATTTTCTCAACACAGTTGTTACTTATTTTATGGATTTTATTGGCACCGTTATATTCTGGACCTAGGTAACTGCCAAAATAAAGGCAACACTGGTAAGCAGGTGGGGGACCACTCAAATGGCCCTGGCCCACGCTAGGTGAGTCCCAGCCAGGGGGTGGGGACCTCCCCTTTACCTTGTTGGAAAGAGGAGGGCAGGGCCTATCCGTCGGTAACAGCCATGGCACCCCCCAAAAGACACACACAGTACTGAACCCATTTCAATGATCCCACTTTACTCAAGCGTTCCATTTTGGCAGTTACCTGTATGTTTTTGCCATATTCCCATTTGTTAGAGGAACATGAAAGCAGAATATTTTGTAAAGAAAACACTGTGCAGCTCAGCTAATGAATTGCGGAGTGAAACAAAAGCAGCAGGTGTGCACCCTCCCAAAATGACAAGCGATGTTGCGGTGTAGAGACGGGCCTAATAGGAGAATCAAATGGGGATACATTTTTTTTAATATTTTTTTAAGAAAAGCATACTTGTTGAAATGAACCAGTCTCACAGCACAAGAGAGCAAAAATGGCACATAGAAGGATAAATGATAAAACCACCAACTATTCCACCCTTCATGATGGCAGTGAAGTATTCACCTTTACTGTCCTTGCTTTTGTTGCATTTTTTACTCTTCTGTACTGTGAAGTGCATAACAAATATATATATAAAATATAAATATATATATTTTTTTATATAAGTATTAATACAATTATTATTATTATTATTATTATTATTAAGCACACAATATTCAGCCCACTGTGTTGGATGTGTCCAGCTTCCTTGCCCTCCTGGATGCACATGAAGTCTCACTGCATCAGTTACCTCCACTGCGGAATAGAGGTCGACCAATTTGCATGTTTTAAGACCAATGCTGGTACTGATATTTAGATAAGCAGGGAGGCCGATTGACTGATATTGGCAGTTTTATCATTTATCCTTCTATGTGCCATTTTTGCTCTCTTGTGCTGTGAGACTGGTTCATTTCAACAAGTATGCTTTTCTTAAAAAAAAAAAAAATGTATCCCCATTTGATTCTCCTATTAGTTCTAAAACATCGCTTGTCATTTTGGGAGGGTGCATAGTTAAAAAAGATTGAAAATACCATGTTGCCTTTTGACTGCTTGTGAGAAATGAAAGTTCATGCCAAATAATGCACTTAAATGCCTCTGGGGTGTAATGATGTATTCTCTTGGACAAATTAGTAATTAGTGTCCATTCGTCATGGAATCCATATATAAACTAATGACTGAAAGTCAAAATTTTGTCCTGTCTAAGTACTTTTAAAAAATACATATGTCTCAAACTTTCTTGCAATATGCATGTTCTCTGAACAGGGCGTGATTGTGCAATAAAAATATTGGCTGCAATCGGTGCACATAATTACAGATTGTCTGTGAGGTCTAATATCGGCCCTAATAATCAGTCACGCCGCTTAGTCAGTCTACCCCTACCGTGGAGCCCCCTGTCTGTGCTGCCGGACAATGGAGCCCCATGTCTGCGCTGCAGGGCCGAGGGCCAGGAGAGGCATGCGTGTGCATTCGTTCAGGATGCTAAGCGGAAACATTGCTCACAGAATATTGCCTTTTCCTCTGTGGAGTCCTGGGGATAGTGACACACTGTCTGAGCCTCACAGCAACACAATAAAACTGCAGAGGCCCTCACGTGGCGCCCGGGGCAGGAGTGGCTGCTTACCTCCAGCCATGGGGGGTCCTTGTGCCTTTTGCATTAAAGTAGTCCCCTACCCCCCCAAAAAAATATTCTTCCCCTCCTCATAGTTTTGTTTCAACGATCCACATGCCCCTAAAGAGCAATCTTTTACAATATTTTGAGATTCCTTGACCACTTCTCTCACACAAGAAACGTCTCTCCACTGTGTATCTGATGTGCAGTGGTTTGTACTGGCGCAAAATGGCTGCCGTCACGTTCACCCAGGTGGATGCTGCACATTGGTGGTGGTTGAGGTGAGTTGCCCCTTTTGTTGTCATTGTAAAGCGCTTTGGGTACCTTGAAAGGCGCTATATAAATCCAATGTTCAATTCAATTCAAAGAAGGGCTCCAAGGTCTCTCTTTTATCAAATTATCACTTACTAATTATAATTTTTTTTTTGTATCTAATTCTGGTTCAAACCAAGCCAGTCTAAACTTGCCCATTAGCCCTAGACTGTGACCCTGGGGACGATGCTTTCCTTCGGATAGTGGTGGTTCACACGACGACAGGGAGAAAATGCCATCTTTTATGTTTCAGGCCCTGCTCTTGAGAAGAATCTGTGCACCGCCCTGCCTCCACCGTCACCGCAAAGCGCTCAGTCATTCATGCAGGACACTGTCAGGCACTGGTGCCAACTATGTCAATGGCTATACTCTTTGGAAGGGGAGGCATTGTTTTGTATAATATCAGGCTGAAGTAGCCAGGCCAGTACATAAGAAAACCTTCTCAACTTGAACTGTGCAGGATATAGCACAAACAGTTACTCCTCTCCCTGTGTAAGGCACATTAACATTTTAACGATTCACAAATGAATTAATGAAATTAACTGAGAAGTTGCAGAGCAGCACAGAAGGCAGACAATGTCTCTCCACACCTATACAGCAAATGAGTATTATATCTTATATCTTATATTATATTTTATATTGCAAAAATATCATATCAAATACGTACGGATATACAAAAAATAATCAATTTATCAACAATGTTAGCATTATTATCTTGACCCACATGTTTACTGAGGTCTTCACAATGTAGTGCTAAATGGCAGGAAAAGACAAACAAAAGGAAATGTCATTCTGAGGAAAATATATTTCTATTGTGTGATAAATTCTGAAATATGTTGTATTATTTTGTAAGTGGAACACTAGTAAAATATTCCAAATCATGTTCTTCACATGATTACCCCGTTAAAAATATATATTCATATGACTGATTAACTGATTGCAACTATTGGTGCTGTTGTTGATGTTAAACAATAGCCTTAAACCACCTTAAAGCCTTAAGATAAAGTATTTTTTTTGAATTAGTCAGAACTATTTTTTCTCTTTGGAGTGCAGCACCATTGGGTAAGCATAACCATTAATAAATGAATGTACATTTTCAGAAGTACTGAAAAAGTTGTCTGTGTGTGCATGTGTGTTACTGGGATAACATAAATATGCAAGAAGTCCCTTGGTGCCCTAAAAATAATTTCTCATCACTGTTCAGCAATTTTCTTTAACAAAAAAAAAAGATATGGTAGGCCTACTGTATAGTACTCTGTATACTAGCACCGCACATTAATACAAATATGCTGTCCGTTTATGTAAATCACTTTTTATGGAGAATAAATTCATGCAAACGTTTTTGGTATTTGTTTCGCGTGAGATAACTGAGATAAACATTCTCTCTCTCTCTCTCTCTCTCTCTCTCTCTCTCTCTCTCTCTCTCTCTCTCTCTCCCTCACACGCGCGCTCTTTCCTTTACCTTATTTTACCCCCACAAAAAGTCATGTCACATCGTGTTTTAACAACATTTTGGATTACGGTTGCCTAATTAAAACGGGAACGTTGCCGGATCTAGACCTGAAGTGCAAAGTATTGCCTCTGAATATGTTTGTGTTTTCAAGCTGTAATAGTGTGGTATAAATCAGGGCGTTGGCTACTGAAACCATTTTGGTTTTATTTGGGAAATGTAAAGTGTAGAGCATTGACGATTACAGCGCCGTTTAGTCTAACCGCAAGATATCGCAGCTGAGTTATTTAATAATATTGTATAGCCTAGTTGACTTAAACACTTCTGGCTTAGAATGAAAAAAAATGTTTTGGCAAAGATGTTGTAATATGTTGTATAACGTTTCAACCAATAGTAATTCCAAATGGGAAACTCAACGAATAAGGGAACAGAAATGGGACTTAGTCACTTAAATCATTAGCTTTGTTTTCAGTGAATAAAGCAAAAATGAGGGGCATAATTACTCTGACTCCAAACGCAGTCCATGACCTATTTCATCACTAGAATTTTCAGTGTAGGCCTACAGTTAGCGACCAAAGAACGACTATTTGAAGCTCGGCTTCAAAACATAAATCATAAATCAATTATATACAGGTAACTGTCGAAATCAAATAAACACTTGAGTAAATTACGGATTCTGGCGGCTGTTACAGTGTGGGTGCATTTTCCTGGCATGCTTTAGGTAGGCTACACTCAACCCTCGGCAAGGTAAACACCAATAAATAAATACAAAGTCATTCTGGGTGATGGGAGTGGTCTCTTTCAGGATGACAATTCACCATACACAGGGCACAAGTAGACACTGAATGGTTTTATAAGCATGGAAACTATGTAAACCGTATACCATGGGTGTATCAGTCACCAGATCTCAACCCAATTGAACACTTATGGGAGATTCTGGAGCTGCGCCTGAGACAGTGTTTTGGAACGCCACCATCATCAACAAAACACCAAATTATGGAATTTCACGTGGAGGAATCGTGTCCGTCTAATAGAATTCCAGACACTTGCAGAATTTATGCTAAGGCGCATTGAAGCTGTTCTGAAGGCATCAGAACACAGCGCTTTTAAGCTACTCTAGTTGGTGTTTCATTTATTTTGGCAGTTACCTGTGTGACTCGACAACATTTTTTAATAGATTTTTATTTCTGCAATATTAATTAATACATTTTTGTTAGGTTTGGTGCCTCGATGTCTAATTTTAATATATAAGGGTTCAATACGCTTGTTTTTTTCAGTTTGCTTGTTGTGACCGTCAGAATGAAGGCCCGTATAATCATTCCTCTCATTTCTACGAATGCGGGTCCACACTGACACTAACTGGTGAATCATTCTCTCCTCATTTACTAATAAGAAAGCGTAAATAAATAAATAAAATTAATGGAGAGCTCACGTCTTAGTGGCTGATGAAAATAACCACAAATTAGGCTACATGAATGGATTGGAATTTCCCCAGGTAACGCATTTAAACCGGGGTGCGAAATGTTCTACTCGATTACACGGTTTTAACGTTAAAGCTACATACAGGTATAAATTATAGGATTATAAAACAGCATTTTACATAATTTCAAAATAATAATATAATATAATGTAAAGTAATCTGCCCCTAACCAGATAGGCCTACTCCTTTCAATACGGATCTGAATGCCGATGCAAACAGACTAATACACCGCAAAAGGCATTAAACCACAGGATGCTGTGTTGAAATACATTTTTTTATGCACATATATATGTATAAATTTAACCACATCACATTGGTTCTAGTCCAAAGATAGCACGTAGGCCTACCTACTATGGCTGCGGTATTACTGGCATATAACTTCAGATGTACTGGGAAATATAATACTTTGGTTGTTAATGTTATTAGCCTACACTACATAGTACTAAATCTCAAATTCAATATTTACTCATCTAAATATCTAAATAAACTAAATATTTACTAGTCTAATTAGCCAACATTTATATTGCTGTTGATATTGCTGTAATGAAAGGATAAATATATATTTATGTATTTAATTTTTTAATTTATTTGATTTTTGGCACCAGTGTTCCATTTTTTCTCACCTTAAGCCATTATAAATGTATCTATTACGCTGCATGCCAGTATGCTGCATGCAAACTGGATTCAAGGAAAAGTACGTTTGGAAAGGGCATGCTGAAGTGACACGTTTGATGTAAAATTACGGCCGTTTTGTTAATTAATAATATTAACAGACGTCACTATACAACTAATATAGGCCTGCATGTTTTAAATCAATACGCCTGCGAACGTTACAGTTTTAAACGTCAAAAACACACCATCATACACGCGTTAAAGCCATTCTTAAAACCAATGACAACATATGTGGAATTCTAAGCAAAAGTACCGATGACACCTAGGATTACATTTATAGGCTACTTAGCGCTTTTTTAAGATATAATTGCTTTGTTGCTTAACTTGTTTTCAATGTAGGCTATTGTACGACCAGCCTATACACGATCCGGGTGAAGTTTACGAGTAAGCAGCAGAAAATAAGTGAACAGCGTACTGTGAGCATGCAATTTCCTTCTTCCTCTCCTATTTTACCTCCTTATTTGGCGGCTCCCATGTAAACGCACTCTTAAGTGCATCGTATTGGCTTTCCAACAATGTCAAACAATAAAAGTTCCCACCAACAACACATAAAATGCTCTTCTTTTTGTGTCGTTCCGGCCAACATTATATTACATGGAATACTATTCTAAACGGCATGGCCCTGTTCAAGATATAGCCTATACATATTTTATTTATTTATTTATTTCGGAAAAGTGCTGTACTGCGGGTCGTATCTATTTTCAGAACTGTTGTTCAAAAATGATATTTTACTGAAAAATGTTATTGGACTTTCTAAATGTGGCCAATAGCCTATATAAATAGTTTAAAATGTTGATGTAGCCTAAGTACATAGGTCTGTGTTTATTTATCTTCTAATACATATGGTAGCCTAATATCTAGGGAAATACTGCAATAAATAAAGACTCCATATCTCAAGCAGACAACTGAGGTAGGGGGGAAAAAAACTTTCACTAAAACTGTAGCTTGACACATTTGATCTATCGTCTCATTTTATCTCGTACTTTAATTCGTAACATCGTGAGCATTCTAAATATGATGCAAATGCAATAATTATGCAAATATACAAAACTAAATTACTGTGTCCATCGTATTACCCTGAGCCTCCAAATACCTCACCTTGGTTAGTTTCCGCCCAACAGTGTCGCTTGAGTTTGTGTAAAACAATACGAGTAGACTACAGACTGCGCATATACACATCTGCACAAGGAAATAAGAGATATAGCCTACCATATACCGTATGAATGTGCAGCACGAATCTGTTTTCAATATAACCGTAGCCTAACTCTCAACCTTGAGTGGCAAATGTAATCCTTAATCGCAGTATTCAAGGTTAGATGATCGCTGAAATTATGTTGCATATGTTTTTAGGGGGGCAAAAACAATAAACATGTTTATATTTGTCATTCAACTGTGAATACAAAGCACATTGAGTTTAGATTGTATTATATCTTGTATATAATCGCTGCATGGGGCCATCCACCTCATAACTGTTTTAACCGAATGATAATTTGTTCCCACAGCAGACAGCGACAGACGCCTACTGTATGCGGACACCGCGCATCGGCGACTTGCTACTCTGAAAATGACGGATGATTTACAAGTTACATATTGCCCCAAAACTAGTAGGCTACAAAATATTCATTAATAAATAAACACAACGACATAAATGGTCCTCTTTTGGGAACACAGCTGCTGTAAAACTATAACCCAAATTGGTCATAACATAGTCAACGATAGACTGCCATAATTTGCATACATAAACTGGGAAAACTATACGGTTAAACCAAACCTATGATAAAGATTCGGCTGCTTCCCTGCAACCATCGTGCACATCGCTAAGCATAGCCTACATTAGCTCTCGTCGTTATGCAATTATTCCCTAATAGCCTAGTTTATCCCAAAATACAAGAGCAGTTTAATCCATACATAGGCTAATTGCTAATTGTGTGACTTGGGTAAATATCGAATAACCTTCATGTAACTCGCCGATATTCTGTCATCAAAGAGTTCACAAAGGACATCTCCCCATGGTTATTTTTATTCAGCATTTTTGTCGGAGACGCGCTCTTCTTGCAGTTTGACCTGATTTAAAGACCCTACCCCTGGCGCTAAACGAGCGTTCTAAATACTACAGCGAGTCTCTGAATTAATCAATCTATCGAACGGCGTCCAGTAAAGGCGCCCGTATAATGCAACAGACACATGATTTTAAGACGAACACACGTGCTGAAGAGAGACTAACAACTAACAGCACTTTTAAAGGATTCCTTCTCCATTCCTTCTGCACAACTCGTGCACAGCATCAGCGCTCCATGGACCACCTTAAGCAACGCGGAGCCAGCGAAGGAAAAGTAGCACAGGACTCCGTCTCGCTTATGTTTCATTCCAAACGTTATCATACCTTCATTGGAGTGATGACCGGTCAGATGTCCTTGGCAAAGTAACGAGCAGAGAGTGAGCAAAAGGACGGGTGGTTTGCAATCCATGACGGCGGCTCAGAGGGCAACGAGAGGTATATAACTCCATAAAGCATGCCACATGCCACTGATGCGGGATCGCCGATTCCGACACAAGTTACCATTCTCGGCTCGGAGACTGATGTCAAGTTTGACACCGGAGACGAGGAGGAGTCTGTGCGCGTTCCCTCTCCCTCTCTCCTTCACCGAGACTGGCTCCGGAGAACGGATTCCATTTTTCCGCTGGGTCCTATCCGCCAGACTGTTCATTATCATATACGCACTCAAGTTCACAAGAGGTCACTTTACTTTCCACGGGGGGAACGAGGGTCGAGTAACACCCTTTTTTTGTGTCCAGAATATTTTTAAAATATGCCTTAATCAGAAATAAATTAAATAATGATAATATATATTTGTGTAATATATATAAGTGTTAGCTGTATATAACTACAGTATACCCCCACCCAGAAGGTTAGAGTACAGTGCCAGGGGTGTCCAATCTTATCCGAGAAGGGCCGGTGTGGGTGCAGGCTTTTGTTCTAGCCCAGCACTAAACAACCGATGAAACTAATCAAGGTCTTGATTGTAGACCATGATTGGTGAATTCGTTGAATCAGGTGTTTCAACAAAAGCTAGAACAAAAGCCTGCACCCACACTGGCCCTTCTCGGATAAGATTGGACACCCCTGGAGTATACAATAAGCATCAGACACAAGCACTAAAACACCTGATTCAACAAATCAACTTGATTACTTGAATCACGTGTTGGGTAGTGTTGGGTTAGAACAAAGGCCTCAACCCACACCAGCCCTTAAGACTGTTGATCCAGCATGAAAGATACCACAGACTACTGTAGTCGCAGGCCAGAATTCAGAAAAAATGTGTCTTTGCTTTGTTTCACAATTAAATGTTTATTTGATTTGATATATTTGCATAGATTGACGATTTGCTAAACTAAAACAAACTAAAATGGAATCACTGAAACTTTTCACATTGTGAAGAAATTGAAGCTTGCATTTGTTATTCAAAATTATGCACATATTTTGATTTAATCCTGGCCAAATCTTAAAAAACGCATGGCAAAAAATCAAAATCTAAAAGACACCAAAGGGAAAAGGTCTAACGTGTTGTACTTCACAGAGCAAGAGCTCTGAAAATATAATACTCCATGTGTGTTTCACAGTCATTCTGTCTCCAGAAAGATTCAGACATATTTTGTGAATTATCAAGATGTGGAGGGAAACAGGACTAACCAAAGGCTTCATGAACTGTTAATGTAGGTCTACTTCAAATGTTTCCACTGGTCGTTCTGCTTTTGCCATAAACTGGGGATGACTTTCAGTCTAGTAAAATCATCCTCATATGTTATATATTTTCAGTTTACCTCATTGAAAAATAATTCCCTTTTTATTTCATTCTCTTATTCATGTACATATTTATAGCCTTTGATTTGCCACAGTCTGAATATTTATTTTGAAGTTGCATACATCTATGGGGATAGATACATGTCAGAGCACCATTTATTAAATGAAACAAGATATGTGTTAGCTTTAATTTAGCCATGATTATGCATAAATAATAATCACCTTTGAAGTTGTAGGAAGACAGGTATCAACAGAAAACAGTATAATCTATAAACACTCTAATGTATACATTCACTTACATTTGTTTATAATGCAATGCATTGCATTGACATGGATCACACACAGGTACTGTGACTCATGTATTCACCCTCACTGCCACTCCCCACCCCCACCCCCAACACCCCAAATTATTTTCTTTAAAATTTGGAATGGCAAATCATATTCTAAGTTATGTTTACACAGGGCTTCATGCAAACATTGCGTGCACCAGAACCAGAAGGCATTGTTTTTCAATGGAGCCCTGGTGTTGGCTTGCTTTACGTTGAATTTCTTCCATTGAAGCTTGGGCTAGTGTGAAAAAAACATTCTGAGTCTACTTTGAGCCCGCCTAAAGGCTTACATACACTTAACTTTAAATACGCGCATGCAAGATGGCTGCCACGCGTATCCTGCGGTCATTGGGAGTGTCCTTTGTGCAGGTCCTCAAAAATGAACATTGCGCGTACGAGGTGCAATACTGACATAAATCGTGGGGGCAGTATACCACTTGTAATGTCCAGTTGCAGACTTTTCATCATCAATTTCTCTCATCGGTAGAATAAAAGAAACACACTCTCTGTCGTTACGGCGGGATACATTTAATGGTCTAATATACCATCTCCATTGTTGGGGCTGCTGCCGCTGTTTTTGCCGTCTTCTCAAGATATACATCAAAACAACCTCCTCCACTGTCGCCATGTTTATTGTTATGTTGTTGTGCAGAATCAAAAGTAGTTGTCAACGTATGCTGGCCAGAGACAACTTTGTTTCGGCTCCTGCCCCTAGTGGATATAGCTTTTAAACATCCAGACAGACAAAAAGTATGCAGTGTAGTATGTGCACAATGCTACTCGCGGGGCGTACGCATTCATGCACGCATTCGTGCACGCGTACGCATGATTAAGTGAAGTATATTTAGGGTCTAACATGCTTTGAGGTGACATACAAAGTTAATTGCAAAACGAAAGGGAGGGGAATACCTCGCCGCTAGAAAATCCACTCCAAAATGTAAAAATATAGCACCAACTCATAACTGCTATAAATTAAGATATTTGGTAGCTTAGAAATCAGCTAGCTAGCTAGATTAATTATATGAAAAGTCAACTAGCTAGATATTGTAGCGATCCGTAGTCGATATATGTAAATATGTGTGCGGGGCATTGTGGGGGAACATTGTTGTGTGTTTGTTTGTTCCCCCCTGTGTTAGTTATTGTTATGTGTTCAAAACCATGTTGTGTGTGTTGTTAGAAATGAATATGTGTATGTAAAACCGATGGTCGTGGTGAGCTAGGAGGTGATGCCACCGCAACCAACGTTTGTGTTCTGTTTAGTGCTGTTGCTTGCATTTCATTGTAAAAGTGTTCATCGTTTGAAGACTCTGTGTGACCTTTACTTCCTGTGTGACGTACTAGTTAATAAAGCCAAACCGTATGAAGCACCCTTTAAAATTACTGTGACCCTTTAGGCACCCCACCGCACATGCTCGCCTGTTTTAGTAGCAACCTAGCTAGAAAAATTATGTCGTTTGCAATGTTTAATGGTAGCATATAGCTAGTTACATGACCATGAACATGATCTATCCAGCTAGCTGACTAGCTACTTTTATATTAGGGTGTATTCTGTTTTCAGGTGGAGACTAAGTTAGACAATTTCAAGCAGAGGCACGGGAAGATGTTTTGACTTAGGGGTGCTGAAATCTGAAACAAAAAAATATTACATTATAATAACGCAACGGGGCTTGAATAATATTCTTTTGTATAATTTGGATGCACAATTCAGTTCCCTGACATACAAGAAGAAATACATATTTAAATTGTAGTGTTGATTAGAAGGACAAACATGGAAGCAAGTATAATAACAGTAGCTTCATGGCAAACTAGCTACCACTGTTCCCTACAATAGCTACAATGTTCTTTAAAATTGCATTGACACAACAACGTGTGTGCGCTGCAAAAGCTTTGTTTTAAATGAGGTCTTACCTTATAATCACGTAGACAGTCACAAGGCTCCACTGCCATCAGGGGTGTTTTTGTTGTTGTTGTTGTTGTTGTTGCAGGCTTTTTGAAGAATTGGCGAATTATTTTTTGTCACATTGTTAATAAAAATGTACAAACACAACAGCTCAATCAATGGCTACTTCTTGATAGCTAGCGAGCTATGTTTTTTTCCGTGCGCCTATCGGGTGATTGGTCCATCAAATGTTTTTTCTTATGAACTTTTTTAACCTCCTTTCAGCACCTCCCGCAGCTAAATTCAGCACCTCCTGCAGTTTCAATTATAACACACAGTATATAAGCCCAGTAATTTTTGTCTTTAATGTACATATGATATACTTATACTATATAAGCAAACTGTTCATGACAGTGGGAGCAGCAGCACCCGCAGCACCCCTACTTCCAGCGCGTACAATTTCAAGGCACACCCTAACAAACAAAGCGTTGGGCCAAGATTCGCATTGACATGAAGCTCCCTGTGAACGCATCTTAAGCCACGCTCGGTGAAATCTCCGCTGTCAATTCGGGATAACATGTGCAGATTTATACCGCGCAGACCATGAGCGTTGGATTGACCAGCGGGGGTCGCTGTTGTGCGACAACACACGGACAACCAGGCAAACCAAATCCCTCCCTCCCTAGGCGACGCTTACTGCCAATTGTGCTGCTGGCCACAGTTGGCGTTGGCACGATCTGGATTCTATACCAGACCGTGGGGCTCATCCACACACCTGTGATTCATTTTTACTATGGGATTTTTTTGGTGAAAATAATGAGAATAGAAGGCGCAATCCAGGATTCTGACATGCTCTTTGGGTTATGTTTAGGCACTGAACTGGACGGCTTTCATTTTCATGCAAGTCTAATTCTGCCCTGTTTGGAACGGGCAAAGTCAGCATCTGTCTGCCCTTGAAAAAGCAGCAACGGAACAATGACGCCAGAAATGGAATATAGAAAAATGTATAAATACGCAAATAAATGTGATTATGTGGCACAACATTCTGTTCCAAATGGAAAAAACATATGTTGTTGTTGTTTTTTGAGAATGATCCATCTCCCCAAGGTGTGCATACAATGTAGACAAATATGTACAAACACATGTTAACTGGCATCTTCGTCTCTGGATTGGTCATGCACAACTTTTTCAATTTGGACGACATTTGCTACATTTGCATATTTAGTCCTATACTGTGCATACTTCCATATAAAATATAATTTTCCCAATGACAGGGATACATGGTGCATAATCATATTTTATAAACCTTGCCCAACAGTAAAGTTAGTGTAGCAGCCTCTTTGTACTACAGAGATAGGAGAGGTTATTTTTGATAGGAGCTTCCTGGATGACACAGGAAATAGAGTGCTGGTGCATGCCCAGTGCTGAAATTAGTTTCTATTCCCTGTTGTGATGTGAAATATTTTCGGCAGAGCTGGGCATGATCCCACACTGCCCCAGGGGGACGCTCCAGCGCAGACAGCAGCTCTCTGCAGGTGTGGTGTGAGCCCCTACCACTTCGCGTCACATTCCCGATCTGAAAGAGATAACCTCAGGGGCAAAGTCCCACTTTCAGGGAAAAGGCTAAAATGCACATGCCTCTCGGTCCACTTGACATTATACTGGATAGCACTTGGCTACACTATATGTCCTGAAGGAAGGTATTATTAGGAACAATTATTAGGGAAAATTATTCCCTGACCCCTTAAAAGGCATTAAGTGGAACCCCTGGACAATAGTGGGATACAGTGAATAATCACTAATTTAGACAATAAATAGTAAACAAGGAAGCTAGACCAGCCTTTTTAAGGATTTTTCATAGGGAGAGTTTGCTTTCATTGGCTTCCCTTTATTTGGGGGGAAGGTGCCTATAAGCTCTCCTATTGGTCAGTGTTACCTCTGTGACATCACTTATTTTACTGTACTGCTGTACTATTGAACACTTCTACTATACAGCTGCTGTATTTGCATATTCAGTTTCATTGGATGGATTGTCAAGATTGGAGTTGCTGCTGTACTACTGGCCTCCCTTCTGTCCATGGCAAAACATGGAATAATGATGGGGACACTGTGCTGCAGAAGGTGCTGCCCTTTGAATGAAACTTTAAACTGAGGTCCTGACTCACTGTGGTCATTAAAGATCCTTTGGCACTTTTAGAAAGACTGCGGGTGTTAATCCTGGTGTGCAAGCAAAATTCCCACAGAAACTGCCTCTATACATCTGGACACCTAATGATCCCCCCTAGATCTAATTGGCTACACAATCCTTTACATTCCTTGCCCACTTTCCCTCACCTGCAAATGTGAATTTCTCAGTTTATGTTATGTTTATGTTTCTCATAAATCTGTTAATGAATACGGTGATGGTACACAATGACTTAGACCGTCAGACAGTATACAAGGCGGTCCTGTATGTCTACCCAGATGTTTTATCAATTTAAAGAAGCAAAAGGCATCTCTTTTTAGCAGCTCATAATTCAAGTCATCCCATTCATTCTCTATGGTAACAACTTCTGTAGCAATACAACACAGAGAAAGGCAAATGTTATTCTCGTATTTTCATTTTAAGGTATCTTTTTTGTTTTTCACTCACACATCAAAATCCACATGGATACAATGTAGCTGTAAACACAGAATAGGTTCAGTAGCTTTTTTGTGATATGCAGTTTCAAACGGATTAGGTTATTGCAGCACAAGTACGAAGACAGAAACCTCTCTGGACCAATTAATTCTCTCCAACCCTCATTAAGAATCAAGTGTGATCTTTCTCTTCATTAGGCCTCCTATCCGACCACATAGTATGTTTCTTACAGTAATGTGAGTAATCACTAACTGCAAAAGCAAGGATTTTCAATCATTTGAGATCTGCATAAAAAAACGAACAAATGTCAAGGCAGTACATTTGGTGCACATTATTTGTGGTGAAAATCTAGTTATAATACAATAAAAACTATTACGTCAGTTGTAATGACATTACATACCACAGCTTACTTTAGCTGCCAACTTTGTTCGATAAGCATTCCAAAAAGTTCAATCTTGGAATCATCAGACCATTGAATCTTCATCCACTTTGTTTGAGTCTCCCACATGCCTTCTGGCAAAATCTAGGCAAGATTGCATGTGAGTTTTCTTCAACAATGGTTTTATTTGTGCCACCCTCCCATAAAGCGCAGATTTGTGAAGCACTTGGGCTATCGTTGTCCCATGGTTTCTCCCATCTCCACCATGGAAGACTCCATTAGTTACAATAGGCTTGGCAACTTGGTGGCCTCCCTAACAAGTGATCTTCTCGCATGGATGCTCAGGTTTGGAGGATGGCCTGTTCTAGGCAAATTCACAGTTGTGCCATATTCTCTCAATTTCTTTATGATGAATTTAACATTGCTCTGGGGTATATTCAAATATTGTTGCCTTTGAACTTTTTCTTCGATTTTCTTTGAATGTTCTTTGGTCTTCATGATGAAGCTCTTGTTTGGAAATGCACTAAACAACTGTGGGACCTTTCACAGACAGGTGTATTTGATTTCAAATCATTTGAAACACCTTAATTGTGGACTCCAATCCTATTATGTGACCTCTGAAGACAATTGATTGCACCAGTTTATTTAGGTGTGTCTTAGCAAAAGGGGTGGATTCTGTACATCTAGCTAATTGTCATCACCACTGCCTACTTGTTCAACACTATATACCCCTGCTTACTCCATTTAAAATATTAAATAAATAATAATAATAATATATATTTTTAAATTAATTACTAACCTTTTCCTTCCCAGTGTTACAGGTATGGTACGCAGCTACCTGCAATGATGTATATCGCTGTATTACTGCACTGTTCTCGTGCGCTATGATTGTTCCTACCATGTATTTATGCACATCTTGTAAGTCGCTCTGGATAAGAGCATCTGCTAAATGCTTAAAATGTAAATGAAAATGTAATGTAAATTATTTGTCAGTTTTTTATTGGTATGCATAATTTAGAAAAAGCTTTTTCTAAAAGTATTTTTTCACTTTGACATTATTTCATATTTTGTTTTGTGGAAAATGTGGAAAAAGTCCAAGAGGGTGAACATTTTTTATATCAACTGTACATAGATGTATGTATTTTGTAGACACTCTTATCCGGAGTGACTTAGACAGCTATGGCAAGACAGGAATGCATTTTAAATTCAGCAACAGTAGACAGGAGTTGACACAAAAAAAACACTTTTAGCTTTCATTAACGCTGACCTCTCTGTCTCACATGCTGAGATGAGCTGGGAAGGGGCTTCGGGGCTCATTTGGAAATGATCTTATGGGCGAATAATAAGAGGCTGACAGGTGCGTGATTACAGGCTGCTGAGTTGATGACGTCTCTGCTGTCTTCGGGATGGACTCCGCAGACTGGGACGTGGGTATGTGGGGTATCTACACACGCAGAGCCAAAGAAGGCCTCAAACCCACCTTTTGTAGAAAACATAACAACAAAATATATATTCTTCTGCCAAAATTCACACTCACGGAATAGAAAGAAAATGTTGTTTTGTTCACCAAATGTAGTTGCTCAACCTCTCCCCATTCAGCTGTACTGTGTGAGCACTATTTAAAACTTACAAAATTGCATTTTGAAGGGGGCCTGTGCAGAATAACGTGGGTTTCAGAGGGGATAATTAATCGAACGAACATGGTGCAATTAAAGCTGTCTCCCTTTGTTCATCAGTGACAGTGAGGGGGTGATGCTGTGACAGGCCTTTTTCCTTGTCCCAGCTCTGATGACAGGACACACTGGCTGCAGTGGTTGTCTGTAAGGCTCCTTCTATTCAAAATACTTGAATAAGAGTTTCAGCCATTACTTTGAGAAACATTATTTTTATTACAGTTTCTTTTCTTTTCTTCTTGTGCAACATTCTTGTCAATATATTTTGTGACCTTGAAGTCATGATGATGTGTAAGGTACGATTGTTTAAATTCAAAGCAATACAATAAAATTCATTCAAAGTTCAGGACAAAGCTTAGTGTTTTGATTGAATAGAAGGTTCACGTTTACAGCCCTGCTAAAACAGACCATCAGCAAATTAATATTTGTCTCCTAAACATGGAAAATCACATTATGTTCTGCATAGAATGTATCACCACAGGATTGGAGATGAAATACCTATACCTATATATATCCACTCATATCTGCATAAACAGCAGTACCTTCAATATACAAAACATAATCCTACATACATAGTTTCCTGGTGTGACACCTGATTGAACCAACGTCGGTTTATAGAGCAATGGAGAGAGAGCCATGCCAGAAAAAGGCTGCTGTTTAGTTGTTTATGTTCAGATTTCTGTCTTATGGGTGCTGAGGTTGTGAAGCTGTGCTGAAACAGAGCTTGATAGTAGACTCTACAGTCCACTCAACATCCACCCAGTCCAACAGGGATAAAAGCGCTAGGATTCACCTTGAATTCCAGTCTCAAGCTGGATTAGAAGAAGAAACTGCTTCAGGTTCTGTAGAAAAGTGTAACTTGCATTAATACCCTTTGGAAATTGTGGACAGAGTAAGTCAAACATTGTTAGGGAATTAATTTGAATAGCAGGCAATCTACTGTATATCGTACCTGTCCACCAGACAGTCCATGAGGAAGACATTCAGATCGTACGCAGGCTGCTGTGCGATAATTGCAATTGGTCTCTGTTCATCCATGCCTTAGTCTGTCATTTGACAAAAAAAAGTGCCTTTTATTTCTTGACTTAAATTTAAAATATAATCCTGCGACAACAGCATGGTAGCCGCGCCATGGTGTTCTTGATTGAATTACCCTGCTTTTTGGCTTTGTCAACTTCGTCGCTTACAGTTTTTCTCGATTGCTACACACTAAGATTGAATCTTGAGACACAAGGAGCAGGAGGAGGAAGAGGAAGAGAAAGATGTTACAACGTATGCAGCCATCAATAACCAAGGGGTACTCCATCACCACGTCGCCCTTGGGCCATACAACACCGCCCGTCCTCTCAGTCTCCTGGACACGCTCAACACCACTCATTCCGCCAGAGCAGAGAGGAAAGATCAGCCCGTGCACGTTGTCATTTGGGATGCTCTGGTCCACAACTGGTTCAATGACAACCCAAGATTCTCTGTCCTATATCTCCCACCCTATACTCCTTTTCTCAACCCAGCAGAGGAGGCAATGCAGGGATATAGCATGCAGGAGATAACCACAATGGTTAGCTGTTTTGTGTTTCATGTTTTGAGAAAATTAGGTATAGTTTCAGGAAATGTTTAAACAATCGAGAAACTGTAAAACATACGTTTTTGTCTGCTTTATCATATGTAGATTCAGCTTAACTTGTGAGCTGTGCTATTTTATACCGATGGTGGCATCACTCGTTACCAAGTGATTAAAGGAGGCTGGTAATTAAATGTGAATGTGTGGAAACTCAATAACACATTTGGACATGGAAAAATGCATATATAAATGTCACAAACAACATTTCTAAATGTATAAGAAAGGCGAAAGTAAGCGATGAGGTTGTTTTCTGTATCTCATTTAGGTCAGTACTTCTAAAATAAGTCTAATTAAAGTGGCAACCAGGGGACTAGGCAGGACAACAAGTAGCCCATTTAATTAGCTAACATTTTACAGGAAAATAGGACAAAATCTGGTGATAAAGGGGTCACTAATACATCTTAATAATAATATATGCATCACTATAATCAACAGTAATATGCATCATATTGTGACTTCAGTAAAGTTTGGCATTAAGCTATTTTATTATTTTTACTTTTCTCTTTTTGAATCTATTTAACTTTTACAATGATTTCAGATCTTATTTTTTCATAGTAAACAGACGGTAAACATTTACCATCAAGCAACAAAGCATGCTCATAAAACATATGGGCGCACGGGTGACAAAGGCACACTTGCGTGCCCACGCCTCTAGCATACAGACGCCATCAAGAGCGCTCAGCTTGATTGGCAGCTGAGCAGGCTTCAGCACAGAAGCAAAACAAGGGTAACAAAGTGTAACGCAAATAAAATGAAAGTGCCAAACAAAACCGAAGTGGCAGTTCAAACAGAAGCGCCCCCTTATGTGATCATTGGCTGTCGGGGGAGGTGTTACAAGCGTCTGGACTCGCATGACTTTCATGTGCCTGTCCTCGGGCTGACTGCGCGGGCAGGAAATGAGGCACAGCCTCCGTCTGCAGACCAGGCGGAACGGATGAAGCCCAAATCTTGCCTGTGTCTCCCTGTCTGTCGGCAGAGCACACACGCCCCCTCGCCTTCTCGAAGCACCCAGCCCTGAACCTGCCCATGCCGTGAAACGCTCCTAAGTGACCGTAGTTGAAAGACTCAATGATATAGTTCAAAATTTGGTAGAGAGAGACCTCCATTCATTTTGGTTTGTTGCAGTGTATTAAGTTTAATTTTGGGTTGTCTCCTATTCCATATACATTTGCGGATTAGAGAGTCTTCCCCAGTGATTCATCGGGGGAGGAAGATGAATCATTGCCCTAAGAAAGTTTATCCGAGGCAGAATGTTCATTTTAATAGTTGCGATTCTCGATTGTATTGGTGCTGGCATTGTGGTCCATCTGTCAAAATATTTCTGAACTTCTTTTAATACCTTCTCATAGTTGTTTTTAACAATGCTATATAGTGAGACTTGTATTTCAGTCGCAAGGTAGGTTTTGTTTTTTTGATCGGGATGAGGGATGATATAAAGGTTTAATTTGCCTTTTCATTAAGGAGTAGAAGGGAGGATTTAATCCAATTAATTGTATAGCCAGAGAAATTCCCAAATTTATTGAAGGTTGCTTGGATGTCCAGAATTGACTTTCCAATGTCACAAGTATATAGTAAGATATCATCTGCATACAGACATATGGCATGTCTAGATGTTCGGATTGGAATGAAACAAATTTTACTTTGTTTAATCAGTTGTGCCAAGGGTTCAAGAGAGAGAGCAAATAGCATAGGCGAAAGAGGGCACCCATGTCTCGATCTTCTCACAGTGTTAAATTGTTGAGAGTGAAGACCATTGGTTGATACCATAGCAGATCGGTTGGTATCGATTACTTGGATCATTGTGATAAAATCAAAAAATCAATTTGAACAAAAAAAAAAAATAATCGAACACCCTTCAAAGATATCTCCACTCAAGTCTATTGAATGCCTTGTCTGCATTGAGAAATAAAACAGCACAAGGACTATCTACGTTTTTGTTTCATTTATAATATTCAATAGGCGGCGCCGATTGTTTGTGGCTAGACGTCCTGGCTAAAGCCTGACTGATCTTGGTGCACTAGTTTATTTGTATATTTCTCCAGACGCAAGGCCAAGACCTGGAAGTTTCATGTCCAAGTTGATGATTGAAATTGGGTGAGAATTTGCACATTCTGTGTGATCTTTACCTTTTTTTGGTATCAGAGAGATTGGGGCAGTATTGACATGTGTTAGAAAACAGCCCTTCTCAACTAATGAATTTATTACTTTTAGTAAAATAGGTACTAGAATGGGCACTTGTAATGCTATTTGTAGCTCCCCTACCGTTATTGGTTGGCCAATCCGATTCAGCCTCTGTCAATTTAGGGAGGCTCAAACCTTGAAGGACAATTTCACATTCATCTGTATCTAGATTAGGCTTAGGTTGATATAAATCTGAGAGAAATGATTTAAACGTAGCATTTATCTCTTTTGGTTCATAAACTAGGTCATTAGACGGTGAACAAATAGAGTCAACAGTGGCCCGTGACTCACTTTGTTTAGGTTTGAGCGCAAGTAGCTTACTAGGTTTACTCCCATTGAAGTAATATTTTTGCCTGACTCTGTGCATAATAAATTCAGATTTCCTCCATAGCAAATCATTCAGTTCAGCTCTTGAAGTTCTAAAGGAAATTTCTATTGAGTAATTCGTTTACACTTCTTATTCAGATGGGAGGCAAATGAGGATGTGACATCTCTAATAAAACCTTTTGTAGCCTTCTATACAATAGCAGGGTTTTCAACTGAATTTATATTAATATAAATATAAATATAATAAATATTTGTTATATAAATATATAATCATAGCAAAGATAACATCGTGGGAAAAACTGAAATGGGTTTTCAACTGAAAAGTTGCCAATTAAACTTGATTTAAATCCAAAGATAGCTAGCTAGCCAGCAACACTTATAATAAAAGTGCCATTTCAAAAACTGAAACTGCCTTTTCAACGTAGTTAGCTAGTAATTAGTCTTCTACACTATCGCAAGCTGGCAGCCAGTAAAGCACATCACAAGCAAATAAATAAAAGTTTTGGCGTTAATTTGTTTTGGGAAGCCAGCACATCTTGAATAATATCATAGTATTTAACATGAATCAGACAAACTGCAGTTAATTTCAAAATGTTAGAACATGGTTCAGGGTGTCAAGCAGTCCCCTGCCAGCCAGCTAACTTTAGATTGCCTCCTGCCTGTTGCTTGGTGTAGTTGAGGTGCCAGATTGCGTGGCAATTTGTTTTGGGAAAGTCACCTGTGAAAGGGAGTCTCATATTATGATTTTTAACAGACAAAAACAGTGCCTCGCCTCACACTCACCTATTTCAAGCGCAATTTTGACACAGCTCAGCACAACAGCTCAATCAATTCATTACCCGGAATTGTGGAAAATGTGTTACTTCTTCTGGACACTTCTTGATAGCTATCTAGCTAACTCACTTGCTTGTGTTGCTAGCTATGTTGATACAGATGTCTTTTCACACACCTATCAGGTGATTGGCCGATCAAATGTTTTTTCTTATGAACTTTTTTTAACTTCTGTTCAACACCTCCTGAAGCTCCATGCAGCACCTCCAGCAGTTTCACGCCAATTATGACACACAGACACAGACGCACACTCATGTTTGTCTTTATTTTAAATATGATATAGTTATACTATATATGAAACCTGCTCATGGCAGCTGCCACAACCGCAACATCCCCACTTCCCGCCAATATGGCCAAAGATAGATTGGGGAAAAATATTTCAAACCTGGTGACTAATTCCATTAATGCTGAATCAAATTACGCCCTCTACATCCAGGCAAGGCAATCCCTTTGGGTTTTATTGCCGAAATGATTTCCACAGTTTTTCTGGGACTTTTAATATTTTGCTACAGTTTAGGTTTTAATTTATTTCCAATGTTATTTTAAGCTTGTAATAAATCATTACAGAGTTCTGTACAGTATGGGGCACACTATAGTGTTGAACTAGCTGTGAAGTATTTTTTGGAGGGGCTTTCTGCATGAAAATATTACAGTGAGGAAAGGCTGAGTATTAGCAATAGCAGCATTCTTGGTGTAATTTATAACAATAATAATTAGCAGTATTATACTACTAGTACTACTATTAATATTATTATGATTATATTATTATTATATTATTATGATTATTATTATTAATAATAATAATAATAATAACAATAATAATAATAATAATAACAATAATAATAATGATAATAATAATAATAATAATAATAATAATAATAAGGAGGAGGAAGCAGACGGTTTCTATTAATGCCCCAGGAAAATGGCATTCCTCCACTCCCCTGAAAGCTGATAATGAGGATCACACCATGCCTGTGCCAAGGCAGACACCTCATGTGTGAACGCATACATCTGTTGCCTGAATCACTGAATTAACAAAGACGGTAAAATGTTACACTGGAATGCAAGAAAGACATCTTCATTGCCATATTGCAAATTATTAGGCAAGCTCACTGTTTCCTTCTGTTTGTTTTATTCAATAGTGGGAGAACACAGCACCCCCTTTTCAAATGACTTCATCTATACAGGGTGAGACAACAGCTTTAAAGAGTATGATACATGTACGATCTGTGTTGCATTTTGTCCTTCAATGTCAGTTATGAATTGACAGTTACATTTTATGCAAATTGAACACACATCAGTATATAGATTTACATTATGCAAACCATGTCATTACTAACCTACAGCATATATGTATTTACATTTTAAACAACGTCACATTTTAAAACCAAGGGCGTCAACTAAAAATGAATTAAACTATTGGAATTCTTGCCAGCAAAAATAACAATTACGTAATACATTTTCTTCCCTGAGATATTTTTTTCTAGTTAATAAAAATGACCTTCAAGTAATGTTAACATTTCTAAATGAAACATACTTTTTCCACCTTGCTGGGAATGTAAGCCTGCTCTTGCACAGTAAGCTCTGTAAGGGATTATTGGGGGAATGGTGGTGGGGGAGGGGAACTAGAGTTTAGAGCTAAGCCAGTTTCTCACAGAGTGCTGGGTGGGCCGGGACCGAGAGGAGACTCTCACTTCCTAGAAAGCGTCTTTGATGTCCCCTTTGCACAAATATCGACAATAATTCAAGCCAGGCTGTCGTGAGTCAGTTGTGAACACATTTCCAGCAGATGCCACAGCCATGGCGCGATGTTGGCGAAGAGGCGTTAAACAACGTCTCCCCGGTCCCGTCGATCAGGCGGGCCGTCCCTTCGCCACAACGCAGCTGTTTACATATCACACTGGCGCTCAGGAAATTAACTCTGCTCATACAGCGGGCGCACGGCTGCTACAGGCCGCCTAACAATGGCCTGCTATAAGGCATCACGCTTGTTGGCGGGAGTCTGATGGACCGGTACTAACGCAGCTCAGAGCGTCGAGTTCGGAGAAGATCTTTGTAGAGAGATAACAGGCTCTAAAGAATGGCTACCTACGCCTGACACATGTTCGTTCTACTTTGCTGATCTGTGAAAATGGTTGGCGAGTTTGTTCTGAAGCCACATAGAGACATAGCAATGTTATTCGATTTGTAACAAGGAGCCCTGGTAAAAACACACGGTCCCTTCAGCGCCGTGACCTCCCTGCGTGGCAATGGCTCAGGTTGGCTGCTCCATGCTTAAAGATTAAAAAAACTTCAAAACTTAACTTAAACTTCAAAAAGTTTTATTTTTCATCAAACCTGAAAGGTATAAAATAATACCTCAATAAGATATTACCATATATTCAAGAACTGAGTTTATGGGAGAAAGCCTCTATTCATTTTGAATGTCTAATGCTTTTATTTTGGATGAATTAGCAGACAAATATGCCTCAAAGTCATCATACAGTGTTCAGCACTGCTCACTTATTCTTTTATATCTCAGTCTTCATGGACGTGGAACACAGATGCATCGTTTTTACACAATGTGCACATAAACAGACTCTAATATAAATAATTAACCACTTTAGAATGTTTTTTTTTTTTTTTAAACAATGGTGTCAACAATGTAGCAAACCAGGCTAGTTGAAATTAAAGTGGCAGGCATATTTTAACTCGCTAAGAGGTAGGTCAATTGAACTTGAAGCAAGCACCTAGTGTAGCGTGACGTAAAGGTCATTAGCCAGAGTCGTTAGCGAGTTGGCCTACATGTTTTCATTAGCTATTGAACTATGGGGGGTCACTTGCCACTAAATGACCACTGAATGCTGTGAAAACATTGAACAAATAGTTAATTCAGTGTTTCGGCACAGACAATTAACTTTGTAAAAGAAATCCAATTGTTGGGATTAGGGGGACAATATGTGCCCTAAATAGACAAAGCTTTTGGACAGCCCACAATTTTGGACCTTTTCAGCTAAACACGCAGAAAAAATCTGGAAAGTTCAGTACGTAGAGCACACATGCTACAATACAAGTCAAGGCCTTATGCCTCATGCGCAAGACATGATTTTAGCACCAATTTAGCTGCTTTAATATATCGTTATGGCTCACCCGCAATTCTGGTTAAAAATCCCCTAGGCACGTGGTGAAATACCGTAGGACATCGATTTAACAAGTTCTGTTCGCATAGCGATCTAAGGTGATTATGAGCATTTATAATTGGTCATGTCCTCACCTCAGGGCTGTGGGTGGATTTGCGATTGAAGTGAACATTATACCATGCAGTGCCAGGTCTCCTGAGCTTTTAAGGAGCTGCCAGCAGCCAATGAAAAATAACCATAAAATAATTTAATGTGGCAACAAGAGCCAGCTGTTTCCTCTAAGCTGTAGTTCATAGAGAACTCCAGGAACAAGCCGCGAGACTCAGGAAAGGAGAAAGACACGAGCAAGAAGCCAAAAATATATACGCTGGACAGAATGCAGAGGCAGAAAATATTGAACTTATTTAGCTGTGGTGGGAACATGATGGTTTGTTTTATCTTGACAGAAACTAGTCTTTGGGTACCCTGGAGTTATGGTACATTTTAACATTATGGCACATAATACTTGTAGTTTTATTTATATTTGTATGCTTTTTAAAAGAAAATGTGTATATTCTGCATATGTGATTTAGTTATTTGTGCCTGTGAGCACATGGTGATAAAAAAAAAAATCATAAATCATATTTTCCATAAATGTTTCATGTATAACCGGATGTTTAAACAGTGCTAGCCCTCGTTGACATGCCATTTCATATGAATACTCTGTAATAGCCTACACTTCCATTTCATATTTGTTTAAGGAATAAATATTTTACAGTTCTGTACTGTACATTTCAGCGAATAGCATAGGGAAAAACAGAACATGAGTATACAGTGCAGCGTGACCATTTATATAAAAGAGAAAATAAATACTCATCTTTTCTCTCTGTTAGGCCAGGCTAATCAATGATGACAATGTCATATTGAAATAGTATTAAGTTGGCATCAGTGGTTCTGGATTTTTTTCGAATGGCATTGTTTTATAGCACCATATTGATGATAGCCCTCTCTTGCTCTGCTGTGAAGAGACATTGTCTTCGACCAATAGCTGATCTTTCAATAAATAAATAAAAGTATACTGTTTGACAAAATAGGAATAGGAACTCCCAATTTCATACATGATACATATTGGTACTTTGGTTCACTTGCATTTATTTACCCTATTCTACAGTAATCACTGTAGTACTGTACTGTATTGTAATAAAGTATTAAAGGAAAGAACAGTAAAGAAAAAGTTGAGATTACTCCAATGTTTATTCACCTATTCTCATTTGTGAAGGTCTGAATCATGGATGCAACAGTAAAGCGGCTGAGGTTTGGCTGCACTCTTTGCCCGGCCTCCTTCAAGGTCAAACCATGGTCAACCAAAGTTGTCCTCATTTAATTTGCTAGGGGAGCTTACCTGTGGCCCTTTTTTATCTGTGCTGAATCACTGATTACTGATCGAAGAATTAAATACTGTTTGTGGTCAATTGATAAGCATTGTTTACCATTTTAACTGGCAGTGCTTTCAATGTAAACGCAAAGGTTTTTTTTATGTATATGATGATCTGTTTAATGAGGAGATTTGTGTGCAGTGTTTTGCAAAAAGGAATGCAATTTGAGTGAAAACAAGTGAAAATAGTTTTGTATAAAGAGTTTTTTATTGTTACATGGGCTTTAAGTTGTGATCATTGTGCCCATAGTACCAGTTTTTGTTGTGTAGACAACTGAGAAAAACTGAAAGAACGTCTCAATTCCAACAACTTCTGTTGAAGATGAAGACCCAAGTTTGCGATCTCTACTTTTAGGATTTTCTGTTTCAAAGAAGGTACGGTGCAGGTTTATGGTTATGAGAAACAATATATAAAACAACAGAGGTAGAGGGGAAAATAATATTTTTTAAAAGCTGGAAAAAATCCTTAGGCCTAAGAGTCTCCTGTGTGAAATTTCTGTTGTTTTTGCCGCCATTTGTTCAACGTAAGGGAGGACAAATCTGTAGAAGAGTATGACAGCAATACCACTGCTCAAGGATTTTTCTGTCTGTATTTTTTACACGGGCAGGTTGGAAATAATTAACCTTCCAACTCTCAAGAGGAGGCTATTTTTCACTCTCAAATTTCATGTGAGTGTCCCTAATGCGGCCTAAAGTATACATCGTTTTGCACGGCCGAGTCATGTTTGTTTCAATTGTTTATATTGATTCCAAGAGAGAATGGAACATATATTTTCACGAGAATTTGTACTCTCTGACAGACAGCAGTGTTTAAGGGTGCAACTGTTTCGGCGGTATACTTCAGTTTAAACCTGTCCTTGCATGTAATGGGATACAGGAGTATTGACTATATGTTCAGGAGATGTGTAAAAAAAAAAATTGTATACAACTGTATATTGCACTGCATTTACATTAAAAATCACCAGAAAGTCTCCTCCTGATGCAGGCCCAGCACCTAGGGTATGTAGATGATTTTGTTTCGCAAAGGACAAATACTATTCAAACTAATCCTCACAATTTCATAAAAATCTGTTTGCTAGTTTTTTTATTAAAAGTGAAAATCATTAGCATTTCGTGAGACATATTTTATGCTCTTCTACAATCTTTTTACAGCTCTGTACAGTTTCTAACAAAATTAGACCATATCTGACTTTTATACAGACAGTAAAATCAGAGATGATTTGAAATCTTTGGTAAAACTAAGGGCATAGCAAAAACGTCTGTGTTAGCAGCTAAATTGTAGAGATAACTGACGTTAGTACATTACACCTGACACAACAGACACTAATAGAAGTGACCACAATCATAAACTGGCATTACGATTCAACATCTATAGATGCCAATTTAATGACTAATTTTGCGAACAGTAAACATGACAGAGATAGGGGAGAAAGTAAAATGTATGTACTGTCGGTGAATAACCTTGCAGCTATGTTAGGTAACTTTATCAATAATAGTTGCTAATGTAATGTGCGTAACACACTGGTAGCTAGCTACACCACAGTGCATAAGGTTTTGGGAGAATAGGAAGAGTGTCATGATGACTAAAGCAACTTGATCTAACTAGCTGCTCACTCAATGTTTATCCTCTCCACGAGCGCTCCCCATTATCCACATTATATATCACATTAGCCAATAACCAAATAGCTATCGACTGGCAGTAATTAGGGAATCTACAAGCTATCTATATGCCATTGAATGTTTGAATACAGCTGATGACTGCACCATGAAAGCACCAACAATCAGTAAACCATATCTAGAATTATATTCAAAATAACCATTTCTAGAATTCAATGTTTTTCCCTTTTTCCCATAAATATGGTTGGATTTGTTCCTCTCAAAATTATCTATTTGGTTGCCATTTAGCAGACGCTTTTATCCAAAGCGACTTATAGTAGTGAATGCATACTTTTTTTTTTTATATGTGGCCCCAGTGGGGAATGAACCCACAACCTAAGCGTTGCTAACGCTGTGCTCTACCAACTGAGCCACAGAGAACCACACTGATTCAATGAAAAGTTTTGAATGAATCCTCTGCAGCCTGCTGAGTGGTGAGTACATTGTTTGAAGTAGACCCACATAGTTACAATACTGTAGCAGGTATCAAAGCATTGTGTGTTGGATGACTGGTCAGTACATAGGTCAAGATAATGGTCAAGGGCAAGGAGTCTATTTCAGCTTTTGCCAACCATTCAGGTAATAGATATAGTACTATAAAAAATCCCTGCAGCACACACACATACACACACACACACACACACACACACACAGCAACATGTTCAGCATAAAATCAAATCTGATACGATACATTGTATCCCTTTTTGCCTCCTATAATCTCTGTTGTGTGGTGGACACACCAGGATTAGCCAGACAAAGATTATTCGATTTGTGTGGTGAAAAATGTGTGGTCACGGATGCGATGTTATTTTCTTACATGGGGTCAATAAATCCCACCCAATCCTCTGGTATTGGTTTAGTAGCAATGAGTCGGGCGAATTTGCCGGTCAAAGTTCACAAAACCTGAACTCGGCGTGAAATTGCTTCGCCACCGGAAGCACTTTTTTTGAGGCATGAAATGAGGCAGAGAGGTAGGAGGAGGAGGAGGGGAAGGAGAGGGAGGAGGAGGAGGAGGAGGAGACAAGCCTTAAATGGCTCCTGCCTGAGGCTGTGGCAGATATCACACAGCAGGATCAGCCCCACACAACATCATATTCACCTCCACCCAATCTAATCAGTACATCTGCAGGCATGGAATCATCTATAGCAGGTGTATAGAATCACCCAGCTTCTCTCTCTGCACTTGCATTGACTGAGGGGAGGAACAGTAATCACAAGCAGAGAGAAATAGCGTGAGAGAGAGAGAGAGAGAGAGAGAGAGAGAGAGAAATAAAGAGAGATTGACAGACACGCACACACAGGGCTTAAAACCAAGCTATGTGTATATTATACTACGAGTCAAACAGAAAAGCAAAAAGAAAACCAACAACACCATACTAACACAAAACAACTAAAGGTGAACAAATAAAAAAGGAGAGAGAGAGAGAGAGAGATAGAAAGAGCGAGAGTACTGCTTTTGAGGCAGAGAGAAGACATTATGGAGGAAGAGACAGGATGACATTCAGAAGGCTGTTTAGGAAGTATTGCTCTTGCCGGGGAGGATGTTGTGAGCTGCATGTGGGATACGGCTGGAATTAGAAGCACAGCGGGCTGGAGGGGTATGATGGGCCCTGGCCGTCTCTCTCTCTCTGAATTCATTCTCTCCTCTTCTCTGCCCATCCTTCAGTTCTGTCACCTACCTGCACCTCCGCCTCCATCTTCCTCTGAATTCACGAGCACGGTGCCTCACTGCGTCTCTCCTACACCGCTCTATCTTCTCTGACCATCCTTCACTCCTGTCGCCTACCTGCATCTCCACCTCCTTCACTCTCTCTCTCTCTCTCTCTCTCTCTCGCTCTCTCACTGACAAATTCACAAGTTATTTCTGCAAGAACTGACTACAGCGTCTGAATAAAAGGGAACACACAAAGTCATAGTCTCTCTCTCTCTTTGCCACTTTTCCTTTGCCCCGACTTTTCTTTCCGATTCCCCTTTCACACCCGCCCTTTCTCCCCCTCTTTAACTCTGCATATTTCTCACCCTCGCTACCTGCATTGCGTGTTTCCGCCCTGTCTCCTTCCCCTTCCCTAATTAAAGCTCCAGACAGAAGGAGGGTACAGCCTGCTCTCTGCCCATATGCTCATAAACAGCTCACCCTATGTCCGCCCGCCTCTGTTTTTACTTCATAAAAGAACCACATAAATAATGAATAAATGGGGCCAAATAGGTCCGCAACATTACAGAGGCATACATGCAGTCCATTTTCACAGTGAGATATGGAAAATAAATTATAATACAGTGCCCTGACCCCCTCATACAGAACAAAACCTTGAAGCTCCATAATTATCAAGCCATTATAAAAAGCTTAGCGTTGAAGTCCATTATACATTATTGTCTTTGGTGCTCAACCTAGTGTTCATATTCACTACTGCAGGTCATTGCCTCCCTGGCGGTGTAGCGGTAAGAACGTTTGACGCTGCCCACTGCGACCGGGGTTTGATTCCACCTAGGTCACGCCAGTTCAGCTCTGGCAGGAAGTGCCTGTCCACCCCAGGGAGGGGGGAGGGAAGCTAATATGAGCTTGCTGCATATATGAGTTGTCCTGTGTGTTACGGTGACTGTGGCGGGTGCCTGCTTGGAGGAGACAGTACAGCACCCATTACCGGTCTCAGGACTACGGCAGCGACCTCTCATATGAGGGTGGGGATAATTAACATGAAAAAGAGAGGATATAATTGCCAACTAAAAATAGGAGAAAAATTGGGAACAAAAGCATAAACAGAAAATAAAAATAACTACTGCAGGTCATTGAAAGTAACAAACTGTCTCAAACTCTAGATTTATGAAGAATTGTATGGCAAGCGTCAGTACATCAAAAAGTCACCAGTAGCAGCAAAAGATTAGGAAAGAGGGTAAAAATGATTCCTTCAACTGCAAACAGATATCCTTTCCAAACGTTTCATAATAAAATACAAGTGAATTGGGAGTAACACCTGGGCCAAATGCCTAAAAATAAGACTATTTGCCCATTTCTGGGACAGAGAGACAAATAAATGTATCTAACGCTAACTCCTCCAGCTGGAGTTCAGGGAAAACACCATATAAGGGAAGGAAGCTCTGATAGCCACACTCACTACCTCTGAACACAGGCTTCACATGACCTACAGGTAGTGAACAAAAAAACTGAAATATCAAAGTAAAGTCACTTAGAAGGGTGTTGGGTCATCCCTGTATTTGATTAAATTGGCTGCTCTCGGACCAGGTTGAAATTTGTGGACGACTGATCTGCCTGTTTTGCTTTGCATTTCGAGTTAACGCGCAGACATAACGATCCTGGAGTATGTGCTTCTCGCCACTGTTGCCTGTTAGCTGGTGACGTCTTTCCCTCCGAGTTCCATGCTGACATCACCTTAGACATTGTTGCTCGTCAGTGAGTTGAGCTGCCTTGGTCACTGGTCAATGTGTCAAAGTTATGGACAAATGTTGATTGAATTCGGGCACAATGCCACCCAAAATACCCTGAATCACCATTCCAACTCAGTTTATTCAGACATGCTGGCAGCCATCGCCTATGGCCACAAATTCAAACCTGGAAAATAAAAAGAGAAGCTGAATAAAATTACAAAGAAAGGATATATATATATATATATATATATATATATATATATATATATATATATATATATATATATATATATATATATATATACTAACACTTGCATTTATATGTAAGTTAAAGTTATATACAAATGTTGATTTAATCTAGGGCACAGTTTATAATATTTTCTTCTATAACCCTTGGAAGTGGCTTCAGTGTATATGTGGCAATATATCTGATAGACCATGGATAAAATATGTAGTTATATGTCCCTGCCAAGTTAACTTCAATATGACTTTGATAAAAAATGAGTGGTGAACTTCTCGAAGAAACTGCACACTGACTTAAGCAATGCAAATCCTAATACACACACTGCCTATCTTCTTCCTCAAACATATGGCTGGAATCGCTTTATCCAGCCAACATATGTTTGCTTGCTTAAACATACAGTGATGTGTGTGTTTGTTACTCGTCCATGTTTTGAGGATATTGTTGGCCAGTGTTGTTGTTGCAGCTGGGGCTGGTCTGTTCTTGTTTTTGTTCCTGGTCTGGAGGGGGAAGGCCGTCTGTCTGGGGAACGGACCTGGCCACTGCGAGGGAGCACCTGCTTTGTTGCCAAAGAAACAGCAGGTGCGGTGTGTGTGTGTGTGTGTGTGTGTGTGTGTGTGAAAGACAGAGTGTGTATGTGTGTGTCAGGTGTATGCATGGGTGTGTGAGAGAAAGTGTGTGTGTGTGTGTGTGTGTGTGAGAGAGAAAGAGAGAGATGTGTGTGTGTGTGTGTGTGTGTGTGTGTGTGTGTGTGTGTGTGTGTGTGTGTGTGTGTGTGTGTGTGTGAAAAAGTATGTGTGTATGCTGTATGTGTGTATATGTGTGTGTCAGGTGTATGCCTGGGTGTGTGAGAGAAAGTGTGTGTGTGTTTGTGTGAGAGAGAAAGAGAGAGATTTTGTGTGTGTGTGTGTGTGTGTGTGTGTTTGTGTGTGTGTGTGTGTGTGTGTGTATGTGTGTGTGCAAGCGTGCGTGCATGTGTATGTGTGTTCAGGGAGCAGGATCTCTGGAGAGCACCATGTGATGTGGAAGGGCTGGACGTGAGCACACTGCATATGGACAGAGCAGTTGCTAGGTGTTCCTTTGTACTGAAGCTCAGAGGACAGAGACTCCAGATTTTCACACTGAATGGAACGAGCTGTCTGTTTGTCTGTATGTTTCTCATTCTTAAACCTGTGAGGCTTGAACACTGAAGAACTCAAATAAGCACATGCACTGTACATGTTCAAAAGACAGTTATATATATATAAAATTATATATATATATTTGTACCACGGCTTGGATGAATACTCAATTTTGATTGGCTAACAGCCGTGCGTATATATATCATGTATACGCACGGGTAAATCATTCTCACTTAAAAAAAAGTTCCATATTAATTCACCCAAAGACACATGCTGCATAAACAACAATAAACTTTAATTCAGCACCGGAAGTTCTGTCATTGATCTGTCTGGTACGATCAGGATTCCAAATTCAAATGGATGAAAAATTAATGTCCAGACAATCAATCAGAAAGCCTGTGTGGGAGTTTGCTAAAGCAACAGGACTCATTTGCTTGGATCAAAAGGTTGCAATTACTTAGTGGAGTTGTTTTCTAATGTATCTAGAAATGGATCTTGCTAGTTAGCTAGCTATCAAATTCTGCATTTTTCAGCTAACTTCGCTACAGCAACTCCCACAGCAACATGGTTATTATCCATCCATCCATCCATTATCTAAGCCGCTTATTCCTGGTCAGGGTCGCGGGGGGGCTGGAGCCTATCCCAGCATGCGTTCCGGGCGAGAGGCAGGAATACACCCTGGACAGGTCGCCAATCCATCGCAGGGCACACACACCATTCACTCACACACTCATACCTACGGGCAATTTAGACTCTCCAATTAGCCTAACGTGCATGTCTTTGGACTGTGGGAAGAAACCGGAGTACCCGGAGGAAACCCACGCGGACACGGGGAGAACATGCAAACTCCGCACAGAAAGGCCCCCGGCCTGGATTCGAACCCGAGACCTTCTTGCTGTGAGGCAACAGCGCTATCCACTGCACCACCGTGTCGCCCATGGTTATTATATTCAAGTTATTTATAACTTGAAACCATACCGTAGGGGTCGAACAAGATTGGAGTACTTAGTGCTAGCTAGCTACTCTGTAGCTCTGTATGCAAGTTATCTATTACTTAGCTTGCTAACGTGGCTGGCTAGTAACTTTGTAGTACACTAAAAACATTTGCGAGAAACTCGCAGAAACAGTTAGCTTGCCAGATGTTACTAGCCAGATATGTTAGCAACCTATGTAATACAGAAAATACAAGAAATGTTCGCTAACATTACCTCACAAGCTAGCACCACTATTAGCTGTCCTAGCTGTTCGGCAAGAGATGATTTAACCCAGAAAAGTTTGCACTAAATAACTAGAATTGTTGAAAGGATATTAACAAAATAATAATATATATATTTTCCATTCCGAGTGTGAAAAATAATCTCAAACCCTGTTATATTAATACAAAACAAAACTAGTTATTTAGGTATTTAAATATAAATGCAAGCATGCCCCCCCTCCTATTTTCTCCCAAACAAATTACTGCTAATTTGTTTAAATTAAATAAATAACTTGTTTGTATTAAATAAATACTTTGATTAGTGGAACTGTACATTAAAATATTTACTTTGATTATTGGTACATTTACATACATTTTAAATTTTAAGCATTTAGCAGACGCTCTTATCCAGAGCGACTTACAAGATGTGCATTAATACATGGTAGGAGCAATCATAGTTCGCGCAAGAGATCAGTGCAGTAATACAGTGCTAGACATCGTTGTAGGCAGCTGCATACCATACCTGTAACACTGGGAAGGAAACGTTTTTTTTTGTTTTAGTTTTTTTAATGAGGAGTAAGCAGGGATACACATACAAGAAGTATTGAACAAGTAGGCAGTGGTGATGACAATTGGTTTAGATGTACAGAATTCAGTGGTAGTGGAGTCTGAAAAGGTGGGTTTTGAGTCTCTTGCGGAAGATCGCAAGTGATTCCGCAGTCCTGACCGATTGCGGAAGGTCGTTCCACCACCGAGGGGTCAGGACAGAGAAGAGACGAGGAGCCACGAGGAGCGGTTGGAACCCTAGCACCATTAAACAATTTTCCTAGTAAAGATAAGAGTACACCTCACATGAACACTGCAGGAATTCTCCTTGAATGTAGAGGGTAACAAATCAGAATATGCACTACAGAGCCATATTTAGCATAGATAGCAAAAAAATAACTTAATAACTGGGGGCTATACTCATTACCAAGCACATTATGATTCGATCAAACCGCGCCAAGTTGTATTCATTATTCTCTGACAAAAGGCTAATTTGTTCTATACGCTTTCATTCTCTGTATGGGTGCTGGGCTGGAGGCCAGACCTCGCTTTGACAGAATTTTTGTATTATTTTGGGAAGGTGTTCACTTGTGAAGGTGAAATTCTTTTCAGACCTTGTTAATGGTTCTCAAGTGTTACCCTTGTCAGAGAGAATGCGATGTCTCTATTTTTACTGCGTTCGAAGCTCACCGGTAATTGTTTTCACTTAAAATGTTGAGAGAGAGGAAATAAAACCAGATCCGTTTTGCCCTCAAGCTTATAGACAAAAAAATAAATGAGGGTAAAGCTTTATGCACTAAGCACAAGAGGAGTTCAGGTAGAGGATTGTGTATGCTGGTTTTCGTACCAACCATAATTGCAACCTCTGAATTGTAACTAGCTGTTAATTGTTCTTAATTGGACACTTTTAATTTATAATAAAGCATGATTTACCCTCTTAAGGCCATATTATGTCAGGAATAGCTATGTATGCCATGACCAATAAATGTCCCATATCGCATGACTTTAAATCAGTCAGATCGATGAACGCTCTCATTTTCTGTAATGTGCAATATGACACTTTAGAGTGAGGTTACCTTTTTTAACTGATTCAATTATAAACTGGCAGGTGAAATCAGCGGGGACCTAACTGTTCAAAGTGTGGACACCTGGTCTTTGAAACTAAACTATTTGTGGAAAGCTAAGAGTTCTATGACAGAGAAACTGGCAATGAACCCAACCTGCATTGTGTTAAAATTAGTTTAAGGAAAAAAAAAAAAATGATGGTAGAACTTACACACATGTTTTCAACAACCTTAATTGATCAAGGCTGTAACAAAAACCAGCATACACCGTGCGTTCCCAGGACTGAGGTTGGGAACCACTGCCCTAGTGAGCACAAAGGTAGTTTTTATGAATGTTAAAGTAAATGCAAATATGAATATGAGATTACAAGGCTGATCTGCTCAAGATAAGATACAGATCTTTGTTATTTGACAGTTTTTGTGTTTTTGACTTGCAGCCAGGATTTGTAAATACTAACCCCAAGTGCACTTCATTTTTTATAACCAAACATGTTATCAAAATAACTTACCGAATGCTATGGCTTTATCCTCTGAATAAATCATTGACATAAAATGATACCCACCCCCACTCCCACCAAAAATAAATAAATCATTGTTGAATGTACGTGTCTATTTTCACTGCCGGGCATCATTGGAACTATAGTTATCATTACAAAGACAAAATACAATGTATTCACTTGGGAGGAGTACATAAGAATTTGTGCTAACAGAGCAGCATAATTAAGGGACAATTCATAATGTTTGGACTGAGAAAAGTACTGTGGCGGAACCAGCAAATAACCCAATTAAACGCTGATGGCGATGTTGTCAAAATATGTCATTGTAAGTTTGTGTCCTGTTTGGGGTAAATGTACAGTGCTAAGGTGAAATGTAATTATAAAGGAAAAAAATCCTCAGAGAGCAAAGACTTTCCTTCAAATTGAGTTAGCACTGTTGATACTGGAGCAGCTGGGCGTCCGTACTGCGCGGGGGCGGGCTCACGGCGCCGCTCAAAGCGCTGTGATCGCGAAAGGGATGGGCAGTCCAGGAGGGGGCACTGGATGGCAGAGAGTGGAGCTCATGCCACGCTGAAACAAAACCAGGCATCCTCAGTACAAATTTCAGGCCGTGCTACCTGGACATATTTACAAATAGAATCAAGAATTACATCATTCAACTGAGCTTTTCTATCCCGTAGCTGCTGTATAACCTCTGTATGATTTCTGTGAGATTTCAGGAGGCAGCACCGTAGACATAACAGATCATATTGTAACTTTCAGGCACATAATATTGAAAAAACTAAATATGTACAATATCATAACGGAAAATATGAAAATAGAAAGACCGCCAGGGGCAATTGTCAGAGAAAGCAAAGAAGAATATAATATGCAGCTCTGAATGTGAAAGTGCAAATTATTAATGCTACTGATTCCAGTAGCAATACAGACCAGACCTGGGTCAAAAAAATATTTTCTAGGAGGCCTCCGATAGTGAGTGTGAGCTGCCTATCATGGTCGCGGTTCAACTGTTTCCTTATATTCATAAAATCAGATTTTACGTTTTGGTTAGTAACATGTTTCATTGAAAACTCTGGGATCAGCAGGAGTGTGTTAAAATTTTACCAGCACCTAAAGAGTTTCCAACATATATTTGTCCCAGATCTGATGCAGACCATTAATTCCATCCACTTTATGGGTCATGCTGTTTCAACAAAACAGAAATTTGTTTTCTAGGGCCTTAAATGCTAATGAATGTCATAAAATTTGGAAAACAATCAGCATTTTAATTTAGCCAGAATTATACACAACAGGGGTCAATGCCGCAAAAGGTCATGCTAATAAACAGCAAATAAAGTGTGACAGGACTAACACCCTCCACCCAACCTAATACATTGTCTCCTGCTGATGTTTACAAGCTTCTCCAGCTTCCAGACATCCGCAGATATTGAAGCAAATTAACCTGCCATTCCACTGCAATAAGGACAAGACTATGCTGCTGCATCTGATTGTTTAGGCTGAAGCTAGTCTCATTCTAAATTAGTTGAAAAAAGAATATATAGCTTTCTATTTCCACTTCAGGATTTCTGAAATACTTTTCATTGGTTGGCTGTTTGGGCACTCAAATAAAATAATTGACAGGGGAGGTGGTTTACAGAGCTCCTCCCTGCAATAAGGCCCAAAAGTGTCTTTACAGCCAGGCATTACATCCACTAGTACATATATCTTTAAAAAGCCCGGCTCATTAGACAAGGCCTAGGCAAACAGCCCTTTAGTTGGGACAGGGCGTACTGGGAGACAGGGCGTACAGAGCCAGAGTGTGTGGAGCCTGTATCCAGGCAGAAGGCCCGGAAGGGCCCAAGCCCTGCCCCAAGGTTTACACAACCCTCGGTGCGATTAGTGGGGACCCCTGCGCTCCGAGAAAATACCTCATTCTGATGCACACTTAGGAAAGTAAATAGTATTTAAATAATAATAAATTAGGTAATCCAGGAGCAAACCTTTTCTCCTCAACCCTAGGACCCTGGGCTGAATGCAAAACCGGGCCTTCCCCACTCTCTTATGTTAATCTGGACCCTGGCTGGCTAAACAAGGCACTGAATGGGAAACACATGTTCGACTCGGGGCGGACAGCACAAATCACTCTTTCATTCAGTGGGAATCGGCTCCCTGAGAAACTGCAGCCTGAGCCAATCGCTAGAATAATAGTTTGAGGGCCCTGTTTGCTCTCGGGTGCTTAGTGGGAAGGAAACCTTTCCACCTTGGACCTATTTGCTCATTCCAAGCCTGCTGGAAATGCGGTGCAGTAATTCACATCCTACACTGTAGGTGGTTTACCACCATGGTGAGAGCATTTCTCTGAGCAGGTGTCTATGTGAAGGCAGTTCTTATACACACTGAGCAGAGGTGTATGTCACTCACAGAAATCGACACAATTCAAATGTGTCTTAATTTCTTTCCCTTCCCTTTTAAAGTATTTTACTAACCAGGTAATAACCAGTAATTGACTAGTAACCATGTGTTGTTACCTAGTAAAACAAGGTGATATTTAAGAGGCACTTACATCTGCCTTAAATAGCACCTTAAGGGCGTGATGCAATACATATTTTAGTATAATGCAGTGTTACGGTCTCTGTTTCTGTTTAACAAGCCTCAAACCTTTGGAGAAAGTGGAGATCATTTTAACTTTACATTGCAAGGTTATCATGTTTTTTATGATATTGTTAAACCTTTCCCCAAAGCTGTAAAGTGAAACTGGTCTCAGATCAGATCAGACCATTTTATGACAACATTTGCGCGGCTGCATTGCATTGATGGCCAGAACAAAGTAGTCGAGAAACAAATGATCGGGATTATCCAGTCAATTTTTGATCCTACCCACAAGCTCTTACGGACAGTGTAAAAAAGTGAATGTAAAACAACCTGTTACATCAGAGCTGTTGCATTGCTTAATGTTGAAAATGGCTGTTCATTCATTATCATTATCTCATCTCATCTCATTGTCTAAGCCGCTTATTCCTGGTCAGGGTCGCGGGGGGGCTGGAGCCTATCCCAGCATGCATAGGGGCGAGAGGCAGGAATAAACCCTGGACAGGTCGCCAATCCATCGCAGGGCACATACACCATTCACTCACACACTCATACCTATGGGCAATTTAGACTCTCCAATTAGGCTAACGTGCATGTCTTTGGACTGTGGGAGGAAACCGGAGTACCCGGAGGAAACCCACGCGGACACGGGGAGAACATGCAAACTCCACACAGAAAGGCCCCCGGCCTGGATTCGAACCCAAGACCTTCTTGCTGTGAGGCGACAGTGCTATCCACTGCACCACCGTGCCGCCTCATTATCATTATTACTGCAAATTATTACAAAATTATTAGTGTATTAGCTACATTCTAAATCCTCATTCATTAGCAACTGTAGGCAGATAAAGGATTTTATACAAAAGTAAAAGTTGAATTGCTAGCTTCATTAGAAACAAAATGAGTTTACCATAATCAATGAAAAGAATATCGCACACCTGCAGTATAGCTTCAACAGCTGCCCTATTATTGTCTTGTGTTTACTTTCTGGCATTTCTTTTTTGGCAATAACTCGGTACATAAATTGCCATTCTTTAATGCAATGGATGGTGACAGTGATGTAGGAGGCGTGTATTCTCATCTCGGCCCATAGGTCTGTTGTGATGGCGAAATCAGAATGATACAGTACAGGGCAGGCAGATACCAAGCTAATGTAAGTTAGCTAGCTAACTTAGTAAGCTAGCTAGCTACAATATTAGCAAAGATTAAGTAATGTGGATATGTAACCATTATGTTTGGTATCAGCTATAGCTAACTTTACTGTTGATTAGTCCTAGTTAGCAAATATGTAGCCTAACTTAATGCAGATACTTCTTTTAGTTCATCACAGAGCTTCGGTTTTGTGTCTTGGTAGACATCCACAACATGCCTTGAGACTGTTCAGCAGGTGGGTAAGAGGTCCATTGCTTTGATTTTTCCATATCTTGCCCTGATATTCATGAGATGTTGGGCAACCACCTTGAATCCTTCCCCCTCGACAATATCAAAAGGACGCAGATCTACAGAGCACATCTGCACTATATGATCTGACATTTCTGACTTGATTTTCTTTGAGAAATCTGTTCTTTGTGTTTGAGTAGGCGAGCTAGTTGATGAACTCGACGATGGCGGGCAGCAGCTGTGTCTGTTTAGGCCACTTGTACCGGTTTCTGACCTGAACTGCAAATGATTTTTGCAGGACTTACACAAAGCATAGTCAGTAGGCTTTCCATCCAAAAAGACATGTTAAAATGTTTCGAGGATTCCACTCTTCCCTTTCAACATTTTGTAGGTCACTTGCTGGTTTTTTCATGGCAGCCAGTACCAAGAAGGTATCTTTTTGGACATCCATCTTAGAATGAGTTTGAAGCACTGAGTTTGCTGTGCACTGGGCAAACCACTGAAGGGTGCAAATAAGCAGCTAGCTGTTTAAGCAGCTAAACTGGTGTGTCGCGTGTGTAGTTCGTGCACATGCACAATTTCTTTCAGTAGGAGTGGTTCAGAGCTGCTGAGAGAGCACTCTCTGTGCATTATCTAGCTAGTATCGCAAAGTCTACAAATACAGGCTAATAATGATTTCATTAAGTTTCATCCTATCCTGTCTTACCTGTATATAAATGAATTCTTGCCCGTTCCTGCCTGCCTGATGAAAAATTATTCCTGTCCTGCCCACTCTTATAAGGCTTCACTCCTCTACTGCATTGTCCCTGTCCCTGAATCCTGTGTGTCCCGTGAGTCCTACTGTCCTAATGTTATCCTGTACTCTGAAGCATTTGAACACCCTGTTCTGAAGGCTGAAAGGGTATCTGATTTTTGTACAGAAAGATATATGCGATGCAGTGACTGTAGAAATTAGCAGGGGAAAAGATCATGATGCAGTGGGGAGACCTGGAGGAAGAGCTGATTGGGCTGGGTTCGGCTGGGTTTATTTATGCATTATGGATTTGTGACGAGTCATAATGATTTGACCCGTACAGGATAAACTAGGGGGTGGGAATAAAAGGCTGTTAAATGCGTGCCATTTGGCAGCCCTGCAAGATCAAACTATAAAGATTCTGGAAAAGTCTAGACTACCTTGTGTCCTATGTTTAATTTACTGCTCTCGCATGCAGTTGCAGTTGCACACACCAGGTGAGCCATAAGTGGGAAGCTCTATCAATGTCCAGGGAGTTAGGGATGAAAATGCCACATAATGCAGGGGCTCACTAATTATCCTGGGTTTGCTCATGACTCCTGCATCCTGGCCTCTCCACTGCCTTTCAGAGTAATGTTATCTAAGCTTGTGGCCACTAGGGTACAACTGCTACAGTACAAATTAAATTAAATTAAATGGCTGTTCAATGATTTTAGATCTCACAGAGGACACATTGGTCAACACAAAGAACACAGGCACTGCAACAACAGTGACGGCAGTGAGGGACTGCGGAGCTGTTAAACGTAACTTCATCACAAAAATAGGAATGTATGTAAAAGTTGTTAAAATCAAGCAATTATTATTATTTCTTGTGTGGAAATACTATTTGAATGAGGATCCTCTCCTCTGGGATCCTGAGTCAGAAGGAGAATGGTGTGCTATGACAGGGAGACAGGTTGGATGGGGAGCTGCAAGTGTGCAAGCAAACACCTGTATCAGGTAGGTATAAATTTATTACACATATGGGCAATGGGACACATAATTACAGAGCAAATCCACAGCACTAGTCAGTTTTTTGTACTACTGTTAATAGATGATGGCAATGACGGTCATATCCGGCTCTTGCCCCCAGCTGTTTTTAAAGACGCTCTTGTTGACGTGCAGATTAGAGTCATTTGTGAGAAACCTCTCTCGCACTCTGCGCTGGAAATTGCTACGGTGTTAACAGTGGTTAAGAGATCCTTCAAGGGCTGTGTAACTTGTTCTCCCGATGTCTCTGTGAACACTCTGAAAGCACAAATTGTTTCTTGCCTGTTAAGTCTGTTAAAATATGCATTGTTGTCGCACTTTAGATATTTATGAGCCCGGGGCTCTGATTCTAAGACATTTACTGATTCTAAGTAAGACATTTGCCGGGGTGCAAAATTGGATTCTTTGCCCCAGCTAGCCCCGGCACAAATTAAGCACTTGTTGTGCCTCTATCGAATGCCAGACAGCTCATAATCCATACACGTATTCTTATTATGTTATACGTATGTTTTATGATACTTACTTGGCTAGCTCAACACTAGCTAACGTCAGCTTAATGATTGTGTATTGGCTGATAAAAAGCAACCACTTTAGTTTAACAATAATAATATTAACGTTACAGCACCCACTCTAGCTAACGTTAGTGAATATATTTGTGCCGGAAATAAATTAGCATTATATAATACTCATGTGCGATGGACCTAACATTACCTTGATATAGATGGTACAATAGTATCAGTGGACCTGTTGTCCGATGTAAGGATGTGCGTGCATTGGACAATTGCATCTCTACAGGTCTAGAGAAAATGTATTCTCGACGCCATTCTTGAATATATCAAGTGAAGAACTGAATGCTTATGCTACCAGTTTCGTGAAAAACGGTGAACCATTTGTCACTACTACGTGAATGCATGTTACAGACGACAAGACAGAGGTTAGTGTTACTGTCATAGTTTGTCACTATTATGTGGTGGTGACATATACACAGAAATTACTAAGCATACACGTATCCAAATCTGCTATCTGATTGGATCATATGGATGTATGACAACATAAAAAGCAATACATGTATCATAAAACAATACTTGTATCATAACAAGAATACGTGTATGGATTATGAGCTGTCTGGCATTCGATATGTCTCGTGGCCTCTTCTACTTCACCTGTAGCACGCTGAACCCAATGAGCTCTAGTTCCTCCTCTCTGGGGTGGCTTTGGCACCACAGCCCGTCTGCTCTCTGTCCGTCGCCTTGTGGACAGTGCCTTTTCCCTCTGCCGTCTGTTCCAGCCACCTGCTGCCCGTCCTGAGAGCACCCCCTTGATCTCTTGGCATTACTGGAATATTCACCGCACTAGTGTGCCTGGAACTGGGCCTGGAGCTCAGGAGGTCCCAGGTTCAATTTCCCGGTGGGGCACTGACGTTGTACCCTTAAGAAAAAAGTACTTAGCCCGAATGTATTCATTAACTATCCTGCTTGAAAAGTAAAATCAGTCAATCAGTTGCTTGATTATTTTACAGAACAAAGTACAACTGTTTTCACAATTTCTCAAATAGTTTATTGGTGGAAAAGGGTGATTATGAATGCAAATGATTCACTCAGATTTTCAAGTCCGGCAATGTTTTTTTTATAGATTGGAATAAGGTACACTGTGCATGCAAGTCAGTTCAGAGTTTCTATGCATGTATGTTTGTGGTTGTTTGTAAAATAAAATATAAACACATTCTGAAACCAGGACGGTGGACTAGAAGACCCAGGAGTGTGACAGGGGCCGGTAAGGAGCTTTTGAAGCATGGGGAGGCTAAGGCCCAAACTCTGTATTCATACTGGCCCTCTGTCTTCACACGGCCCACCCCCTAACACTGCTGGTTTTGAGAGTTTTGTTAGCTGTAATTAACAGCAGTGGGCTCCATCATATGCCAAAGTAATTCCCCCCCCCACCCCCTATTAAATACCTCAGAGGCTGCCATGGAGCCTTTCGGTACCATCTCTCGCCCCCCTCCCCCAAAAAAGCTCCCTTAAGTCGTCGAATTTTCCCATGATACCCCTTGCAGTCTGCGGCGGGCCGGGACTCGGGCACAGGGTCAGACCTTCTCGAAAAGCCTTTCACAACAAGACCCTGAACTCTATTACCGATGCAAATCCAAGCTCTAAGTGAGGATTGTTTCAAGGGTATAATGGAGCCAGAAAAACATAGTCCTACAAAAAAAACGAAAACACCACCCCCTTTCAAACCTCCCCCCATCTCAACCCTCCGCCAACCCTCCCGTACTCAGTTCACAGGTTCCTTTGTGTGTGTCTGAGCAAATTTCTGCTGCCTGTTTAAACTGTTGCCATTGTCCTGGTGCCCTTGTTGATTTCCGTCCCTGCCAAAGGCCCACAATGCCTTCATATGAACAACTTTGTTACCGCCATTGTACTGAATATCAGAGCAATGCTGCTGCAGATTGCGGTGGGCTTGGAGGAATTAGACCTGCACTGCAACACTTGCCAAATAATTGTCGGATTTACATCTCATTTTTTGCTCGGGTCTTTTCTTAGCTTCCCAATACCTCCGTGTCACAAAAGCTGTTCTTGAGGTGGCAGCATGACAAAACAGGAAGAGATTCAGCTGCACAGAGACAGGTTAATGTAGCGGATGCTGTCATTTTGTTTTCTAAAAGGGACGGATTCTGGGGGAGATCTTGCAATCTCTGTTGGAGCTGTGTCTCACGGCTTGTTTAGTTGTATCGCAATGCTTCTGGATAGATTAACAATTAAAATGGAGGTCACTGCAGACAAAGATTTTCCATGAGAAAGCCATTACTGAGAGCTCAATCAGACTTTAGAACATAAGACTGAGATAGCTCTGGCTAGACATAATTTCATCCTTGTGTATTTCTTTCCAGGTGGATATTAATCATTGCCCAACATCACAGCAAGGTTTGAATCTGAAAAATATGAATTACATATATAGAATGATTACACAGGAGAAACGATTAGGAAACTATCACCAAAAACCCTGATTGAAAAATCATGCGTATGATTGAAAAAGGAAGGCGTATGCAATGCATTGTAGCAGCAACCCCTCATAATCCGTATGAAACTGTGGAGCTGTTTCCTTTTCGTTATCCTCTTCAAATGAAATATTTTCCATACTGAACCCAAAGAGACTTCATGCTATTCTGCACTGCCTGGTTAGTGACTTTGTGTGTACACAATGTGATGGTGAGACGCCAACGATCTGTCCAGGGCCCTAACTGTGCTACTGAAGGGACATATTTTTCATTTCTCCATTCAGAAGAGAATTGCACTAAAAAGCATGCTTCAATAGGAGCCCACGTCCTTTTTTCTAATCCATTTTCTTGGTTAGATGGGGGTTGGGGATTTGTATGGGTGGGAAATGTGCACTTTTATATAATATGCAGTTTTTAACTGTATTTAACTGCAGCAGTGTTTTCATGCACCGTCTTATCCCTTTAGAATGTGGTTTACATCCCTGTTTGAACCACATGGAATTAGCTGAAAGTGAATAAAGGTTTTGCCATGGTAAAATTGTATCACACACTTCCCCATTCTGGAGCTCCCAGATACTGTCCATGCCCAAAAGTAATACAGGTCTTAAACTGAGTTAATGTTACTAAGTGGTTATTTGCTCGAGTACCTTGCACTCTGACACTCAACCCTAATTTAATGTTCTAACTCTGCAGTAAAGTTATCTGTGGTATGGATTCTGGATTTCATTAATATATATGTGCCTTCAGAACAGCTTCCATTTTGAACAGTTTTGAACTGTTCTAAGAGGATATTGGACCATTCTTAAAGAAGGAAGAGCCTCCAGTTCTTTGAGAGATGAAGGCGGTGGAAATATAATGTGCAAGTGCGGCAGTGGGCGGCAGTGGCTCAGTGGTTAGCGACACGGGCTGGCAAGTGGAGAGTTGCTTGTTCAAATCCCAGGAAGGCCAAAAGAAAAAAACTATGAACTGGAAACTGGAGGGAGGCTAGTTCACTTCCTGGGGCACTGCCGAAGTGCCTTTGAGCAAGGCACTGAACCCCTAACTTCTCCAGGGGCGCTGTATTATGGCTGACCCTGCACTCTGACCTCTCTGATGGAATACATATGTATAGTGGTCTATGTGTGTGTGTATCTAGGAGAGATATGTGAAAAAGACAAATTTCAATTACTTTGTGTAACATGGCAATAAAGTATATTCTATTCTAAGTTCCAGAACTGTGTGTATGGGGTAATTTTGTCTTGTAATATGGGAACATCTTGAGGAAACAATGTTTACACCATAAGGTGCACCTGGTCACCTAAAATGGCTGCGTATTCTTTGGCCATAATTCTACCATGTAGAGTAGTAATCGGACCCAATGACTCCCATGAGATGGCTGCCCATACCATAACAGATCCACCACCATGTTTCACAGTTAAGAACAGGCAATGTGCTTCTTTTGGCTTTCTCCAAACATAAACCCATCCAGATGTAGGAAAAATAGTCAAAGAGGACTCATCAGACTATATTACTTTCGTCCACTGCTCAGAAGTTTCACAAGGCTCACAAGGTTTTGTGGTCATTATACCAGCATTGTTTTCCACTGGTCGTGGTTACTGGCGGTTTCCGAATGGCAGCCATACCATAAGTATCAAAATGTCAAAAGCATTGCTGTTGACATTTTGTTTGAGAATAAATTAAGGAAACACATAAGATTAAGACCAACTGTGTTACTTTTTCTCATGAAATATAATTCTGCATACATTCTCCACAAATTTATAGCCTCAAATAAGACACGACTGGTTAACTATTGCTCACATTCCAAGCTCAATCCACGCATTACAAGCATTGAAAAAAAGAATTGAACTGCAGTTCAACGTAAGTCATCAACCTAACCCAACCTCTTATTCATGGTTGGCAAGAAAGTAATGCACTAAGCTTTCCCCAAGCACATCACAATGCATTACACAAATTAACACAGTTGATGCTTGTGCAATGCTATGCAGTGTTGCATAAACCCAACACTTTGGCTGAATGCCTGAGGCAGATTTAGTCATATAAAGCCTGCACTTTATTACTATAAATTGTCAAGTCTCAATTTTACTAATGCAAATTGGCTATTAGTACGGGAAAATACCCCTCATTTGTGTATGTTCATTTTGCATATGCATTTAAGACATTCATATTAATTCCCTACATGAAAGCAAGATTCTCTCACACACACACACACACACACACACACGCATGACATGACATAATGGACATCATATTAATTTCAAATAGTGTTAGTTATTCTGCCATAGTACTTGATTAATCACATTATAATGGATAACTGAAGTTAGATTTTCCCTTAATTTCTTAATTTCCCTTTCTCACTCTCTCACCCACGTATAGTGTATAGACGTACAGTATATAGTTTTTCACAGATAAACGAATAAACCTTTTTTTGGGAGGTACAAACTCTTTACAGTTCATAAAGATTGATTGGAGGCCAACCAATTCTGTAATAAGATTTGTGTGGCATGTACTGTTTATTACATATTCCATTTTTCATAACAAAAATGTTTTTTTTCCTAAGAAAGAGGCATTTTTCATTACAGTGAATAGCATTTTTTTCATGGTTCCATCTGCATGATCACATTTCCGCCGAAGCACACCTGCATAAAGCAACCTCTTGTGTAAGCAATACATATTGTCCCAATACTGATTTTGGCTAGTTTTACAACTTTTGTCCATATAAAACCATCTCAAAACTGAGTTCTCTGGGCCTCCTGGGTGGTCTAGTGGTTACAACGTTTGACGCTGGCCACTGCGACCGGGGTTCGATTCCACTGGCTGCGCCAGAGTCGGCTCTGGCCAGGAGTGCCACCGGGGGCGGGGATTGGCTGTCCGCCCCAGGGAGGGGGGAGGGAAGCCGACAGGAAGTTCACTGCGCACAGGAGTGGCCCTGTAGTACCGGAGTTACGGTCGACAGCCTGGCAAGTGCCGTCTCGGACGAGACGATACTTTGCCTTTGTCACAGGGCTACGGCAGCGAACCCACAACACAAGGGGGGGATTTACATGAAAATAGAAGGGTGTAATTGGCTACTAAATTGGGAGAGAATGGGATAAAATCAGAAGCAAAATAAAAAAAAAAAAACTCAGTTCTGTCACTTTGTAGACATATACACTCAGATAGCCAATGCACAGTAATGTTCAGAAATTAAACATCTAATTACTCTGTATTTTACACTGGACTAATGTATAACTTAAGGAAAAAACACTGGAAATTAAGCCTGACACCCCAAATGGAAATAGAGAATAATGCGATATTTAACATGTCTCAATACTATGAAACTATGAAACAGACCCGAATCAATTGGAACGTCTCTGTTAAACCCAGCAGCCATTTTGTCTTGGCTGAAAACAAGGCCAGCTACTTTCAGGCTCCAGCTCCCATTGTGGCTTTGCCAGTGTGGGGCATCCCTAATAACACGGTGTAAAATCCTATTTACACTGAATTTATAGACCCCTCAACTGTCTAAGTTGCTAAATCACGTCCCATCCTAGCACTACAGCTTGCCCAGCACACAGACACACTACTGTCCCTGACCCATACACTGGTAACAATGACATAGGAGGAGTCTATTATCCACTCTATATCAAAAAATATAAACTATATAAATTCATACTGTAACTCAACTCTCACCTGCTGCAGGGTTTTGAACCATGGCCCTTGCTGTCCGTGTGGCACAAGATTTATGATTAGATTAACTCGCTGCGCTAAAGGTCCTGAGCTAAGGAAACTCATCACACTCTTAATTCAACCTCCAGAAGGTGACATCACACCATAAGCAAACAGAAGGTAAGCAAACACTATTCTCACATACAATTGATATGGCAACATGGATGCTGCAATCTTTATATTCATAGTAATCTAGTGGCTTTTGAGCCTTTCATCAACAAGCTCAATGTCGACCTTATGCATGTTGACACATTTGTATCTTCAAGCATAGTTAGTGTAAATGTTGAAATACTTCAGTATCCTATACCCACAAATCCCTGTTTGGCATACCAGCTCCTTATAGACAATGCGTTTGTTATGCAGTGACATGACGCCATAGTAATATGTGCCTGTAATATGATAATATGTCCTGTGATGTAAAATATCATAGCCGATGATAAAATGGAAATAGGAAGAAAGATCTGAAAACACATTGTGAACATATTGTGCAGAATATGGGACAAAATACAATTTTGTGAACGGAATTGGATTTTTGTGCATGAGATGCAATTTCATGGATGGAATGCATTTTCGCTGGACAAAATACAATTTTGTGCACAGAATGAACATTTTTCGTGCACAGAATGAAAATTCAATGAGGTTCGGTGTTGGACCTCAATAAAAGAAAATGAAGAAAGATGCCTTTATAAAATAGTTGGCTAAGATAATTTAATTTCCCTTCCCAAGAATTTGTGATCCCTTGCTGATGGCCTAATATATTGTAGTATGATTATTAAATAAACAAATTGTTTATTTAATCATATTGCCACCCCATTCTGCGATGTGGAATAGCACAGAGTTGTAGAGTATTGTTTTTATATTGTGTTGTACAGCAGGTTGTGGAGTGAATAATAAGAGATCTCTTATTATCACTAGCCCGTCTATTCTCCAAAACTAGTAAGCAGATGATTGTAAACCACATAAAGAGGCAAGGTTTCATATAGATCCTTTCACCAAGCCACCTAGCTTTAAAACTAATAATAGTGCTATTTACCCATACTTAATCAATTGATGACTGACCCAGGAATATGGTAATGACAGGAGCACTTTTCCACAATTCAAAGTAAAAGGATATCATATATGCACCAGTCAAAGCAGTTTCTGCCTTTATAAGAGCTTTTAACTCTTTCTAATTTGTGGTATAACCTATTTCCTATTTTCCCCTGCCATGGCCAGAACCAACCCAATAGTTCCCTTCCCCTCATACAAGTAAATAACTTTTTAACAACTAAATTGCCATCCATGCACAAAATGTTCATTCCGTACAAAAGAGTGCTAATTCTGTCCACAGCATTGTATTTTGTCCCACAAAATTGCATTCTGTGCACAAAATGGCTAAAATGTAAATGCTAATTCAGTCCACAAAATTGAATTTTGCCACACAAAACACCATTTTGTACACAAAATTCAGCATGTGACAAATGGCTGACCACATTGTATATGCAGGCAAAAACAATATTTCTATCATATTTAATGACAGTATTGTTGTGTTCCCATGCTCATCGGAAGCTTGTTCTGCCTAGATGTCCTTTCGCGAGTGCATCCTATGTGCATTCGGCCACTTCGAAGAAAAGAAAAGCAAGTGCTTCAGAGAAACTGAAAGCTATCGACCAAGCTTGGTAGAAGGATACACTGTGGACTGTGAGTTTAAAGCTAGCCAGGGATGAATCTTGCGGGGCCATAGGGGACATGGTATCAGCGAGGGAGCTCTGAAAGTGGAGCAGCGGTCGGCCGTTGAGCAGGCAGCTTCTGACTACAGAGCTCAACTCAAACACTTCTAACGCTGCCAGTGAAAAAATGCGTCTGTCAAACAATGCATTAGAAACATGTTTTATTGTACACGAGTTGGCACCGTTGTTTTTGTTTCATTTTGCTGCTCCTTCAGGCACTGGCTCCCTTTGAAAAGTCGTAGCTTTTCTGTGGACCCTGACACACGTGAGTTATTAAAGGGGTGTACTTATCATCAATTTTGATTTGCGATTTGTCATATTCATCGACTTCGGATTATCTATTACTTTAAGTAAAGAGGGCCAGAAGGAATGCTCAGAGAATATGCACATTTAACCTCCCAGAAACTTAGAACTAAACCGAGGACTTCTCGACTACACCGAAATCAGTATTCACTGGCATATAAATTGTTGGGGCTCAGGGGTTCCCTCTTTAGGGAAAAGATCAACCTGATGCTAGGACGGCAAACAAGCAAAATCCTCTCAAGGTTGAAGTGAATTGGGTCAGGTGTGGCATTAGCCTTACTCTGCATCAAATATTAGAGTAGCTATACGTCTGCTTTTGTCCACATATTTTTTAATCCATGTTATATATCCAGTATGTATATCATTTTACCTTGACATGGATGCACTTTAAACAGAAAATAATTGTGTTTGGTATCATTATCCACCCTTAGAATTCATTGCATAAACGGAATAGGTGCATAGAGATGGCACTAAATGCGGAGCACTTTAAGAGACGTGAGTTGTGTCGAGAGCAATGTCTTTAAGTCTTCTTTCAAAGTTGACAAGCTGAAAGTCATAATGTTCTTTTTGTTTAAAAAGTGTGTGGTGTTAAACATGCATTACCAGTAGGACAAGAGGAAATTAGATTCCATTTAAGTCTAGTGTGAGAGGAGAAGCAAACACATGGTGCTAATAACCAGTTGATTTCTATGGTCCTTTGTATGTGTAATGCGTAACATTGACCAGAGCTGCCTCCCATGGCTTAATTTAGGGCCCTCCAGAGAGAGCCACTTGGCGTTAAACTGGAGGGTGGTTTAATGCACATCGTCACAGCAATTGCTTTGCTGATTCATTCAAAAATGAGCTATTCAAATGACAATGCTCTTTTTTGTCGTTTTGCAATGGAACAGATGAAATTCCCCAAATAGCTGTTTTAAAAATGTGTTAAAACTAGCATTGATGTTAAACAAAACAATGCTAGAGTATGGGGCATGAGGAAGTTCTAAAGCTACATATCACAAAGCTATGCTATCTGCAGGTAGAACTCTATAACAACAAGCTCTCGAAATGACAGAAACTTAGCGCGGATGTGTGGGGGCAATGGTCAAGCTCTGGGCCAAAGAGCTCAGCTTGTACTGGTCTGGTTCTGTGTGGCTCAGCAGGTAGAGCACGGCATTGGCAACGCTTAGGTTGTGGGTTCAATCCCCACTGGGGCCACATATACTGAACAAATGTATGCATTCAATACTGTAAGTCGCTTTCGATAAAAGCGTCTGATAAATGGCATATATATATATATATATAGTCCTAATGTGGCCTCAGTGCAATAGCCATAGCCTCAGTGCTGAGGCCGATGTTCACACAACTCATTACTCTGCATTTACGGCCTGCTGTACAAGGTTTTACAGTTTACAGTAAACCCCGCCGTAAACGCACGCCTCACTGTCACGGTTTATGGTGGGAGGGCCTTCGTTTATATACGGCTTCATCCATTTTTCACTTTGTCTCTTTCTGCGACCGGGCTCGCTCTCGCTCCAAGGTTTTTCCAGATTCGCTGCTCCTGGTCACCGAGTTTTCTTCAAGGCTTTTATTTTTCTCCCGCCGTGTCGTAACTCTTCAGCCCCGGTCAGATTTACTGTCCTTCTATTGCTTGATCGCAGTCCATCCACACACGGTCGTGGGTTTTGCTAGGGAGGAGCAGATAATCTGTGTGATTCACAGGAAAAGACATAAACACATACGTACATATTAACCCTCTGAGGTCCGTGCTAAGCTTAGAGGAGGTTTTGATTTTGGCATGGTCTGATATTTATCTCAATTTCATCAACTTAACACACACTTACTCCAAAGTGTTTGATATTTTTATTTGAAGGACAATCACAGCTACATTTATATGCCATCAATAGTGTGGTCAGTATCATATGCAGCTTGTAAATAGATCTACAAACACACAAGTTATAAAGAGTAAATTTTTCTGCCGTCACAAAAGTTGTGAAAGCACACACTAAACTATAGTGACGAATTGTTTTGCCAATATGCGTTTGTTCATCAAGGTCTTGTTTATGTAAGGGTGTGAAAATAGTTTAGCACATCTGAGATCTAAATAGCTAAAAACCTGTTTTTATCAGAACTGGTCACATTTATTTCAGGCTGTGGGAGGGCTATATGCTAATTTCAAGAATATTCATGATCCACACCTGAGGCTTGTCCACACCTGTAAAATCTGTCAGATGGGCCATCTCTCTCTCAAAGGCCGCCAGACAAAGAAAAAGCCATCAGAGTAAGCAATAGTCAGTGAGCCATGCAGAAAGTTTTTTTCATTTGGGAAGATTCATTGAAAACAAACTATATACAAAACATTCCAAATTAAAACATGGTGAGACAATTTGTTCTTTCACAGTCTTTGGTGCCACTTCTCAAAACAGTTTCTGGTCAACTGTAGACACAAGGGAACGTCACAAACCGCTGTTTCCCCGACATCTTGCAGAGTACACATTTATTGCAACCAACAGAAGCCAATTTGCCAACATCCAGAGTGTTTGGCAGTGGACACAGGCACATGATCAAAAGTAGCCCGTTTTCTGGGTTTAAGATATTTATCGTTAAACGTCTGTCGGAAAACGAAAGCAAAATCCGTGTCTGCGAAGACACGGAAAGACAAACAAAACAAAACCAACGAACAGGAACAAACAAATCAAAGTAAACAGGTAAATCCACGTATCCAAAAACGTGGTATAAACTAAACGCTGGGAATCTAAACAACAACAAGCACACGAACAAACAAGTTCTCGAGAGGCAAGAAACATTAATCACAATAGGTATTATCAAGCTAAGCTAGATAATGTCCAAGCGCCGAAACAGAATGCCAGCTGGTTAAATATCCTCCCGTTAATTATTCGCAGCAGTCGAATACTTTTCACAGTATTTGAAAATATGGTAAATAAAATAAATATCAGCATACACCGTCTGTTGCTGGCAGCTCATAACCGTAAACACAGACAAGATCCGATATAATGTCGGGACATTGTTTACGCTGCAATTTAACACACGGAATTCATATATTGAATATATATACGAGTATTTGATAACATGGCAGATCAAATATAGTTACTTACTCTTCGTCAGTTATTGTCTTCGTCGCTTTCCATCGATGCTCTCAAACACTGCAGCGCAGAAAATCTTTCCATCTTGAATAAAATTGTATGTCTGTATAAAATCTTGCTTCAAATTGTCGGGACAGTTTGTGTTTGTTTACGCCGACGTTTTCACACATGGCCCCACCCCTCCCACACCTCCCGAAACTCGCACCTAGTTACCATGTCAATAGAAGGGGACGGTACTAAAAGGTAAAAAACAGAGTAAAAAACAAGGTTTACTTTTGGTCTAATTAACCTAATTTAAAAAATCCCATTTGATTTGCCAGTGCTCAAATCGGAAAGTCGCGATTCTAAGGTTTCTGTCAATGTTTTTGTCGCGTGTGTATGATAAAATATCGCGAAGTTAGAAATAGTAATATACTTTTATTGCTGCTGGGAGCGGCGCCGCTCCCGTCGACCTCAGGGGGTTAAAGGTTAGTAGAAAGCGCTTGTAAATAATCTAGTTTTAATGTCAAGCTTATGTTTGTTTTAAAGGAATATTTTGAAACATTTTACTCGTTTTAACTGTGCATTTAAATACAGCTCTTTAATATTATTAAATAATTGATCAAGACATGACATTTCTCTACACTTTAAAATAGAATTTCTCACTAGGTTTCCCTGCACGCTGAGGTGAAAAAGAGAAATTGAGGAGATGGGGATGGGGGGAGGGGGTGTCAGTTTCCTACACCTTGAGGTTCTGTCACCTCTGGAGATGACATCAGAACTCTGCGGAGGAGACTGGAAATTTAAAGGAGAACCATACATGTTTCACTAGCTGTCTCATTTCCATGTGTAACCACATTCCAATGCACTGATTCCTGTGATGTCACACATGTAAATTGCCTTTGTCAAATCAAAAACAATAGCATTGTGTCTCCAATTGCGAAATTGTTGAATATGTTACCTTTCTTCAATCAGTGCTTATTCTCAGCGTCTTGTCTCCTCTATGCTAATGTATAAAATATCCAGAAATAAAGAACAAGCCAGTCTACTCTCTTCCTTTCTGGCATGACATTCAGATTAATTGGACAGCCCATTAAAATTGAATGTCATTGAAAAGCATTTCACTGGGTATAGCCACATGGGTATGTTAAAAAGCATAGTTTGATAAGCACATAAAGCTGTGCTACAGGAACACATCCACAATTACAATTGTCCAAAGCCTGACTCAACTACAATGGACTTTTTCTATGGAGATCTCTATTCGAAACTAAGTAACATTTACGTTTATTCCAGTATTCGACAAGAACATGTCTTGATGGGAGTTTGAATAAAGGGGAGAAGGCTGAGGCAGGACTGTCAACTCTCACACATTGAGCTTGAGTCTCCTGCAGTTCACCCATTTCACACGCTCTCACGCCACAACTGTAATTTCTCAGAAATACTCATTTAAATGCGGTTTCCGTTTGCTTCGGGTTACCGAAGGTTGACAGCTTGTGACCACTCAATCACATCCATCTACCTCCGCAATATACAGTGTTCTTCTTTAACTCTGTTTAATGTATTCTTTTTCCCTCAACATGTCATGATTTACAGCTGCATGGGAGTCATTTGCATAGCAAGAAATATGTACAGTACCAGTCAAAAGTTTGAGTACACCTTCCATCTGGACGACGGCTAATCGGGCACTCCTTCATTCTTCAGCAAGATAACGACCCGAAACACACCTTGAAGTTGTGCAAGAACTACCTGGTGAAGGAGGAACGTGAAGGACAACTCAAACTGATGACCTGGCCTGCCCAGTGTCCAGACCTCAATCCCATAGAAATTGTATGGGATGAACTGGACAGAAGAGTCAAAGCAAAGCAACCCACAAGTTTCTCTGGGAATTGCTGCAGGAGAGCTGGGAAGACATATCGGGTGATTTCCTGCTGAAACGTATTAACCGAATGGCCCGTGTTTGTGAGGCTGTTATCACGGCAAAGGGTGGCTATTTTGAGGAATCCAAGATTCAATTTTCAATATAATTTTCTTGAACATTTCTTTGATGTTCATTTTGTTCATTGTTACATGTGTTTTTGTCATTTTAAAGTATTTACAGAAACGTATACGATGTAAAGCATTGTCAATTATGAGACAAACCTAGTTTCCAGCAGGTGTACTCAAACTTTTGACTGGTACTGTATATGTACATTCAAAACTGAAAAAAGTTCAGACAACCATGGACCATCTCCCGAAAGGGCATCCATATCCCGTCAACCTCAGATTTTTAGTCTTTTTGGTTCTAAAAACGATTATGAACAGCCTAATTTCATTTTTAATTATGTTCAATGGTGTTGTGTTTTTTAACCAAAAGAACACCATATTAATCAAATGTTTTTGGAGAAGCCATAGTTGCTGAGAACAGAATTCTCCAGAAACTGCCATGAACACCCATGACACTTATGACTGAAATCAGTGTTTAAGTTCTACCATAATTCTTTATTTACTGTAACTTTATTCTAACACAATAGAGGTTTGGGTGGCTGCCATTTTCTCTGCCATTAAACTCTGTCAATTCATTTTCCACAAATGGTTTAGTTTCAATGACCAGGTGTCATTGAAACTAATCCCACTGATCTCACCGTATAATTTAATCAGTTTAAAAAAACTGCAGCTCTTTCCAAATGAATCATTGGCCATATAACATATTACAGAAAATGAAAACATTAAATGTTTCAATGAGTTGACTGATTAAAAGTCCCGGGATGTGAATATAGGACATTTATTCTTCATGGCAGTCACAGCTATTTATAATATAACATGGTCTTAGAGTGTGAATCATCCCTCAATAGACATTAAAAGTGATGAGAAAAATAACAGCCTGCTACAATTTAGGTGTTGCGAATACACAGCGGGTCCCCAGGACCAAGTTTGAGAATTGTAAAAGTTTCCACTGCAAAGCATTGACGTTGTTTGTGGCATGTGTAACCTTGCTTTTCATGTCGGCTGGCAGATGACAAAATGCATTTCATCTGCAAGGTCTTTCTCGCCGTGTTCGTCTTGAGTGTCTGTTTTGACAGTCTCGCCTCCTTGCCTCCCCACACCTCCGCACTTTTCCATTTCAAATTCATGCACTCCTTTATTTACCCTCACGCCGGCTCTAAGTCAAGGCGGATTGGAAAATATTAAAACCGGCCATCCCGTTCCATTGACGGATTGAATATTAAATATTTAAGAAAAGCGCGAGGAGATAAGCCCTCCAAAACAGACCACATCAAACAATTTCACATTTAATGGGACCTTGCCTGAAGCATCATCTGGATGAAATGGCTGTGATGAGATTCGCATGTGCACACATCCACACACACACACACACCCTCAACACAGTTTCGAGAGCCGTCGGGGCAGTGTGATTTACACGGCTCCCTCACATGCAGATAGGTTCGCGTCTCAGCGACGGGGCGACGTGACACAGGCGATGAAGACGGAGAGATAATGGCCTTTTCGGGGGCCGTTCTGGGAGTAGGGTCCACCAGGAGGAGACATTAAATATGCACCGTCTCCACGACTCCCCATTGTTTGTGCTCCTAGTTACAGCAACATCAATTCTGCAGCAGCGCTGAAGCATGGCTAACGGTCCGGGGGCTGTATTCTTCAGGCAAACAAGTCTCTTTCAGTCCCCAGAGAGTGGGAACAAGGTTAGATTGAAAGGTAATGAGTCTATTAATTAGAGGGCTTTCACAGGGCCTGCCCTGGTGCGTCTCACACTTTCCCTCTGTAAGGAAAACAGCATTGAGAGACAGGAACACACACTTACGTGCACACACACACACACACACACACACACATTTACGCGCACACCCACGCACACGCACACTTAGACCCACTCATTCCCTCACTCACACACTCAGACTCACTCACACGTGCACACTGACTCACACACAAACGCACGCAACTGTACTATTACTATAGCAACAGCAAATTAAAAAATTCCAGCAATAAGTGTTAAAGGTTGACTAGCTATTATGTGCATTCATCATGTCACGCAGCTGGATTCAGTATCACAGCCGAGGTGCCTTCAAATTGGCGAGGAAACGCAAACGTTTGTGAACATTTGGAAACAATTTCAAACTTTTTTCTGTCAGCTTTGTGTTCAGCAGATACGTCTGCACACATAAGTAAACGGCTTGAAAAGATAGTGTGGCGGATAAAAATGGTGTCGATGATGCTGGCTTGAGGGAGATGTTTGTTTGCGTTTAATGCAAACAACTTGCATAGTCCGTAATAGCCGCTAAAGTTTCACCATTCAAAGATAACAGTTTACCATGGACATTCTGGGTTGTTCACCAAATTTGAACGCACCTCTGGACTGGTGCTTTTAACTGCACAGATTAATTTTTTCTGAAGCTTAGAGTCAGACACTATTATTCTTACATTTAAACTTTCCCAACAGGTGATGTGTAAATGACCCATGAATGAATGAGAAGACATAATACATTTATGCAAATGATAATTTCCCCCCATTGAGGTTGATTTGCAACCTCAGTATAGAGATGGGAGAATTAGCTTTCACAAACCCCATAATGGGTGGAGCTACAGTGAGCTGTCAATCACTGACTTGTTTGAACAAATCAAAATGTCTGTCTCTCCACATCAACACACAATGATTGGCTCAATCCAGGAGTCACTGACAGTATATTGTATCCCCGCCTAGTTTTTAGTTAAAAGCAGCGCGTTTCAGCACACAGCCTTCGTCAGGGTTATCATCCTCATTGCTAATCAGTGTCACTCATTTCCAGCCTCATTGTAATGGGCGGCAATGCGGTATAACATTGCATGTTTGATCCAAAGGTGGAGCACTGTCGTTGGTCCCTTGAGATAAGGTACTTGAATTGCTTCAGTAAATATCCAGCGGTGTAAATGGATTGCATGCAAAGAAAGGCAAACTGTGTCAGTCGCTCTGGATAAAAGCATCTGCTAAATACCTAAATGCAATGTAAGTGTAATAGCATATAGGAGGGACTTGTACTTTTCTGTGCATTCCAGTGAGGTTTACAATTGCATCTGTGAGTCAAGAGAGGCTAGACGTGTGGAATGCCTCCGAGATAATGCATTCATAACTGTCCTGTCTGCCTGTGAAAATTGCAAGCTTTGTAAAGTTCCCCTGGATAAGTGTATCACCTCTGCACAAATGGAATATAATGTTCCCCATCTGCTGCTGCTGCCAAGGCCCCATCACATCATAGGCACAGCTGGAAATCAGCAGGTAGAATGCTGTTTCATTTCTCCAAACTGATAGCATGGGTGATAGCACAAGGCACAGTATGAAATGGCTAATTATGACTTGCAGTTAGTTTGGCTATCTTTTGTGCAGTTAGTTAGTAGCCTCACTTGTCAGGGTCATAACTACGAGACTGATTAACCTTTCACCCTGGCGTGTGATAATGCTACCCAACTTCAGGGATGTGCTACCCAACCAATGGTCAGTTACTACTTCTGACAAATCACAATCTTGTGTAGGCAGGATTTCAATTGGAAGTGGTGATTCAAATCCACCAATGCCGGATTCTGATTGGAACCGGGTGTTATGGTCAGATGAGAGCAAAACTGAACTTTTTGGGACATGCACACCACCGGTGGATTTTTGCATCGAAAGAAGGACATGTTGTGTACTACAGTGAAAGGTGGTGGTGGATCTCTGATGTTATGGGCTTTTTTACTGGTCCTTGTTAAGGTCAATGGAATCATGAATTCCAACAAGTGCCAAGGCATTTTAGCCAGAAATCTGGTTCTGTCTGCCAGAAGGCTGAAACTTGGCTGCAAATGGACCTTTCAACAAGACAATGATCTGGAGCACACCCCACAATCAACCAGAAATGGTTAACTAACTACAAAATTATTGTTTTGCAATGGCCATTTCAGTCTCCAGACTTGATTGAACATTTGTGGTTTGAATTGAAGAGGGCAGTCCATAAGCACAAGCCTGGATCTGAAGGATCTTGATTCTGTATGGAGGAATGGTCAAAGATCCCCCCCAATATGTTCACCAATATCATAGAACACTATAGAATAGGTCATGTTCATGCAGATTTATTTGTGTCAGATTTTATTAAAAATAATTATTATGGGTGCGAATAATTGTGATATATCCTACTTTATTTTCATAATACAATATTGCCCGTTACCTTTACTGTTTATTTTATACAGCCTTTTTTGCTTGTCTTTATTACTGGTGTGAATCATTTTGGAGTTGACTGTATATGCACAAACCTGTAGGGAATTCTTCATAATGTCTTGAACTGCATCTCTTCACAATGACCTCATGCCCTCATCTTACCATTTGAAAATAAGTCTCTCAAACTGTCATGCAAATCTAGTACCTGTGGAGAACAAACAATGACGAGACGATCAATACTCTATTATCCAGTCATACTGCCCGCTCTACGGGGAAGATGTTCCCGCTAACAGTAAATAAATGAACGCCTCCGGACAGTTGTTCAAGGTTGTCGAGGTGAGTGTTTTCAGAGGCTAATGGGTGACCGCATACAGCTTGTAATAGGTCACTGTTTGAAAAACTTCAGCTTGGCAGTTATCAGTGTGTATTGATTCATCACTGAGAGTGAAGGGGGACACCGGTACAATATAGACCTCAGTTAAATACTCCTATTCCTTTTATTTCTGGACAAACAAACACAAAACTTGAAGGAGTAATGTGCCAATGGACATTAGGTTCAGTATCTATGTATCAGTACAGGAATGAACTGGAAGGAAAATCAATCATGTGTGAATATGAGGGATACATATTATGGAAATAATGCTCAAGCATAAATCTATGTATGAATTGCTTCAGGTGGATTTACCATGCATATTATATAATAATCTTGTGAAACATGATTGATTATATTTTTAGACATGATTCATAGGGCTAAAATAGCATTTGATGTTTGGATAAATAAAAGTATTTACATTTCATTTTAAGTTATTATATTTGGAGTTTATCATTTGCATCACTTCCTCTGCCTGTTTTCTTATCCCAGGTTATTTATCTTGGGAAACTCCATTAACCCAGGAAAAAGGAGGCCATTTTCTTTTTTCTTGACATCCTGCCAAAATAGGGTGGTAAACTAGCAGTGGTTTATTTAATATATTTGTCTTCTCTAACAAATGTTTACATATTGCTATCTTCAAATGTATTGTATTCCCTAACCATTTCCCAAGTTTTTCAAATTAATGCATGCATTCAAATAGAAGGTGACATACATTAAACACCTCAGAAAACTATTAGCATAATTATGAATCTAAGATGATCAGAAAAGAAAAGATGAATACAGTACATGAATGAAACACAAGCTCTATGCAGCTTCACAATAGACAGAGTGGCACTGTTTCTTTCTTTTCTGTCCAAACTACCATCATGTATATATTTACATGTTCTGTCATCTTCTGCCAGAAAATAAAGTTGTTTCCTGATTAAAAAATTCAATCCATGGAAAACGTAATCTGGCTCTTAACACTGTTTCACCACAGATGGTGAAATAGTATTTAGTCTGTGACTTTTGTCCTGGTTTTATTCATTGTGACAGTGGTTTTCTGCTTACTGTTACTCTATTTGGGGGTTACTCTCATGTCTTCTACTTGGGGTTGTTCCCAAACTGTATATCCAAAAATATCTACATGCGCCCTTCCTCTGACACAGCTGTATCAATGTTGTCCCTGATGCTCAAACTTCCTCACTCACACCATAAACCTACATTAATCAATTCCACTCCAATAATACAGGTCTTACAGAGAGAACAAAAAAGAATAACGGCTCTTCCAGTCTCCCATTCATCAGAATTGCAAGGCCTGGTCCAGCTGATTATTTCGGAAAGGAAAATCCCAAATAAAATAAAAAAACATAATTAAAAATAAATGAAATATTAACTATGACTTCATACACTGTGTTTTTAATTATTTTATGGCCAAAGGGGGAACAAGTCAGGAAATGTGTCATGAAACCCTCAGGAAGTGGATGGGTGGTCGCTTCGGCAGAGCTTTTGAATCTGTTTGAATCAGTATTTTTTTGGGGGGGTAGTTTTTTAAAAGTTTTTTTTTTGTGGATATGAATGAATTTTAATGCTGAAATAGCCCCTTTTTGCATTTGGAAAGTGAAGTCAAGCATATAGCTTTTTTCCCCACAAAATTGTGTACATTGTGTTCCTTGTGTTTGGGTATTTTTGAAAGCAACAAGAAAATATCAGTGCACCCTAAAAATACAATCTTGTGCTGATTACTGGGTCTGCCAGCAAGGCTTTGGAAATCTTGTAATGAGCCTTATGAGGAAAATGTGAAGATGAAGGGGTAGGGGGTAGGGGTAGGGACATTGTGTGCCTGTAAATAAAGTGCTAACTCTTTAAATAAGCTGTGTGTGTGTGTGTGTGTGTGTGTGTGTGTGTGGGTGTGTGTGTGTGTGTGTGTGTGTGTGTGTGTGTGTGTGTGTGTGTGTGTGTGTGTGTGCACTCGTGTGTGTGTGTGTGTACGTGTGCATACATGAATCTGCACAGGTGACACATCACGGACAAACACATAACCTCTAACATGCATTATTATACCGCTAACAAGAATGCATTACAGAGCATAAGTCGATTAGCGCTATATGGAAATTAGCCCCGTGAGCTCCATTCTGCTCAGAACCCCACGATCCACATAAAATCCTTTAGGGTTGGCACTGGATTTGAATAAGTTTAGTGATGGCTGTATAATTAACAGCGTACGGAAGACAGGGCTATAAAAACAGAAATAACATGGGAATCGTGGAAGGGCGGAGACATGAAGAACGATACCCAGTTGTTCAGTGCAGTGTTGAGATTGGGTCTCGTGTGGAGAGACAGAGAAGACACACAAAGCCCCTTGGCCACACGAATCATTTGCTTCAAGAAATGTAAAACGGGGATGACTAAGATGCTGGAAATAAGCTTGGCCCATGAGAGATTTAAGTCATGCCTGTGGTTTTTCAGAAAGCATAAAAAAAGAAAAATGTCACAAAAATAATTTAGGGCTCAACTGGGCAGACATGGAGAGTAATATGTATGTCATACATGACGTGTTGGGAAATTAATGGATTAATGTGAGCGTATGATTCCCCACATTCCCTCATTGAAGTCATCATTATTCATTCAAAACAGTCTTTTTGAATTTAGTCTCAAACAGACATAAAGAATATAGTGATAATTAGGTTTGTGAATAAAAAAACTTTTTTATAGTATTCTGGCAGATTCAGCGCCTCAATTTGTTTCTGTATGCCATAAAAATGGCATTATTTTATATTGTGGATATACTGTGATGCAGAACATACTAATAAAGTTCAGTGTGCATCATACTGCAGCCTGAAGATCAGACAGAGAGATTTGGAATGAAATTGGGTTTGTTACCTAACAGTCAACCAATCATTTTTTGTATAGTGCCATTCACAAACAGGTTGTCACACAGTGTTTAACAATAGGCATTTTTCAGAGCAAATAAAAAAACTAGAAAAGAACAACTGAGACAAAACTGGAAAATGATTCCCTGAACCCAATCGAGCACTGCGCTTCTGGAAAGCAGAGGACTGCTCAATAAATAAAACAGCTCAATCAACACAAACAGTAGAAAATAGGCCAGCGCTCTTAATGGTGACGGGACAGTTCAGGTTCTAACACATTGCTCACAGGCAGCGCTAAGGGTCTGGTGAGGAGGGAGACAGCACAAAGGGGCAGATCTCCACATAGGCTAGGCCCAGGCCTAGGGCCCACTCTGCAGCACAAAGGGGCAGATCTCCACATAGGCTAGGCCCAGGCCTAGTGCCCGCGTTCCAAAATGATGGATGGGGGAATGATGTAATTGCACTTCGTCCTGATTCGCCAGCCATCTGTTGTATCGTGTTTATACGTTTCATATCTGTTTCATATACGTTTTCGTACATTGGCCCAAGGCTGGGCCGAGGGCCAATGGATGCATGATTCGCCTCTGTACTTTGTGGTGAAGCACACTGTCCCATGTAAGGTAAGGAATCGTATTCATAGTGAGGCGCTTCTCATTGACTGCAGCTGTGCTGATCGCCAGTACGGTCAGGAGAGAATCAGCCAGATGCTGAGGCATGGCCCCCATCAGTACTAACTGTCCAGATGGCGATCGACAGCAAAAATAGACCTCATTTTGTATAAAATGTGTACTGTCACATGACTGAAGCTATTTCTCATTTCAACAGTTGCTCCACCGAACGAACTCAATTGACCGTAGCAAGTGCTGCGTTTCGTTCCCGGACAATGGTGCACGGGAGTCACGAACAAAATTGTGTGCCAGAAAATATTGCCTGTTGGGAAAAAAATTAGTTAATTGCGAAACAAAAAATGTTCAACGAAATGCGTAATGAGGGAAAGGTAGAGGGAGCAAAGGACAAGTTGCACATATTTTTGGCTTAGTGATGGGAGATTTTCCATCCGTTGGCCGTGCGGTGAGACGCAGTGGAAGGATCACACTAGCCCGGGAGTGCTAACAAGCAAGCCGTTTGTTCTGTCAGAGCCTCTCTGCAGTCCGTCACGCGCGAAACCCGAACTCTATTTATATGTCTGTCACAACGGAGGAGCACACAGCGATCACGCTGTGGTTTCTCTCCTTTTGAGTCTCAATCATGCGGGCACAAAGCACAGGTCTGCAGCGGGTTAGAGCAAAAATATGAAAATTCCATTCTGCAGTATTTCAATTAATGCCATTTGACTGTATTCATACTTCTGCCAGGATGAATAAAAAATTAATAGATATGTTCTTTTTTTTTCAATAGGCCTACTTCCTTAGAACTTCCTTAGAAGTATTGCTGGAGAACATAAAAATATGAATTATATCAACTGTGATTGGTGAGACTACTTCTAAGCTCATTTGAATTTGGTTTTGCATCATTCACTTGGTTGTCTATGAAAAATGGAACTCTGGAAAATGAACATATAGAAAGAGAGAGAATACAGTATATGTGTGTGTAAATAAAATCATTGATACAAATGTAAAGGAGATGGGATTACCTCTTTGACCAGACAAGCGTGCATGTGGCTGGAATTCTCAGCCAAACGCGTATGATCACAGATGTGTTCCCTTCCAAACTCACTGTCCATCACATTAGCTAGCCTGTGCAAAGGAATGCAGGAGCCACTGCAGGCTGCCGGTCAGTCAGGTAGACCATAGACCAGACTAGCACCTGAAACTACAAGGCCCAGCCTGCCCTTGTGTTGACTGAGATGAACTGAGCTACTCCTCCAAAAACACCAATTTTGATTTTAAACTAAAAAAAATGGTTTGTGCAATGTATGGTACATTACGAGTAATAAAGACACAGAAGAAAGATTCCATTCCACACACACACACATATACATATATATATCTAAAGAAGTATTCACCCCCTTTGCCATTTTTCACAGTTTATTTTCTTACTTCATGGAATCAAAATGTATTATATTGGGATTTCTTGCTACTGATAAACACAAAATAGAAGTCTGGGCTTTGACTAGACCACTCCAGGACATAGATTTTTTTGTTTCTACACCACTCAATGTGTTTGCTTTGGGCCATTGTCCCAGATCTCTTGCAGACTACAGCAGGTTTTCCTCCAAGATTTGTCTATACAGGTACTCCTCACTTAACGACCTACCTGTTTAACGACCGTGCGGACTTACGACCAGCTCTCCGACCAGTCGGTGTTGTACGCTGTACGAGAACTTTGGTCATGGAAACGGCAGCGCGGCGTCTCAGCGTCAAGCATTTCATCTCGCATCACCCTTTCTCAGTCTCAGTCTCATTCCCGCAGTCGGTCAGTATTCACTACACTACCCACTAACAGTTCAGTATGCTTGAAATATCAGTAAGCGGCGGCTCATCGCTTAGCGACCAATTCGCTTAATGACCTAGTCATAGGAACGGAACTCGGTCGTTAAATGAGGAGTACCTGTATCTTGCACCATCCATTTTGCCCTCTATTGCCCTTTACATTTCTCAGTCCCTGAAGCAGACAAGTATCCCCATAGCATTAGGCTCCCATCACGTTTTACAGTAGGGATAGTGTTCTTGGGATGATGTGCAGTGTTAGGCTTGCATCAAACATAGCTTCTAAAATTGATGCCAAAAAGTAAAATCTTGGCCTCATCACACCGTAGAATCTTCCTCCACTTAGTGTAAGAGTCTCCCACATGCGTTCTGGCAAACTAGATGAGATTTCATGTGAGTTTTCTTCAACAATGGCTTTCTTTTTGCCAATCTCCCATAAAATGCAAGTTTGTGAAGCGCCCGGGCTATTGTTGGCGCATGGACAGTTTCTGCCATCTCTGCCATTGGAAGACTGTAACTCAGTCAGAGTTGCCATAGGCCTCTTGGTGACCTCCCTAACAAGTTCCTTCCTCACCCTGGATGCTCGGTTTTGGAGGACAGGTGTTCTAGGCAAATTCACAGTTGTGCCATTTTCTCTCATATGATGGACTTAACGGTTCTCCGGTGGACATTCAAGTCTTTGAAATCTCTAATATCTTTCCTCTGATTGGTACTTTTTAAAAACCTTTACTCTGATTTGTTTTGAATGTTCTTTGGTCTTCATGATGAAACTCTTGTTTGGAAATGCACTAACCAACTGTGGGACCTCTCACAAACAGGTGAATTTAATTTGAAATAATTTGAAACACCTTAATTGTACACAGGTGGACTACAACCAATTTGATTGCAATTGACAATTGATTGCACCAGAGTTTATTTATGTTTGTCTTAGATAAAGGGGTGAATACTTATGCAATCAATTATTGTCTGTTTTTAATTAAAAAAACACTTCAGAGTTGGTTTGTTTATTTGATTATTTTTTGTTGATCAGTGGTAGGAAATCCCAATTAAATCCATTTTGATTCCATGAAGTAAGAAAATAAAATGTCAAAGGGGGTGAATGCTTTTTATACCCAATGTATATATGTGTATATGTGTGTGTGTGTGTGTATATATATATTTTTAGTTTTAGTTTTAGTTTTTTTGACACAGCAAATACACCATTGCAATGATACTATAGGATGAGACTGCACTCACGTAAGTAAGATAAATGCACTGCAAAAAAAAGAAAGTCATTTGCATATTGTTATTTTCTCACGCATATTCATGCATAGTAAATATTATTCCCACTTCAGTGCACTTTATATAATGTTTCCCAGAGTTGTGACAGCCAGTATTAAACCTGACCTTCTTCAAAGACTGACCCGAGCGACACCACCACATTAAAAATAGCTCTTCTCATTTCCCCTCATGTAAAGTAACAAAGGGGGAGTGCTGTTTTAGTGCCCTGCACCCTGCAGTAAGGAAACTAAAGTAGCACAACTGTATAAACAGAGACTCCACTGTCCCTGCGCCTTGCAATTTGGAGGGAACGCCACGGGCCGACTCACACTGTGACTGAGGAAACGAGATCAGCGTGTTTGGTAACCAGAGTGAACATCTCGCCTGAGCCAGTGTCTTCAGTCGCCAGAGTGAACATCCAACCCGACCCTGAGCCAGCGTGCTCAGCCGGGCGATTAAACGCCACACCTGAGCCAGTATGTTCAGTCACCGTTTTTAAAATGTGCATTTCAAGGGTTCCTCTGAAGATCTTCAAACACCCAAATCATGTCATTGCTGCTGCAGAAGTCTCATTAGCAAGTCATTAGCACTCCACAACAGGCCCACCATCTTACTGTATCGTTATGGCTAAACTGTGCATTTCTCTTATACACAATCTCCTCCATGTGTGTATTTCTTATTTATTTATTTATTTATTTATTTATTTATTTATTTATTTATTTATTTATTTATTTATTTATTTATTTATTTATTTATTTATTTATTTATTTATTTATTTTTTTATTTTTTCTTCAAATTTGGTTGCCAATTAAACTCTATCTAAATTTACCCTCCCCCACGAGTCCGCCACCCGTCCTCCGGGTTGAGACACTCTTTCTGGGCCAATTGATCCGCCTCTTCCGAGACGGAACTCTACCACGGATGGCTTTTCCTGCTCCTCAACGAACTCGTGCCGGCTCACCCTCCCCTTCCCCCGGAGACGGACAGGCAAATACCGCCTCTGATCGGGGCTGACGAGCAGGGCCGGTCTGGTAGAGACGTGGGTTTCGAACCATGTCCCTGTCAGGCAGCGCACACCATACCGGACCATTGCATTAGACCGCTACGCTATCCGCCACCCTATGATTTCCTTACTGCTTTCACAGGGCAGTACCACTTTTAATGGTTTTTCCATTCTGTTGGCGCTTCCATTCTGTTTTACTGCTCCATGAGGGAACCAAACTGCACCACACACCGTCGCTGGCGAGGTGTCTCCCCTGCCACACGGCTCTAATTCAACCGTATACACTCTCTCGGCGGAGGGCTGCAGCTGCATCGTTCTCTCAACAAACCCCACCAGTGCAAAAGGTCACAAAATATTTCCAGTTGAACTCTGTCAGGTCTTTGGAGTGCCTCTTTTTTCCCCCCCTCCTGATTTATGTGGTGTTTTGCAACCTTGGGTACATAGCGGGGGCCTCGCTAATAAGGAGCTCTCTGTCTTTGGCTTCAAAGCGCTGGGAAAAAGCAAGCTCACTTTGTACACATTGTCCCTGAAGTAACAAAGCGAAATGCAAAGAGGTGGTGAGATTAATCACGCCCAGAGCTCATCTTTATTTCCAGCGCTGGCTCAGGCGATGCTTAGCTCTGGAGCTAATTGGAGAACACTAGCAAAGTGCTTGCAGAAGGGATGCCGAACAAATGACAGTGCGAACCGCCGCGGTACATTAACAAGGCCTGCGCTGGGGCCATTTTATTAAAGGTGCAGTGATAGCCTTTAAGTCACCTTTGAACCCTTTATGACACGTATGATTTGTGTGGCGCAGTTCAATTGAACTGCTATTAGATGGCCACATGAAAGAAAATTTAGCTGGGAGTTGAACATATTAAGCGCTGATCTGAAACACGTGTTTTTTGCAGTTTGTTTATCTGGGTTAATTTTCTCCTGTTATTATCCTGTGTTTATCTTCTCCAGAATTGAATCAAATTATCCATAATTACTTTATATAAACACTCTTAATGGTAGTCCTAGGTGGTGTCCCTTTTATTTATTTATTTATTTATTTATGTTTTAAATAAATGTATAAATTTAGTCAAATGTGAATTTCAACTGAGATATATATATATACAGTAGGTATTCACCTCTTTGCCATTTTTCATAGGGCACTTTTTAGAGAGGCCACCAAGAGGTCTATGGCAACTCTGATGGAGTTACAGTCTTCCATGGCGGGGATGGGAGAAACTGTCAATAGCCCAGGCACGTCACAAATCTGCGCTTTAAATGAGGGTGGCAAAAAGAAAGCCATTGTTGAAGAAAATTCAGATGAAATCTTTCCTAGAGTTTGCCAAAAGACATGTTGGAGACACACACCAAGTGGAGGAAGATTCTATGGTCTGATGAAGCCAAGATTTAACTTTTTGGCATCAACGTTAGGCGCTGTGTTTCACGCAAACCTAACACTGCACATCATCCCAAGAACACTATCCCTACTGTGAAACATGGTGGTGGGAGCCTAATGCTATGGGGATGCTTCTCTGCTGCAGGGACGGGACAACAAAAGGCAAAAACCTGGGAAGACCTGGGACTTGGGAGAAGATTTATATTCCAGCAAGACAGTAACCCAAAGCATACAGTAAGAGCCACATTGGAGTGGTTTAAAAACTGGAGTGGCTCAGTCAAAGACCAGACCTCAATCCCATTGAGAATGAATTGAAACTGATGTTCACCACAGGTTCCCATCCAACTTGATAGCTCTAGCAATTTTTTTAAGAAGAATGGGTGACAATTGTCCAGATGTGCAAAGTTGGTAGAGATTGGTAGAGGGGGGGGGGGGGGGTGAATACTTATGTAATTAATTATTGTCTGTTTTTTATTTGTAATTCATTTTTTTAAAACGTATTTGACAATATAGAGTATTTTGTGTTGACCAGTGGCAAGAAATCCCAATTAAATCAATTTTGATTCCATGAAGTAATAATAAAACATAAAAATAAAATGTGAAAAAGGGGCTGAATAAGTATTATACCTACTGTATATATACACACAGGGGGTAGACAAATTAATGGAGACATTCAATGGAAAAGGACTCTAAAGTAACTAAGTCATATTTAAAAAGGACACTTTAATACAGTATGTGAGATTCTAAAGCAACGTGAGCGATCTAACAGATTTTGAAGGAGGTAAAATAGTTGGTGCTCGAATTGCAAGAGTGTCAGTCAGAGATACAGCAAACTTATTTAATGTGTCTTGGGGAACATTGTAGAAACTTATGACAAGAAAAAGCTGCATCAGGAAAGAGGATCAGTGGTTGCAAGTCAAAGCTCACTGACAGAGCTGGGCAAACACTTGACAGGATAGTTGCTAAAAACCACAAAACATCGGCCTCGAAAATGACCACAAAACTGACACTTTACACCTCTACGCAGTCTCAACAAAGACTGTATGTAGTGAGATTCACAAATGGTAGGGTTGGAATTTGGAAACCGCTAGTAACTGAGGCCAATGTGCACAACACAAAACCTGGTGTACAAAACCAGAACTTCTGAGCCAAAGGAAAGCCAAAGGAAGCCTTCAACCCACATTCCCTGTTCCCTACTGTGTTGGATCTGTCATGGTATGGGTAGCAATCCTGTGTGAGTCACTGATTAATATTCTGCATGGTAGAATTATGGCCAAGGAATATGAAACCATTTTAGGTGACCAGGTGCACTATATTGTGCAAACATTGCTTCCAAGAAGATAAGACTCCCATGCACACTGTTAAACAGAGTCAAGGGTGGTTTCATGAACACCATGATGAAGTCAAACATCTTCCATGGCCTCCCCAATCACCAAATCTAAACACATTTAACTTTAATGGGAAGTTCTCGAAGTTGCAAGGTGTCTCAAAGAACTGGAGGCGTTCTTTCTTGAAGAATGATCCAATATCCCACTAGAAAGGGAAATGGTGGCCCAAATTCTTATAATAAATATAAATAAATATATTTTTTTGTATTTCCATTATTTTGTATATATACAGATAACTGCCAAAAGGAAATACCAACATAAAGTGTCTTAATGGGGTGTTGGGCTACCATGAGCCACCAAAAAAACCAGCTTCAATGTGCCTTAGATTCTATAAGTGTCTGGAACTCTATCGGAGGGATGCAACACCATTCTTCCACAAGAAATTACATCATTTGGTGTTTTGTTGATGGTGGTGGAAAACGCTGTCACAGGCGCAGCTCCAAGATCTTGCACAAGTATTCAATTGGGTTAAGATCTGGTGACTGAGATGGCCATGGCATATGGTTTACATCGTTTCCATGTTCATCAAACCATTCAGTGATCACTTGTGCCCTGTGGATGGGGCATTGTCATCATTGAAGAGACCACTCCCACCAGGATAGAAATGCTTGACCATAGGATGAAGGTGATTACTCAGAATGGCTTTGTATTTACTGGCACTTACCTTGCCCTCTAACAATTTAAGTGGATCTAAACCATGGCTGGAAAATGCATCCCACACCATAACAGAGCCGCCAGAAGCCTTCATTTACTCAAGTGTTTCCTTTATTTTGGCAGTTACCTGTATATAGTTTATAACTAAAATACTGTTAATAGACCATCTAATCACTGTAGTGATATTTCTGTTGTATTTTCTACCACAAGTGCCTATGCAGCACAGTTTAGTCTGAAAAAATAAACAATGCAAGAATAATGCAAAAAGTTCAGCATTATATATTTGTGGCTGCCACACATACATTTTTATTATTGCCATCATTATGGTTAAAGGCACTTCCTACTATTACATATCTTATCAATTTAATAAAATTGTATGTACAGTATAGTTGTAGTTCTGTTTTAGTAAAATTGGTTTTTATCAAAACAGTTTTCACCTTCACCAAGTATTGCCATGCTGTACACACTGTCAAAGAATTAAACCAAAGGTTCACAGTTTGGTGCGGGCAAATATGAACTGCAGTTCAACTCTACAGTACAGCCAAACACTGCCGCTGTTCACCACACTCGGGTTCCCGTTGGTTAAAAGGATATAATCCTGCCGTGAATGAAAATAGGATTTATTTTACATCTCTCTCTGCAGCTATAATATGAATAATGTGCAAAGACTGCGGGGGCTTTGGCTGCTGTCACAGGCCTTGCACTGTGGAAGATAACTCAGGCCTGCTGGGAATGTACAGTGAGGACAATGAGTCAAAAAATACCCATAAGGAAAAGGCTGGGTCACGCTGGTCTCTTCTGATTGAAAAACCCCACCAACGCACAGCGAAGACTCATGTCAGACGGGATTTCAGTGAGGAATTCTAACACCAGGATGAGTGTAGGCACTGGCAGTTTGTGTGCTTGCAACAGCCAAGAGGTTCTATTCAACTCAGTTTTATATTATTAGAAGTCTTTTTTTTTTACATTGGAATTGATGTTGAGTGGATATTAAAAGTGTGGAAAAATGAAAAGAGAACTGGACCATTGTTTCAGATTGCAATGTATATACATACATATTCTTTTTGTTGGTAATAATTGTTTTTATTTTTCCAAGTGCAGGGTTTCAGCATTCCGGTTTAAACTACCAGGAATTTGGAAGGACTTTTAGGATTTTTTTTGTGAAATGAGGAAACATGCTTGCTATTCCAAAGCCTTACCAGATGGCATGGTTCTGCTGTTTAGGAAGAATAACCAGCTTTAGCTGTAGTCCATAAAGGATGGTAATGCCTCGTTCACACAGGGCACAAGTGCTCACTGAATGGTTTGATGAGCAACGAAAATCATGTAAACCATATACCATGACTATCTCAGTCAACAGATCCCAACCCAATTGAACACGTATGGGAGATTCTGGAGTGGAGTCTGAGACAGTGTTTTCCACCACCATCAACAAAACACCAAATGATAGAATTTCTCATGGAAGAATGGTGTTGCATCCCTCCAATAGAGTTCCAGACACTTATAGAATCTAAGGCACATTGAAGCAGGTTTTTTTTGTTGGCTCATGGTAGCCCAACACCCCATTAAGACACTTTATTTCCTTTATTTTGGCAGTTACCTGTATATATACAGGGGGTGGACAAAATAATGGAAATACCAAAAAATATATGAATATTTAGTTATATTTATTATAAGGAGTTGGGCCACCATTTCCCTTTCTGCTGGGATATTGGAGGTCCAGACACTTATAATCTATTTCAAGGTGCATTGGAGCTGTTCTGGCGGCTCATGGTGGCCCAGCGCCATATTAAGACACTTTATGTTGGTGTTTCCTTTATTTTGGTAGTTTGCTGTATGTCCACTATATTGTCATTTTAAAAAATAGAAAACGCTCACCCTAGGTAATGAGGTGTACACTATCAGGTAGGCAAGCAGACAAAAAACTGAAATTGAGGTCGCACACTCTTCTTAACTCCAAAAATATATTGTTACTGTTAAAAAAACGCCAATGTTTCAACACCTCCATGGCTTTGTCAACGTTTCGACACCTTATTAAAATGTGGTGTTTTTAATAATAAACATATATTTTTGGAGTTAACAAGAGTGTGCGACCTCAATTTCAGTTTCTGTCAGGTTACTGTCATTAACATTAGTCATATCTGTTGTCTGATGTGTTCTTGGTTGATGTTGCAATACTAGATTATTTATTTATTGTCCAAATGTAATTGGTATTAGCCAAAGAGCAATGCTAACTGTTATAATTTTGTCATTTCTGGTCTGAGAGATATTGTGGGTGCTGTAGGAGAAGATGCACAGGATGACCTGTCAGTAAGAGACATTTTTGTATGGAGACAAAGTTCCTGTCAAATCTGCCACTATTTCACTGCTCAAAATGTCGGCCCACTGCTTATGATACAAACAGTGACTCTGAACAGACACGTGCAATGCCGCTATCTTCAGTAGTGTTTTTTTTTTATCATTAAGATAATTATGCTGGTGTCAGCAGATCTTAACCACTTATGCAATACTAAGTAAGAATTAGCATCGATCATCATTCAGCATCGATCTGCTGTTGTTGCAGAGTTTTATTTTAGAGCTAATCTCTTCTCTGATGAGCGGAACAAATATATCATGTTTATCATCTTTATCGTGAGTGTGAATAAAACACGTCTGACTCGTGTTCAGACGTTTTTCACAGTTCACTCAATGATAAGGAAATGCACTCTGTGTCTGACTGACACAGTGCTCATTAGTATGCCACTGCAAAGGCAAGAATCAAAGGCAAGAGACTAAAACAATGAAACAGTCGTCATGGTGAGTTGTGCATGTACATTTTATCCTGGCTTTCAGTGCCTTAACATCAGACGTTGAAAATATATTTTTAAGTTTAATATATCTTTTCTTTTTGTGTGTGTGTGTGTGTGTGTGTGTGTGTGTGTGTGTGTGTGTGAGTGTTGCTGCCCGAAATCCAACAGACCGTTTTATCACCACACCCGTTGTAACTGCTGTCGTTAATGTAACAAATGCTTAAGGATGTTTTGGACTCTTTATATTGACATTGAGTCTAAGACATCCCTGACATCAAAAACATGTGTGGCCCTTTGTTGCTTATGTTTAACCGTGGTCTCAAAAATGAAGAAATAAAATGTGTGTGTGTGAGTGTGTCCTTGAGTGTGTGTGTGTGTGTGTGTGTGTGTGTAAGTAAGAGGGAGAGAGAGAGAGATTCATGCCTTTCAAATTTAGGTCTCATTATTTTCACATGAATAAAAAGTTGAAAAACAGGGCATAAGCCCAAATTTGCCCATGCATCAAAGGGAACGAAGAAATATGTAAATAAATAAATACATTACAATACAGCGAAAATAATAAAATGCCGGCAGTTTTTCACTCCTACTCTCCATAAATCACGCGCCCTGTCCTCCAGTTCACCTTTAGAGTTTATTATTCCCTCGTCCTCATTTGTTACCTTAATCCGAGCGACTGCCAGATTTAAACACTCTTTTCAATCCAAAGCATTTCGACGGTGCCAGACGCGGTGGCTGGAGCTGGCACAGAGAGAGAGAGAGAGACGCGACACAGAAGCGGTGGTTTGCTCCATAGGATTATAAATAAATACTCTCTCTTTCTCCATCCCTCTTTAATTAACACTTGTTTATCGGGGTGATCATGAGTTCACCACTCTGAAGTTTCCCTACTGATAAAACATTACAGCATAGACTGTGCCAGTAATGAGCGCGGAGCATCAGTGGGGAAGGCCTACGAGGGGCTATTTCAGTATAATTGGGTACCAGACTGGGTACCTGTTCTCCTCCGTGTCAGCTCCCCAGGTGTGATCAAACTTTTTCCAGTGAGCCGAGAATCGCTAATGGCAACTCAAGCAACTCAAGCGATGCAGGAAAGATTTTTTGTTGCCAAAAAAGGATATTGTGATATAAATGACATGAGTGTGTGTGTGTGTGTGTGTGTGTGGGGTGGACGGGGGGAGGGGGAGGGTGTCTCTGTTGGAATATATAAAATATTGGATCCTGGCACATAATAGCTCTTGGTTCTTATTAAATTTAATATCCGATATTCTTCAGATGTCTTACAAGTGAGTTCCATATAATTTATTGATGGTCGATGCAGTGTGTCGAATTGTATATTTTGACTGGCCGACCTCGTTTTTTATTAAATAAGCATTCCGTATTAAGTAGGTGGTGTTCCATTTTTGAAAGGATTCTCCCCACGTACAGAAACAAATGCCTTTAAGCTGTGGGTTTGCATACATAAGTAACAACATTTCAGAACCCATAAGCATTTTTTCATATAATGAATATATAGTCAATACTGTTCCCAGAGATGGGCCGTAGTGTTGGAAAGCAGCAAAGCTTGGTATATCAGGAATAATTTAGTACCTCTGAAGCAGTTTCTCTGTTTTAATTACTACTAAGGTCAGCTACAGCTCAATCAAAGCCGAGGAGAGTGCAGATTCTGTGGGGGAACGGAGATATCCTCTACCTTCCGGTAATCACACTGGAGTGTAAGATTCTCTCGGTTTCCTTTTTGCATTGCATTCATTAATTTATCCACTGTCTAACACTAGCGCATATGATATTGCTAGACAAACTTAAGTACAGATAAAGTAATCATCTGCAAAGTAACTGAAACAAAAGTGTCATTGTATAAAACAATGCTGGAATAAAAACACTGTCTGTGCTGCAGTGAAGGAGACAAACCAAAACAAGCCAAAGTAAAATTGTTACGACTGCCCCTGTAGAGTATACCAGGGATGAACGGCTAACTTAATTCAACCCAAGTTGAAATCCTAGTTAGTGCCAGGAGAGAAGGAGAGTCAAGGTTGCAGTCTGAAAAAGTGCGTTTGCGGTCTGAGCCGAATGATGTGCAAGGACTCTTCTGGGTTGAAAAAGGTTAGATGAAGGTTGCTGGAGGAGGCTGGTATTTTAAGTCTTACGGGATGAGACCGCAGGTCACAAGGAGAGACGAGCAGGCAGAAAGCTCAACCTTGACATTGCGGAGACATTGTGGTGCGTTTCCGGGAGACAGCGTTTTGTGAGGTGGGGGAGGGAGCGCTGTCAGACAGCAGTATCTTTCGCAGGGTTGCAATATTACCGAGGTGCTCGGTGACACTGTGCATAAACCCGTAATTCTTTCCAGAGATTTCAATAAAACAGAGGTGTTCTGTGAGAGCGAACCGTTTTCAGGAGATTTCACATGATTTGCGGGAGTGTGGAAACTGAGGCTAAAATTCGGGAGACTCCCGGAATTTGGGCTCTCCGAGCTAGGTGACTGGGTCAATGGGCACGTTTGATTTTTTCCATTCCTTTCTGATTGTAATTTGGCTCTGTCGGCACGCGGTGCCTCAGCCAATCATGGGCTGGGGCAGCGTAGTCATGCAGGCCTGGGGGAAAGAGAACAGAGAGATTATGAGAACGTGTTCGAGAAGAGTGTAGGTAGCAGAGTCATCCGATAGCTGTGAGAAAGGCTCAACGGAAAGTAGCAAAGACACCAGAAAGTGAGAGAGGCTGGAGGGAGAGAGGTTCTGTAGGTTGTGGTGGTAGGAGGCTGTGTGTAGGCTATGTGTGGACACAGCTGTGACGGGACCAGCAAAGAGGCGAAGGAAATGAAGAACTGGTTCCAGAGTTGAACTGCAAGATTGCCAATGGTGCAGATTTCTTGGGAAAAACAGAGAGACATGCTGCACCAGTGTGACATCAACGAAGGAAATGAGGAGGAAGTCTAGCTCATCAAGAAAGGTTCTAAAAGGCTCTAGGTGGGACATCGTGTGTATGCAAGTTTTTGTTTCTACCAATTACCCTGGCTCAATTAGCTAATTAGCTGTATATACCAATGCCGGTTCACCCACAGATTAGATCACAGTAATTGTTTTATATAGGGCCACAAGGGCAGTCTTCAGCTGTCATTCATGAGTTTAACAGAAAACGTGTCTGCTAAAATGTCTGATCACGTAAATGGCTGGGTTAATTCAAGAATTAAGAGCAGAAGTTGGCATGAAATCCAGAAAACAGATACGGCCCTCCTTGCCCACCCCTGCTCTATATGCTGGGCAATGGAGGTCAATACAAATCAACTGCACAGTCAATGTAGTACACATACACTTTAATAGTAATGGTGCTAGGCCAACAAAATTACTAAAAATAATAAGGAAGCATGCATGCTTTGAATGCTCCCAATGCGGTCAATTTAATAAAGGGATGTACAATGTTCCAACCCAAAATGGGTCTTCATTAGGAGAGAAAAACTGAAAAAGCACCAGAATTAAATAATGATAATCCCTTCTGGGAAAATGTGATCATAGACAGGTGACAATTTGACAGATTCAACCGGGACTAATTATAAAAGTGACATAATACTCAAGATGATCTTTCCGGAGCTTGTTCCAGTGCTGAGCTAAATTACGAAGAGAACCTGAAATGGATGAAAAACTGTGGCAAAGTGTTTTCAGCCAAGGAAGAAGGGGAGTCGCTCAACAAAACGTTCTTGATATTCCACCTCCTCTGGCCTAGATTAGACGTCTGACACATTATTTCATGTTTTATCTACAGACACAGACCTGAATTCATCTGCGGACACAACCTGAATCCTACGTGTATCGGCCGTCTTTACTAGTTAGCATGTGGAAGTGCGCTGTTCGATTGCTTTGGATAACCTCAAGTATGCTTCCTCCCTGCGACTACCGTGGTTAGTAATGCATTACCTATTGCGTGTAAGTATTCCGACCTCCGCTTCCCAAATTGTGTTCGGGAACCAATGACGTGCCTCCGAGGTTTGTTCGTAACTATTCGTTTTGTATACCGTACGGAAATCTGGTGAATTCGCTTCACATGGTCCACAACGATCCACTGAACTGCTACCTTTTCCTCCTTGAGGTTTAAGTCTGTGGGCCCTATTTTCATGCCAGCGGTAAGGGCCGTTATGCCATAGCACTGGGCGAATATTTCCCGTCTCCGCCGAGTTTGGCAATTTCGTGGTGTGCAGTGAAGGCGTTTGCGCGACTATGGGCTGGGTAGAGCAATAGGGGGTGTGACAATGAAAACAGTCGGGCGCTATGCACGTTTGGTGTCAAATAATGAGTTTGCGTTAACGTCCAACTAGATCACCTCTTAGCGCAAACGCTGGCGCTCTGTGCAATTTCGTGACTTTATTGATGCTCACATTATCTGAAATCACATGAGAATGTTTTGTGAATATTGTTAATTTTTCCCCACGTTGAGGCAAATCATCCAATCCATGGGTAACTTGCAAGTGTAATGAATTAAGCTAAAAACTATTTCACCACAGCTTGTGGTTATTCAATGCACAGACATGAAAGTCTGAAGCCAGCAGGCCATCCATCGCTACCATTCAGTAAGATACACCTGTTAAATAAATATATGTTTGTATGCATATAGTTTTTCTTATGTGAAAGGGTTTTATTCTTTCCATTTGCACTACATAAAATGGTGTACGTACATAATTGGACGCCGAAGGCGATACTGTGAGCGATACCCTGAGTTTGGTAGCCGGTGTTGGCCAGACGGCTATCAGTTCGGCTGTACATGCAGTTTCTTCTGCATGACGAACATAAATGAAACAGGCCTAGTTGCAGTTGTGAGTTTGTTATTTATTGCTTTCCATTTAACAATTACATTAAGTTAGAAGAAAAGAAACGTTGTTTTTTAAGTTGGAAAGCCTACAAATAAGGAAAAAAAGAGATGGTAAAATAAACTTTAAAACTTTTAACAATGTAGGTCTCAAAATATAAACTCAGATCATGAAAATAACAAATTAATGTGCGCCTTGTTTTCCCCCTCTGATTCGCGCGCCAACTTTTCCGCACCTCCCGCACCTTCTTTTGAGAAGCGCTCCTGGCGCAGCGCGCAAAACTGTCAAATTTGCTATAGCGTTAGCGTACTGGTATTTAAAGGGATAGAAAATAGGTTTTCTGATTGGCCATTACGAAACCAAACCCCCACCACTTTTACAACTGCACCGGAGGTGCGCTAAAATCCTAAATCACGAAATTACCGAAATTGCGTTAGACACGCCCTAAAGCGCCACCGTCTTCGCTTTGCGTCTGCGTTACCGACACCATCCTAATTCACCAAAATATGGCCCTGTGTGTTACATGGCTGCATTTTATCGTCCTCTTCCTCCACTCAAGGTGGCGCTGTTTATTCGTATTCACCGTTCTTGCAACCAATGAGCGGGTACTGCCAGATATTTTATGGCCTGACCAAAGCAACACCGCCAGCTAACCACCCTTTGATAAACAGTGTGGCCTGCAAAGTTTGGCTTGATCGCCTTTCGAGGGGGAATCTGGGGAATCATCAGGGAATCATTTGACCAGTTTTTTCCCCTCAAAGCCATCATGTGTGGGGTCGGTTCCAGCAACCATGCCACCCATCCGTGCCCCCTTGTCTCCTCTGCCACACCCCTGCCCCCCACCATGCCCCCACCCCCTGCCATACCTAAATCAACTGCTTCTGTGCCATTGGCACTTGAGACATATGCGGGAGCTGTCGTCCCTCCATCTGCCGAGGTTTCAGCGTTATTTGAATTGTACCCATGGTTGCTGTTGCTGCTGTCCTTTGGGGGGCCCAAATGGCAAATCAAATCATCCTAATCCATTCTGAAAGCAACGCAGTCCTCGGTTGCTGGTTTTCTAATGCATACAAAGCATACACCCGTCTGGACATGCAAGACATCAGACACGCCCATTCTGCCTTCACCTCGTTCAACAGCCATGGGGTAGACATGATCTCTTTGTCCTTACGACCATGCAGGTCCCTAAAACCTTGGTTAGCAGTCTTTGGGGGTCAGCAACCTCATTTGACGGCCAGGTGCAATCCCGCCTCTGGACTCCAAGTCCAAGAACTAAATCCGTAAAGCAACCTTGCTTAAAATATTACATGTCATATGCCAATAAACCTTCTGCTCTAAACACATTTTTGTTGTATGAGAATTTTTTACTACTGAATCACCTTTCTGACTGAATTCACTTGGCAGAGGACGCTGAAATCCAAACCAAAAGGCATTGTGGGATAGAAAACTCACAAAAACGAACAATGAATGCAAAAGGAGAAAGACGGCACGAAAGCAGAAACAAAGCACCTCATTCAGAGGATTGAAATGACACAAATATGCTGGGGGTTTTCAGAAGATGGCACGTGTGTGGGCTTTGATGTGTGTTTTAAAGGGACGTTTGAAGCACTTAGTTCTCATCGTTGGCCCCAGCTGGCTTAGAGAGGCAGCTGAACGGGAGCCAATGTACACAGCACCTGCGCCACACATACGGAGCGAAGCTCGTCCATGGGAAACTCTCTTATGTTTTCTGTCACACCGGGTGCATCTGTAACATCTCTGGTGTGAGGATTTACTGGCCTCAGCTGGTAGGGGCCTATTAGAGAGAGGCATTGATAGAGGTAAATGATCACCCGTTTCCGAAAACTTTGTGGAAGGTGAGACTTTGGCAGCGGATTAGTGGTATCGGCTCTCTCCCCGCCCCCATCAGGGGTAAAACGCCCCTGCAGAAATTAAAGAAATGTATTAGTGTTGCACCTACAGAATTTTTATTTATTTTAAGCAGTGGATCACATGCTTTCGCAGAGAGTGATGCATTTGTCTCTCTGCGCTCTCCCAAATTGAGAGATAAAGTGAATACACACAAAAACAATAGTAAGAAGAAGAAGAATCAGACATTCTAAATTGGGAGAAAATTGGGGTAATGTTTTTTTTGTGGGAAAATGGCTGAGATGTGGACAAACTGGCAGAGATTTAACATATTTACTAACTTTTGCTATTTTTGGACAACACATCTGCTATGCATTTGAATATATTTATGCAGTTAATAATAATTCAGCCATGTCAGATAATTGAATCATAATTAAAAGTGCTTTGAAGGTAATATACACTGCTGACCAAAACCTTATGTAAAGTAAGTTAAGTATAGAGCATATAGTCACACAATCAGAGATTGAAAGAGCGGTTTCTGTCACGAGAGTCCAGCGTTGGCCCCAAGAACAATGCTAATCAAAGTAAGTATACATAGTTTATATTTTTTCATAAACATAAACCAATGCACAAATACCCTAAAGAGGAATTTGCATATTTTGCTATTTGTTTTCAGTTTTGTGCAAGTCATCATTATCTCAATATCTGAGAAGTAGACAGAAGTAACTTTAGAAGTAAGGGAGGGATTTCAGCACTTCAAAGCAGCCGTGATTTGTGAGTGGTTTGGAAACAAAATGGTCTTTGTACAAACTGACGGCATACTAAAGTGAGCAGCCGTGAAGTAAACACTGCGCTGTCGGCCGAAACAATCACTGGAGTGGAGAAAAGGCGGGCCAAAACGATGATGAGGTCGTCGCCGGATGTTGCCGGTTACCCTCGCCTCACACAAGGCGTACTGTAAATCTGAGATAAACAAGACCAGCAGTAATGGAAGTGAGCAAGAAGGCGTAGGATCAGAGGAATTCTCCTTTGTCACAAAACAAAAGTAAGCAAATCATCAGTGCTGCGGAAAAAAACCTTGTATCTCCATTTTTGAGTTTGATACATGAATGGAATGCTTGTATTCTACATTCTGGCGGTTTTGTACTGTCAATGTTTAATGTCTCTGTGACTAATGAAGTTTATTTAAAACACCATGTGGCTAAAACTTGTAAATGCTCATTTTGTAGTGATGGACTGCAGGATGTCACAATCGCTGACGTGTTTTTTGGACCAGCAAGGAGGTTCCAGAGTGTTTCAAAATGATGCACTTGTCTCTGTAGGCATAATACAGGGAGAAACTGTACATTTAGACACTAAAATTATAATTTTTATACAGATTATTATCTTTTTTTTCATATATGTAGTACTAACCATATGTACTATTTTTTAGTATATGTTTTAATGACATTTCATCAATGCCATGGCATGGATTAAAACTTGATTCTGATTCACGTGAAATATTTTTGGGTATGGGTATTTTTATGGCAGACGGCCTTCATGGTTCGAAATCACTGGGGAAATCACTTGCAAAATGTAACTTCATTGAATTTCAGTTTTTCTTAATTTTTGCTAACTATCTAATGTCACCTCAAGAGTATCATAAATCTCTACGGGAGAGATACACCACTCCAAACTCAGTCCTTCATCCCTCCACACCCACAAGGCAGCAGCATAAGTGGAGACTGCATTCACTTGATGCATTCTGACCAATCATACTGAAGGGGTATAGATACACAGTCACAGTCTATGGATAATATACAGGTGAGGAGAGATCACTGGAATTTATATTATGAAAAAGGAATACATTTGCATACTTTCCCAACATTTAAAAAGCACATCATAGTTTCACAATCTTTTCTAAAATAATGATACAATTGCATCGCAAGGATCAAAATACGACCAGGGAGGTTTTATTTGGCTGTCAAAGGAGCATGATTTTATACTGGTTCCAGTGGGCCGTTCAATGGAGGTAGAGGCTGCTTTTTGCCCTCTTTCTGGGCCCACTCTATTCCAGTCCCACTCTATGGTCTTAACCCTCCCACCATCTCCATTTCCGTTTTACATTCTGGTTCTGACCCCTCCCATCCTCTCCAGTTCCGTTTTACTCTCTATGGTCGGTTATGTGAAAAAAACGGGACAAATATTTTTGGCACACTATCATAGCAACAAGGAATGTCATTAAAATAATTTGCTTATCCTGTTCGACATCTCACTGACGTGAAGAGAGATTCCCTACGTATGTGTTGATACTGTAGATGGATGCAGGTATATGGATAACATACAGGTGAGTATAGCTCAATGGAATTGATTTATTATCTTATTTATTATCTTATTTAGAACTGGTGCAAAGCGGAAGAATTAGAAATAATAATCATTTTTTCTGCTCATGGCTGACACCAAACTGGATCTGTCTGCTTCGGCAAAAAACACTTTTTTGGCATTCATAAGAAAAATATACATTTGAATCTTTGTGACCCAAAGATTTAATGTTTAGCCATGCATTTTTGCAAACATCTCAGGTTTGACCAGATTTTGGTGGCTGTAGCTCAAATTCTGAAAAACAATACTTTGTTGCTGTTGGGTTACTGTCAGTTACAAGATTAAATAAGCAGGAATTACTAAAGAGAATAAATTAATTGAGTGACTATATTCAATTGACACAATTGTTTTATGACTAATAATACTTTTATTTTGGTTTAATTAATGAACTAATATTAATTTAAATAAAGTTATAATGCCGTTGAACCAACTGAGATATAGGCATGAATACCATAAGCTTGTTTGAATTATCTTGAATACTATTTGAACAATTATTTCTTGTTCCTTGGCACAGAAAATGATGAATGATTATTTTGTATAGTAATACAATAATACATGTTATATGTTTTATTATTTTTATTTATTATTTTATTTTCTGGGAACAATTTTTTATCATTTTTAAAAACAAAAGTACAACAAATAGAACAAGAAGAAAGAAACCAAAAAAATAGAGGGAAGAAAAAAAAAAATGGGGTCTGTAAAACACAAACACCTTTTGCGAATATGATTGGCAACCAAGTGCACGGCATCCACGGTTCATAATTATTATATGTTGTTATTATATACCACATATATATATATATATATATATGTATATATTCTGTATATATATATATCATATGTAGGCCCAGTTGTTTTAATCCTATGAAAAATGTTATGCTGACATGGAAAACTGATTTATCAAATAATATTAAATAAATATGGATCCATTATATGATATTTTGTGCTTTGAGGTGTTCATCTGTGTTTTATTTGATTTGCGAGTGGAATAACAGCACACAGAATATGTTAATCACAATTAAATTTTCATTTGTATTTGTTATACTTTTACTGCTATATCATGACTTTTGTTTACATTTTTAAACAATAATGTTTCCATTTGTATATCTTCTGCATATTTATTATAATTTATCTTATGATTATGTTTACTTTAACATTCTAACCAACTTATATATTTTTTAAATAGCCAATGACACAATTATGAATATAAGTTACAATGGTGCCTGCATCATTACAGATGCATCTAATTAATTAGTTTCTGTCCTGCTACAATATGAGCTATACAATTATAAAATAACTGAATTAACATGGAGACACATTAAACTAATATCTGTTGCACATAAATCATAGAAATAAAAATAACTGACTGAATGCCTAGTGTGTAATTGCAAACGTGCTTTTCTCATGCCATTCCGTTTTTTGTACACACAATGCATTTTGGGTCGGTCGAGGTCCTCCTCATTCTCATCTAGTCCCCCTTGATGGATTAATTTCGAAGCGCAGCTAATTACTTGCAGACTTCATGTGAAGTGGTCTTTTTTTACTCTACATTTCCAAGGCGCTTGCAACTGGAAACTTTTATTTTTCCTTCTTCTTCTTCTTCTTCTTCTTCCCTGACATTTCTTCCCCGTCCAGCTGAACAGAACTCGATAATTAGGGATTTTTACAAAAAATAAAATAATAGAGAAAGAAGCTGTCCATCTCAACTTTCTAATCAAAGTGACAGCTGCGTTTTAAGCGGGGCCAAGCCGCCAAGCCCCTCGAAACGGAGGGAAAGCGCCCAGCGGACCGTCAGACCGGGCCTAATCCCAGCCTTCTCCGGCCTCTCTCTGGCATCGCTGGCGAGTTTAGGTGGTGGCAGCGGCTCAATAGCGGCCGCGCGGTGGAAAAAAAAGGGGCCATCCCGACTCCCCCTGTTTTCCAAGCGGCGATGGAGGGATGAAATAACAAACAGCGCTGTCTTTCTGCCGAAAGAGCTGGCCGTCACTCACGCTGGCGCAGGCTCTTGGCAGCAGGTGTGCTCTGCTCGGTCTGATAAACCTGACAGAGCATTAGAGGGTTTTTTTTCAGTTGGCTTCACAGTTTGTCTGTCGAGGAATCTGCTCGGGAAATCTAGATAGATGAAAGTTCCATTTTACCCGGACAATATAGATTTTTATGTATTTATTTATTTATTTTACTATTGAACCTGATCGCTGGCTCGTGACAGAATTGGGAAGATAAGGAAGGGAAACAATACATAAAGGCGATCTGTTGGATGGATGACCCGAGCCCTTTTATAACCTTTAACTTCATTTTATTCTCACTGTATATGTAGACCTGGGTAAAATATGCATGTTCAATTCCTTTTTATAAATGTATTTGAAATACAGTATCTTGGATATTTTAATGGAATAATCTATTTGAATATACATTTATTGGAAAATACATTTAAAATATTGGGCATACAGCATTTTTAAACACAATTTGATTTTAGGGATCTATTTGTGTTCAGATGCAGTGCATATTTATGGAAAATATAAGCATTTCCCATATTTACAGTGATATAAGAGTAATTTAAAAAAAGCCATTTTGCATGTTATATTTCAATGTTTCAAGATTTCAAAGACATGAACAGTGATAGCACTATGTCCATGTGAAACAAATGAGGCATAACTTTGAAACTGGCTTTAAAGCCTTTGCATTGTACTATTTCATGAAAGTATTTGAATAGCATTTCAAGTATTTTAAAAGGTTTGGCTGAAAAAATAATTCATACTTTAGTATTTAAAAGAAGAAAAAAAGTCAGCATTAGATCTGAGAAAAATTCCAATACGTCAGTGATGTCATTTCAGTTACAAATATTTAAAATGTATGTATTTGACACAGGTCTGTTTCACGGCACACGTATTAAACTTTTGCCTCATTGTATTTATTGGGTTTGACTTCTGAGGTCAAAGGGTGATCAGGGTGCCAGGTGGTATTATTCCTGTTGTGTGCTTACAACAGTGTGGCTCTTAGGCCCACTGTCACTCATTCCTGTGCAATATATGTAAATGCATCTCCCCAGAGCCAAACAGTGTATGTTATGTCTATCTTTAGAAATAGAAAAAAAGAACCAGATCCTAGAATGGCATGGACATAAAATGTATTTTCATGAATTCTATACAAAACACAGCAATGTGTTTTACGCATTTGTTGGTTGATTGACTTTTGAAAGTGAAATAATAGAATACAATGTCTTACTAATTGAAAGTGTATCCCCACAATAATATCACACTTGCTGTGTGTTTTTTGTAACTGACCAGTTTGAGTACATTTGAGTGCGTTTCTTTAAGAGATGGCTTTATTTCTTATAGGATAAAAATCAGCCATTTCACAAACATATGGCTTTGTATCGAGGTCACTAAAAGGAAATACCTCAAAAGCCCAACTTGTAAATAATAGTTTGTTGCACACATGCAACCATTTGATAGTGAGTAGTTTCATTACTGAGAGAGAGAGAGAGAGAGAGAGAGAGAGAGAGAGAGAGAGAGAGAGAGAGAGAGAGAGAGAGAGAGAGAGAGAGAGGGAGGGATAGTGAGGGATAGAGAGAGACAGGTTTTCTCAGTTAGCTCAATCGTTGCTGGAGTCATTGTAACGAAAGCCCATCTCTGTGGTCCAGCACAGCCACACTAATATAAACCTTCATCTTTGCAGCAGCCCTCCAATATGACAGTGTTATTGGGTGTGATAAGGGCAGGCGATGAGGTTAAGTGACTGACAGAAACAGATTGCTTTGCCTAAACAAATAAGGTGTACCTAACCATACCCAGGAGCACCCATGTGATATCAGAGTTCCCATCACCCCCCTCTTCTCTCCCCCCAGGTTCCCGGGGGTGTGATGTCACAATGGATTTATTCCTGGAACCATAACACTTATGTCTCTGTAGTGGTGCCTGCATCACTGGGGAAACACAGTGCCACTCCCTGCTACTGCTGCTGTGTGCGACAACAACAGCGTCGCCCCCGCTGAACTCCACAGGAAATAGTTACTGGTCTGCTGTGACACTCACAGAGCATTAGTGTCAGTGGGCAGAGGATTGCATTGTCTCTCTGTTAATCCTGAGAGAGGGAGTTGTAGGCTTTTATTTCAAATATGTATAAATAAATAAAAATCATATGAAATCAAGCAAATTGCAAACATGCTTGGTCCTTATATGTACAGTTAGCAATCTCCAAAAATATTATCATTTCTATGTTTTTCTTTGTTACAATAGTGTACATATGACATATTATACTTTTAGACTTACTAGAGTAATTTAGATTTAATTTAAAATGCATTGGCATTGCCCCACCTGGAAATTGAACAGTACAAATTTTCCTCAAACTTTGCAGGAGGTGGCTAGATAACTAGTTTACAAGTCCTATGATTCAGCAAACAACTGCAGTCCCCTATAGCCAGACACGTATAGCAGACACTATGAATAATATATGAAAACATCTTCAACAATGTAATCATTTTTTGTGATAGGAAACACGCTCAACCTATTCCACGCACGCGCTCTACTAACCAACTTGTTAGATCTGTTCAAATAAATTGTCTCTATTTATTTACATGTTGTACGAGTTTCATAAGCTGGAGCTGCGTGGCTTGTCAATGGTGTGGCCATGCCAGATTTGCAATGCCGTACAGGCTGAGAGGAGCGCAAGCAGACGTGAGAAGCATTCTCAAGCCCAAGAGCTACCTTTCCTTGCCAGGCTCGTACTGTAGGTTTGGCAGTAAGAGCGTGCTTTAGTGTGTTAGATTGTTCTTCCGTCTCAGTTCGATTAAGACCTGTGAAACGCTCTTCGAAGTGTTGTTTTTCCGAGCCCTCGGAGTGGGGCTGAAGGCAGTATGTAAGAAAACGGTGGCCTGACCTAAATTCACATGTTGTGAGTGAATTTAACTGACAGCACACGGTGAGACGTGGTCATATGCAGCAGAGAGAGAGAGAGATAGAAAAGGATACTCACACGGACCCTCAGGAAGAAGAGAATAGGGGAGAGAGGAGATTAAACTGAGCTCCGATAGTTTCCTTCAGGCCTACGAAAGTCCTCAGACAAAATTATTATTAGCGCATTGACATTGAACGTGAAAACCCTGTTGCAGCTTGAAATTAGTTTAATTGTTTTGGGGATAAGTAAATTATGTACTTGAATGAAAGATACTCTGGGCAATTTTAATCAAAGCCAAATCAAATTTTAAATCAACGTCCCACAGAACACTTTCCTAGCATCTTATTTTCCTAAATATTTAAAATTCCACATTAATTAGATTGCTTACCTTATGGATGTTACAATAAATAATATTGTACAGTATATCCATATATACAATAGATATGTCCCCACTCTGTTATCATTGTAACCTCATTTTAACCATACAATATTGCAAATGTGCATAGTCACATAAAATTATAGACACCCAGTGTCACTGTAATTATGTCTAATATAAATTGAACATAAGACATAAATTGAACACCTTTGTCAGTCTTCAACCAGTCTATAAGTACAAAAGTACATCTTAAAAAAACCCATATTACTGCAAATCCATTTCATTTTAAGGCTTGTACCAATTGCATTTTTTCCTCAACTGTAAATAATACAATTTTATTGTATGGTGGTGCTCCATTTAAATGAAATAAAGAATGTGCCACCGCTTTCTCCAAATATTTGTGAAGAAGATGCTATAGGGCCTGGAGAACATCTCGAGCACGTGACCGTCTGGGCTGTCAAGCTGAACAGTTGTCCCAATAGGCACCCAGAGTTTCAGCAATCATTTGGCAATCAGCACAGACATGTGACTAATTACACACTTAGGGACTAAACAGTCCAAATCAATAAAACTACGCTGTTAAGGGTAAGTGGGGAGGAGGTGGCCGCGTGGACGCACTAAAAACGTCAAGACGCATTTCCATCAATGAGAGAGCAAAGCAGTATCCTGCTGGTGCATTGCATAACGCAAGTTTAATTTATGTAGCACAGCTTATAACTTATCTTTCGACCACACAACCAATATTACAATAGTGTTCAAGTGTTTGTTAACCCAAAATCTATTTAAATACCTTTCCTTGCCTTTAAATACAATGTACTACGTGTTCAAAAGGTTTTAGTGAATTTGCTGACTACAGAAACAGCAAATCCACCAACAGCAAACCTAATGTCCAAAAACAATGGGAATCTATGTGGCCGCAAGTAGCTTGAAACTGCACGCCAGAATGACCTCCCAGTTACTTCTAAACAAGTCACTCAGCCATGTGGTTTATTTGGAAGTTGAACATGTATATAATATCGGATGATACTTTAATAGCTTAGAAAGTATGCTGTAATTGGACTACTGTACTTGACAATTTAGATCACAAACCACAACTCAGTTCTTGTGAACTTTTTTGAAACTATGTACTTCTATCTGCAAAAATAATATCAGCTAAGACGTCAAAAGAACAAGTCGAACGTCCAAACAAACCACAGGGTTGAGCGATTTGTTTAGAAGTTACTGGGAAATAGGATACAGTAACCCAAATAACAATGATTTTTCACAGCTGCCCTCTGTATTTATGCATGTGCCCCTGCTGCAATTAGCTTGTTTTATTTTATATATATTCATATATATTTATTAATATTTTTTAACACTGTAGGGCAGTTTACAAATTTTTCACCTCTTCAAATAAAAACGAATGTAAATGTTCGTGGTGGATTTTTTCATTTATTGCAGCATTGCCTAATACACTACACGTCTGGCACGTGATAAATGTCAACAGACTTACACGTTGCACTGTCATTCTTCTCATGCGCCTGATTAATTGGCAATTGATTGGTCAACTTAGAGGACTATCACAATTCATTGGATGATTATTTGATGCGTACCTTGAAATAGAGGCTCTATCTTGTAGTGGAGGAATAAAAATACATGCTAACATACATAATAAGAATAACAACCCAATAATTTTATAATAATAATAATATATGCCATTTAGCAGACAGACCCCAGTGACTACAGTAGTGAATGCATACATTTTCAGTAATGTGGCCCCAGTGATAACCCACAACCTGGTAAGAGTTTATACAAGATAACAAGCCAATATTTTCTCCAGACCCCAGTTATGGGATGTAATGATAATTGAAGAGTTTAGTGAGGAGAAGGGTTTTGCTTTCTCTTATAATAAAAATAAGCAGTAAATATACATGAATAATAATAATAATAATATATATAATATTTCCATAATATTTATATGAATATCTAAAAACATATCTAAAAACATAACATGCACAATGAAGAGGACTGTGTTATATCTCAATATGCACTTTATTTTATAGTGCAGAGGTACAGTGGTCACATTTGACAACTTTGGGGTCCAATGAAAATTTTTAAATATGATATGTACAATTTAATGTTTTAAAAATAGGATACTTGAAATATAGAATGTGATCAAAATGATGCATTGCAAATGTGCTGCTCTCATTTTTGCAGCTGGAACAATGGCATAATAATCCTATGGTTAATGTTAATTCTGCAGGATAATATCTCTTGAACATCTCCTTATTTGTTCCTTTTGAATCTACTTTTTTTTTTTCACATCACAACTATTATCTTATTTAATCTCCAGACACTCATTCACATGTGTGCTCTAGTTCCCTCTGATGAGAAAATACGTTTTCCTTTCTGCAGAGTCAACCAACGGTTTATTCCATATAATAAATAAAAATACAGATTTTTCATTCCAATACTGTAAATGTTGCTCGATACATATCACACATTTTACAAAAATGGTATTGTCATAATCATAATTACGTAATCGTGGTTCCAGAGCATTCCAGACCCCGTACCCAACTTGGATCAGTCTTATCGGGCCTCATAGAATTACTTTTCACAGTGTTTTTTTAATCATCAATTCTCCTCACAAAAAGGGGCCCCTCTTTTCCCGAAAGGCAGACCCATGGAAAGGCCCCAAATATCTTTACATGTGAGTGCTGACTGCATAGTCCCAAAAGATCGGCTCGCGGTGGGCGACGGGGGTCGTGATGGTTACCCCCACCCCATCCCTTGTCCACAGAGATGTACTGTATGGGCTGGGCCAGGTGTGTGTGTGGGCGGGACCAGAGGGCCTGGATCGCGTTCCCAGGAGTCGTATCCTTCCAGCAGGTGTGGTGGCCGGAGCCAACGGGAGCAGAGGGGGCGAGCAGCTGGAGCTGGCCTTTCCCCGCCCCGTGTTTTCCTGCGGTACGTACGTGGGCCACAGTAGCGGCGCCTTCGCGTGATCATAAAAAAGCACAGGCGCATGCCGGAAAATCCCTGCTTCCCTCCCAGCCTTTAAATATGCAGGGACCTCACGCACGCACACAGTGCAGAGTAAGGTAAGAGCATCAATTATACACCAAGAAGAGTCTGGGAGATCACTCGCACGAGGCTGTCAAACATTAACACATTAAACACATTAATGCAAGGAGGACACCGGATCTAAACAGCCACTAAGATCAAAAATGCATTTGGGTGCAATGAGACCTCCAGTGCCTTTCATTGATTTCTCGTGCCTTGACTCCTCGTTGATTTACTTTTACCCCCCCGCCGAATCTAAAGATGTCTCGTTTTACTCTTATAGTTTCGCCGTTTTGATCTTTTCGAAACAGATCTGTGTTAAGGCAGATAGCATGCGAGGCTGGGCTGCATTTCAAGAATGCGCCCGTTCCCGTAAGGCTGCGTAATTGAGGCCAGAGACGGGAGAGAGGATTAATGCGCATGATGCCTGTGAAATGCAAGGTTTCACCACATGTCAGGAAGCATCTAAAGTGCAACATGCACTTTACATTTAAATCAAGTTATACAGAATACCATCCGAAATGAGGTGAATTTACTTAAACCGGAAAAGACGGCCTACACGGCATCCGATATTACGTTGCCATCAGTTTTATTTGTCTTTGGATGTTATCAACATATACTTCCCCCCCTCCTCAAGTTCAAGTTCCCTTTAATAACATTGATTTAATTAAGTGACTGATCTCGGTGCAACGTAAATGAACGCGTCCGTTTTTATGAACATGCCTTTAATGAATAAACGAAGGCGCCTAAAATCAAAACTCATCGACTGCCTCCGCGGCTTCCTTTGAAGCGGACGGCATTCCTGCGCGCGCCTGGGACGTTTCCTCGAGACCGCCTTAAACTGTGCAGGGCGGCGTGACTAACACGGGCACGCAGGCGGCGAGCGGCGCTGTAGCGCGCCATTAAGCGCCTACGGAAAAGAGACAAATCAATAAACAGCACAGAGTACACCGAGGTTCCCTATCCAAACCATGATAACATTACAGATTACACACTTTAACACATTTTAGGGGGAGCGGGAGTGCAAGGTTTTGTTACATCGGCATATTTAAGAAGATGCTATCTCGCGCGCGGTGTCTGGTGGTTTAATTCCTCCTGGAGGGGCCAACGGCGGGCACGCGTTTCTCTCCGCCATTACCACGCTGGGGGAACACTGTTTTTGGGAAGCTTCAATTTATCGAGCAGAACAAAGAACCGCTTCGAAAAAAAGACTTCAGAGGGATTCTGCCAATTGTTCCTCTCCCATCCGTAGGTGAGAGTCGCAAAATATTTGTTTGATACCAAAGGCGATGAATAATTGATGGAATCTTTAATAATGCAGTGAAGTCGGAGGAAGTTGGAGTTGCAGGCGTCGTTGTTCAAATACGAGGCGTCTGCCAGGATTCACGAAGAACTGAGGACCCTTCTGTTTCTCGCCTTTCAACACATCTCCTCAATCCAAGGGAAAATCTATCGGGCGGGAGTTGTCTTATTATTTACTGTTAGTTTGTATTATGAGTAAAGAAGGCAGGGAATACATTTGAATTTCAGCCAGGTTCCATATTGAGTGTTTTGCTTTTTAAGAACAAAGAGAACTAAAAATGTTTCCTTTTTTTAATTGTTTTGTGTGAAAATGGCCCAGAATCTTACCCACAGACAGATATGTAAACAGAATCTCAGTCCACAGCCCGGGGTTCTGTTGAGATGTTGAAAAGCAAAGCTAATGCATTTAAATTAAGCCGAGAGTCCTTTTGATACATCGTTGACGCACTGCACTATCTTCAGAAAGCAGCCCAGATTGTCACATGTGTAGGAAAAAGCAAAAGAGTAAGGCCAGAGAGGCAGAAGTGATATAACAGTGCCTGGAGAGTTTATCGGTTTAGGTGACTCATAACGTGTTAAAGTGGCAGTCGGTGGATTTGGCTCTCGCTCGAAAAGCACATGAGTGCCGAGTTGCAATGTTTGTTTTTATTTGTCACCAAAATACAGTGGAACAGGAAAACAGAAAACAGCTTCCAGCTTAAGGAGTAAACAACAATGTCTGGAGAGAGGTCAGAGGAAGCACTGTGAAAGAACTCTAACATGTATTTATTATATATTTCCTAGCTTATAAAAAGCACATTCTCGTGGCTATGAATTGTCACACCTTTCCAGTACTCTGTTGTATGGATTTATGAGAGATGAGATGAGAAGAGATGAGATAATACTTTAAACTTGTTTTACAAAGATGTTCGCCACTAGATAACCATCTTGTTAAATTTAGAAGGCAGAGCCATTCACATGGGTCGTTTCCTTGGTTCCCAGCAGTCCAGTTCCTTAGGAAACACCAATTTGAGCAAATAAAAAGCTGTAGTATTGGATACAATATCTCATACCTTAAATAGCCTATAGAAAGAAACAGCATATATCTCAGCCCATCTCAGGTCCTTTTTAATAAAAAAGCTACATGATTATTATAACAAGCATTTCATATTTTTGTTTAACAATAATGAATGAATTATTATTACTGCTTAATAATTAGTTGCATGTGTTTAGTTTATTTAAATGCTGTGGTATAATTCGTATGAACATTAACTAAATGTTTACTTGACATCTTATTCTAAATTGGAAGGTTTTATAAATAAATAAATAAAATACTAAATATAAAATATCTCAAGATAAAAGCCAACCTGATACCAAACAGAATTATAAACATAAACGACCATTGCAGACGCTATTAGAAGAAGTCGTTAGCGTACGGAAGGGGGTCGCTAACCAGAAGCCAACAAGGAGTTAACTTCTGGAAACATGGGGCATGTGCTGCTCTGTGTGTAGACTGGAGCCTGAGCAGCTACAAGCCTCAGTCCATTAATGGTGTTCCCAACCCCCCCGACAGTCTGCCTCTGTCATACCAACCAAACGGAGGAACCAACTGCCAACTGAAACAGTCAACACAAACAAAGCCATGCCGCCAAGCCACCCTGGCTTGTGGAACATTGCAGATCAGGAAAGGCCAGAATCTGCACAATGAAATGTACATTGCATGAAGCTCAGCTGCTTGAAATATACGCTGTTTCAGTTTCCTGGTTTAAGGTGTTCCTCCGGGATTGCATCACGGCATCGCAGCGCCTAAATGTGTTTATTTTGGTAAGCCCCTGTGCTTTGAAGGAACTGACAGGTACGAGGAGATATCCCCAACACACACTTTCATGAATAGAAACATGCTGTTAGGCTAGGTGCATGCATGCTACGACCCAAAACATGAAACAATGATCAGTGCATGTGTAGGAAATTGTTCATATCCAGCAGCCCGTCGCTGGCTTCAGGTTGACTGATGCGCCGTTATGGCTCTGTTTACTTTCAGAGAGCGGAGACAGCGTGGTGTGGCTGGAGAGAGGGGCTGTGACTCTCTCTATGGAGGGGGGGGGGGCAGTAATGGGGTCAGTCTCACCCTGGCCCCTTGTTTCAGTCATTTCATTTACCGTTAATGTGGGGGAAAAATAGCTCTTTGTGTGGTATGTAACTTCATGTTTGAGAAGGTACACCATATGTCTTGGTGAGTTCCCTTAACATGGCCATATGCTATGTTTGGATACAGGCAGTCCCCGGGTTACGAACGAGATCCATTCTTACGTCTGTCTTTAAGTTGAATTTGTATGTAAGTCGGAACAGGTACATACAGTTACTTAGTCAAATGTTTGTCTTAGTATAGTATTTATTTTACCTTTCTGTGCATATAAAACACTGAAGAAAAACTTCCAAATACAATAAAACATCTTAAACATAACATTCAGTACATAATAATACTGTAATAATAATAATAATAATAATACTGTAATATTAATAATAATAATACAGGTAATAATAAATGTAACTATGTACATACAGTACTGTACTGTAAAAAAAACATTAAAGAAAGGCTTTGAGCCTTTTCTTGCACTAAAGAAAGGCTAATAGGCATATTACGCAGATTTTGGTCTTCTATCCAAATTATCAATAGCCTTTCCATCTCAATAATTAAACCACTGTGTTGCTTGGTAATAACTGTGGCATTTATCAGGGCATGGCCTTTCACATGCTCCATTATTCTCCCTTTGTCTTTTAAAATTGTTTCTGATCGTTGACCGGCTGTAGCCTAATGTTTCCCAATGGCTGATGGCGTTTCACCTCTCTCCGATCTCTTTATTATTTCAACTTTACTTTCCATGGTGATTGTTTTCCTTTTCTTTGATGCATCACCAGCATCTGATTGACACTTTGGAGGCATTGTTGTAAGGGTAAGAGAAAGAGAAAAACGGGATCGTGATCTGACTTAAAATAACGGACAGTGATCTCTGTTCCTTGAGCCAACGAACCGCTGAAACAGTGCAATGTTTTCATGAGCATCGCAAAGTAGTGCGTTCGTTCGTTATTATGAACCATTGTATTTAACTCAATTTTTTTTACATAATAGGCCTTACGGCAGTCCGTTCGTAAGTACGAGTTGTCCGTAAACCGGATGTTCGTAACCCGGGGACTGCCTGTAATAAATATCTTTATCTTCAACTGACAGATTGAGAGAGTAAAATACAAGGAGCCCTTCCAACCTTCCAAACTTAAGGAAATTACATTTTCATGACTCAAGTCATGAATATGTAACAGTCTCCATTACAAATGGTTAAAATAAATAAATAGAACATAATGGTTTTAAGTTAGGAACGTGAGACAGAGATCTGCTGTGAACACTCAGACACTGTTGTAAGGGCTTGGGCTTTTATTTCTACAAGGGTAGATATTGTACCTTTAAGTACAATGCCTCCTTGTATAAGTTGTGCGTGTGTGTATGCATGCATGTGTGTCTGTCTGTGTGTGTGTGTGTGTGTGTGTGTGTATTTGTGAATATGAGAGAGAGAGTCACTGGTTGTGGGTGAAAACAGCAATTTCTTGTTGATCTTGAGAAACACTCAAGATGTAGGATGTAGATGCCCTGTTTCTCAATCCTGGTGATAGCTGTAAACACACAGAGAAAGTGCGCTGTACAAAAGCCTGTGAAGCAGGGGCGCACACCAGAACTAGTGCCACGGGGGACGAGCTTCGGATATAAAGCCTCCCTTGCTTTCCAGAACTGGAGTGGTGACTCACATGAGTGTTTTGCCACACCTTTTCGTCATCTCTTCATTTGCCATGGCAGACTTGCGGACAGCATGAACCAGCCTTCTTGCCTTGGTGATTGCCAGGCCAGCACTGGGGTGCTTCATGGCAAAGACACAAATATTTTGAGACGTAACAATGAAAGGAAATGACCTTTTTCCTCTACCTCTTATAGAAAATATAGGCCCAGAACCAATTATTTGTGTTTATTGATATAGCCTTGCTACAATTAAACTGCAGTCATATCAATGACACAAACACGTTAGCATCTATTGTTTCCCTGCTTCATAATTAGTTATTTAAATCATCGTCATCACAACTGGCAGGATGTTTGCATGGTCAAGTTGGTATTTCAAGGCACTGCGTTTCTTAATGCATTGTAGGGAAAGAGACATAAATACACAGAGCACACACACACACACACACACACAAAACGTACAGAGAGAGAGATGGCAGGCACAGATTCAGATCGCTGTTTTCTGCCGCTCGTTGTCCCTCCTCGTCTCTGACTAAGAAGGCTTTGTGGGCATCTTTGTGCAAACTCTGCAAATGCACTTTTAAGTTTGTGGGGATTTTCCCCCTTAATTAGCGTGCCGCATACCCCACTACCCACAACAACCAGGCATTTGGATTTGCCAGACGATGCATCATTCTCAAAACACTCCAAAGCGAGACTTGCTTGTCTTCGCCCAGCTTGTACGCTAGCCATGATGGTGGCGAATGGCGTCCTCCTCGCCAGTGCCTTAAGAACACCAAGGATCGGAACGGAGCGGGTCTTGTCGGGAGTATCGCCGCGTATCGTGGTCATGGCATTATCACGATCATTTGGGAATGTGAAATAGTTAAACTCTCTCCACACTCGGGATCCAGATTAAAGAACAAAACTGAAAATCCATGAATTTTATTTTTTTAACTTAGTTTTGGAACTAGGCAATGTCATTTTAGTTTAGTTTGAGTCTTTTCCCTTCCCTTCCTTTCATTTTTTATTTTTATTTCAGTTTTTGAAATAGTTTTTCCACACCTCGTTTTAGTTTTGGTTTTAGTGTCAGTTTACGATAATAACCTTGGACTCAGTCTCACTCACCATGTCACAGAGCCCTTCCAAAACCATTATTATTTAATAACGGTACGCCAAGAAAAATGGCAGGCTACTTCCTCATCTCGCAAGGCATTGTTTCACTGTTAAAAGAAACAGTGCCCGTCGCACATATTTTCTTTACATTTTCTTATATACATTTTCTTATTTCTTTACATCTTTTCTTATATTACATGTGCTGACTTGCAATGCTTAAAACTTCACACCAATCTCTCCAAAATCATGGCTATGTAGACATGTGTGGTGTATTATGTGATAGATTTTCCCTGTTCTAATATTTTTGTGTCTGACTGCAATTTTCGTAGTGCAGTGGTGAGCTGAGCTGTGATGTTGGACAGCAGAGAGGGTTAAACTTATCTTCCTGCCTCCCCACTTGCTTTTCTCTCACCAGGACCGAGTCTGGCGGTGGAAGATTCCATTTCCTCTAGCGCGGGGGTGGGGGCTGAGGGCAAGGGGGTTGGGGTGGTGGGGGGACGCAGCCTCTCCAAGCATGGCTAATCCGAAAGGACAGTTCCTGCTTATTATAGAAGCACTGCGGATAGTAAAATCTGAATCAAACTGCCTGCTGAGAGCCACTGGAGAGTTCCCTCCTAGTTAATTTTTAAAGTTGTGGAAGCACTTGACACTGAGGTGGATCGACTATCACTAGTTCGCGTGCAAATACTTACTTAGCGAGCCGCTGTTCCCAAATCTGTGCAGGAGAGCTCCAGGTGAACACAAGTGCAACGGCAGCTAATTACTACATCCTGCACCCCGTTGCCTATGCCCCCCCCCCCTCACTCACTCCAACTGTGGCAATCGCCCCTGAGTGATCACGGCTGATTTATTTCGATTAGTCTTCACAAGGGTGCATTTTATGACAAATTTATGTTTTGGCTGGAGGAAACCGGTACCAATCACGAAGCAACCAAAACATCAAAACAGAGAGGCCCATGGAGCCGGCTGACTGTGCCGGCATGCTGAGAGAGAGAGAGAGAGAGAGAGAGAGAGAGAGAGAGCACGGCGAGTGCTGTGTGGCTGCTTGCTCGCCCGCCTGCCTCTTTGCTGCTCGCCCACCATGAAACCGTACTCTCTCCCCCCTACCCTTTTCGACTGGGTTTTTGGCGGCGGTTGGTCACGCCCACCTCTCGCCAGCCCACCCCTAGACAACTGGCACAGTTACCGCGGCTCCAGTCACGGGCATCAGTTTGACTCGTAAGCTCCAGGCCCCGCCCCCAGGCACGTGATCCGGCCCCGCCCCCCGGTCCCGCCCCCACGCATGCGATCCAGCCCCTGCCTCAGCAGCTGCTCAGTCAAGGGCGATGTTCCGGCGCCCGGAAAGATGAAGCAATTAGGAGCGCACGGCAACAGTTTTACAAGCAACAGTGAGTCATTAGGCCCTCGTGTGAGGAGGAACAGGCCGTCCGAGGGAGCGACTGTGTGTATCGGATACGATAAAAGGGCCTTTCATCCCTTAATGGGCGTCGATTGCGAGCGCCACGCCGATGTCTGTGTCTGTGTGTCTGAGTGGCCCGTGGAAGGAGGGAGAGGGGGCGGGGGGGATTTTGGGGTGGAGTCAACGGTCCTGAGGAGCGCCTCTGCTGCCACCCTTTGATCAGAGGCGAGGACGGCACGTTCTTTCACCCCCGGGGCCAAGAAGGTGCACTTCCTTAAAATGGAAGAAAAGTTTCTTGGAATTAAGAAATGTATTTGACCATTACTGCATTTGACTATTACCCCAGCATTGAACATCAGTTTGCATGTTGATTTCAATTCAAGACTGTTTCAACATGGTGGATCAGGATAATGTACATTTGCAATACGACAAAGGTGATATGTACGCAAAGGCTCAAGACTCTTGGGCGATCTTGCGATTTATTCCAAATTGTTTGCAATGACCAAAGTTAGTTGAGTATGGCTCCACGTCAGATGCAGCTCACCTGGCACACCTCCTGAGTTTCTGATAAACAGTTTGGGTGTTATAGCCATAATTCAAAGTGGTGGAAGAAGGAAAAAACCTGAACAATAACAACAAGGTGCTTACAAATCTTCTGCACCCAGCCCCCTGAAAAAGTTAGATTTGGTTTAGTTCCACAGTTCTTATGCTGACATTTATAATTGCTAACACATTTCAAAGCAACACCAATGGATTCTGCGCACAGATATTGGTCACGGGGCAAGTAGGGACAGGATTATCCTGCGATGTGCTTGGCTTTACTCCCTCCCCAGGAGCGCCCCCCAGGAGCACCCATGAATCCGGGAGGCTATTTGACTAATGATGCAGTTGGGAATTACCTCACTCTTGAAGTGTCGCTTTTAAATTGGTCTGACGGTGGTGTTACGATGCTTGTTTGATTATTGCGCCCAATGGGAAATGGCACCCTTTATGCATGGCGCCTTTTATGTAAGCACATTTTTAAATGTTTTTTTTAAATAACTTTATTGTTGTAAAGAAAGCAATGGCAAAAACCAAGGATCATAACTAATTTGCGACTGTATATTTTGTAATAAATCCATGGCTATACCCAAACCTGAAATGGATCAATATATATATATATATACTGGGTTTTGAGAAGGCAGGAAAATATTCACATAAACAACCTGCATGAAAACACTCATGTATTGAATCAATGATAATGCGAGCTGATTGTGAGTAGGAGTATCAAGCTTAAATATGCATCTTGATATGTTTTGCTTCCATTCCCACCTCCCCCATCAGATCTGCCGCGGCGTTGGGGTCACCTTCCACAACCTTGCACATATTTCCAGAGCTGTAATTTAAGGAGGTATAAAGGGGCTCCATTGTGGAGCCTGACAGCTTAATTAATGCTTTGACATGCCTGAGTGGCAGAAGAGCTCCTTCTTGGGAGAGTTTATTCTTATTTTTCGGTTCGAGAGAGAGCGCGTACAATAACGTGGGATCTGGCTAACGCTAACAAACCGTCCCCCCAGGTGGGGGCAGACAATGGAGGATGATGCAGCTGCTCGCCCTGATGGGTAAACCACCACAGAGGAAGACAAAGGCAGAACAAGCCTCTCATCAAGGTAACGGGTGCTGTACAGCGGTACTGTAATTGCACTCCAAAAGAAAATTACAATCTTAAGCTCGCTTGAAATGTGACTATAAACTCTGACACAGTATCTAAATGGAGATGAATACGCAGGAGGGAGATAATCACCGTTCTTGTTTTGTTAAAAAGAGGAGTCTAACAGACAAATGAGAAAATGTACAGCTATAGTGTTGGGATTGTTTTACTCATAGCTGTAGGTTTCCACAGGGATGCCCCCCTCCCCCACCCCCCAATGTTGAGAGTGTAAATTGTCCCTCCACAATAATTTGTGTCCATTCCTAATAAGTTATGCACTTTTTGTCTGCACCATAAAGGGTTAAGGTCACAGTAGTAAGGATTTCCCACAGGATGCTAGGATATATATAACAACAAGGATATGAGCTCGCCAGATATTTAGCCAGCTAGGTTGCAAACTATCTGACTAGCTGGTTAACTATATAGCCAGGTAGATTAAGACTGATGTATCCACACACGACAACTTAGCTTGAACATTGGAGGAAGCAATAGTGTCTACCAAATGTTCAAATGAAACCTAGATTACACTGCAACTCCTATAGGGGAAAAAACTGCAGAGATCGATAGCTGTTCCTTTGAGAAGGGTATGCTGTGGACAAATACAGCTGCTTCATGTCTTTAGTATCACTCACACTGGAGTGGAATTCCTAACGTGCCAAATGTATTTGCTGACATTTTTACCCATCCTGATAAGGTCTCATGTGAATTTATTGTTTTTCAGCACTGATCAAGAAACCCCTTGGAGTTTTGAGAAAGTTTCTTGTGATTTCTTGCGATACATCAATTTTGAAACTGTTTACTTTGAAAACATCTGCCATGCTTCGAACAAAAGTGCAATGTCCTGAACCATAAAATAGACGGACACACAATATGAATATGGCACACTGAATACTTGGTAGGGAACTTTATTTGTGCGCAGATGTGGGGCAGAATTAAGGCGTAATTAATTACGCCGGCATTTTTAAAAGACGCTGGAAAGTTTGCTTTCCAGTATCGCATTAGGAGGCTTTGAGTTGAACAAAGCACCTGTCATATTAGCTATTAATAAATTAATGTATTCATTTATGCAGATTGCAGTAATGTCACTGAAGTGAGATGGAAAATGTAGTGAATAAACCTAATCAGGTATCCTGTTTCCAGACAGTCCGTCACCTCCAGATGGTCTCAGGTGTTACGTGCAGAAGTCTACAGAATATTGCATATTTATATCAGTGTCCCTCAATGTCATCAGCAAAAAAAAATAAAAAAAACCCATCAATTTAAATATTCAATGTAACCCTCTTAATGAACATCACAGGCCTTGAATACCCCTTGATTACAGGCAAACTGATGAGGGAGCCAGTAATTGAATACCATTTTCTCTGATCTCGCCTCACATCAAAGTGCAATCTCGGTCCACCAGAACATATTCCACAGAACCAAGACAACTCATTCCCTAGCCATTCCAAAGGTACATCAAACCTGGACTGAAATGAGTGACCAGACAGGTTGCATAATGAGTCAGACGTGACATAATTGGGTAGATTAAGGTTGGGGAGGGGGTCGGCGTGACAAAAGAGGTGGACGTAGATCAATTGGTGCCGATAATCCTGGGATAAATGGAGTCACCTGTGTCCATTAGGCCCTCTTTGAACAGGGCAGGCGTTCCCCTCAAAGCAGAGGTCACTGTGATATGACTACGGCAGGAAATTAAAGAGGGCATTGATACAGTGGAGGCACAGTGAGTTTACAGCACGCAGAAAAACACTGCAGGTTTACAAGCACACATAACCAACACTGGGTTTATAAGTACAAATGAAAAAATAATGTGAATTTACAAGCAGAGGTGTGAAAATACTCGATTTCCACGCACGCGAGTACAAACAGACCACGTTGGGTTTAAACGCGCATGTGAAAAAAGCACGCCGTGTGTTTACAAACACAGACGGAAGAGGTGAGTGAGTCACCTCCGGAGAGACAGCGGGCTCCCGACGTCGGGAAAAAAAGAACCCCGCCATCCGCTATCTCGGGCGACAACGCGAGGTCGCAGATCAAGGCGCCGCTCACAGAAGCTAACGGCGCATAGCATGACGAGCGCCGACGTGCAAATTGATCATCGCCTTCGAAAGGGAAACTGACAGGCAAGCCAGGTACACGTGGCATGAATAATGAATAATTTGGGAGGGTGCAGGGGTGGGCGGGCACTGTGGACAGCGACCTTTTTAAATGGCTAAAATGCAAATGCCTGCAGTGTAATGTATTTGCGTCAGTCGCTATTTTTGGCAGGGTGGATGGAGAGAAAGAGGGGGAAAATAAAGAGGGAAAGCCCACGGGGTGCACTTGAAAGAGAGATTAGTCTCGTTTCAGGCAAACAACACAGAGATGAAGAGGGAGGCTTTATCTCACGCTTGAAAGGGAACTTTTAAAAGAGGCGCGGAGAGGTGGGACAGAATTAAGGCCTTATTAATTGCATAGGCATATTAAAAAAGGCCCTGGAAAGTGACCTTCTGTAATATTTGGGGGCGGGGAGAGAGAGAGAAAAAGAAAAAAAACCATCTTAATCTTCTCTGTACTCCTCAGATGAATGTCAAGAGCATCTATCCCCTCAATTACAGAAGCAGAGGAAGCTGTCGGGGTGGTTCTCTCTCACGCCGGTCTACGATGCCCGGGGCCCAGCTGAGTCACAGTGTAGCATGAGCAGCTCTCTCTCTCCCCTGCCTTCTGGTGCTTTCAAAACTTTCCGCTGGACATTACCGACCCACGGTACGTATTTTATCTGGATTCACAAGATTACATTTTTTATAATTATAGTTATTTTTAAAAAACTGAAAAAAACATTGGCGCTGGAACATGTTTTTCCGGATCAGAAAAGATCAAGATGGCAAAAACCGTGCATCTCGAGGATTCGATGCTTGTTATTTTAGTACAGTAGTATTAGTACAGTAGTTCACAAGGGAAAATAAAGGGGGTAGCTGGACCAAACTCACCAGCAAGTAAGTTTGTTACAGACAGAGAGTATTCACCTCAAATTCAAATCCTGGATTTATTTTTGAAAAGGAAACATTTTAGTGATACAAACAAAGCTAGTGATATTTTGACATACACCGATTCCCAGCAATCTCCTGGATTTTACTGTACTCAAGACATAATGCAGTATTATACTGTATATATATATATAATTACAGCCTACAAGTCGACTTCCTACTTTTTGTTTGCTTTGTGTTTGCAGCTCCCAGATCGAGTAATTTTCCAGCTACATTTCCATTGGCTGCTCGTGTTCTCTCTGTCTCCTGTATGGTGATGTCATCGTGTGCTTTTCCCTCAGGATGGCAGAGAAACTGGACAAATGCTGACCACAATCTTGATTGTTATGAAAACAGTTTATATCACTTTCATATAAGTTGTACAGAGTAAATGCTGTCTATATGTTTACCTCGCTGTTCATACTCCATATTATTCAAAGTAAATTTAAGTAAAGATGTTGTAAATAAATGGACCATCACACACAGCCCGTTCCACGGAGAGGAATCGTGGAGAAGACCGAACGTGATTGCAAGTGTTCATTGGACCGGAACTGAGGTCACATCTCGACCAGTAAGACCATATTGGATGACCTTGAATATGCATTGGGTGTCTGGTACTCTGAGAGTCATCCAGCATTTTTATTTGTATTTTTCTACCACAGGAAAGTTAGGAAAACGTAGAAAATTGCTCTCATTCTCTATTCTGTTTTATGTGAACGTATATAGACGAATATATATGTCATTACATTTTAGGATTTTAGCAGATGCTCATCCAGAATGACTTGCAATAAGTGCATTTATAATGGCAAGAATAATCACAGGCTCAAGCAAGAGATCAGTACAGCGACAATAAAATAGATGCCATTTTAGAACTGCGCACTACAACAGCCACCTTTTAGAAACATATTCAGTGGAAGTATAATTGAAGAGGTGGGTTTTCAGCCAGCGATCCTGTCGTCCTGACCGAGTGTGGAAGGTCGTATATCTGAAATATAATATTTCTGTTACGTCGGTGCAATGGCCATTCTCAGGTCCCTGCTGGACATTGAAATTATGGATCTGTATCGTTGTACCGAAAATACTTTAATTCCAAGGAAAGCAATTCAATAACGATGTCCCTGAGGAGGCCGTCTGTCTGTCTACATTACATGCAGATGAAATGTGTACAGAAGGGATAATCAATTGTACAGCGGCTGGGGCGATGAGAGTCTAGCACAGCTCAGTGCCTCTGTCTGAACCGTTCCTCTCCCCGTTCTCTCCTGCAGTACTGCTGCAGAGTGCAGAGTGTGCGAAGAATATGGAATAACTATGTGCCGTGTGTCTGAGACAGGAAGCGTCGAAAGCAATCGTCTTAATGTCATGGTGCGGGACAACGGTGCGAGAAAACGGTGAAAATGCAAGGCCAGGCCTGGGAGCCCTCACGCCTCGAGCTTGAGTCTCACGCAATCTCACACTCTCTCACGCCACACCTGCAGTTTCTCACATACCTCTAACCTAAATGTGTTTTTTGTTTGCTTAGGATTACCAAATGTCCAGGATTTTGTAAATATGTGGTAACACGTGAGTATTATATGTAAAATCCCCCCCACTCAACAATGTCATCCCCCCGACCCCGCTCATCCAAAAAAACTATGTCAGGAGTCAAATCTCACTCTCTTGTTACCTTTCGAATTTGGCAGCCCTGCATTTCACCCAGGTCTGCGAAACATTGAGCTGCTTCACACAGCCAGGCAGTGTCCGTGCTCTGACCTTTAGCCCTGCGCAGTGTTATCTGTTCACTCTTTAATGTAATACAGGAGATGGGGGCTCTTGTTATTCTTCCCCAAAGAGCTCTCTCTGAAACCCTCCTGGCCTGATCTCTGCTCTCCTTTCACTTTGATCAGGAATTAATCTCTCCCAGTTACACCTGTAAGGCCCTTTTCTCAGCTGCGTGAGACCACTTTCAATTTCCCTCTCTACAAGCTTTCTGCTATGTGCTTGATAGTGTCTGTGTGTGTGTGTGTGTGTGTGTGTACATATATACTGTATATATATACATCAGGGGTGGGCAATCTTACCCTGTGTGGACCGGTGTGGGTGCAGGCTTTTGTTCCAACTGAACAGTGACACACCTGATTACACTAATCAAAGCCCTGATTGAAGACTTTCATTAGCTGATTAGTCAAATCAGGTGAGCTACTGCTCAGCTGGAACAAAAGCCTGCACCCACACTGGCCCACACAGGGTAAGATTGCCCACCCCTGATGTACATACATACAGGTAACTGGCAAAATAAAAGAAACACAAAGATAAAGTGTTATAATAGAGCATTGGGCAAGCTACCAGAACATCTTCAGTGTATCATGGTATAGATTCTACAAGTGTCTGGAACTCCTACAAGTTGTTGGAGGCAATACCATTCTTCCATGAGAAATTCCATCATTTGGGGTTTTGTTGCTTGTGGTGGAAAACCCTATCAAGACTCTCCAAATGTTCACTTGGGCTGATATCTGGTGATTGAGACGGCCATGGCATATGGTTTACATCCTTTTCATGCTCGTCAAACCGTTCAGTGACCCCTGTGGATGGGTGCATTGTCATCCTCAAAGAGACCACTGCCATCAGGATGGAACTTCTTCACCCTCGGATGAAGTTGATCAGTCAGAATGGCTTTGTATTGTTTACCTTTCCCTGCTAAGGGGTTTAATGCCAGGAAACTGTACCCTACACTATAACAGAGCCCCCAGAATCCATCACTGTGGGAGCAAAGCACTCGGGCCTGTAGGTTTATTTTGGCCACATATACGCATGTGCTACACATGCACTCGGGAAGGGTTACTCATCTGACCATATGACCTTTTTTCACTGTGTAGACCAGTTTAATTGCAAATGTGCATTTTAAGGTGTAATAAGGGGTTTATGCACTGACACCCGACCATAGTATCCCTCTCAAGAGGCCTTTTGCCAGGCCGCCATTGTAAATAAGAATGTGTTCTTAATGGCTTGCCTGGTTAAATAAAGGTTAAATAAAATAAAATAAACTCTGTGAAGTTCTCGATGGACTGTTCTTGGTTAAACTGGCTGCTCACGCCCTAGACTGATATTTACAGTCATCTTATTCAGAGTTACACCTAGTTGATGATGTACTTCCCTCAGACTTCCATGCTAATTCAGCCACTGTTCCACGTCAGCAAATTGAGCAGTCTTCATCACCGAAGCTCCTGCCAAACATGCCTAACAGTCACGCACTCTTTCAAAGTCACTTAGAGCCAAAATATCTGATCACCAAAACATATGTGTGTGTGTGTGTGTGTGTGTGTGTGAGTGGGTGTGAATCTAACAGTGGTAACTATGACACTACCTTTTGCACACCAATAAAAATCTCACCATCTTCTCATTTTAACTAGATATTCGTCAGCGCTGATTATTGGCCAAGACGAAGGTGAGCATGTTTGTTTGCCCCCAGGATTCCTCGGACCGACGGACCAATCGAACGCGAGAGCACGAAAACGTTAAGCCACCTTGGAACCGTTTGATTGACGGACATCTCTTCTGGCAGTTTTCTGTAATTACGCAAGAACACCGAGTTAACAAAACACCCCGGGCTATTTGAATTGGAGTTACGGGGCGGAGGCAGGAAAAGGGGAAAGACCGAGGACCTGACCGAGCTGACCTTCATTCCGAAAAATAACGTCATGTAACCGGAGGGCTAATTATATTATGTGAGTGACAGCGAAGGTTGCAGGTACACAGCTCTTCACAGTTGAATATTCACACTTCATATGTTGGTGTTGTGTTACTTCTGTAAAGAGAGATATAAGTATATAATGAACGAAGGGGACACCTTGTCATAATGTAAATAAGGCAGCAGAACTGGATTCTGAAACAACATCGATAAAACTGGCACAAAAGTTCAAAAAGGATGTCCAAAGAAATATCCAGTGAGTATGATCCACCCTTTTTTTGCCTTATTTTTATGCTTGAAATGACACGCTAGCAGATGACCTATTTTAATCATAGAATCGCCGACCTTCACAGCCACGCCGACCCTTCCACGGGAAGAGTAATGGATGTATAGCGCCAGGGCGTACAGGTATACAGCACGGAACGCGTGCGCCCATGTGATTTGGGAGCTGATCTCACTGTAGCACGACGGCTGCGGGAATGACCTCTGCTACTTCACAAGCCAGCAAGATTTCGCAGATTGCGGATCGTCGATCAGCATCAGAAATCCAATTTCCGAACCTCTGTGAGTTATGGCTCCTTCTGCCAGAAAGGACCATGAAGGTTCAGTGCACAATTTCCTTTTCTGAGGGGCAATGAGCATGCTGAAAAAACAGCGCCCTCTACAGACACCAGTGATTGAAACAACAGCTACAAGTGCCCTCCATTTCACTGCATACAACAGTGGGAATTTAGAAGTGGGAACCATCAGGGGAACTGAGAGACTGATGACCGGGGGCTTGGTGAGATGAGGAGGATGGTACACAGTCCGAGGTGTCACCACAGGGACTAGTCAGCACAGCGGAGGTGTGTGGCCAACGACTGGGAGCAGACTGAAACCAGGCAGGAAGTGAGAAGTTTCCGACCTCCTCTGTGAGATTATCAAAAGCCTTGGGGCATCAAGCTGGTCCCTATTTCCACCACAAATAAACTGGAGGCTCAGGTGGGAGAATACAGCCAAGAGACACACTGAGAGACAATGAAACCATTTTATGCCACATTGATCCAATCTGACGTAGTTTTTGTTTGAAATGACATGATTTATTTTGTAATTAATATCTTTGTAACTATCTAGATAGCCAGCCACCTAACTAGTTAATGTAATGCTCGATCTAGTAGCAAGCCAACTAGTTAACATTAGATGTACAATGCTTCTAGACATGTACAATGGTTGTCATTGTCATTCGCAATATTTTCCATCATTCGGTAAATGATATCTACCAACATTTGGAGCTCTGGTGTAATATCTCTTTAATGACTGGTATAATGACCAATATGTTGTTGTTTTTTTGGATGTAATAATACATATTTTGGATGTCTGCCAAAGGAATAATTGACAGAATAATTAACGAAGACAGGTAATTCAGATAAGTTCCCGGCATTGTTTATGTACCAGCGCAGCACAGGATGCCTCACAGTTTGTTATGTTTGTTAAATATGCAGGTATTCTGGAGCCCATTTATACAGCTGGGTTTCACCGATGGAGAAGAGGAACCAAACAAGCTGAACCCCAGCTGGGTTCTGATTCCGGCCCCCCAGGGTCAACGGTCAGCACCTTCACCTGGACCAGTCTGCCTGAAGAGATCCGACTAGCTTGATCCATTTCTTCCTTTAGAGCACTTTTAAAACATCACTTTTATGAGCTTGCTTTTAATCGAGCAATTACTTGTTTTGGCTGTATTTTATTCAACTTTGCTGTTTTATTTTCCTCATCTTTGCGCATTTTCTTTCCTTTTATTTTCTGAATTAAACTTTCATTTTTACTTTCAGCTTTAAACTACTTTTATTTTTTCTGTGTTAATCACTTTGAACTGCAATGTGCAAAAGGCGCTATAGAAATGAATGAAGCTGCCCTTGTGAATCGCCAGTGTACAGCACAGTACAGTACAGAAGAGCGTAGACAAAGCCCATCAGAAGCATGGACACTCTTGCTGTTATTACCAGTCACAAATGGCGTCTGAATACCCAGAGCCAGTGATGTCACAGAGAGAGTGGGGTGGGGGGGGGGGGGTTGTTCTGTGGGAATTTAAATTAATGAGTGTAATCAGTGGCAAACAGTGAATGAGGCATGGGCAATTAATATAAACAGGCTTTGAGTGGCCCCGCAATCTGCACTGAGATGCAGCTGAGCCGCAGCCCGCAGCAGATGTTGGGGTGGACGGCAGCCTCTGCCTGCATCTACAGTGGGGCAAAGCAGACAGCAGACCGGACGCAACCCCGCAGCCCCCTGGATGGCTTTCAGGGGGAAACGAGTTGTGCAGGAGCCTCATTAAAACCCACTGCACGTTTAGTATGCCTTTTCTGAAAGGAATTGCACAATATCAGTACTATTTATACATGCGGTACATATACCTTACTATATATACATACATACTGTACGTACACCAGTATGTTATGAATGTGACATGACGGTTATCCTTTAAATGTAAATCTGATTTGAGTTTTATCACCAGGTGAACAGATCCAATCTATCAAGCACGTAGCGTTTACTGTCCTGGGGTTCTATGCTCGTAAATGCTACAATACTTGGTTTCTTTTGTATAACTTTGCATGTGTGCATGTTGGCCTTCTGAAGGGAAATGAAAGGGCTGAAGGGATTGCCTGCAAACGGACTGTTTTTCAGCCACACACTCGGCTCGTCAGGCTTTAACGCTACATGTCTGAGAGATGACGTTGTCACACTTTTAGATGCCTTAATTGTAAATCATGACCCATAATTACATTTGTTTAAAAACAGCTATTCAATATTTTCATCAAATGTTTGCCATACGTTGTGTATTTAGTTCTAAACGTAGCAGCTATATATATATATATATATCTTCATCTGGACTCATTTTTCAACAAATCCATTTTCAGTCTGTGTGGTCTCTTCAACAGACACAGACTTCCTTGACGCATCGTCCTTGCTTCTCTAACACTGTCAAGTTATATCTCTATATAGACAGAAGTAGAGATTATATCATATCTATACTCTGACATGCCATTCAGAACTTCAGCTTCATTCAAAACACTTGCTGTTTCTTATCAGTCTAAAATATTCTCTTTACATTATACATTTGCATTGCAGAGTTGACTTCAATACAGTAGTTTACATTATCCTAAATATTATCCATTATATATATATATATATATATATATATATATATATATATATATATATATATATATATATATATAGTACCCCTTTAAAGTCTACATCCCGTCTGGAAAATGTCATCTTCTGTTGCCTTACAGCCTAAAGCATATTAAATCAGACTTTTTTCTTCCAAGTGAAAAAAATAGTAAAAAGTTCTGAACATTAATTAAAAATGTAAAAAAACTAGAATAACTTGGGAGTGATAAGTCTGCACTCCATTGAGTTCATTCTTAGGTACAAGCACCCTTTGCTTGAATTAGAGCCATGAGTCGGTTTGGATATGTCTCTACCAGCTTTGCACACTTAGATTGGCCAATGTTTGCCCTTTCTTCCTTACAGAATTATTCAAGCTCAGTCAGATTACATCAGGTTCCATCTAGCTAGCTAGCTAAACAGTTTGCCCGTTAGTTTGCGAGCTAGGCTGCTAAATATCTGGCCAAACTTGTATTATTTGCTATATATCCCAGCATCCCGTTGGCCTTTTTTTTATTTTCATCCATGCATACATTTTTAGGAAGAAATTATTGAGGGGAACAATTTAAAGCTCTCTCAGCTTTGGAGGGGGATAGGACCCCCTGCCCGAAAACCTATGCCTATGATCATTTCTATACATCCCACATAATCCCACTCATTCCTTGAGATTGCCTTAAACTCTTAAACTCTCTCTGCCACCGGATCATCTTCTGTTTCTAAGTCTCCTCCTTTCTCCTCTCCGGCTCCCCAGTGGTGGACGTCTGGAGTCCATTATCATTTCTCCTCTCCAGCTCTCCAATGGTGGATGTCTGGAGTCAATTATCATTTCTCCTCTCCTAAAGGCACACCACATTACCTCTGCATTTACTTCTCTCTTCACGTTCCTCCCTATTCACACCTCATTATCTACTATCTATCACTGCCTTTAAAAAAAAATATATACGCATATTTTCACACCTTTGAAAGACAAACATTTACCGAGGGCATTTCTTTCATTTAATACCCATTTAATTTGATGGCAGACAATGTCGTTTTCACTGAGAACTCTTAAAATATATCACATTGTTAAGAGACTAAATGTATGGGTAACTACCTGATTCATAATCCAATCAGCTTTCAAGTTGGAAAATATGGAAGTTGCCCGTGAGTGCTGGTCTGAAGTCAGTCTTACGTTTTCCTTCCTAATGGTCAAGGTTAAGATTTGGGTTAGAGTTAGCTTGTCCTTTGCAGTGCTTACGGGCAAATTCTCCCTTGAGCAAAATATTCATTGTCAAAATGGAACTCTTGCTCCCTCTTGTGGTAACCACAAGCAATTATTTCGCTAGAAAAAAAACAAGCTGCCAATCGATTACGCAAAATACAAAAAATATCCATTATAAATAAATGATGTAAATAAATATGATGAAATCAAGCAGTAAAGTCACTACTTAATTACATTATTTTTATTATTAAAACGCCATAACTTGTTCTGCTTTTAAGCTTCTCTGATTGTAGAGGCTCAAATTCATAGTACTCAAATTTATTTTTTGCTTTACTCAAGTTTGTTTTATGAGTAAAGTACTAGCAAGTAAGTAATGCTCGTAAAAAAATAACTAACGATGCCATATATGTTCAACTTAACATCTTTGCTTTCTCTAAGTAACGTGGGGCAAGTTACTCAGATATTTTAATTACTTTCTTAAAAAGTTTAAAACAGGATATCCCCAGGATGATGCGGAACCGCAATGGTCCCCCCAGGAAATTCAGAGAGCTGAAAATTGGGGTTATTTGGCTAATCTGCTCAAATCTTTATTTATTTTTTCCCCTTTTGCTTTTTTTTTTTCTTGTTCCATAACATTGTTTCTGTTGCATTTATGAGGTCTCACTTTAAGTCTTTAAGTTTGCTACAGGACAAGGGAAGAATGGTAGAACCGGTGCCAAGGGGTAAAGGGCCCTGCCTCCTGACATGGAGGTCTACGGTTAGAGCCCGGATGTCTCGTGTCAGTTTGTGCAGGTTTTAACAGGTGCTGCGTTTAAGTTGGCTGAAACATGCTGGACAAGTGTGAGGGACTTGCAGGCGTGGGAGAATGTTATCAGTCTTCTATAGGTTCGAACCCTTGCTCTCTGTGTGGAAAGGGCTTTGGCGTGGACTTCTGGAACTGAGGTCCCGGTTTCTGTCGCCAGCCAGTTCGTTTCCATTTCTCTTGCGTTTACGACGTCTTGCCTTAACTTTGCTGTAAGGCCGACAGAAGAGCAGCGAAGGCAGTGGCACAGGACAACGATCACTTGGCTGAATCCTTTTTGTTTCCATTGCACGTGGTTTTTATTTTCACAATCCGAAACACCAAGTCGTATCTGATGCGGCATTCTCAATGTGAAAAGAGTTTAAGTAAACTACTGGTACTGTAACACTGATGTTATAACTGCAGACAATGACGGCGAAAAGTGGTCATGTGCGTTAAATCAAACATGTGACTTAAATCAGCCATATTAGCTTCCTTCCTATTGAGATACAGCAGCTTCTGTCATATTCATACGGCGATATTCAAAATTAGGTAATTGAAGTGTCAAAACGTTGACCACTGCACTGCATTCTATTATTCAGAACAGTTCAGCACTGTTGGTGTGTTTAAATTTGGTGTATTCTCTAATAACCTGGATATCTGGGAAAAGGGTTCTGAAACACATGGAGACTGTTTGCTTTTCAATTGGGCATTTTATTTCCAACAAAAAAATTTTTTAGTGTTTTTTTAAAGACCATTCAAACATAAACCATTCACTTTTTCCAACATTTTGAACAAGATATAAACAATATAAATAAATAAAGAGTCACTGTTCAATGGAGCATTTACAATATTTTTGTGACAACTTTAGTAAATTAAAGTTTTTTGCATGTAAGTTAGAAGAAAAATCACCCAGAACTGTGTTCAATATTTAACACCTGGGGGGAAGAAACCTAAGAGCCAATGAAAGAGCCTCTTCTCTTGGAGCACTAGGATAGTTACCGTGCAATTCGTTTTTCAGTTGTATTGCAAAGCACCTATATTCAACAGGCCCGGAACAGTGCGCACTAAAAAAGAACGAAAAGTTTCCATACTCCAGAACTCAGTAAGAAGTCATGTTACAGTTACTGTAAACCAGGGCGTGCCTTGAGGTGAAAAATAAAGCGTTTTACGAGGACTGTGTTGTGATGAACACTCGGGTGTGAGGTTCCAATGACTGATCAACGATCAGCGAAGGTCTCAATTAAACTATTAAATTACAATTCCTTTTTTGTCCAATGCTGTCTTTTCATCTCCAGATTGTGTTGTTAACAGTTTCTGAAGTGAAGTAACAAAACAAATCAAACAGGCACTGCTTCTTTCAGAAATATAGCCTGTTCAGTTCAGCGGGTAATGGCAGTCTAGTCAGGAACGTTTAAATGGTGAACTTGGTTCCAAGACAAGTTAGCCAGAGATGATACGATAACAGGTCTTTGAGCATCTCTCAGAGGTGGTGAGCTCAAGGTTAAGATTTTAGGCCTGCGCCCTTTAATTCTTTAAGTTTAATTCTCAAAATTAAGAACATGAGCCCTTTGAGTCTCCCGCTCCCCATGACGGGCTGATGTGGTCGAAAAAAGAAGAAAAAAAGTGCTCAACCAGTCGTTCCTCATACAACAAACAAACCAGTTTCTACAGAACCAGATCTCACTCACACACACTTTCTTCCTGGATGCCAACCAGGGACATCCCCATAAGTGCTGCCTCTTTTTTTGGACTAACTGTACATAAACACACACACAAACTGTCATATTATGCTTTTTTTTTTCTTTTCTTTTTTTTGTAACAAAAAATTATTTGTGCCAGCGTAATCTGGCATGTGCTACGGTTGAGAAGGGACCGCGTTTCCCCCAACGATCAAGCCCGGTCCGACGACTTGCCCTCGTCGTCCGAGTCGAAGCCAAAGAGCGAGGCGCACTTGTTGAGCGACAAGTGGCGCTGCAGCTCGTCCGTGCAGCTGAAGCAGGCGAAGCAGCTGGAGCAGCGCTGCCTCTGGGACCCGCCGCTCTCGGGCCCCGCGGGGGCGCATCGGCCACCGGCTGACGGCTTCCGCCGCTTGGGCATGCTGATGTACCGCTCGTCCAGGTAGGCCGAGGGCGGGAGGCGCAGGAATGGCCTGCTGATTGGCCCTCTGTAGGTCGACGGCTCCTTCTCTCTCGGCTCCGCCTGTCCTGGAACGACGGGATCCTGCCGATGTGCGTCGGCTCCCAGTTTCATCGCGTCGTCCGAGGGCTCGACCTCCCTGGCCTCTCCGTCGCCCTCCTGTGCGCTCGCAAGCTCCGATTCCCCACACGTGGATGCCGTGAGGCCCGCCGCCTCGTCTTCGGTGTGTCCGCTCGCCAGCAGCTGGTCAGAGGCGCCACTGTCCGCCCGGTGCTTGTGATCGCTCCAGCTCCGGACGTTTCTAGAACTCCAGCATCTCCGGGTTGAGATTCCACCAGATCACCAGATCCACTGATCAGCGCTAACCCCATCCTGACGAACGTACAGCCACCTGCAGGGCCGAACTCCTCCTCTTTCCCGCTCCGCGACCTTCCTCTCACAATGGATCCATTCGCTTTCTGAACATCTGGTTTGTCTTTCAGCAGACCTGAAACTTGTCCTGGGCCATTTAAGTTATTTAGCTCATGGATCAACCTGATGTTTAATGGAACTCCGTTCTCAACATCATTTCCCAATTTCCTTTTGTGCTTGCCTTTAGGCGAGAAGGACGTTGTAACACGGTCCAAAGTTTCAGACGCTCCATTTCCGTGGACAGCGCGGTCTTTGGGGCTAGCTTCTTCTTTCCGTTTCTCGATGTGGTCCGCTACGTGGCTCTTTGCAGCCAGCTGGCAGTCAAACAGTTGTCCGCAAAACATGCACTTGAGCTTGTCCCTTTGAAGGTGAGCCAAGGCGTGTCGCATTACGTTGCCCCCTTTGAAGTCCTTGTTGCACAGGCTGCAGTGAAGCTTCAGAACCGAGCGCTCCAGTTTGATTGAGGCGATGGCTGACAGTTCTGCTGTGGTCCTCCCTGATTCGATGTCGTTAATGCACAACGTTGCAGAGGTTAATGCTTGTTTCTGCTCCGGTCCAGGAGGGAAGCAGTGTTACGGACAGTGTTACTGGAGACCTTAAACGACTCTTCTGCTTGCACAGTCACATGCTGATCAACCTCTCCGGGTGACTCCAGAGCAGCACTCAGTTCAGAGACATTAACCCCAGCCGGTGGACCCACTTCAGTTCCGTCTGGAGGCTGCGTGGAGGTCACCTCACACGGCCTCCCCGAGCTCTCCCGCCCTGGCTCAGGGCTTGTGGATCGCCTCACCTGCTCTGCAGGGGGCAACTCCTTTGCCACAGGGGTTGAGTACTGAGCGGCCCCTTCAACAGGCTCCTTATGAATCTTAGAATAGCTGTGTAAATAGCCTATGATTTCTCTATCCACCTCAATGGAATGCTCCTCGGAAGCCATAGCCCTAACCACCGGTGGGACGGACAGACCGTTTGATTCACCCGGAGGGTTGTCACAAGGTTCACTGAAGGTGCCTCTTCTGCAAACGTCCAGTACTCTGGCCTGACCCTTGTCAGGTTGAACAACGGGTGCCTGGTGAAGGCCTGACATTTCCTCCTCTTGCTCCATGGAGTCCATAACTTCATTGTCAGGAAAGGAGACTTCCAGCATAGCACCTTGGATAGCAGTGACAGGTGGGTCACCTGGAGGAGGTATGCCCAGCAGAGATAATACCTCACCTCCACCTGTAATCCCTGCTAACGCCAGATCAGGGGCCGGTGCGTCACGCCCTTCTAGAGCTCTGTCCTTTTCTTTGCATATCCGTAGTGTGTCGCGTTCATAAAGACGTCGGTCTTTCGGAGAAAGGTAGGTCTTCTTCCTGGTGTGCACCGAGCACCTGGGGGCACTGTTCTCCACCTGGGCGGCGGCCTCTTGCAAGAGCCAGCGTGGCTTCCTGCCGCGTCGCTTCAGGGTTTTCTTCTCCACCTGCTCGGCGAGGACCCTCGGCTGCTTGTCGCCGCACTGCTGAATGATGGAGTTCTCCTGCGACATGCTGAGCTGCCTGAAAGACCGTCGCAGCAGGGAGTCGTCGCCGGAGACCACCGTCAGGACGCGGGAGCCGGGTTTCCTGCCCCTCCTCTTCACCAGGGAATCCACGGCCCCCTCGGGTGGCACGACGATGCGCCTCACCAGCAGCTTACCAACGTACTTTGTCGGCGGCCTCGTCTTCCGCTGAACCCGTCGCTCGACGTTGTGCACCTTGCACGGATCCTTCGCGCCGTGGCTCGGCGTCGGCCGGTCCTCGTCTGTGATCTCGGCCAGAGCCGCCTGCATGACCTTCTCGCTCATGAGCTTCAGGCAGTTCATCCTCAGGGTGAGGAGGTTCCAGAACTCCGGGTCGAAAAACAGCCCCTTCTTCAGGATCTGGAGGATCTCGAAGCGGATGTGGTTTTTGATGGGGCCGCGGTCCACCTGGTACTCCTGGTCGGGGTGGGTGTACAGGAGGTACGCGGTCCTGAAGGACTCGAGGGAGCGCTCCAGGAAGAACACCAGGAGGGCGCAGGCCCGGCACACCTCCAGGTCGTCGGGCAGCAGGTACGCGATGGTCTTGTAGACGAGCGCGCTCGTGGCGGGGTCGTGGCCAAGGTCCATCTGAAGGGCGCGGGCGCACAGCTCCACGCAGAACTGCAGACCTTCATTCCCCAGCTGCCAGCGAGAGGGAGAGAGAGAGCGAGAGAGAGAGAGAGAGAAAGAGAGAGAGATACACATTGTAACTTTGAAAGTGATGTGAAAACACCAATTTTAAGAATTTTAATCATTTAATGATTGGTATCATATGTGTGTATATACAGCAGCCATTTCTTATTTAGAACCTAAATAAGAACCTTATTTCTTAAATAACTCTGTGTGTTGCTATAATACTTAGTAATATTTATAATACTTAGTTTATGTTTGTCATGTTCTATAAGAACTGCATCTTTTATTGGTGGTTTTGGACGCTAAAGTAATTGCTTCTGTTAAGTTTCATTTCTAGTTGCAATACACGTGAGTTTGTATGCATGCGGTCATATTCCAGCTACGCAGTTATTTTCTTCACTTCTTTGTCCAATAGTGCCTTGGAAAGTATCGCTTGTAAGTACTTTGTTTAGAATAGTATCCAAATGTGTTTTATGCATTTGGAAATGTGAAGTAATTTGGTAAACCTTAGTTTTCCCTATGCAAAACTTAGTTTTATGCTAAGCTAATGCTACCTTACGTTTTTCCCTGTGTATTGTTAGGATAACGTGCTAGCTTCACTGCTGTTATTGATTGTTCAGAGTAGCTTCATGCTAGCTCTAGAAACAAACTCTGGCACTGTTTCTATTAATATTCCTGAGCTGTGCTACGTTATGTAATTCAGTTACAAGCTACTTACAAATATGTACAAGCTATTTATATTTTATATACAGTTATTTTCATGTTGTTATTTTATTCTGTGGACATGTGATGTCTTACAGCATTATGTAATTAGTGGTACCCTTTTTTGTATCATTTCAGTTTTACAACTTTGTCTTTGAGAGAAAGGAGAGTAAAAATTCTTCAGCTCTGCACTGCCTCCATTCTTCTCTTGAAGCCTGTTGTTCGCTGTCTGTCGATTTGTGTATCCCACACACATTGGGGACAGAACAGTAAAAAAGCGTCTTCACGGCGGGCACAGCTGCATAAAAGAAAAAAACTAGGTACTGTGGAAGCACCCCTCTGACCTGCATCATCTCATCACAAACTTCCTTGGAGGCTCATTCACCATGTCAAGTAATGGTGGGGCAGCACCGAAACAACCATGTCATGGACGATGGTAAAACAGAACATTCCATCACATCTAGTGGATCCAAATCCTCTTCAGCTAGCATGGCAGCAGCCAAAGTACGTGCTAAAGTTGAGGCTGCCAAAGCCCGCGCTGCCTTCGTTGAGAGAGAGATCGAATTAAAGGTACAAGAGGCGCATGTAGCTGGTCAGTTATCAGCACTACAGCATGAAAAAGAGGTAGCAGCAGCCCTAGCAGAGGCTGAAGTTCTAGAGGCGGCAGCAGAGTCTGATTCTAGAGAGAGCAGTAAGAAGGACATTCATGCCACTGCTCAAATTGCCATTCAGCGCACACACGACTATGTTGAACGTCACTCTCAGCTGCCTCCTAGTGATATGGGACCCCCATTGCTACAGCCATACACGCCATCACTACAGCCTCTCATTCAGCCAAATGTGCAAGCTCAACCAAAAAGAGAACACGACTCTACATCTCTAAGCATACAGAGACAACCAGTAGACTTTAGAGCTGCTCACGACAGCAACGGTGTTTATGCAGCTCAGCAGCCTGACAGGTCAATGCCAACAGTTCGCCAACATGCCCCTAGCGACAATGGCATCCAAGAGGCACAGCAGCCTAGAGGCCTAATGCAAACAGCGCACCATCGCTCTCTTGCTCAGCCCTCCTTCCTGAGTCACACACCTATCAGAACACATACCACTCACCTATCGATGACAGGACTGGTCTGAGTGACATGGCAAGGTACTTGGTACGCCGTGAGCTTGTGAACACAGGTCTCATCAAGTTCAACGATCGCCCAGAAAACTATTGATTCATCAACGCCACAGGAGGAATGGGCTTAACAGCTAGTGAAGAGCTTGACCTCTTATCAAAATGGTTAGGAAGCCAGTCTTCTGAACATGTAATGAGAATCTGTTCTGTGCATGTAAACAACCCTGCCACCGGGCTAAGAATGGCCTGGGGTTGCCTTGAGGAGTGTTACGGCTCCCCTGAAGTGATTGAGAAATCTCTCTTTGAGAGGTTGGAGAAGATTCCTAAAATCAATCAAAGGGATTCCCAAAAGCTCAGAGAAATGGGAGACCTACTGAGGGAGTTAGAGTCTAGAGTCCGAGAAATTACCATACGACCTGCAGGAAAAGTGGATGGCTCAAGGCTCTCAGTACAAGGAGCAGCACCGTGTCTCCTTTCCACCGTTTGAGTTCTTCACAAACTTTGTCTGCAATGAAGCACGCAGAAGAAACGACCCAAGCTTCACTCTTTCAACGGTTCCTACGGGCCCATCAAACAGCTCCTACAGGCCCTTTACAGGCTCATCAAAGCCAGAAGCAGTAAAAAGACCAGGGTATGCCAAAGGTCATGTCTCCACTCAAGACAGATGTCGCAATGAACCGCTCTGCTCCTCAGTCAGACAGAACAGACGACATTGACAGACAGTGCCCCATCCACAAGAAACCTCATCCTCTGAAAAAGTGTAGGGGCTTTCAGAGTATGCTCCATGGAGAGCGTACAGCATTCCTTAAAGAAAATGGCATCTGCTTTAGGTGTTGCTCCTCTACTACTCACCTGGCGAAGAACTGCAAAGCAGCGGTGAAATGCAGGGAATGCGACAGTGACCACCAAATCGCAGCACTCCATCCTGGTCCACCTCCATGGAACACAACAGGACCTGCAGAGCATGGCGGGGAGGGTGATGGAGAGACATGTCAGCCAGCAGTCACCTCGAAATGCACCGAAGTCTGTGGCGAAGGCCAGAGCCCCAGGTCCTGCTCCAAAATCTGCCTGGTCTACTGGTCTACCCAAAAGCTCACCCAGACAAAGCAACAAAGGTCTATGTCATTCTGGATGACCAGAGCGATAGGTCGCTTGCAAGGTCAAAATTCTTTGACCTTTTCCAAACCAACGGGTCAGACTCTCCATACACCCTCCGCACATGTGCTGGGGTTACTGAGACATCCGGGAGAAGAGTCACAGGGTTCTCAGCGGAATCCTTGGATGGAGTGATAAGTGTGATGCTCCCCACACTCATCGAGTGCAATCACATGCCAGATGACCGGTCAGAGATTCGTACTCCAGAGGCCGCGCAGCACCACACTCACCTGAAACACATCGGGCACAGAATACCGCACCTGGATCCAGAGGCCCAGATACTCCTTCTTCTGGGACGTGACATTCTCCAAGTACACAAAGTGCGAGAGCAACGGAACGGCCCTCACAACGCCCCCTATGCCCAAAGACTAGACCTGGGATGGGTCGTTATAGGCGATGTTTGCTTGCGACTGTGACTTCATTCCGCACTAATGTGCTAGAAAATGGACGTCCATCCCTCCTCACTCCATGCCCAAATCACCTTCAAGTAAAGGAAAGGTTCAGCGCCAAAACACAGTTCCACACCGCTCCTCACACTCCTTCATCTGTCATGCCAGTCTTCAACGACTGCACCCTAGGCAGCACCGTCTTTGAAGGAACCAAGGATGACGAGAAAATGGGTCTCTCCATTGAAGACAGGCAGTTTCTGGAGTTCATGGATAAAGAGATATTTATGGACGACACCAATAGCTGGGTGGCTCCACTTCCATTCCGGTCCCCTCGACGAAGACTCCCCAACAATCGAGCACAGGCTCTCAGCCGTCTTACCTCTCTCTGCCGCACCCTGGAAAGGAAGCCTGAGATGAAAACTCACTTCCTGACCTTCATGCAAGAGGTCTTCGATCGTGACCATGCTGAAGTGGCACCACCACAGCTAGAAGGAGACGAGTGCTGGTACCTACCGTTTTTCGGTGTCTACCACCCTCAAAAGCCTGGCAAGATAAGAGTTGTCTTCGATTCCAGTGCTCAACACCACGGCATTTCCCTGAACGATGTACTAGTCACAGGCCCGGATTTGAACAACAGCTTACTTGGTGTCTTGCTGCGCTTCCGACGAGAACCAGTAGCCATCATAGCAGATATTGAGCAGATGTTTCATAGTTTCGTCGTCAGAGAAGACAACCGAGACTTCCTCCGGTTCCTATGGTTCAGAGCGAACAACCCTAGCAAAGACATCGTTGAGTATCGAATTAAAGTGCATGTATTCGGCAACAGCCCATCACCAGCAGTCGCCATCTACGGTCTTCACCGTGCAGAATAAGACGGAGTGGATGAGTACGGCATGGACACCAAGCACTTCATAGAACGCAACTTCTACGTCGACGATGGACTCAAGTCATTGCCCTCAGCCACGGAAGCTATCAAACTGCTAAAAGGGGTACAGGATATGCTTGCTACCTCCAACCTAAGGCTCCACAAGTTCGCGTCCAACTGCCCCGACGTTCTGGAGGCCTTCCCCTCAGAAGACCATGCCAAGGGTCTGAAGAATCTGGACTTCGACGACAACTCAGCCCTCATCCAACGCAGCTTAGGGCTCACCTGGGACCTCAGACACGACATCTTCACCTTTAACGCGACGGCTGCAGAGAAACCCTTCACTCGCAGAGGCGTTCTATCCATAGTGAACAGTCTCTTCGACCCTCTGGGACTCGTCTCACCCATCACCGTCCAAGGGAAGTTCCTCCTGAGAGAGCTCACCAGCAACGAGGCCCTCGACTGGGACTGCCCTCTCCCTAGTGAAAAGGAAGACGAATGGAGGATATGGAAAGCCTCCCTACAAGATCTGAAGGAGCTCAGGATTCCTAGAGCTTACACCCCCACCACCCTCTCCACTGCAAAAAGAAAGGAGCTCCACATCTTCTCTGATACCTCGGTGAAAGCAATTGCTGCAGTAGCCTACCTCAAGGTGACCGACTATGATGGAGTGTCACGTTGGATTTGTCCTGGGAAAGGCAAAGCTAGCTCCTCTGGCTGCACACACCATCCCGAGACTAGAGCTGAGTGCCGCCATGTTAGCAGTGGAAATGGCTGAAATAGTGGAGAGTGAGTTGGACATCAGTGTGGATGCATTGGAGTTCTACACGGACAGTAAAGTTGTCTTAGGGTACATATATAATCAGACCAGGCGCTTTCATGTGTATGTTTGCAACAGAGTGCAACGTATCAGGAAATCCTCCAGACCCGAGCAGTGGCACTATGTCTGCACCACTCAGAATCCAGCGGATCATGGAACTCGTTCAGTGCCTGCAGGTGAACTGGCCAGCACAACATGGCTCACAGGACCCGCCTTCCTGTCTCGACTTGAACGATCACCAACCTTAGAGGAGGCGTACTACAACCTCATTGACCCCGACTCTGATACTGAGGTACGTTCCCACGCCACTGCTCTCTCTCTCGCACCAGCTAAACTGGGATCACACCGCTTCGAGCGATTCTCCTCCTGGAAGTCTCTGGTGCGAGCCATAGCATCTCTAACACACATCGCTCAGAACCGCAAAACTGCTGTCGAAGACGAGCACAAAACATGTCGTGGTTGGCATAGATGCACAAAGGCCTGCACAGTGGAAGAAATTTCAAAGGTGGAAACACTCATCATCAGCTGCGTCCAAAGAGAGACTTACAGTGAAGAATTCACCTGCTTAACTGCTGGAACGGACATTCCAAAACACAGTCCTCTGAGAAAACTGAACCCCTGTGTCGATGAAGAAGGCCTTCTGAGAATAGGAGGTAGACTCAAGTATGCAGCACTCGACACAAGAGAAAAGTTCCCACTCATCATTCCAGGCAGCTGCCATATCAGCTCACTAATTGTGAAGCACTACCACGAAAAGGTCAGACACCAGGGTCGTGTGTGTTCACAGAAGGTTCTGTCCGTACAGCTGCACTGCCTCCGTTCTTCTCTTGAAGCCTGTTGTTCACTATCTGTCGATTTGTGTATCCCGCCCACACATTGGGGACAGAACAATGTTAATAACCAATAATTACACCAGCGGTAATCAGGTAATCACATTGTAACATTCAAACATTCTTGATGTCCCTTCATAATTGTTAATCAATGGAAAGTGCGATTCATGGACTTTTGCATCAGTGAGAATATGGAGCTTAATAAAAACATAATTTTCGATGATACTGTATTACGTCTACTCCACCTCGGAACCAGACTCTATCAGCCGCCTATTCATTCATAGAAATGCAGTGCTAGTTAAGAAGGTGCAAAACAATTATGATTAATTCATCGCTGCGTTATTGTTTGCTTTCGGTATTCAATGTATCATTCACTGACCTTCCGCCTCCAGCTACAATTACTGTATGTCATTTAGCAGACGCTCTTTTCAAGAGCGACTTACAACAAAGGCATTCCACCAAATGGGGTGAGACAGCATATCACATAAATAGCCATTACAACTTCTTTACTAAAATAGCTGCCTGGAGCACACGGGGCTGGAGACGCGTTAGGTTGCTATGTGATCCGTACCTCTGCTCTGATGACTTTCATGAACGGAAAAATAGATTTGACGTTTTTTGCAGACAACATTAGCTGATGGCATTCTTCCAGGAAATCCTGTTTGGAGGGATTTCCCCTGAGGTGAAGTTTGCTCCATATGAAGACCAATTCCCTGGGGAAAAGGCATAGAAATATGATATAAATTGCACCGTCCATGAACAACAAAAAAAAGGTAACACTCTACATTAAGTTACACCTATACCTGTGTAGTTATAGCAAAACATAATAATAGCATACTTAGTTATCAACTGACATGTAACAGGGCTGGCCTTGATTCACACGTGTAATTAAGAACACCATTAACTCTTGTTACATATTTTTACATTGCAGTTGCTTAGTAATAACTGCTTGTTACCAAAGTAGTTATGACATAACATTTAACTACACAGGTATAGGTTGATATGCCATTTAACAGATGCTTTTATCAAAGCGACTTACATATGCAAATGCATACATTTGTCAGTATATGCGGAATCAAACGCACAACCTAAGCGTTGTTAGGGCCATGCTCTACCTACTGAGCCACACAGAACCACAGTAATACAGTATAGGTGCAACCTAATGTAAAGTGATCCTAAAAAAATGTATTGATGTATTTTAATTTACAATTTAGCTTTCAGGTTCACAAAAGCTCCTGTACAAATTAAAGCTCAGAAAACCTTCAGAATGTAAGAGAATGAAAGCAACGGGCAGCGCTTAAACGCACCACATGTAGTACATGTCTCCGTTCTGCAGCTGCTGACTGAGGAAGGCTCTGCACAGAGCCAGGAGGAGGTCGTCTCTCTCTTCACTCTCAGTGTTGCAGATGATCTCCACGGCATGTCTGCCGTCGATCTCCGCCACCTACGGGAAGAACCGCACCACGCATGGAGACCAAAGCTGTCTTTCAAGTTCAAGTTCAACAATCGGGGTTCCCACGCAAATCGGATTGATCTTTTTGAGAGCTTTTCAATGACAATTCAAGGATACATTTGTAATTTTCAAGCCTTTATTTGTGACGCAATAGTCAGGGATATTTTGAGCCACTTTTGGGAGGTGGACCTAGATTTTGAGGAACATTGCATTCAAGAGATGTTGTGTCTACAAAAGCTACACACTTCACTATCCAGTGACTGATGACTTTTGAGAGTAATGCACAAACCAGTGGACATTATCAATACACTGCTACAGCAAGACTTGAGAGTAAGTGACGTCAATGAGTCAATGAGTTGAAAAGAAAATGGATCCATTTTGCTCCCTGTAAAGGTTTTTGGGATAGTTTCTCAGACCTTTCAAGGACAGTGGAACATTTGACCTATTTCCGTGAGGATTTTCAAGGACCGTGGGAACCCTGACCAATGAACATCTGCAATCTATGAAGCTCCATGAGGCTCCATCTCTACGAGGCAATGGATTACCTTTGATGTGCTTGGCTGTCTCTTAATGACCTTTGTGGGTTGATCACTAACATGGCCACTCATGTTAACATGTTATAGCTACATCACACGAATGCTTAAATAAGAGCCTAATGCAACTCGACTGCAGTTCTAAAGAGGAATTGCCACTCAAACGCTAATGCACACTGTGGTCAATTCTCTCCTGAACAGTACTCCGTTTTCTGTGCTCTCTTCTGGCCTAATCGCATTCTTCAGCGTCTACAATACGTTCATTTCATTCTAAATTCATAACCTTTAGCAATGAAATCAACAACATTTCTTATATTCAGCTCTAGGATCGGCAGGTCAGGTCTAAATGTCTCTGCCTTTAGGTAAAACTGGAAGATAAAGTGTTCCGGAGGAGGGTCGGGGCAAACGTACCTCCTTGTGCAGCCGGTCGTAGAGGGATGCTTTCCAGAGGCATGTCAGGTAGGCCTGGTGGAAATACAGCTGTCTGCCCACCTGTGGGTGCTCTATGCAGGTGTTGGCCAGGGCCATGGCCTCACGGACGCGCTCACACGCCAGCAGGTAACGCACCCGGAACTCGAAGAAGACAGGAACCTCAGAGTTCAAGTACCTCTCCACTGTTGAGAAAATAATGAGGGAAAAAACATGAACATGAAGCGATGGATGTCCTGAACTTCTTACCATTCACAGTGCACAAGACACAAAGCAGCAGGGCGGCGCAATGGATAAGGAACTGAGAGGTTGCAGGCTCAAATCCAAGGTGGAGGCACTGCCGTTGTGTCTTTGAGCAGTGTATCTCAATTGCTTCAGTAAATATAAAGCTGCACAGACAGACAATATGTGAACTAAAGAAGGAAAGATGCACATGCAAAAGAAAAAACTACTTAAAACTATTTATTGATAGCAATTCTATAAGCAGCCTACCTCACATTTTGGGTAGGCTGGTTATAGCATTGATATCAATAAATGTCGATTTTGAAGCACTTAAGTAGGCTTTTTTTTGAGTGTGCACCCTTCTTTCTTTGGCAGCCTTTTTTTGGGTAAGCACCACAACTTGTTTCTCTCATTTTTTCCCCTAGTGTGGGGAGTCTCACTTCGTTGGATGAATGATATGTAAATAAATATGTGAATAATAAAGTGGCGTGCGTGCTGTATAAGTCACTCGGAAGTCACTTAAGGATAAGGACTGCTCAGTAAATGAATAATGCATAATGGGTCGATCGGCATCTCTGATCCCGGAGAGCTACATAGTCTCCTGAATACAAATGATATGTCATCACTGTACACACCAATACAAATACCTCTGCCTTACCCTAGACCTACAAGCCCCATATAACAAACCAGCAAACAAAACAAACAATTCAATCTAAAATGATTTGTCTTCAGGAAAACTCTGACCGTATCGCAGTTTTATACAGACGGGGGGCCGACTGGGTTTGCTGGTGTACAACGAGACATGGTCTTCCCCGCTGACCGAATCCTTCCCTCCCTGGCTGATGCGATGGTCAATTATGCATTGCCCTGCGGTCAGAGTCGGCAACGGAGCGATCTGGTAGAACACTAGAACGGTACTTTAACAGGATGAGCCATCCAGCAACCCCTAGCATGGAGATCAATTAATTCTGTGTGTGTGTGTGTGTGTGTGTGGCTGTCTGAGACATTTGTTATCCTGTGTTTTACCTTCCTCTTGAGATTGCGCTGACTCTCTCAGGATTGCCTGAAGCACAGGGCTCTCCCAGGGCCCTCCATCTTTGATGATCCGCTTCACCTGCAGCATGTACGGGTTCATGTACGGGTTAGCGTGCCTCTCTAGACACGAGTGGCTGTCCTGCAGGAGAACAGAGGAACGCCATGTTCAGGCAGCGATTAATCATGAGTCATTATTTACCAATCCATTTATTCCACCCATTTCATGTTCTAAAGAACACATCGCATTGTCATGCGTCTCACCTGAAAAGATTCAAGGATGTCTTTCAAAGGATCCTCCAGGAATTCATCCCTCCCAAAAAACAGCAACAGTTCAAAAAAGCTCCTGTGTCGGGAAACATTGCTCGATAAATATTGTTTCTTCCTTTTACTAAACGAAATGAATAAAAACACATTCCAGAAGCTTTCGCCGACTTTGAAGACTAATCCGATTTGGGACGTTTCCAACACGTCTGAATATCAGTTATACACACCTTTCACCAGACTGCATATATGGAACATTCAAGTCTAGATCTTACAACTGTCTGCTTTAATGCCAGTGTTTCTAATGTTATAAGAAAAATAAACCTATGATACTAATTTGCAAGGAAGGAAAATACATCTTATGAGCAATTTCAATTAATTCATGAGCTTATCATGATGTCTTCTACACTAGCTTGAGTTTTCATTGGCTGTTAGAAAGCTACAGTTCAGTCTTAGTGAGTTGTCTTCTCCATATCACCCCTGCTGAAACCATGCAACATTCCGCCTTCTATGCATTCGCCAGCTTGGTTCCACTTTTGTTGCAATGCTTACTAAGGTAGAAATCCATCAGTATGCATTGTGCAACCCATGGTGCCACTGCTGCTTCCCAACCCACTGCTGCTATCATGGCCAGGTCCTGTATGTATAAAGAAACTCACAGTAGATCTAGGTTCAGTTTGGCCTTTTGGCTCATAATGGATGTGGTTAGGATATGGACAGGGGAAACCTGTTCCGAGATCACCACTCTGAGATGCCCTTACACATGGGCCGAGGTCTGGGACTTTATCTCGATGAGACTTCCTGGTTAAATAAAGGATAAATAAATATATGGCCTTGCCTAACAGCGCTTGCATTAAGCAATTCTACTGTGGACACGGCAAAAATAACAGCTGTGGTGCATATGGGCGGAACGGCTGGTGTTAAAACAGGTTTCTGAAAACTATTTTTGCTCATCATTGCACTGTGTTGCCATACCAAGGTCACCGTGTCGTGTTTTCCGTCTTGCAAAACAAATTGCAAAACAAAACTAAGTGACAACTGTTGAGAAATTCCATTCCTAATGCACAGACCTGTGACACAGCATGCATTCAGTGCGGTTTATCAGTACAGTGACTTCACTACGGCAACAGCACCGTTGTAGCCTATCGGCAACGGTACGACAGGACAAGCGTAAGAGATGCGTATGTACGTACAAGGCGAGGCTGCTCAGGGCATACTGCACATGTTCACAGTCTGAAGGCAAGGAGGCCGCGCTCTGGGCGAAGCAGCACAGCGCAGTCCGCAGGACGTGCAGCCGAGGCAGCGGCACCTGCCATCGCGCGCTGTACTCCTCCACCAGCTGTGCACAGAGAGAGAGAGAGACGCAAAAAGTAACACCAGTGACCGCGTTCACACCCACATCAACATTCCAATGTCAACCGCAACGTGGGAGTTGTCAGACTATGCATGAGTCATGTAAACACCCCGACTGCCACAACCAGATTGAACCACGTTCTGTTTGCAAAGAATCTGCTACATAATTTGTGCTAGCTAGCAAGTAGAGCTAGCTAGTCATCATGGCAAACAATAAAACGTTCAATTCCTAGAGTGACGAATTTCTTTATGGTAAATTTGGGGACGCCGAACTGATTCATTTTTACATTTACATTTTAAGCATTTAGCAGACGCTCTTATCCAGAGCAACTTACAAGATGTGCATTAATACAAGGTAAGAACAATCATAGTTAGCGCACAAGATCAGTGCAGTAATACAGCAATAGACATCATTGCAGGCGTCTGCGTATCATACCTGTAACACTAGGAAAGAAAAGGTTAGTGTTTTTGTTTTTTTAAATAGTGTAGAACAAGTAAACAGTGGTGACGACAGATTGACTAGGTGACTGATTCGCCACCATATACTCTGGTAACACAACTTCCCAGTTTGTACAGGACAAGTGCATAGCAAGTGGCACAGCGCATGTACTGTTTCATCTCAAGGCTTCATAACCCTCTCCATCATTGCACACAACTTGATGAATGAGGTTCGCGACATGCAGACATTTCCTTTCACGCCTGCATACGTAAATTCTACAATTACCACTCTTTCCCACCAATCCTGGATGCAAGCACAGCACTAAGAAGGACAGAAGCGTATTAAGTAGACAGATATATTAAGGATTATGGGTATAAAAATAAATATAAACAAAAAGAAATAAATATTACAGCAAATACTAATCTTTAGCAGCTTAATAATGTTGTAATGACTTGTAGAGTAATTTATGATACTATCAATTTAATATTTTTGTATAATATTATTAATAGTATCAATAATAATAATTATGCAATAATGTTAACAATAACATCACTGCTGTCATTATAATGGTTAAACACATATATGCAATTATTGTCGTAATATTTTATAATCTAACTCCATGGTTTGAATGATAGAAGGACATGATTTATAAATATATGCAACAGAGCTTTCAGACAAAATGGTTAAGAAGTTTTGTAATTTTTATAAACTCTTTTACAGTTTTTTTTTGTATCTAGTATCTAAGTATCTATGGTTCCTGTATGTGGTTATGTCATTTACTGTTAGGTGTATTTCGTTTAGTTTTTTATTGTTTAAGTGGATGTACTTTTTTTAAACTTTTTTTTAGGCATTTTAGCAGATGCTCTTGTCCAGAGCGAATTACACAGTTGACATTTTTTTACATCCAATCCATTTATACAGCTGGATATTTACTGAAGCAATTCAGGTTAAGTACCTTGCTCAAGGGTACAGCAGCAGTGTCCCACCTGGGAATTGAACCTGCAACCTCTCAGTTACAAGCCCAGCTCCCTATCCATTACACTACACTGCCATTACACTACACTGTAGTTTATTGGGGACAGGTGTTTGAAATTAGCCTTTGGATATAAATGCTTAGCGTAATGCAATGCATCTGGTGCATGTTTTTTTTAACATTGCTTTTGCTATGCGCCTGACAGATAAACAAATAAATACATAAATAAATGATAACCAGTGTTCGGAATAATTTTTTTGTGAAAGGGCTAAGAAAACAATACAATGTAGCTTTTAACTAAAATTAGTTATTGGGAAATCGCGGGTGTCCTATAGCTTATTCGGAATACGCTGATTAACATGTGGGATATTAGCGGAGCTCTACAAGTTATGGACACTAAACAAGTTATTCGGAATATGGTTTAACTTGAATATGGATCATAACTGGAATAACTTGCTCCATTTGGCAAGTAGTTAAATGGCATAGCTTGCTTGCTGGCTGGCTATATAATTAAATGCGCTGTAGTTTGCACGGAGAAGTGAAAAAATAGTGCATGTCATGACAGTTTAGTCATAAAAAGCACAGTTAGTTTTCGAAGGAGCGACAGAAGCACTTGCATGGCTGGAGGCCAACTGACTGAACCATTTATGTTATAGGCTATGCGTCAGTGTTTAACAACATAATAGCGGTTTACGTTCAACACGTAAACCGTTATTATGCTGTTAAATGTTATACCCTATCACGTTTGTCTTGAGAAAATGTAGAAGCACAGTACTTAGCTAGCTGGCTATCTACCTAAGACAGTCTGGCCTAAAACAGTGATACAATAGCAGAAATGTAGAGGAGGAGGAGATATCAAGAGGAGATAACCAGAGCTAGCTAGCTAACCTTAAAAGAGGGCAGTAAGAGTGACTTCTTAGTGAACCAAAACCAAAATGTACACTCCCTGTCAATTATATATTAACCAGCTAGATACTGAGCTAACGTTCGCTAACGTTTGTCTAGAAGTTACACAGTGGGTTGTTTTGATGCGTGTAGCAAGCTAGTATTGACGTATGGGTATTTTACATGATCTATAACTCGATATATGAATACGTTTGGCAGTTACTCAAACGTAAGCTTCTTTTTTGGAAATATATTTTTTTCGGTCACATTTTGTAAACAATACAACGCTAGCCATGAAAGCTAGTATCAAGCTCCGGCCTTACAGATATTTGCTGCCGCGAGCCAAATGATGTAGCCAGCAAGCAAGCAAGCTAAATCGTGTCTGTGAACAGAAAGTCAACATTAGTCTCGTAGCTTGCTGTGCCAGCTTTTGCTAGCTGGTTAGCTATGTCACCAACTACTCAGCTCTGGGTTTTGTATAACTAGCTATTGACCCGGGAAAGACAGGCTTCAAATGTATAACTTACCTCGCAAAATCTAGAACAGTAGTCCTTGCTTTGTAGATCGCAGTCACTGCCAACGCGACAATCTAACAAACTGACCAATTCTTCTTTAAACCTTTCTGAATTAAAGTCAATCTCCTCTTCCGCCATACTGTCAACCGTACCGTCCTCGTAGCTCGTACAACAAAACCCAACGCGAGCAACTTCCTGTACGGTTCATTTTCTGGATTTTGATTGGATAAAATCAATATCAATCTTTTTGTGTTCCCATTGCTGATTAATTAATTTAACGTATATCTCATGCTACAGCACAGGCTCTTTGTGCTTGTGCGTTTAGGTTATACCAGGTGGAAGTTGCCCTGGCCGCTGTTCTGAAGTCAGTTTTGCGTTTTTATTCCTAATGGTTAAGGTTGGGATTTGGGAAGATTTAGCTGGTCCTGTGTCAGTGCTTAGGTGCAACTTCTCCCTTGAAATGTTCTGCGGAATGCAATTCAGTCGGAATGTAGCTGCAGTTTACATGACGAACGCCTGATGTCAGTATTTACTAAGCTATTTTTAAAACAGTATTTGGTAGGCTACTTTAAATTGTAGACGGTGTTTCAGTGTTATTTTTTGAAGTGACTCTGTCTTACAAAGCCAAAGATTAACGTGAAAATGCTCAAATGCAGTGACGTTTATTGGTTATGTCAGGGAATACCAATGACTTTGAAAACAATAGCACATATCACAATGATTTTAATTATCTCTGACTGTGGCATCTACCCTGCATAATATCTTAGAATAAATATCTTCCATTATCTGCAGGCAGGGAGTGTAGTGGTAAAAGTGTCACTGCTACTTACAGTTACGTCTCTGTGTTGTATCTGTCCAATAATCTTTGCATAGTTAATGTGTGAATTTAACTGTCAGTGACATTCATGTAAAAGAAGGGAACAATGAGAGGACTGAAAGCAGTAACATTGAAAAATGACTATTACTACACTACTATTAGCTCTACTACAGCAAGGCAATGTATATATTTGAAAGTAGATGTGCTACCCTGTTCAATGCCCATGGTTTGCTAGAAGGTTGAGAAGAGCTACCAATATTGAGAGGTGACAAAGAGTGAGATTGACTCAGATTGTTGAGGGGGTGGGGAGAGACTGGGGTTATGGTCAAGTAGCCTACTGTATATTCTCTTCTCAGAAGCGTGTTTTCTGTATAATACTTATATTACCAAGGGTACATTTACAAAATGTCGGACAATTGGTAACCCTAAGCAAATGTAAACCGCATTTTGATTACAATTATTTAAAGGAGAAACTACATGTATGGCATAAGACTGTGAAATGCATGAATTGCGTGTGACTCAAGCTCAAGAGGGGTTCCTGGAGTGGTTGTATATGTGCTGTACAAGTGTGTATGATTTCAGCTACATGTATTGGGTGGTGCAGTAGATGAGAGGGCACACAAGTTTAATCATATTTAATTATTGATGATTGTAGTAAATAAAGATGATCGCAAAATGAATGTGCATGATAATAACTAATGCCCAATTATGTGATTGTTCCCAATATATACATGATAATATATGACAATATATACATATACATTTATGAGGGGATCTGGGGAAAATACAGTACTGTAATGTACATAATCCGAGACTGAAGCATGTGTTCTGATTCATCTGTCCCTTCCTGTAACCTCCTGGCAAATACACTCTGCAGTTCTGTTGAAGAGCCAATGTCATCCCTTGAATTGAGAAAATATAAAACATATACTACTATGCATAATTGGGTACCATTCAGTGATACATTGTCAGAAAGTAGAATCTCCATATTTTCATAATCATTATAGAGATATATTCAGTATGTGGTGTTAGTTAAAATATCAAATTGCATGCTCACATAATTGACAGAAAAATCTACTGCAAAAGCTGGTTATCTGTACACATACAATAATGAATATATCCCTGTACATAATACCAATAATTACACTGTTAAAAATAAACACAGATTATTAAAATACAGCATCAGTATTCACAAAATGAAGTGATCTGGTAAAGTACCAAACATTTAGAATGGCATAATAGCAAGGACAACCTCATATTAGGTTATCCAGCAGTAAAACACATTCATATTTACAACTTTACAATCAGCAGTCAAAAAATGTCTATAACATAGCATCATTAATTTTCTCAGCAATATACCTTAAATTGCCTTGAAGTATGAATAATAATTATCATCACTATTATGGCAGTTGTTGTTGTGTGAGGCTATGATACATAACCATACATTATTTTGCCTGTAGATTTGCTTCAAAACTTTCAACCACAAAAGCTTTGCATTTGTTTTACAGGTATTGAGGAAGAAATTACAATTTCATGATTTGACACCTCAGGTAACAACGTGAAGCAAGTTAACGCTGACCACGACGTGGCCAGTAGGAACAGTCGTGGCATATCTTTTTTCAGAATATTTCCAACATATCATTACTGGCTGTTGAGTTTTGTGAAGCTCACCTACACACCACAGTATTTTTAATAAATTAATTTATTACGTATTTCAGAAGTTAATCCAAAAAATAGAAAAATAGAAAATTATATATATATAATTTTCAATTTTTTTTATATATATATGTATATGAATCTGATTTTAATTATCCTCTTAAGATAATACAAAACTCATTTAGTTTTTGGATTAACTTCTGAAATACGTAATAAATTAATTTATTAAAAATACTGTGGTGTGTAGGTGAGCTTCACAAAACTCAACAGCCAGTATATGAGATAGAACCACCTCACAAGGACTGCAAATAAGGCAAAGTGAGCTCCAATGCTGGATCTCATCTAAAAGTCTAATATGCCTAAAATATCAGCCAGGTCAAAACATTCATCGTGCCCGCCTTCGCTGCCCTGGCATTTTTGGCTCAAATTTGAATCATAAAATCCGTTACCATGGAGAATCTGCATACTTATGCTCTTAAAAATAGTATATGTTTGGGGTTTCTCAGCAGACAGAGATCTTTGCACAGGAACAATATCAGTCAAAGGTAAAAGGTTTTCAATTTAAATTGTTATTATAGATGAGATCACAAGTAGAATTTTTATGGGAAAATCTGGTGCTTCTAACCAGTTCATTCAAGGATTTCACCAGGAGGTCTCTTTTTCCCCTTTTCCTATTGCACAGATTGCCCGGCTGTAAAGTAGCTTATGAAACACTGTAGCTAATGCTAATACTTTACATCCAAACCACTAATCAAGTGCATTTAGTGCTGTCGCCATTTCAGCATCCCTGTCGATCAGAGGTAATGCCTGCACTTGACCAGTTTCTGAAAGGCCTTCTTAAAGTCCTTGTTGAAGATGGTGTAAATGAGGGGGTTGATGAGAGAGTTGAGGTACCCGAGCCAGGTCAAGAGGTCAGCCATTCCCCCGGAGATGCTACAGGACGTGCAGGCATTGACAATCACCTCCTTCAGGAAGAAGGGCAGCCAGCAGATGACAAAGGCGCCCAGGATGAGGCCCAGCATGGTGGCCGCTCTCTTCTCCCTCGGGACAGAAATCCAGGGGCCCTTGAACGAGCGCTCTCGTCGGGACTCGGCGGGCCGGCTCCTTATGGTGCTGCGTATGCGGTCTCCCTCGTTGGACTGATCGGAGATGGTGTCCGGGCTCGGCCGGTCCTTGTCCAGGCACACGGGCAGCGCGGTGCCGTTGGCCTCCCTCTTGGTGAGCCGGCTGGTGCTTCTGCGGTGGAAGAGCGTCTTGGCGGCACGGTAGATCTTGTAGTAGAGGATGAGGATGAGGGTGAGCGGGATGTAGAAGGCGCCGAAGGTTGAGTAGATGGTGAAGCCGATGTGGTCGTACAGGATGAGGCACTCCTGCTCGCTGTCATGACGCCTCCACACCAGCGGGGGCAGCGAGACTAGGACAGATATGAGCCAGACGGCGGCGATCATGATGGCGGCCCGGCGGGAGGTGCGCTTGCGGGAGTATTCCACCGCGTCGGTGATGGCGCGGTAGCGGTCCACGGCGATGGCTGCCAGGTGCAGGATGGAGCAGGTGCAGCAGGTGATGTCCACACCCAACCAGATGTTGCACACCACCTGGCCCATGATCCAGGTCTCCTTGGCGATATACACGATGCCGACGGGCATCACCAGGATGGCCACGAGGAGGTCGGTGACGGCCAGCGAGCAGATGAGGTAGTTGGCAGGGTGATGGAGCTTGCGGGTGACAATGATGGCGGTGATGACCAGCGAGTTTATGGCGGTGGTCATAATGGCCAGCAGTGATAGAGTCAGGGTGAGGAGGACATTGCTGGATGTGCTTTTATCCTCCACGTCCAGGGGATTATCTGTAACAGTGATGTTGGATACATCCGTGATGTTGGATAAATCCATGCTTCTGCGATAACCGCGTGGATGGCAAGGGCCAGTTGATCCAAACAAAGACACAAAACAGACAAAAATTTGTGAACATGTGAACATGAACTGTTTTTACAATAATTAATATAAAAGTGCATATAATTTCTTTGTGCCTCTAAATATGGTGTAGCATATTAGCTGTTGTTTGTGAGAAGGACAGTTTCTGTGAGATGGCTACAGTTATGAGTTACAGGCAGGAGGACTATAAATTGGATGAGGGATCATTTTGACAGAGATAGAAGGGGGACAGGAACATAGAAGGGCTTTGGGGAGACTGAGTAGGATATATGGGAGTTATTTTCTGTGTTATAACTCCCACAAACGTACTAATTTAGTCTTCTTGGATGGTTTAAAATACATCTATGTCAAGTCAAGCCAAGTTCAACTTTATTATCCCAAAAGGGAAATCCAGGTAGCAGCAGCATCCATCCAAATGTACATACTTAAAATTACACAGTATGTATGATATGTTTACAGAACAAGTCACTTCCTTATAGTTGTGAGGCAACAAAAAAATGAAATGCATCAAATAAAATTGAGTACTTGTTCCTGAACAATATGGTGTTGGTATTGTTACTATCTTGACAACCTGATTTATTTGAATTATTTTAATAGCATGTGCTGTATTTCATGGGGCAAGGACATTCCACAACTGGAATGTGCCCTCAAGTACCCTCAAGTCACAGGGATTGATCGCTGCTTTTATCTGGCACTGTCCTTTTTTTACGGCACTTAAATGCCTGTCTTTATTATAGCACTTGCTCCTCACTGAACATCAAGCCTGATTAGCATCTACGGCGTACAAAGTCAATCTGAGCCTAACCTTATCTTCACAGGGGAACGCAGGCAGGACTCATGAGGTACGTGCCAATGGAACTCCCCCCCCAATAAAAGTGAGCTCACCTGTGACCCCAATCCTACCTTCAATAGCAGTTCTCACTGTTCAGACCAGTTCCACAGCATCCGTGCTCTGCGATGTCTTTCTCAGGCTGTCCGAAGCTTTCTGTTCAGCGAGGGCAGTCATGGCGAGAGGGACCCTCAGTGTGGATTGTTTTGTGAACTCGGCCAGCGTCTGGGGACAGTGAAGTAAGAAGCTTGTGTTTTTAATGGGTTGTGAGGTTACCAGGGTGTCTCCAGTTTGGACGACAGCGGTGATCCGTGCCATTGCTTCCCTGCTATGGTTACAGATTAAAGAGATTATAGCGATTTCTATAAACCGAGACCCTCCTCTCTGTGTCTCTCACAATAGGAAATGGAAGGGTAAGTAATGACAGACAAAAGAGTTTTGAGTATGTTCATCCCCCATACCAGAGAAGCCTTCATTTTTGTTTATGGGAATAAGGCATCTGCTATTTTCTCCGCTCTCTCCATTGCTGAATGTTAGTTTTGTTCTGTTTTGATGTGAGCAGCCTGGAGTTTGAAAAAGACAAACTGATTTTTTTTATTCAACACCTTTTGCATGGGCGTTTGGTTGAGTCATCTGTTTTAAAATCATACTGTTTCACAGCCCGTTTTTGCTGTGCTACTTTCTGCCAGTGTGAGAGACAGCTGAAATTGTACCATTTTGCGGTTAATCTCTTATTTCTTACTGGGAACAAAATAGCACGATTATGTGTATGAAAGTGCTATACATGATTGCTGTGTTTTGACAATTACTGTAACATGTAAACTTTTCATTTAATGGAGTGATTTCCACAAACTGCAGTTACAGATGTTCATATTATGCACCAAAAACCCCCAAAAATTGAAGTACAGCCATCTCTCAAAAAGGTGAAGGCATTAGTATCTTCATGTGAGTGTATGTTAATTTCACCACTGCAGTGACACTTGTGTGCAATTTATCTGAAGCACTTCCACCGATGATAATGCGGTTCCTACAGCACGATTACGGCATCTTAAATGTGAAAAAGATCTTCGGTGACTGAGCTTCTCGCCATTGTTACATTTATGTAACCAAATTACTCATCAAATTAGCAAGCCCAACTTGACATATATTATCATCCTGGAAATATCCACAGCTGTGCAAACAACAGTGGTGGGCAATTCCATTCCTGGAAAGCCGTGTGTATGCAGGTTTTTTCTCTCCACCAATTACCCTGGCTCAATTGGCTAATTAGCTGTATACAACAATAGCGGTTCACTTGTGTATTAGACCAGAGTGAAATGTTTCACATAGAGTCACAAGATCAGTTTTCAGCTGTCATTCATGAGCTTATCAAGACATTTAGCTAAAATGCCACATAGACAATAGGACTAATTAAATCATTAAGAGCAGAAGTTGACATGAAATCCAGAAATAGATATGGACCTCCCTGCCCACTCCTGGCATAAATGATCATTTCTAAATCATAAGTCGCATTTAAATAATTTTGAAATGTTTTATTCATGCATTGGGAGTGGGCTTTTAAGATAAAAAGTTAATCACATGGCAGAAATGTTAGTTATATTTGATTCTTGGCATAGCATTGTATACCTAAAAAAATAATTAATTGCCCCTTTTCTGGACAAGAAACAAAAGCCCACTGCAGTAAATAATTTCATATTACGCAGCATCCCATCATTTTGCCATGAATGTGGGAATCGTTGTCATGGAAACTCCCAGCATTTGGTTTTGTTTTACAAGGAGACAGATGAGTTGACTAAATACTGCCATGCTAAATATATGGGCATAACAATACAACATAAAACAATGCCCTTAAAAGCTGCTTTATAAAACTCTTTCTGAGAGTTTTAAAGCAGTTGATTGCTCATTAGCCTCAGGTGAGCCTGCCTGTAAGTGAGGCCGCTGCTGTCCAAGGTCCTGTAGTCCTCTCCAGGCAAGAGACTCAAAAGACTCAAAACCCACCTCTTCAGACTCCACTACCACTGAACACTGTCCATCTAGTCAATCTGTCGTCACCACTGTTTACTTGTTCTTAAAAAACAAAAAAAACAAAAAACAAACCCACTAACCTTTTCTTTCCCAATGTTACAGGTATGATACGCAGACGCCTGCAATGATGTCTTTTGCCGTTTTACTGCACTGATCTTGTACACTAACTTTGATTGTTCTCACCTTGTACTAATGCACATCTTGTAAGTCGCTCTGGATAAGAGCGTCTGCTAAATGCTTAAAATGTCAATGTAAAATGTCCAGGCTGTGGGAGGGAACAGGAGCACTTGACAGCAGCCAAAAGTTAGGTGCAGCCCTCTCTACTCCACCCTCCACCTTTCCCAGTGTCACACATCAATAGGGCTTTTTGTTTTGCTTTCTGAAGAGTTAGCATAAAACTCAGCCATGACAAAGCCTTCAAGTTGAAAAATCTCAGTGCATCACCATGAGTGAGTCTCTGTACACTCAGCCTTTCATGGTTACAAAGACCAATGTTGAGTAATTGACAGCAATGCATCCACATACACACACACACACAAATGCATGTGCACAAACATGTTTGCTGTTTATCATATTAATAATCATATTTTTAGCATACTTATCCATACATTGCCCTTACTGTGGCCCTAAAATCATTCTGTTTAAAAATAATAATAATAAAAACGGTTTCTACATTTACCAAAAGATAAAAATGTATCGACTGGAATACATTATTTTCTTAAAAATTGCAGTGAAGAAAATAACATTTCACTGCTTATTCTCCCTAAGTGCCGGCATCTTAACAATAAACTTTCTGTGAACTTTAAGACATTACATTACATTGTTATGTTTTGCAGCAATTTTCTGTTAATAACAGCAAAAATAATTAGAAAAATAGATAACTTGCATGTTGTGTATAGATTATAATGTAGGCTTTCATTTTATATCATCATTAGAGAGAAACATAAAATCATAACTTTTGTTCATTAAATTTAGTAGACGCTCTTACACAGTTTCCTTTTTTAAAATAAATCCATTTATACAGCTGGATATTTACTAAAGCAATTCAGACTAAGTACTTTGCTCAAGGGTACAATGGCCAAGCTCAACCGGCCAATCAAACCTCTCAGTTAGAAGCCCAGCTCCCAAACAATTTAATGCTGTGAACAATATCACATTTACATTTTACATTTTAAGCAATTAGCAGATGCTCTTATCCAGAGCGACTTACAATATGTGCATTAATACATGGTATTCAATCATATCATGATAAATCATAGTTTGCGCAAGAGATCAGTGCAGTAATACAGGAATAGACATCATTTTTGGCAGCTGTAAACCATACCTGTAACACCGGGCAGGAAAAGGTTAGTAAAACATTTTTTTTTTTTTTTAGTTTTAAACAAGGATACATATTACAAAAAGCAATATTAAACATGTAAGCAGTGGTGATGACAAGTAGTTAGATGTACAGATTTCAGTGGTAGTGGAGTCTGAAGAGGTGACATTCACGACAATAACTATATCAAGGACAGTAGTGCATTTTGGTTAAATTGTCAATTTGTCCAGAAACTGCAAAATCAGATTAATGAATACAATCTGATGTATTTTAAATAAAAATGTCATTTAGAATATTGTAAATTAATGGCAAGGTGACTAAAGTCCTAAAATAATGTAGGCCTACAGGGGATTATCCGGTAAATTATCATGAACAGTACCTTGCATGCTATGAGCATACCTCTTTAACTTGTCTGACTCAGCCTGGCCAAGAATGTTCAGAAACTACAAATAAGAAATACAATTTGTTTCAGATTTTTCCCTCCAGTTTTTCTCCCAAGGCCAATTTCACCCTCTATTGATTCAATTACCCTCCCCACGAGCCCGCCGCCTGGAAGTACGGGGATAGCCGCCACCCTGGGACCAGCAATGACAAGACGGGCCCCACCGAGCCATCGACCGTGAATCCCATAAGCGGTAACCAGGGCAACCTGCACTCCACGGGCAAGTGCTTTTATCGGTTGAGCCACCCAGGGGCCTAGGAATAGTTCTTGACTAAGCACAGAAAAACCAGCTCAGAGTAATTAAGCATTTAGTTATACGTATCCTATGCAAGTGACAGCATGTTCTTTATTTTATTTTTTATAATGGCCGGGCCACACGTCTGACAAAGTAGAACAGGTGGCAAAGACATAGCAGAGATAGAACCATTAATACCTAATAATTTATCCTTGTCCTTTAGACAGTTAAATCCCCATGATTCACCCAAACCTATTTATTCTGTTCACAAAGAGCCAAATTAACTAATAAACTAATAGCGGCACTGGTGAAAGTAATAACTTAACCGCTGGTGGTAAATGGAGTAACTGGAGCGGCAAACGCTGTAAGATGCAATCATGTAGTCACAGCTAAACATCACATTTATGGGGAAATTCTGTGTAACTGCAGGGCCCTGTCCTTCACTGTAAGTAATAGCCTACATTTAAGCCATTTTTTTCTCCATTCGTACACAACATTTTTTTTTTATATCAGTGACCATAAACTCATTATGAATTGTAGGTATTGACAAAAAACATGTCCTTTAAAGTACTGCTATAGTCAGTGCTGAATTTGATTGACTGCCCCCCACAACGCTTAAGGTACATTCACATGGGGTTTCAGGCAAGCGGAAGGCATTGTTTTTCAATGGAGCCCTGGCATTGGCTTGCATCGCTTGCTTTAAAGCTTAGGCTGCTTTGCGAATGCCTTCCACACTTTATAGCGATGTCCAGTCAATTGCAAAATCAAAGGGAGGATAATACTCCATCGACAGAAAATCCACAAAGTGGGAGTTGGTGACTGGTTCTTCTTCTTCTTCTTCTTCTTCTTCTTCTTCTTCTTCTTCTTCTTCTTCTTCTTCTTCTTCTTCTTCTTCTCCTTCTTCTTCTTCTTCTTCTTCTTCTTCTTCTTCTTCTTCTTCTTCTTCTTCTTCTTCTTCTTCTTCTTCTTCTTCTTTTCTTCTTCTTCTTCTTCTTCTTCTTCTTCTTCTTCTCCTCCTCCTTCTTCTTCTCCTTCTTCTTCTTATGATTACTACAGAAAACCATGTATGTAATCATACAGTTTAAGGGCATTTAAGGAAAAAAGTAAGATCCAATATCCAATAATTATTGTTAAATATTTTGCAGACATACTTCATTCAACAGTGCATCAACAAGTTAAAATGTACTCCTCTGGTGATGTGTCTAAATAATTGGCTACTTCAGTACTGATGAATAAGAATCTGTGGGAGGACATATTATATGAAGAAGAGATGCAGGGACAATAAAGCTTTTCAGAATATTCTGGAGGAATAAGGAATGGTCTCCAAGGCAACAAAGGGTAGCGGTATAAGCGCATAGACGTGCTGTAAGATTTGTGGCAATAAAATAGCACGTCGTATTCCCGCAACATAATGCCAAAGACAAGATGACAATAGTCAAAAATGATTAAAAAACACACAATAAAATAACAGTCTGTGACAGAAACTGTTGGGATAGCTCAAAGCCTAATCAGAAGTTACAAAGCTGTTTTTTGAATAAGCAACAAACAGATTTTTGGAGGAAGCCTTTAATAATATGGCATTTCATGACTTACTTTCGTTATAATAATAAAATAAACTATAACTACCTACCTACCTACCGACACATTGTGGTCTGAACTGACTTCACCAGCACATTGGTACAGTAGTCACATTTAAAGTTAAAGGCATTCTTTTCAAGAAAGAATATGTTGCAAGCTTTTCATTTCTATAATAAGGACTTTGTATATATCTTTCCTCAACAGAAAGCAATTTAAAATAAAAAAATGCCCTGTTCTTATGTCAAAGACACTTGTTTCTAATCAATACCCCTTTTCACAGTTTATTTCAATTTTCTCCACTTTTCTGGCATTTTGTGGAGGGCTGCCAATGTCTCACTGTCCCCTCAGGGCAGTATGAAATTGATCTGAGTGCCCTAAGGCTTGTTTCTTTCTCTTTTTTCACTTGTTAAAGCTCAAAAGACACAACATTGAAGCACATTGGTCCAGTTCTGTGTTATATACATGCACACAACATATGGCTGCAATACAAATAAGTAAAATGAAGAGGCTTCACATTTGAGTAAAAGAGAAAGGCTCAGGTAATCACGTGAAATATGGGGAAGCGAGATCTGCACACAAAGGAATCATGATCTTGCATGCCACCCTCAGATCTGACATTGGATAGATGGAATAGCTGAGGCGGTGGGCGTATGAGAGCATGGTGTCAACAACTGCGCCAGGGAAAGCTATGAATGTGTGCGTTGACTAGAATCACGTATCCACAGGGATCGATCTCTGCTTCTGCTCAACAGGCTTTCATCTTGCCAGGCGATGGGAGTATGAGGTATCATGACACCAAAATTCAGAGCTACAATTAGCTGTCAATCACTGACTTGTTTCAACCAATCAAAAGGTTTTGCTCTCCACAACAAATCACAATGATTGGTTCAAATCTTTGAGTTACTGGTAACATAATGGTAGCTCCACCCATTTTTGGTGCTATAATACCTCATTCACCCAATCACTAATCTTACCTATTTATAATTCGTTTTTGTAGAAAGGAATGCAAGATTAATCAAGCAAAGCCCTAAAACATGCTTGTGTTTTGATTGAATGGTGATCATGTGCTTGTTAGCTGTGAAACTACAAACACCTGCAAGACACCTTTCCAGATTTTAAAATCAAATCAAATGTATTTTTATAGCGCATTTCACAAAGCATTTTTCACAATATGCAACATCTATTTTCATCAATATTCATAATTCAAAATTCTTATTTCCTATGATTGTACATTTTAGTTAGTAACATTTAGTAACATGTTTCCTTGAAACGTCTCAAGGGCTGCAGGAGTGCTTTCCAATTTTACTGCCATTTAAAGAGTTTTTATTTTTACATTTTACATATTAAGCATTTAGCAGACGCTCTTATCCAGAGTGACTTACAAGATGTGCATTAATACATGGTAGGAACAATCATAGTTAGCGCATGAGATCAGTGCAGTAATACAGCAATAGACATCATAGCAGGCATCTGCGTACCATACCTGTAACACTGGGAAGGAAAAGGTTAGTGTAATTATTTTAGCTAGATGTACAGTGTTCAGTGGTAGTGGAGTCTGAAGAGGTGGGTTTTGAGTCTCTTGCGGAAGATCGCAAGTGATTCCACGGTCCTGACCGATTGCCGCTGCCAGGCGCCCGGAGGGATGGGGCAGTCAGTTTACCAGAGGAGGCGGAGCGGAGGGGTCTGGGAGGGGTGTAGGGAGTGATGAGTGACTGGAAGTAAAGGGGAGCAGTACCTCAGGCCGCTTGAAAAGAAAATTTCAAATTTCAAGTATTTCAAGTATATATTTGACCAAGGTCAGGTTTGTCCATCAGCACTGATATGGCTGTGTTACTCGTGAAAAGACTCTAAAGGCTAAAGAATACTTTTAAACGATTATGTTTTGAGGCTAGATTCGCACTGCTTGAAATTAGCACTTTCAGCCAGAACACCTCTTCCCCTCCCCATTATTTACAGTCTTTCCCAAAATTAGCTAATTGTGGTTCTTAAAGCTTCGCTGGCTTTTTCTCGGACCTTTGCGTCCTCCCTCCAATTTAGCTACTGTTACCACTGACCACAGCACTGAGGCAGCCTGCTGTTGATGACTGGTTGCGTGTCAGTAACGCGACTGGTTATACCAGTGTGACTTCAGACCTTTCAACAAAAATAAGCTGTACTTCAGTATTTCTTGCAATTGTATGTACTGCTTCCGATTATTATTATTTTTCTGATTCATTATTATGAAGGTAATTTCATGTGGTGCAATATGTGGGGCCCTGTCTGAGGCCTAATTTATAGATTGCCAGGCATAGATATGACTGGATATGAATGGAATACACAGCTAGAACTGCCATCACTCCACATACCTTAGGCCACTGATCAAAGGATATGATCCAACAAAGGGAATATTCATTTGTGAATATACCGTAATAGACTTTTGAATAAACACAATCCCATGCAGGCGTAAGTAATTGCTTGTGAGCACATGGTTTGCAATGGTATTCCCAGCCGCGTTCCTCATTTTTTATAAAAAGGCGTTTGAAATTGATTGGATTTCTTCTGAGAAGATCAAAATATTTGGAGGACCCACTTCACATGTATCATTTCTGGTGGTCATTAGTTATTACATTTTAATCTAATCCCCACAAGATTTGGCTCTAACATTAAATATTAAAGATGATCATATTCATTAAATGCAGTGTTGCTGCTTGCTCTTAGCCTACCCAGTTTTGTTTGAATTCAAGATAATCATTTAAAAAAGCAACAGTGCCCGAGGTTTATAAATGATATACATATTTATTTACTATTTTGTAGAAACTTAACATATTCAAATGAGTCTTCCAACTTACTCACGCCTGCTGAAATCTGTAGGGATTGGCCATGCTTTCATCTGGTTGGGATAAAATTAACATGCGAGACCCAGAGAAAAAAGTCTTCCTTTTCCCATTTATTCCAACCAATACTTTTCAATGTTCAATGTTGCTTCAAACTACTCTAATATAAATAAGTCTGCATGTTGTATCTGTTGCTGGACTTGCTGTATCTTCTGATTGTATTTTCAAATTTAGACATGCGCATTTTGTACTCTACAACAAAATATATAGAGCTTGACCTGTACAAATTTTTCATTCAGACGAGTATTTCATTAATGGATCGATCAAAGGACACTGAAACCTTGATTAATGGGAAAACGATTTATGTATAACGAGGCTCAAAAAGTCCAAAGAGAATTCCATTGCAGTTAACTGATTTACACGAGAGGTATCACAATCTGCTGCAGTTACTCTCCAGTGTCGGTCACCAGTCCAAATGTCTGGTGATGGATGGCCCAATAACTGTGCCTCTCCAGCATCGAGCAATTGTCTGGAAATGTGTATCATCATGTGTCAAACTGGGCTTGGCTGGAGTGGAAAATAACAGAAAATAACAAACACGCTGTTTTGCCAACTGGTTCAATTACTTTTAGTTCCGTAATCACCAATAGCGTATCGGCAATATGTGATAAAAATCATATTAAAAAAATTAAGAGAGAGGACCATGGGTTGTCTGCACTGGTTATCTCCTTTCACTTAGTGAAGGTAAACATTTCAGATGAAACCAAGGATCTCCTTTCTCAACGTAGACCTGCATAGAACAGATCAGGGCCCTTATGTATAAAGACTCTCAGAGTAGGACTACTGGTTTAGGATGAATTTGGCCTTCTTGTTCAAAATGGATATGGTCAGGATATGGACAGGGGAAACCTGATCCCAGATCAGCATTCCTACTCGCGGAGATGCTTTATATATATGGGCCCAGGTCTGACACTTATCTCAGTTGACCTTTGAACATTTCTGGGACGAATAAGCTCGAGCACTCATCTAACACGTTCTTTTAAGACAGGCACCACTATCGCCGCCTTTTAATCTAAAGTGTTTTTTTGGATTTTAGCCAAGCCTGCCAGATCAGCTGTGAGATTCTTTTGTCCAGCAACAACTTCAGGTGACAGAAATTCCCCCCCGTTGCAGAACCATAGATCCACTGCATCCACTCTCCTATGATTTGATCCTCAGGCTGTCAAATAGCAAAAATAATCCACATGCGTTTTGATACCAACAACGCTTTCCTGCATGTTTTTTCCCCAACAGGACAGGTCATGCATGATCCTTTTTCAGATGAGGGGAGGGATATTTGAGGACAGCTAGCCAACGTGAGCCAACAAAGAAATGGTGCACCTCAATCGTTTTTTTTCCCCACACATCCCTTTTTGTGTTTCAGGTTCATGTCGTATGAAAAGCCCCTGGGGTAGGATGTCTTATCTGTCCGTATGGGCAGATGGGAGCTTCAGATCAGGACAGCGAGAAGAGGAACCAGCAGGGACAGATCTGTGAATGAAATCCCTCTCAGCCCCAGTCAAACTTTGATCTGAGCATCATAATCCAGCCTGAGATTACAAGCACTCTGTATGACACCACTCTAAGAACACATGCCCCGTGGAAATCAAAGACATTATTCACAGAAGGTGAAATATCGCTGCCGTAAACAGCAATGTCAGGCAGCAGCGGGACCCTCGGGGAACGCCTGTTATTTGCATTTGGGTCCTTGTCTAGTGTAAAGCAATATTTTACAGCACGTATCAACGACGCAAGGTTCATTGACAGTGCGGCGCGGTGCAAGTTTGACGGAGCCCCCCTCTGAAATAATCATATACATTATTATTTCAGTGATGAGCTCAGTGTGTGGGAGGACTATATTTATGTGGCTCCAGTAATTTACACATGTAATGCCAGAGTCAGCCAGTGGGGGGGGGGGGGGAGGGGGGAATTCTATGGTAAAAGGGTAAATATGATAATGCTAATGATTCCTCAGTGACTGAGTCAGGCACATTCTGACTTTAAGTGTGTTACGCCTGCTATGTGCAGTCTTTACTCTGACAGATGTAAAAGCATCGCATTGGAATTAAAAGCATGAAGGAATGGCCCTGCTAGCTGGGTTGTTGTGTCACACAAACTGTGTTTTACTAAACAACAATATGTAACTAATAATCAAATAAAAATTCAAAAGCTTTTTAACTCATTGGCAATGACTATGTGCCATTACCACGTCACAATTATGGCAATGATATCATTATGGACTCACGGTGACATCCACATGCGTATGATATGATTCCACGGTAAAACCAGTGGCATAGCTGATGTCGTACGTCATCTGAAGTCTAAAGAATTATTGTTTAGACTTTTCTAAGGCACTTGTGCGGTGACAAACAGCTTTATTTCAGCACAATAATAAACTGTGTCTCATCATGATGGGCCAGGAAGTGACACTTGGGTGACTCAACTGAGGTGCTCAAGCAATGCAATTACTATACCTGTACTTTCACAGTGAAAATATGGGTGTAGTTAGGGTTAGTCATTTAGGGCTACTTTCACAGTGAAAATGTGAGTATGGTGGAATATTAGTTACGGGGTGGCTGGGCCTAACCCATATTTATACAGCACCGGCACTATTCTGGGTCTTCAACAGAAACATACAGAATACAATATATAGGTGTTTGCATAGCCAAAATGATAACTGACCACCGTATTTGGTCACACTGCATACTGCACAATGGTGTATATTATGATAAAGAATGCTATGGTCAAATGCAAATGCTTCATGGTCATTTCGTTCTAAACAATAATCTACAGTAGTTATCTTGAGCTACTATGCTTTAATAAATAATGTATTTATCAGGTTTACACATATTTCAGCTTCTGTTTTTATGTAAATGTAGTGTCATTTTATTTCAAGAACTATGCCAGTTTGGTTCTGTTAGCCCGCTGGTATCCATATTATCAGTTTTGCTGGTACAGACTTTCAATCCGGCAATTAAGGTGGGTATCCACATGTGCACCCCCACACTGTTTTTCATTTGGATATGTGTGCTCCTTAGCTCTGCTATACAGAACTGAGTCTCTCCCTCAACATGCTTTTCCATTGTTTGTGTTTATGGGGAGGAGAACAATATAAAATTTAATTTTAATAAACTAGCTGTTGCGGAACTACTTTTTGTCCCAAGTATACACTTCAGACAGTCTGTGAACAAACAAATTGGCAGCCGTGCATTTCTCGTCGTCAGTGTACTGAATGCAAATGTTTGTCCATGATTGAAGAACAGCACTCAATGGAAAAAGTCACTCCTTTCTTTATTAAATAAAATAGAATGTCAAAAGTAATGTGCAAAATGTAGTAACATATGCATTTCCTTACTTTATATATCTATTCATACTGTGCACGTGCCTTTTCTTGTTTCTATGTGCATAAATTGATTACTAAAACCAGTGTTAGCACTTTAAAAAGCTTGTTTATCAATGCTAGTTATTATGAATGCTTTATCAGTGCATCACCTCCAATCTTGTGTGTTATATGGATACGAGTGCCTTGCTTTTCCAAACGACCACAGGTATAAGAGTAAGGTGTTGTGATGTGGATTAAAATGTGTCCCTGCCATGTCAAAGGCGGAAAAGAAGGTGGAAAGACACCACTTCCCTTCACTGAAGTGCTCCAGCCATTCCAACAGCGTACAATAAAAAGGCAGTTTCCGATACCCTCAAAAAGAGGGAGAAATAGCTCGCTATTGATCTTTCGAACATTACTTAAAACAGATTCATGCTCGTTGAATGGACTGTCACAACACTGCAATCACGCGCTGGAGATGCCAGGCCTTTTAACTAAATGACATTAAGCTAATCCTGCATGGTGATTTACAGACTGCGGTAAAGACAGCTCTACCTTGGCTGAGAGACTGTTCAAAACAAATACCGCCAGTGGCAGGTCCAGTTTTATTTATTCTTTGCGTTCTTCTTTTGAAGAAATGTCCCTTTCCTAAAACAAACACGGCATAGTCTGCCATTGCATTGACCGTGTTTTCTGTGTCACTATGAAAATGCTATATTTCCAGAATGGAATTTTGGCAATGGCTCCGATCTGTTTACTACCTGTCAGGAATCAGGAGTCAGCTCGAGCATCAAGACTATCAATCACTCTCTCTCTCTCTCTCTCTCTCTCTCTTTCTCTCTCTCTCTGTGTGTCTGCTGCTTCTTCTGTCTGCCTGCTGCTTCCCTCTCTCTGTCTGCTGCGCTCCTTTTCTACATTTGCTGCTTGTTCTTTCTTGGTCTGCTGCTTCTTCTCTCTGTCTGCTGCTTCCCTCTATGTCTGCTTCTTCCTTTTCCTGTGTCTGCCGCTTCCCCCTCTCTGTCTGCTGCTTCCTCTTCCTCTTCCTCTGTCTGCTGCCTCCCTCTGTCTGCCTAAAACTTCACTCTCTGTCTGCTGTTTCCTCTCTCTATCTGCTGCTTCCTCTTCTCTGTCTGCTGCTTCCTCCTTCTCTGCCTCCTGCCTCTCGCTCAGTGTCTGCTGCTTCCTCTCTCTCTCTCTCTCTCTCTCTCTCTCTCTCTCTCTCTCTCTCTCTCTCTCTCTCTCTGTCTGTCTGCTGCTTAATTACAAATGTAGAAATACAAAAGCTATTCAGCTGTTGAGAGAGCTCAGCTGTGAAATGTAATATGGCTACACTCTTTAACTCAGTTAAAGGGTGCAGGTTCAAATCCCAGGTGGGGCTTTGCCATTGTACCATTGAGCAAGGTGCTAAACATGAATCTAAGCAAATAATGTGCTCAGACCACACGAGTACACAAAGGATTGGATCTAAATGACTGCCACATTGACGTCATACTAAATAAAGAGATGGCCTTGTGATCTTACCTTATGTCTGTTCCGGCATGACTATATGTATTATAGTAAACATTCTCATTCAAAGGCCTCGGTGAAGGCCGATTCCATATGAAGCTCATTGCATGTATTACCCATTCATTTATTATGTATAATAGCCATTCAAGTAGGTGATGTAGTCACATTTATATAAACCTTCCATACATTATAAAGCTTTCCTTTAAATCTTGAAATCAAGGTAAGGAAGATCAAAGTGCACACATTTTACATATAAATATATACAGTATATATATATATATAATCTCACTCTCTCTCTGTCTCCTCTCTCAAGCTGACTTGCGCTCTCTGTCTCTCACTCTTTCCCTCTGTCTTTCTCCTCTCTCTCTCTCTCTCTCTCTCTCTCTCTCTCTCTCTCTCTCTCTCTCTCTCTCTCTCTCTCTCTCTCTCTCTCTCTGTCTCTGTGTCTCTGCTCTTCCTACCTCTCTCTCTCTCTCTCTCTCTCTGAGGAAAAGCAGTTTTCTCGATTCAGACTATTGTTGGACAATGCCTGCAAATTCTGTTCAAAAAAAGGCAGATTTTGTGTGTCCTAAAGCATATTCACAATGACCCCATGACCACCCTCCCCCCCACTCCACCAGAGTCGTGGCCTCCCCCTGTTTGTTAGCAACTGGAGCTTCTTCAGCACCATGGACAGCATCCACTCTGTTTCAGCTCAAGCTCTTTGGAGAGACTCTGAACCTTGACCCCTCAAGAGCACTTGCAGGTGTTTCTTCATCAGAGAGGCATGGAGTGCTGTCCCTACCAAGGATCCTCCGTCGGTCATAGCAGCACACATATGATGTCTGAAACAGGCTTGGGGTTCATTCAGGAACTTAATTGAAATGCAATTGATTCATTGAAAAATGGCCAATAACGTTCTATGGTGGTTTTTCAATGAGTTAATTGAATTTTAATTCACCCTGAAATTGACGGATCTGAAATGGAATTGACCCCGACCATGGTCCTAAACTGGTTATGAGATGCACGCGTTGATATAAATCAAAGTTTGTTTCAAGACTTCAGACTTTGTAGCGTTTAATTTGATCTGCGTCCATGGCCAAGCTTGTTTTCAGATGACCTTATCAATCATGATTTTCCAACAAATATTCCCAAAGCAGTGAAAACAAAGGATGCCCACGCACCAAAAAGTGCACGCCAATAAAATTATAATAAGTAACAGCTGAACAGGTCATAGGCTAAGCTGCAGAATGACGCACATGGAGGAGGAGTAGCATGGAGAAAAATGGTGCAGTTATTTTAAAAGTTAAATGTACAGATAACCCAAATTCCAGCAATTGCACACCACTTTTTTAGCAATGACTTCCTCATATATTACTTAGACATCACCGCGGTTTCACTATCTGAATTCCTTCCCACAGTCAGCTTGGAGCTTTCACAAGGGATGCTCATATGAAGATGACAGTCATCCGCTTTTAAGTAACTGACAAGCCTAATCGACAAAACACCGCGCGCACAGCTCATGCCATTCAATATATATGCATATTATCAGTGAACAACATTTATGTTTATGTTTATACTTACGCTACTATATGAATCACTTTGGGATCTAAATTGAAATTTGACTTGGAAAAAAATATTAATTCAACCTAAAAACAAACTCAAGTTTCTGCAAAGTCATCCTAAACATAAACAAATAAATAATATAAATCCACCTGCACTTCGCCAAACATCTTTTCCCGACGATTCGTTTGACCCGAGCAAGTTGAGGTGCATGCTCAAGCAGCTGTAGGCTACCGCTCAAACGTGCGTAATTTTAAACAATCATCATCACCACGATAAGAATAGTTAAATGGTTCATTGTTATATTTGATCGATTTCACAAATTATGCATGCATCAATCGAATTGCACCATGCCAAAGGCTACAAATAGCGACGTAATTGGTGATGACATCAACAACATTTTCATCAAATTGCCTTGAATTTACAGGGGCGTTCAAAAACGAACCAACATTTCACCGCCGGTCAAAGGACGAATTCAATTAAAATAACATCACAGTAGCTGTGAAATAAAATACAGCATATGCACTATTCAGGTAAAACGTTATTTCACTCTGGGAAAGCAGTTTCCACCGAAACATTCTTACGAATTCCAACATGCAGTAGTTGCGTAAATGTACATGCATGGAAGTAGAAAACAGCGAGTTTCACCTGTTAATACGACGCGCCACGAATTATTTTAAGTTTCCTGCTTGTTTCTTTTGCCCCCCCTCCTGGTCTCAAAAACAAAATCATAACGTACCCCCAAAAGTTATTCAGTTGCTTAGGTAATTTACTTGCCACCCATCAGCCATTCAGTCAGTCGTCCATTTTAACTCGGTTCGAATTTCGGTTTCAATACAAGGCGTCTTCATTCTGACAAGCGGCTCGCGCTCCGCCGAAGCATCTGTCAGTAGGTAGATTCCAACATGCCACTGAATAAATCCACGTACCGTGGAGATGCCGCGACTCGCTTCATGCGCAGTAGCGCGCGCGCAACACAGCAGCCCCAGACCAGTGTGCAACAGCTGACGGGGTGCCCCGCGCCCAGCTGCACAATCAGAAAACAAGCGGGGACAGTAAATAAATCCGTTTGGAGACGCCTGTGGGTTATCGAGGCGCATGCTAAGGACATGCACTCAAGGATACGAACAGGACAGCCTCTCACATTCCGTTGCTGGATTATGAGACGGTGATGTTCAAAAGTAGCAATCAGGTACTACAATGCAACGCAACCCAATGCAACAAATCGGATTGGTAACATAATCATTTATTCAATATCATTAATTAATTCTCTGTCATTCATTAATTATCTCACATGTAACCCCCGGGTCTGTAATGAATAAACAAATTAAACCAATCAGTGAACAGCACATCATTTATCACCACTGCAGTACTTACCATTATAATGCGAATAACATGAGAATAAACGAAATATAGGACTACAGGACACATGTAGAATCTATGCCATGGCGCATTGATCTGCCTGTGGTGACCCAATGCCCTATTAAGACACTTTATGTTGGTGTTTATTTTATTTTGGCAGTTACCTGCCTATACAGTGCCTCTTTAAAGTCTACCCCCTGTAAAAAAAAAAATACCTTTTGTTTTGCCTTACAGTCTTTCAGTCAATCAGACTTTTTCCACCTGTATTTCCACATTTTATCCTACAACTTCCAAGTGTCCAAATATCCCTTGGAGCACAGTCAAGACCATAATTAAGAAGTGGAAGGTGCATAGTACCACCAGGACCTTGCCTAGATCAGGCAATCCATCCAAGCTGGATGGCCGAGCAAGAAGGAGACTGATCATAGAGGCCACCAAAAGGCCAATGACAACTATAAAGGAGCTACTTTATGACAAAGAGTGGTCAATATGTGCATGTCTCAACAGTACAGAAAGCCCTCCTCAATTCTGGCCCATATGGTAGGGTGGCAAAAAGGAAGCCACTACTCAAAAAAGTCTTCATTCAGTCCCGTTTGAGGTATGCAAAAAAATACTCTGAGGATTCTGAAGCCATGTGGCAAAAAGTGTTGTGGTCAGATGAAACCAAAATATAAATTTTTAAATGCAAAATAGTTAAGTTTGGCGAAAACCCAATATAGCACATCACCCAAAGAACACCATCCCTACTGTAAAGAATGGTGGTGGTGGCATTCTGTTATGGGGTGTTTCTCATTAGCAGGGGCTTTCCCTTCTACCAGGATGGAAGGGACAATCGATGGAGCAAAATACTGAAAATGTATTGTGGAAAACCTACTGCTCTCTGCAAGAAAGTGGAATTTTGGGAAGGACTTTCACATTTCAGCATTCAGCACACAGCTAAAGCAACAGTGGAGTGGCTAAAAAACAAAAAGGTGAATGTCCTTGAGTGGCCTAGTCAGAGCCCTGACCAAAATCCTATTGAAACCCTGTGGAATGACTTGAAGAGCGCAGTCCATCGACACAATCCCCATGCAATCTGAGTGAGTTTGAACAGTTCTGAATGGAAGAATGGGCAAACATTGCCCAATCTAGGTGTGTAAATCTGGTAGAGGTATATCCAAATGTAATTCAAGCAAAGGGTGCTTCTACCAAGTACTAAATCAGTGTGGTGTAGACTTATCAATACAAGTTATTCTAGTTTTTAATTTTTAATTAATGTTCAGAATTCTGAATAAAATGTGTAAATAACGGTAGGAAAGGTCTGATTTAGTATGTTTTAATTTCAGGTTGTAGGGTGACATTTTTGAGACAGGATGCAATCTTTAAATGGGCACTGAATACATATCGAGGGATGCAACAGTGTAAGAAACGGACATGTGCAAACTCTAATCCACATTTAAAATAAAAAAATGTAAAAAATTGTCTATTAAAGAAACTGGCCTTTACTGTACTTCCCTGAACTGCAGTTGTCTTTCTACTGTGTGATTATGCATTCTCATCCATAATTTAAACAATTGGGTTGAAGATGAATGATTAAGTGACTAACTGAAATGGTGTGACATTTGTATTTATTTATTTATTTTAAATGTGTGTCTAAGTGTTGGCAAGGCACATATAATACCATGGTGATATAACATTGCTGCATTTAACAACTTTCTGAATATTTTAAAATGAGGGCATCATTTTGTGTATATAAATGTCAGAATTCACCTGCAACCTGCATACTTTATATAGGAAACACACCATTAAAACATTGCATGTATTATTTGGCCTCGCTGCCAAATCGTGTGCAGCCAAGCAAACACCCTTCTGATTGTTCTGTAACTGACCAGTCACAAATAATTCATAATATTTTACCACCTAGACATGTCTCCAAATTATCGTCTCTAAAATCCAGTCCAATAGGGTTATTTACATTTCCAGGTGACTTTCCAGGAGATATCTGTTTTGGATAACCACTGTTTGGTAACATCAAACCATGCGATATATTTTTAATTATTTCTTTTAAGATTTACAATTGCAAACCTGTAAGGAGAGGAGAAGGGGTCCTTATTTTATAGAAACCACACCGAAAAGTATGAGAGTATAATAGAAATGCTCAATAAGATACATAAAATAAACACTGAGAAAATCTCACATTTTTGATGTTTCTGTTTTGGAGAGTTCCAATACTGTTATATTTAAAAGATGCAATACTTTTTAAAATTCATACCCCAACATTAAAGGGTCAATTTCTGTCATTGTTAACAGCCGCTCTATGAGGAATGGTACATTGTGGGTAGGGAAGAACAGAGAGACACAAGAGTCATCTCGTAGACTTCTCCAGCTGAATTAGGGTCAGAGCTCTGTGTAGTCCACTGCGCTGCATCACACTGGGCTCTTGCCTAATCAACCTGCTTTTAAATGGCTGATGCATTGATTGATCAGAATGGAAGGCGGTTTTGAAACCCACTGAATTAAATGTCTGGCTTTGCAACTAAGACGTTTTATTTGTGTGTCTAGGGTAATCCCCCTTCTGCGCTCATGTTTCATGCAAAGGGAGAAAAACTGTTTTTGTTTGTATCTCTGTAAATACTCTGTAAATAAATATAGTTTATTATGCAGTAGCATGCTATGCTGTATGCGTATAATGCTTCCAATATTTATAACCCCTGCCATTGGATCATGACATTGTGACATCGTGACATGGTCATGACATTGGATCATGACATCGTGGTTCTGTGTTGCTCAGCAGGTAGAGCATGGCGTTGTCATGGTTGGCATGCTTAGGTTGTGGGTTTAATTCCCAATGGGACCACATATACTGAAAAATGTATGCATTCACTATTGTGAGCCACTTTGGATAAAAGCGTCTGCTAAATTGCATATCAAATATAAAATGACACATTGAAATTCTGTTGGTTAAAAAAAATCATGTTGATGCATTTATTACACAATTCCACTAGATCATTTCATACAATTTTCATACAGCTGCATATATATATATATACATATATTGTATTTTGAATTCAGAATACTGTGCGGAATGAATTTTGCTCCTCGCATTTTCAAAGAACAATGCCTTTACTGTTTTATATTTTCTGTCAATATAGGAAATACTAAAACATGAAATACATCTGCTGTGCTGGGCTGAGAGAAAAGGAATATTTGAAATGGACTGCGTAGGCCCGCGTTGCAATATGCCACCGCACTGAATACTAAATATGTTGAATGTCTCCTATCAATCACACAGAACAAGATCATGAACAGGTTTTCCAGTATTTGCATGTCCCTTCCTTACTTCTCTTTATTTCCTTCCCTCGTCCATCTCAGATCACAGACACCTTTGTCATGCTGCAGATGTGCTTCTTAAAATTCAGCGTACACTAAAGGTCAGTGGATAATGGACTTCATTTTATTCATAGAGGGTTTACAGTGGAGATGGTGTGACTCTTGTGTGTGCAATGTAAACCAAAATGCTACAGTGTGGTTCTGTGTGGTTCAGTAGGTAGAGCATGGCGCTTACAATGCTTAGGTTGCGGGTTCGATTCCCATTGGGGCCACATATACTGAAAAATGTATGCATTCGTTACTGTAAGTCATCTTGGATAAAAGCATCTGCTAAATGGAATATATGTGTATAGAACCAACACATTATACCTACCCCCACACCCCCACCCCATAATGCTACAATTAGCTGTCAAACACTGACTTGTTTGAACCAATAAGAAGGTTTTTCTCTTCAAATCAATTGAATATGGTAGCTCCACCCACTTTTGGTGAAAGTATGGTGTTGTCCAATTGAGTCAAATTGAGTATGTTCGAATTAACAAAACACACTCAAGTGATTCATAATATAGTAACAGTATAATACTATAATATAATAATATTATAAATATAATAATAGTCACAAGTGAAAATATATATTCAAGAATTTTAAAAAGAGATGAACCTTACACCTAGCTGCACTATACAATGGTCTGTGGTCAAGATGACCTAAGCAGTCAATTAAGGCAGGTGACTATTCCTGACAAATCGTTTTCATGTCAAGGCAGTAAAATATAATGTGAGATTTCTAGAATGCAGAAAGGGTTTCAAAAATATGCACCAAGATTATTTCTTTTAAAAGTTAAGACACTTTTAAAAGCAAGAGATTAAAAAGATATCCAGGGACAATATGTATAATGAAAACTAATCTAAGTTCAGTAAAATCTTCTGTGCTTTCCTATGATGATAATAGTGACAATAGAAGGAGGGAAAAAATGACAAAGCGTCAGCTATTTGTATTCATAGATTAAATTTTCAAACTTAAATTGTCATCCAGTTTTGAAATGACTTTGAAATGGCTTTGAAATGGCTTTGAAATGCATTGTCTGTTCTCAGATTGCAGTTGAAGTAATATTCAACTCAGGGTCACGTATTATATGCATGGTGCTTTTTGTTGAATACTTCCACCATTCTCTGAATGACAAGTACTTGAAACATTCTTTTTTAGGGCTCCAACATTGTGCACGCCCGGGCTTGTGAATTTAACAGCTGCATTGCATTTTGGGTTTGTGCCTCGATTCTCCCGGATGGATAAAAGATTTGCTACACAATGGCAATGCTCACAGGAGCAGAAAAGACGTCAAGGGCATAATTTGCCAATTCACTTAATGGAAGATGCCCAAGTGCTCTTTTATTTCGGAATCATTCACCAAAGCAATTCTGTCATCTGTCAGAGACCCATTGATTTGAGATTCCTTGACTTGGTTAATGTCTACATTTGTCCTACATTGCTAATCTGTAAGATCTGCGTGCTTCTAAGATGAACTGGGGAATAAATAGGACAGTGAAAAATGTGCCATGGCGCTCAAAGCCTTGCTGGCGCAGGGGCCAGTGTGTCCCTTAAAGAGGCCCCCACTGGATGGACAAATTGATTATTTGATGTTATTTCAGTGTCTTGCACCTTATGGTGTCCAGGCCATATGGGCTTATAAGACACTATCATACAGCAGTAGGCTCATACCCTTAAGTGCTTTTACATTTAGTCTTCATAAGGGTATTATTTACATCACACACAACGTACAATATACAATAAATAATAATGTGGATAGGTGATAGGCCTAAATATTGAAATTGAAAGATACAATTAATTTAGAATTCATGTGATGCTTCTTGTTGTCGGTGAGAAAAATCCCCCATGTTTTGTTCAGATACAGTATACAGGATTGATGAAACCAGTTTACCATTGAAGCCATTAATTTAGTGGCAGCTTGTTTACTTGTTTTGCACATACATAGACCACTGTATCATCTGTGCACATTTAGAGTGTTTACCCCAGTGCATACTGATGTAATATCATTAATGTATCAACACAGCAGAGGACCAAGTATGGATCCCTGAGGGACCCCAACTGTGCAGTACCTGTAAGAGGATTGACTATTATTAATTCAAACACTGCTTTCTTTCTGTTATGGAAGACTCCATCCATGTCAATGTTTTGCCAGAGAGGTTAGATTTTAAAAATTAGGGAGTATCACACTATGGCTGACTGTGTCAGAAGGTATTTTCCGGTCTAGGAACACAGCATCAACAACATCCCTTGGACACCTGCCTGCCTTTCTGTGAGACTGAGATACCAAATGAACTGGTTAAAATCATGAGATGTGTTATGACCCACCTCATTGTCTCTGACTGGAAAATAGATATGTTGTAAAAGGGATAAAGCCAAACTTACATGTGTGTGTATATAAAGTTAACAAGTGAAACAAAATAATTGGCAGTTAAGAGATGAAGCAGTTCCACAACAGATTAAAAGAGGCCTGCCCAGTCTGTTGAGCGCTCACTCCATGACTAGATCATTCTTCAGGCTGACAGTCAAAAGACTAGAGCCAAAATGTGTCCTTTATTCTGTTATTTTCTTCAGACATTTTAAAAATAATAAGTGAAAACAAAGCACATAGCACAAACCGAGTAGTCTGGAACAACATTTGAAAAGGTGATTTCCATTAACCAAGTATACAGAAAACGGAAAAGTGGAAGAAAACTAGATTCCCAACAAAACGAAAGGGAAATGAGGCCACGAAACCATCAAATCCTGCGGCTGTGTGTCTCACACAATCTCCAGACTTGCTGGGCTGCACAGATGGCTTCTTATTAAAACTCCAAGCGCACCCACCAAACAGTGTTTAATAATAATGACAACAGCAGAATGGAACATGATCCAAATTACCAAAAACACAGACTGGACTCTCAAACAAGTGCCTTAGAGAAATGCCAAGCCGTTAAATATTGTCACACCTTTTCACAGCGAATTTTATTCATAGTTTCCGCCAGTTCTTGCCATAAATCGCATCATACCCTTTTTTCCTCTGGGGGACAAGAGCACAGTTTAATCCCCTCTTGGTGTGGTATGACAATGGCATAGGCGCCAAGATAAAAATGTGTGGTGTGTGTGTGTGTGTGTGTGTGCTTGTGTGCATGAGAGTGTGTGTGTGCAAGTGTGTGTTTATGCATGTGTGTGTGTGTGTGTGCAAGTGTGTATGTGTGTGCGTGTGTGCATGAGAGTGTGTGTGCGTGAGTGTTTATGCATGCGTGTGTGTGTGTGTGTGTGTGTGTGCTTGTTTGTGTCTGTGCCTGCATTTGTATCTGTGAGTAAGGAGAGAGCATGGCCCTAATCCAGACAGCAAATTGCCAGGGTATCTTAATGCATTTGCTTTGGATGACATCTGGGGATTCAACAATCAACCTTGACCACACTCAGTGGGGCCATGCAATCATGCGGGATTCTTAATCTCCACACGCCTTCTGATACCCTCCACACTGTGCTTCCTTTCCTGCTCCTCCCCTGACCCTCTCTCTGCTGCCGGCAGCTCTGAAAACTCCTGCCTTTGTTTTGAAACTGCTCAATAAAATATCTGATTACAGCATAATTTGCTTTCATCCCACATCACGTGGGTGCATCATTCTGAGAATGTCTCCTTCCCCTTTACAGCGCATCTTGTATTATTTCTTCTTGTGAAGGAATTCACAAATAAATATTTAATACTTTTGGTGCAGTCTGCGTGATGTTATTGCTTGCTTTCTAAGGCACTTCCTGCTGGCGGCCTGGTCATTATTTTCCCAAAGAGGTCTATGGTTGAAATTGGACAATGGCATTTGTCCGCAGACAGTTCCATCTGAAGGCTTTTTGTCGTTTCTTAAGGCTATAGACTCAATACAGAGCTGAGGCTAAGAAACAGATGCGCCCCTTTCTGCTTTTCTTGACTTTGGCTTCATGTTTTGCTGCGCTGGTCTGTAAAGTGACCTAGCAGGCTATACAGTAATCTTTCTATACCGTCTGCAGATTTGTACACACACAGGTATATCTCCACACAGCCTTTTGTGTTTCCTTCCACTGTCACGTTGTCTTTGTCCTTGAAGCCATTTCAAAGATGATTCAGATCACTGAGGAACAAAGCTAACCCAGCACAGTAACATACATGTATGTACCCAGCCAATCATATGATTTCACCTGACTGTGCGTGTTTGTGTGGGCGGATGGATGTGATGAGTGCCACTGCAATGTGTGTGTGTGTGTGTGTGTGTGTGTGTGTGTGTGTGTGTGTGTGTGTGTGTGTGTGTGTGTGTGTGTGTGTGTGTGTGTGTGTGTGTGTGTGCATGTGCTCGTATGTGTGCATGCATGCATGTTGTGCATGTGTGCACGTGTGTGCATGTTAAATAAAAATAAAAACTGGATTGTCCATGCATTTCTTTCTTGTGAAGAAGGCTCACTCCTGCAAATGTAATCATGGGCTGGCTAAATTTATTCATCTGCTTAGAGAACGGAGGAGCCAACAGTTTGATAGGATTCAAAGTCCAAGTGTTCTTCCCTCCTGAGCCACTTTAACAAGGACATCCCTATCTCCAAAGCCTCAGTCGCAGGGACAAATCGATATGAGTTTGTCAACTGATGTCTCAACATTTTTTATCATCTGCAGTCCCTTTCGACTGTTAAGTGCACTGTGCATTCCAGTATCTGTGCTGAAAGGTACAAGCAGTTGCACCTTCAGATCTTTTCTTTCTTTTTTTAACAAAAACCTTTTGTGGCAAGATGATGTGAGAAAGTGAGACATCTAGTATAGGTTTCGGTTTCTGAGCAGCCTCTGCAGTCTACAGGGCACAGAATGCTACCCCTGACAGATGGCCAATCAGCGAACACTACCCCTGACAGACAGCCAATCAGCGAACACTACCCCTGTCAAACTGCCAATCAGTTCCTGCCGTACTGGGCGTGTGTACGCAATTTATGTTTACAAATATTTTTTTGTGTATATACATATTTTTGACATATTTTTGACTTCACTCCATACACAGTCACCATCGGCCCAGATTCGATACCAGATTGCAGGGCCCATCCACACACTAGAACAGTGCCATAACAGGATAAGCCACCCAGAAGGCCCAAAATAGATATTCTTGAAATCCTGTGCAACCTCCATACCCATCATTGCAACCCCCACTATCAATTAGTCAAAACTCAAAACTCAGTCACAATTTTTGGTAGGTTTTTTAAACGTCAAAAACGAATCACTGCACACTGCCTTTTTGGCTGTCACTCTTCCGAGAATCACAAATATGTGAGAGAATGTTTCTGTGGCTCTGAAATTCTGTTCCCACCCAAGGAACCGCCGGGTCAGGCCTGTTGCATTTAAAAATGTTGCATGACCCACGGAATCAAAGGCAAGGAACGGCTTCATACAACCTTACAACCTTCGTAAACTGTGCTTTTATATGGGGAGCGGTATACATAAGCCATTTAGCAGACGCTTTTATCCAAAGCGACTTACAGTAGTGAATGCATACATTTTTTGGTATACGTGGTCCCAATGAGAATCAAAGCCACGACCTAAGTGTTGTCAGCACATTTGGTAATATTGAAACCGATTCCAGGGCACAGGACAGTGGAGTCGATGTGCTCTCGCATGCTGAACCACCGAAGAAGCTATATTAGAAGGTTAACGTTTTAATCACAGCTCACCGTGTGAATGATGTGTAATCAGGGTGATTTGTGTAATTGGCGCCCTGGAGAGCTTCTGTCCTGGCTGTGCGGAGTGGCAGCTTGGACGGAAAAGGTTGCTTGCCTGATGTAATACCGTCCTCCTCTTTGTGCTTCTCGCATCGACTCACCCACCATCTCCTCCTCTGGTGGTTGACCCTGTCTGCATGAGAAAGGACCCCCGGGTCAGCACCGCCGCTCAGTTGAATAATTCAATCAATTTGCAGCCCGGAGTTACAAAAAATGAAGGTTATCAGTTTGAATATATTCCATCGTGGATGTCGGGTAAACAGGCTCTTTGTCTGAGGAACGGGTGAAGGTTCGAGGAAGTAATGACACTTACTAGAGGAGTATTGCAGCACCTTGTGTTCTGTGGAATTTTTCTACCCTATTTAAAGTGATCATCATTGTTATTGGGAGTTTGGGTTACAGAAAGAACTTACAGAAACTGGCTTCAATTTGTGTTGAATATTGTGGGGTGGGGAGGCAATCCAAAAAAAGGGGGTCTTGGGATTCTCCCCTCTAAAAATGTTACATGATAAGATTTAAATCTACCATAGCCTATTCCTGAACAGTAAAAGAGAAAATAAAACCTCATCTTAGCAAAAGTTAGCTTCTCATTTTATGCCAGCAGATGATTTAATTCATTTAAGTCTTGGGAACTTAGTTTGTTGTGCCAATTGGGAACCAAGCACAGATCTGCTGTAAGAGTGCTAACTGCTCATAATTATGAGCTGTTGCCCACGGAATTTAGATTATGCAAGTAGACTAACAGAGCCTGCCATATCATCAGACGGAATACATTAAAAGCATCACATAAGGTGTAAATACATATTTTTATCTTTCGTACACACTATCGCCGTTCACTTATTCATGAGGCATGACAGCCTCAATAAGGGATTGCGACTCACGCTCATAAATGTATTTTTATTCATCTTTGGAGCATCTTAATTCTAACAAGAAGTGGAAAGTGTCTCCCGTTCTGCCCCTGCACTGAGTCTGCACTGAGCTATATGCTGGTACCTCATGGATTAGGGGTATAAGATTAATATAATTCTTATATAATATTAATGGTAACAATAATATGAATAATTGTGCAATGGTGATAAAAATAATAACATCCGTGTTATAATAATAATGGATGAACAAATATGCAATTACTCAAATAATATTTTATAAGCTGCTGGCTTATATTTTAACATTGTTTTTTGCAATACCTGACAAATAAACAAACAAAATAATAATAACAATAATAATAATAAAAATGATATAATGGCATTCTATAATACACACTCCCAATCCCACACACACGCACAAACACACACTCTCACCCTGTCACACATACACACACAGATTGGCGCACACACTTTCTCACTCACACACACACACACACACACACACACACACACACACACACACACACACGCATGAATGCATGTGCACACATGCACTGTCTCTCTCTCTATCTCTATCTCTCACACACACACACACACACACACACACACACACACACACACACACACACACACACACACACACACACACACATTAATTACAACGCATTTAATAGAATATGATTAGGAGTTAGAAAAGGGAGAGTGGCAACAACTGGCCTTTGTCAGAGATGTTGGATTTCCTGATCACTGCTTTGTCTAGCTCTAGCCCCTCCATACCACAATCTCTGTCAGGAGCCACTTACAGCCACCTCATTCTGTACTTTTCTACATCTTTATCAGTAGCGCTCTTGGACAGTGCATTCCACCTTACCGCATCTATGAATAACAGCCAGAGAAAGAACCAAATAAAAATAAAAATAATAATAATAAAGGTAATATAGAAAGCTGCACTGTGTATGTGTATGTTAATGTTTTTTTCTTCTCTTGCACAATTACCATTGGTCATGGGGTAGCAAGTTAACTCACCTAGCTACAGTTTACATTTACATTTCAAGCATTTAGCAGATGCTCTTATCCAGAGCGACTTACAAGATGTGCATTAATACATGGTAGGAACAATCATAGTTCGCGCACGAGATCAGTGCAGTAATACAGCGATAGGCAGCTGCATACCATACCTGTAGCACTGGGAAGGAAAAGTTTAGTTATTATTATTATTATTATTTTTATTAAATGAGTAGGCAGGGATACATGTACAAGAAGTGTTGAGCAAGTAGGCAGTGGTGATGACAATTAGGTAGATTCAGTGGTAGTGGAGTCTGAAAAGGTGGGTTTTGAGTCTCTTGCGGAAGATGGTCAGTGATTCCACGGTCCTGACCAATTGCGGAAGGTTGTTCCACCGCCAAGGGGTCAGGACAGAAAAGAGGCGAGACCGTGAGGAGTGGCTGCCGGGCACCCGGAGGGATGGGACAGTCAGTTTGCCAGAGGAGGCTGAGTGGAGGGGTCTGGCTGGGGTGTAGGGTATGATGAGTGTCTGGAGGTAAGGGGGAGCAGTTCCTCTAGCCGCCTGAAAAGCAAGCGCCAGTGATTTTAATCTGATGCATGCTGTGATGGGGAGCCAGTGCAGAGAGGAGAGTAGAGGGGTGACGTGAGTGAACTTGGGTTGATTGAACACCAGATGTGCGGCAGCATTCTGGACTAGTTCCATTGGCTTGATAGCACAGGCAGGTAGGCCTGCCAGCAAGGAATTGCAGTAGTCCAGACGCGAGATCACCAGGGCCTGGATCAGGAGTTGTGTGGCCACTTGGGTGAGGAACGGTCGGATCCTCCGGATGTTGTGGAGGGAGAATCGGCAGGTCCGGGTGATCGCTGTGATGTGGCCCGAGAACAGCTGGTCATCCAGGGTCACTCCAAGACTCCTAGCAGACTGGGTCGGAGACATTATGGAGCCTTCCACGGTGATTGAAGCATCAATCATCGGTGAGCCCTTCGCTGGGAGGAAGAGCAGCTCAGTCTCCCCCAGGTTCAGCTTCAGGTGATGGGTGGACATCCAGGCAGAGATGTCAGCCAGGCATGCAGCTATGTAGCTAGCTAGAAATCCTTTAGCCCCCCTCCTTCAGCACAAGTTAGCTAGCTAGCATAAATTTACCTAGGTATTATCAGACACATACCTATAAGGTAGGTCAGAATGTTACTTTTGAAATATTCACAGACAAATATTGATAACAAACATCTTTATATGTACATAAATGTCCTATTATACATTAGTAGGTTAATGGGGAAAATATTTTTACACAATAATTGCCCGATAGCTAGCTACATCAGAGACTGAAGAGTGTTTTCCATTGTTTTGTTTGTTTCAACATCATTGTAATATATGTAGTCAGCTGTTTTAACATTTATATTTATACATTTGATATAATACGTTTGGCTTTAAAAAATGGATGGGCATAACTCCAATGCCATTTTCATTTTACTTTGAAACTATCACTTCATTAGTAGGGGAAAAAATAACTGACGCTGGATCAGCAGCTAGGAGAACCTTTAGGGATTAGGACCAAATATGACCCTAGACTGTAACGTTACTGTCTAGTAACTGCTCGAATGTTATGCTCTAATGTTAGAGTAAATGCCAGGCAATATATACTAGCTACAGTTTCTGCATGTACAACCTAGGATCTAGGTTACTAAAAACATTTTGTTTTTAATTTTTGATTTAAGGGGAGGGGGGCGGGGCATGTAACCTCACCCTCTTGCATCAGATGTTTCTGGCATCCCTCCACCTCCACCTCTCCACCTTTTCATTTTGTCTATAATGTCCAACAACCTTGTACTTACGTCAAGGGGCAATCCTGTTCCCACTGTTAGCTTCTTCCGAAGAGACGACCAGGAGACTCAGCAGTCTGACTTGAAATGCAAGTTTATTACACACAGCGGTCCACAGCGAGTTGGTACAGAGTCTAAAGTAAATCAGTGTCTCACCTGAATATATACATAGGGACAGAAGAGTTTGAGCTTTGTGTTGCTAATAAGGCACCAGCAAGCAAGTCAGTAAGTGACACACCCCCATTCAGTGAGTCTCTCACCTGAATATATGCATAGCCTTTGTGTTGCTAACAAAGCACCAGCAAGGAAGTCAGGAAGCTCATTGAATAGAAGAGACACTGTTTGCTGACAAAGCATTGGTGATTAGACAGAAACTTACTGTCTAATCAACTCACTCATTCCTATACAGATGACCTCCCAAAATGGCACAGTTACAGACAGAATACACATTCCTTCAATCCCCCATTTGATCCTCCCATAAGAGAGGATCACAAAGAAAAAAAAGTCACAGTTCATCACACATACGATAAGTTGTAGTGTTTGGCATTTGTAGCATCATGTAATCTGTGGCATATACATTTCAAAAGTGATGTGAATTAGCTATTAGTCTTTAGAGGTGCTCCTTAGAATTTCCAGCTTACATCCTGCGGACATTGAGCAGCTGAAAGTAGTGTTCATAGTTCTCTTCGAGTGAACTATGGTCCCGTTGCCAAAAGCCATTGCTACTGGTGTTAGTTGATTGTCATCAGCTCTATGCCATACTGTGCAGACAATGTCAGCCTTGCACATATAGCAATTAATTGGGTCATAAGGCAGGCCTGCTGCCTGGGAGATATTCACTAGTCGTGTGAATGTTGGTGATGATGGTGATCTCATCAGTGTTTCCGGTGGAGAACACTGGGTCCGTCTGCCATCTGTGTGGCGCAGACAGCACATGTAAAGCAACACCATCCACAAGCTCATGGTGAGAGGAGGATGGTCCACGATGAGGTGCTCCTTAGGGTTAGTAGCAAAAAGCCAGCCGGTTTCCCAGATGTTGTCTGGCGAGGGGCAGGTTACTGAGGCGTTTCTTCCACCAGTCCCATCCAACAGCAGTTGCGGCAGGCACACTGGACACTGGACCTGTGGGAGAAACACACACACCACAGACAACGCACGCACGCACCGCATGTGACCCACACCACACACACATGCACATAGACACGCACAGCATTTGACTCATACCACCCACAGACACACACGCATGCACCCACACACATAGCATGTGATCCAGACCACACACACACACACACCACATGTGACCTATATCACACGCACACAGCAGCATGTTACCTATACCACATTCAACACAAGCAAAGACACAAGTCTTGTTGAAGAAATGTTTTAGAAAATGTGTAGGTGCTCACAAACCCAGCCTAGCGCTCACAGACTCAGCCTAGCGCTCACAGACTCAGCCTAGCGCTCACAGACTCAGGCTAGCGCACACACACACACACACACACACACAGAAAACATTCTCTTCAGCAGCATCATGTCTTTGTTATTATTATTATTCTTTTTAATTGATTCTCTCCCCCCCCCACCTTTCCCTGTTCTCTCCCTCAGGGAGTTGTGTAAGGAGGAGAACCGGTGAATAGTTTGAGTCTTCACCCCATAGGTTGGCCCCCAGTGCCTAGAGCCTCTGGTTCTTCCTCGGGGCTCCGGTTCTCTGCCGTTCCCTTTACTGGCCCTGTTCTGTCCCTTCCTGCCCTGCAGGAGGGGGAATCAACTTGCAGTGCTGGACATGTGTCCACGTTTTTCTTCCCTCACTACCACTTCCTCCCCGCGATATCATTTTTCTTTTTCCTACAGACTCTTACCCAATGGCCGTTCTTACCACAGTAGTGGCAAGCACTATTAGTACTCTGCGTCTGATTCCCCCTTTTGGAGAATCCTCTTCTATTGAATTTGGGCTTAGAGTCATTCCGATCAAGATATGCTACATGGATTGGCGGCATAGCTGAAGCCCCTCCCTGTTGGAGGTCTCGCTCTATTTCAGTTTTACTATGTAGTGTTACGGCGCAGCTACGGCTATTGCAATCTCATCAGCATCAAGTCTGATATTGTCACCAATATTGCCACAATACCCTGCTACCTCTCTTAGCTCATCTAAAGGGTAAACAATAGGATTTATCGGTGGGGATCGCTCATGCTTATCTGCGCTAGTATTAGCCTGCCTGTAAGACCGACTAACCTTCTCTTCAAGATCATTAATTTTCTTCTGTAAGTTTTTGCAAGTGCCCTGTGCTAATGTGGTAGCACGTCTGCATTTAATTATCTCATCTTTCAATTTTTCATTCTCTGATTCTAAATCAATTAGAGTTTTTCAAAATATCGCCTCATAACACAAAGTATCATTCCTGTGTCTTTCTTTCGCAAAGCATATCCTAACGCTTTTTTACATTCATCAGTACACCATACTTTTTCTGGGTGAACAGGCAACTTTTCCTGAAAATACATATGAGCCTTTTTAGTCAGCTTTCCCAGTTCAATGTCAACAATCTGAATAAACTGCTCATCTGTCCACAACGGTGTACCTCGACCCCTTTCAAAGTGGTCGGAATCCCTGGATCACCCTTCTTTGGTTCACCCTTCCTGTGCCAAACAGAGGCTTCCCCATCTTAAATGGAGGTTAACACTGGTCGTCCCTTGTCTCAAAAACAAGAGGGACACGTCTTCCCCTTGCTAAGACTACAACTTAACAAGAGGATACCAAATATACCAGTCTGCCTTTGTTAGAGAACTTGCTTTAACAAAGGGGCTCCCTATCGGAGGCTTCCTAACTTACTGGTCTCTCAACAGAAAACAGCAATCCCCAAATACTTTTAAATGGGAGCTTACCAATGTTTCTTTCAAACGGTTAGTCCCATCCGGGTCACGGCACCAAACTGTTAGCTTCTTCCGAAGAGACGACCAGGAGACTCAGCAGTCTGACTTGAAATGCAAGTTTATTACACACAGCGGTCCACAGCGAGTTGGTACAGAGTCTAAAGTGAATGAGTCTCTCACCTGAATATATACATAGGGACAGAAGAGTTTGAGCTTTGTGTTGCTAATAAGGCACCAGCAAGCAAGTCAGTAAGTGACACACCCCCATTCAGTGAGTCTCTCACCTGAATATATGCATAGCCTTTGTGTTGCTAACAAAGCACCAGCAAGGAAGTCAGGAAGCTCATTGAATAGAAGAGACACTGTTTGCTGACAAAGCATTGGTGATTAGACAGAAACTTACTGTCTAATCAACTCACTCATTCCTATACAGATGACCTCCCAAAATGGCACAGTTACAGACAGAATACACATTCCTTCACCACCCAGACTCAAAGTTCAAAGTATCAAAAATGTAATGTCTGTTTCTTCACTGAAACTTCTTTAAACACATGTCATTGTCAATTTGTTTCTTGAATTAATATTTAAATGTTAAAGAATTTGACATTTTTACTTGCTTTCATTTAAATCAAGCTCCACTTGTCAATAATGAATCTTGTTGCCCTGTCACATTGCTGTTAAATATTTGTGTTACCCGTTAATATCCAAGCAGACCAAAGATGATGGCTCCCATCCAAACCAATTTAAGCTCTTATGAACCACAATGTAATTCACAATTAGTGTTTTAATTTCATCAGCATTTAGTTAGGTGATTGCAATATAAAAATGGAGGGCCCTTTTGTTACTTCGGCCGTGCTTCTTATTACATAATTGTGTGATACAATTTCATATTAATCTCCTGGACTGGCTTCGGTTTTGAGAACTGCTGCTGAACTTACTGGAGCAGCTATAACATTTAAAATATCAACGTGGTAAGACGTAAGTCAATGAAAAGGTCTTTACACAATAAACTGAGTCTAACAGACACAATCCCTCAAAGAGTTCGTCATTTCCTCAGCGCAGAAAACAACATATATTTACACAAGAGGTAATCTTTTGATAAGGAGTAATAAAGTATGCATCTTCGCTGACAAAAAATATATATATTTTGCTACTTTTTGGCAGCGAGTCAGAATATTTTGATCTTGCTTTAGCAAGTTTGTTGAACGCGTCCCATTTCGTTGTGTGCTTGAGCGAGGACGTCAACCATCATCCGGCAATTCTGCCCGCGCAATGACGTCATGGCGGCTGGAGTCTGAGTGGTGCTGGGTCTTCGATGAAGGGGGCATGATTAAACATCTCTTATTCTGCAGGAGTGGCCTGCTTTGGAGTGAGTGCCAAGCCTTTGTTATTGACCTTAGAGGTACTTCATAGCATGGCCCTATCTACCATTGAGGACACCGAGGTCATGACCTTGGTATTTTTTCTGAGTCTGAGTTTTTTACATACTGATTTAGTGTAATACTGAATAAAAGTGGTGAACTACTGTACATAAAATGACTTCACTTCGGCATAGCAAAGATTTTGTACAAAGCCAAGATTACAGCTTGCTCGCCTGATCACCGTCATCGTCATTACTTCTGTGTGTGTGTGTGTGGTGGTGAAGGTACTACAAAATCTTTGCTCAGTAAAGATGATGCAGTGAGGCTTGGTTTGCAGCACAGTGGGGGTTGTAACTCAGACTGCTGATCTGAAGCCAAGCGACGCATGATGTAGGTGTAGAGATCTCTCACATTATAAAAAAGTTGACTGCTTGTATTATAACCAGATTAATGCTATTCATCTCCAGAGATCATCTATCGATAGTTACTTTGTGTGTAGTATTGTGTAGTCGCAAGCCAAACGTAGCTGTCTCTGTCTAGCTGACTGTTACACTTTTTAGTCAGACTTTACAATGGTGATGGACTAATTTAGGCTAACGTTAGTTAACGTAGCATACGTTGACAGTGGTGATAGGTGATAGGTGAAAGCTAGCTACATTTTAGTGTACATTTTCATGACCTTGGTAATTCTTGACTCCTGGATACAGCCCTGCTTCAGAGTATTATATTGGTGTTTGTTTTTACATCTTTGTGTTTGTTTTCTTTGTTTTATGCTTTTGTAGCACTTTTACTTGTATATTTGTATATTTACTTATAATGAAAAGTGCATTATACATAAAATTTATTGTTTTATTATTATTACTACCATGGAAATTTTCATTTTTATTTTGCCCAAAAACACAATAGCAAAAACCCACAAAGGACTGTTGCGAAACCAACGGATTGAGAATCAGTGGGTGTATTACAGAAACATTCTAAATGTAAAATCTTATCTTACTTAGAATGCAATTTAGGAATGTTGCGATTACAGAACAATGGAAACGTAATTGTTTTGTTAATGTCCAGTTAGGAAAGGGTATTACAGAAGCATCCTAACTTGCTGAAAGTAAGAACTGTATTCATGATTCATTCTATACCCTCCTAACCACATACACACAATAAGATAATTGTTCAAATTATTATTATTCAGAACTATATTTAAAATTATCTGGTATTCCTGAAAATAAAGCTGTCCTGACATGAACCGGGGTACTTTTCAACAACATTTCTCTTTTATTTTTTATTATATACGGTACTTCTCTGTAACTTTGTAATACAATCAGTCCCTCATTGAGTGAGTCCCCACAGTGAGTCCCTGGGATCAACCATTTTTTGTTGATTTTGAGGTATACTTGGGAGTATTGCTTTGCTGAAAGATCAATTTGCAGACAAGTTGCAGCTTCCTGGCAGAGGGGACCAGTTTTTTGCCCAAAATGTCTTGGTACTTGCTGGACTTCATGATCCTATTGATCTTAACAAGAGCCCCAGGACCAGTAGATTAAAATACAATATAGCATACAATATACGTAGCTCACCTGTACTGTTTATTTTATACAGCCTTTTTTGTTCATCTTTATCAAGGGTGTTGACCAGTGCTTAATTTGTAAAATAAGAGATGCTGGGGCCCCCCCGCTCCCACGGAGGAAAAAAGGGTAAACTTTTTCTACCTCTGTGTCGCTGCATTTTTGCTTTCTATTTACATTTGTAATGTTCACTGGATGTGACGTTGTTTAATACCAGTTTAAAACATGCGTTGTTGTCGCACTTTAGATACTTATGAGCCCGGGGCTCTGATCCTGAGTAAAACATTTGCCGGGGCGTAAAATTGGATTCTTGGCATTAGCCCCGGCACAAATTAAGCACTGGTGTTGACTGTACATAAGGTAAGATTTGTGTTTTCTGTTTCTTTGTGTTGCATTCAGACTGGATGCCCCCCTTTTAAAGGGACGTAAGGGATATCAGTGTGAAAATAAAACCCAGGGGATAGGCTTGTTTGGAACTACAGTGCCAGATCTTTACCATCTTTACATACACCAGCCTTGTAGGGTCACTAGCTTTGCTTGCATCAAACTGAACATTTTCCCTAGGGCTATTGTTCAGTTCCTTTGAAAAAAAAAACTTTTGAAAAATTAGATAAATATATAAATGTAAGGCAGTGCAAGATTCCATTTTAAGTGGTGCAATGCATGTGCGTAACTGTAAGCAAATAAGTTGAGACTCCAAGATGTCATCCTGCTCTTAAAAAGCTCTTCAACTAACTACGTGATGCACAAACATAAATGCCTGTTTGTGTTGGCTCCACAGCATTCCTTTGCATTAGCTTGGCATGGTAACCATGGAAACAGTTTCCTGTAAGTCTCGATGGGCATCTAAGAAACCGCAAGACTCCGCTGCTCCATTAACCTTGAACATCATTTTAGCATATGGCATTATTCAAATAAATCTCTAATGAAAATGGATGTGTTTATAGTCACGACCGGACTCTGTAAAGCAAGCGCACAGTCTATTGTTTACTTTGACTATGTGAGGGGTGGGGTGGGGGTGGGAAGTGTTGTGGGGAGTGTTTTAATCTGTACAATTACAATGACTCACATCTCTGGTCAGGAGGGTCATCGCCAGTGTATCTCTTCCAGCAATGCTGCCTATCATTTCACAGCGCGGCTCATCGGTAATTGGACAGTTGCTGCAAGAAAAACATCCCAGCGGTTTTTTTTTGTAGGTTTGTTTAAAGGGCCTTTGTCTCAGCTTGAAAACACAGTCAGCAACACAGAACGCAGAACGCAGCCGCAACAGGGATGAAAAGACGCACGCTCGCAGAAGCACCGTGTCAGTTTTCACCAGCGTTTATATCGCACAACCTGTGAATTCATTAAAATCGACTTGTTTGTTTTATCTGTGTTTTAAAAAAACATCGCATTTCATGAAAATAAATGAAAGGAGGTACAGTAAGCCTGTCGAAGTCAAGTGAAGGTGAGTCACTTAAATAATACAACCAAGAATGTGGGAGAAATTAATTCACACGCCACTGTTTTATTAAACGCCCCAACAGAAACACAGCCGCTAGCCTCAACATACCCACCTACATCTTGGTATCTTCTGCTGGAGGGACATTCACTGTATAATGCAGAATCTTGGGAAGTCTACCTTTTGGTAAACTCTTATACAGCTGTCTTGCCAAAAGCCTAAAACCGAATGCAGCAGAAAAAAACTGCTGGGAATTACAATGATAAAGCCTGGGAGATATCTAGAGAGAAATTAAACCAGATGTGCGTGGATAATAGATTAATAGCTAATAGAGACTAATAGCTGAGGCTCATCAAGCAGCGTGGTAACCACAGTTCAAATCCCTCCCTTAAAATTAGCATATCATACTCAGGAGAACAGTTTCATCAGATCTGAAAATGTCATAGCATTTGACAGGGTCATTTCAATTAACCATGCACATCGCAAGTGTCAAACTCATTCACTTCACTGTCGATTGATGCTCTCAAATACGTACTCACCATTACTGCCCCTGATTACAATTTATAATCACTTTTTATCTCCATATTCAATTCTGGTACACATACGCACACACACACACACACAAGTGAAACACCTGCACTCTCCTTAAATAGCAAAGCATGTTTATGGTCCTATCAGAACAAGGGAATGTAATATAATAATAATAATATATGCCATTTAGCAGATGCTTTTATCCAAAGCGACTTACAGTAAGTAGTAAATGCATACATTTTTCATTTATGCTCCCAGTGCCTGAACCCCAACCTGTCAAAGGACCATAATGCAGCCACACAGAACCACATGTCCTCATTTCATTGTGCTTAAGAAACAGACGTTGGCCATATGATTGAAAGGTTATTCCATTTTCGAAGTAGGCCTACATTTCATTCTGTAAACAAAACATAGCCTACTTTTTAGACGCTCCCTAATTTACGAGAAACCGCTTGCATGGCACATCGCCGTTTCATTGAAAATAATCATTCAAATATGCATTACAAATATAAAAAGGCACTGACAGAAAAACAAAGTTTTGTGCCAGGATACTCAGAGTCCTCGATCGCAATGCAATAGTTTTATTGACGCGATTTGTCCATTTAAAAGACGAAAATAGTGGTTGTGCTATATTCTGTTATATTTTCTGATGAGGAATCTGCGAATTTCAACACTCTAGCATATCTCGACAAAGCGTTATTAAAGCTATAGTTATTAACTAGGCTATACCTCAGTGTTTATCATAAAGCAAATAATAATAGGACTAACATATTCAGAATTATGCCTCAGTACATATACAAACACACAGACAGAATTATGTCATAACTGTCATAACTGTACAAATGTATTTACAAACAGTGGGAAATGATACACGTGTCAGAATTTTCTCATTTACATTATTTTTATATTAGGCTATTAGTGAAATAATAGAGTAAGTGTGAACAGAGCGATTCTGAAGAGGAATTTTAACAAGTACGAAACGCATCATATGTAATGCGGAATTTAACCAGCTTTGGAATCATCCTGCTATGGTGGAGCCAGTACAGATCAATTTCTGTACATATACACAAAGCTATAAATACAAAAGGGTTTAACATCAATCAGACCAAAGGCTATTCTGCACAGCAGTGCATATATTCCTTAAACATGTTGCTTAGATACAAATGCACTAGAACTGCTGGAAAAATTGTTTTATGGAGCATGAACATAATGGGTGAAATGACTAATATGTATGTAGAAAAAACATTGAAGGTTGAATAAATGAATGAACATGTTATTATGCATTGAGAACTTTGTTTTGTAAATGTACAAGCACAATCTTGGCTTTTAGGACAAGGATATTCATATGACAACACAATGCAATTCAACAGACTACAGGACAGGGCAATAAGTGGCATTTAGTCATGCACATTAGTAATGTACAGAAAGCACCAACATTGAATGAATTGAGATACACCATGGGATAATTGCATTAATTGTGCCTGTGACAGTGAGAGTTGTTGGTGGGATACAGTCTTTGTTTGTGTTCATTAGATTTAGGGGGTTGGTTTGAATGATCATTGTGCCCTGTTGGTTCTGCATTGGAGCGTCCTGAGTCTTCATCCTGACAGTAACCCACATCTTGTAAGTCGCTCTGTATAAGAGTGTCTGCTAAATGCCTAAAATGTAAAAATGTAAAATGTACAGTAGGATTTATATTGATCATTCAGTTGGTGCATCTTTGTCCATTATGTTTTTTGGAGGCTCTTGTTTCATTGATTTTGACCATCAGAGTGTTCCGTGCCACCCAAGAAAGCAGAATGGTGCAATGCTTTTGATTAATGTTTTGTAGAACAGCTGTGGGGCTGTGGCTTTAGGAGGAAGTATAGCCGTTGTTGTGCTTTTCTGTGAATGGATTGGGTGTTTGCCATTCCAGTTTAGCTGTGAATCTATGGTCGTGCCCAGATATTATTGGTTTGAAATTCTATTATAAAAGATAGATTAAAACAAATTGGACTGAGATGAATCATGAATACACCTAATTATAGCAAAGAGTACAGGATGTGTCAATAGATTATCACTTTCTCCATCCTGTAAAATACAGTTAAATTTCCAAGAAGCTGCCATCATTTGTGTTTGTTCGTCCCTCAGGTCCATTTCTATACTATTTCTATACCCTCAAGTCCTCTTTAATATTCTTACATTTCATCTTGGATTATTTCCGGCCTCTTTTTATTTTTTTCCCAATACACTCATTTGCTGGAGACTCAGTTTCAAACACTTGTTCATAAAATAAATAAAGGAAGGAGGGAGCTTTTTTTGCGGATGGAATAACTCAATATTTTACGCTATCCTTGTCTCCGTGATTACTATGGAAAGAGATGGACCCCGAGTGGCTTCACAGGTGTACATTGATATTAACAAACAAAATCTCAAGCAATGAGATCAATAAATGTATTTAGTTTGCGAAATAATGTATGTTATCCAGGAAAATGCTCCAGTCTGCGCAGTTCAGTGGTGGAGCAGGAAGGAAAGCATTCTCTCGGATGGGTCAGCTTGCACTGTAGGAACAGAGGAATAATTAGAGAAGAGGGAAACCAAGAGATATATCTGAGACAAAACTGGTACGTGACTGCAGCTTATTTCAGTGAATTATAGTTTCTGAGTTTTTTCTTAACACGATATATTCATAATTGTTAATTTTGCTGTGCGCGCCGTGCGCCCATACTGCTTTAATAGTTCTCCCTTTTCCCTGTCCTGTCGTTGAAGTAGAGATTGTTGCGAATGTGTCCATCAATGCACGGCTAGGATGGAAACCGAAATGCTATCATTTAATGGGAATTTAATGAGTCTAGAATAATTGCTGTATAGCTGTTATAAAACAGACTTCTCTGTTATCTATGCATTTCAAGGATATAGCTGTGGAAAACCAAAATAAGTAATTATTGGAGTTAATTATTTTGTTTTTGCTTTTTATGTTACTCTGTCAAGGGTGAGTTTATTATGGCACTTGACCTTTTTTAAACTGGTGTGAAGTTTGATTAATGCTCTTATTTCATAGTCAGCCATATATGTATATCTAAAATGTGTATGCACTGTAATTACTGAATCCTTCTTTAATATGTGACATGTGTCCTTCATCACTGCAGTGAAACAATTGTCCTCATTGTCAGGTTACCTGAATCTTGGCACATGTACCATGTTTTCCTCTCCTTTAGGTGCTGCAAGGCTGGCGGATTAATTCTCCTGAAAGGGTTTAGGGACAGACCCTTTGGTTGTGTCAATTTCATGTAATACCAACAATTGTCAACATGACATCCATACAATGCCAGCAGAATATCATTATCTCAGAAGATTATTTTATTTGCTTTGTCAAACACAAACTGGGAGAGAAAAGGCTACCGAATTACACGAGGAAAAATAATAATACAACTAATCACAGCAATCTGTTTAGACCAGAGAACCATGCTTCCCTCTGGATTTTCAAGTTAACCTTTCAGTACGAGAGCAGTTGTTGCATATGCTGATGAAATTACCTTCATGGCACTGTTTATACAGTGAAATCTGAATCTCTGGCCCATTTGGACAGATGTTTTTGAAATAAAATATTAGGTGCTCTGAATATGCATCAATAAACTGGAGCTCTCGAATAGTTCATGTTTGCATAATGAATGAGGGAATTAAATCGGAGCCTGCCATTTTCCTTTAGAAGGGAGAGACTTCTGGTTTCAAGTGACATTTATAGCTGCTAAACCCTCGTTTGAGTTTTATACATCTCCTTGTTAGTGGGAAGAGAAGTTTTGAAATAGTACAGAGGTGATGAATTTCCCTTCTAAATCTTTCTTTTAAACAGCATTATACTAGTTCTGGAACTGAGGAAAACTTATATATTAACATTCATCTCACATTTTGTACAACTTTGTATGCCGTAGTAGGCGGACTGTTTAAGGCTCAGTCTTATCAAGAATTTGAAGTACTAATTGACACAAACCCTGTTCGTTTTGTCATGGTTTGTTTAGAGCTCTCAAGCACTGTGTGTGAATCTTCTGTACTGGACAGTGTGTGTGCACAATTACAGGGGCTACAGTGCGAGTGGACTGGATTACTGGCATTGAATTTTCCATTCTCATCCTTTAATTTCGTCCATTTCATGGGGATTCTCTGGTGGCCAGATCCCGCTCGGGCTCTGCGCTGGCGGATCCGTGCGCTCCCCCTCATTAGGCTGATGTGATACCTGTGAGAAGGTGAGGGGCCTGATACCTGTGAGAATGTGAGGGGTCTCCCAATTCCCACTGATGGTGTGGATAAAGGGCCGCTGGGGAGCCAATGTGACTGGGTGATGTGAGGACAGGGCCAGGGCAGGTGCTCGCTGAAGGCCCCCATCTCGACCCATGCCCCCTCCCCTCCCCCCATTGTAATTAGGTTGAGGGGCTTTGTTCGGTCGTTCAGGCAGCCAGCGAGGGGCTCAGCGTGGATTTGCCCATCCTCGTCCTCTTGCCTTCTGAGAGCAGCCCGCTTTGTCCCGGAGTCCATGGGAAAGGGTCTTGGTGCTTCGTTGCGAGGCTAATCTCCGTCCTCTCCTATCTGCCTGTCGGAGAACAGTTTATTGTGTGGCATTGTGATTTTTTTATACATCATCAGTCGGATTTTGAATATCATCATTTAGATTGCGAACATCATCATTTCGATTTTTAACATCATCATTCACATTGTGAACATCATCATTTAGATTATGTAACAAACTTTTAAGTCCTACATCATCGTGAATCTGGCAGAATCTCATATTAATTATAATAAAGAGTGCTGTGTAAGGACTGAAAATAAGTCATATTCGTTCGGAATGTGTTACTCACTGTCAAGGTGAAAGAGCCATAGCAGTTTCTGAATGTATTTCCCCTTAAGCTGGTTTTTCACTAGCTTGACCGAGCATGCCTTGTCCCAGTGCTCTATTTCTTAGATAACCTCTAAGAAATATTACCAAATTCCCACGGTACTTTATATCACATTAAATGCACAGAGCTCCTCAGTGTGATAGTTTTAGGGAACGGTGTGAATGTGATAAAACGGGATGAGATAAAAGGGTTCGACTGGACCCAAAGGTTTTTTTCAGGCGATCACCTGCTTGTAACCTCTGGAAGTTCTCGTCCATAATGACTCTAATTATGAAGGAAAACAAGAACAACACAGCTGGTATTAAGCTTGAAGTGAATGCTAACCAGGGTTGGAGGCGCTTCTTTCCGACAACTGCATTTGTGACAATACCAGCCACATCCTCCATAATCCTTCACAACCAGATGGCTCAGTGTTGCTGACCAACCTGGTAAATCCTCCACACGCCCCAGCTCAAAGAAAATCCATGGTCCATTATCGCTAAAGGCGACAATTACATTTTTAATACAAACTGGGGTTTGTCCTAAAGCTCCTAGGATATTAGCGGGAAAAATGGTCAATGCTTCGGTCTGTTTTGCCCTCACAGCGAGCATATTGTCCATCTTGCAGGCTAAGACAATTGACCCGCATTAGTTCGTACCTCGGAGCATGCCTATTCATAAAAACAGGAGAAAAGGCTATTCTGATCTATGCATGATTTATAGATGGTGTTTGAAATGTGTATTGAAAACATTTTCTGATTTGCTGGTATGTAAAATACATGGCAAAGTAAGAATCTGTCTAATCTTTGCTTAACATTTTTTGTGAGAATTGTTAAGAAACTTCCGATCAGTGTTAAAAAAAAAGCATGTTAATTTGTTCGTTTGCTTGAAGGAATAATTATTATTCATTAAAAAGCCATTTAAATTAATTCTCCCCACATATTCAATTAATTACATACTGCACCTTTTTAATAGAGTTCCATTAACATATGGATGACCTGAGAAATAGATGATTAGGGATAAGGAAAAATATCCATGAAAATGAACTCTGTAACATATTTTTTATATTTAAAATTCCATGCTAAAGGGGCTGTAGAGTTGTGTCTGTAAGACACATTTACTGTAAGAACTGAACATCTGGCCTTCATATTTGAAAATCTACAGCAGAGGAGGCCAACTAAGACACATGGTTAGCCTCCACAGCACAATTGGACATGCATACATATACAAACACACACATACACTCAAACACGCGGACACACAGACAAACATACATGCACACATGCATGCACATCCACAGACACACTCTCTCACACACACACACACACACACACACACACAGAGTAACGGGGAGGAAAGCCTGGGTAAAGTGTCAGGTTTCACCTTTTTCCCTAATTATCTTTGTATCCAGGTGGAGGTAGCAGCTCTGACCAGGCGGTGGGCCCTGGGAGAGAGCATTAAGATGAATGAGACAGGCCGAGGGGGCGGTATAAATACCGGCACACGGCTGCGTGTGCCACACGGCTGTGCTCACCAGGCCACGCGGGTGGCGGAGAGAGGCAGGAAGTGGAGACCGGTCTAGGTGAGCATAGAGAGGCAGGAAGTTGAGACCGGTCCAGGTGAGAGGCAGGAAGTAGAGTTCGGTCCAGGTGAGAGGCAGGAAGGGGAATCCGGCCCAGGTAAGAGGCAGGAAGGGGAATCCGGTCCAGGTGAGAGGCAGGAAGTGGAGTCCGGCCCAGGTAAGAGGCGGGAAGTGGAATCTGGTCCAGGTGAGAGGCAGGAAGTGGAGTCCGGTCCAAGTGAGCTTCGCCCCATTGCCGGCCCTCTGCAGTGAGAATGGCGTGCCAGGCGTTCACCAGCGCAGACTCCTTCACCGCACTGGCGGGAGACACCTCCGCCCTGCCCCTGCTCATGCACCATGCTGGGGCGGGGGATTGCCTGCCCGTATCCAGCCATGGGACCAACATGGTGTCCACAGGTAAGACTTGCCCCTGCACCATAGACCCTCCATTAACCCTTGACTGCTTGGAGTTTACTAATTGGAGTTTGTGTTGCTTGGAGTTTATTGGTTGGTGTTTGTTGCTTTCAGTTTGTTGCTTTCCGTTTTTAACTTGTTGCTTGGAGTTTGTGGCTTGGAGCTAGTTGCTTACAATTTTTAGCTTGGTGTTTGTATTGCTTGGAGTTTATATTTCTTGGAGTTTGCTGCTTGAAATGTGTTGCTTGGAGTATGTTGCTAGGATTTTGTATTGCTCGGAATCTGTTGTTTGGCACTTTTTTTTGCTTATTTGCCTGCAGAAATGGTCTTTCTTCCTTCACTGGTCTTCTGTCACCTAATGTCTGCATTCACTGAGCCATAGTCATATTGATAGTATCAAATCCAAATGCTTTTGTAATAATTTGATTTAGATTTTATTACACTGCAAGAGATGTTTATTGTAGGCAAGAAGTGTATTTGATACACAACGCTTGATGTTCCTCTTTACACTGTGCTGTCAGCAACAATTCTGGTAACAATAATCTGGACAGGGGGTAGCTGTTCACATCCACATCACACACAAAATGTCATGAAAGTCACCACCTGTGTTATTGTCCGTTGTTCACTGTGCTGTGAACTGGATAGCCAGCTGTTAGCTAGCTACCTAGAAAACAAGCTAGCAGGGGCTATTTACCAAGTTAGCTATCCAGTGCTTGATAAAATTGCTATGGTGTTAGCACAAGCATTGATATTATTTGATCTATAGCTAGCTACATTTATGGCTTGACACTGCTTTCTACCATGTAGCTAACTGGCTATGTTACCTAGTTAGCTAGCAACTGAGCTCCAAATTAAGTTATGAGCTCCAAGTCATGACTTTGTCTATATTCTTTGTAGACTAACACAGTGGTTCCCAAACTTTCTATACCACAGCACACCAATTTTTAACCAACCGAATTGTGTGGCACTAAAGCCAAATTAATATAAAACCTAAAACAATGAATGTCTGCATATGATACATTTATTCAGTATTCAAAACAGTTTACAATGAACACCCTGTCACCAGTTACACATTTTAAATATAATATTTTCGAGGAGGCACACCATTTATAAATGTGAACTGTAACAAGTACTTCAGCTGTATTGAGGTTAAACATCAAAACATTTTCATTACTCAGTGTGGTAGCTCATACTTGAAACATAATACAAAGTTTCTCCTGAACTGTTGTAAATACTTCTGTAAAACCTATTTAGCTAAATGAATAACAGAAAAACAGAAGTTAAAGCAATAGTGCAAGTAACATTTCACATGAAACTTTAATGTGACACATGGCCCTGCTGACTGGGAGCAGAGTCAGAATACGGCTACTCGCAGGTCTTGCTTTATTGACAGATTTTATTGACTCTGTTTTTGTATACAAGTCAAAGAGAAGGCCAACTCGCACTGGTAGTGGGGAAATGGATGCGATACAATAATATGGTCTGTCTGCACATGGAATTGTATAATGTTCTTTGCTCTGAGTGTCCACTTAAATGGTCAAAATTTGAGCCCTCCTCCTGTTCTTTCTATTTTATGTAAGTGCGTGTTCATATTGAATGCTTGGTGCTGTGTTGTGTGTTGGGCATTGGTGTTGTTAAAACCTTTTTTGGGCCGTGTTCCCAAATAGTGAATAACACTGGCACTATATCTACTGCTGCTGTCACATCTGATATCTGATTCCAGTACAGAGAAACATATAAATCTTTAAATGCAGTTTGTTTCAAAGGAATCAAAATGATACTCAAATTGGCCAGTGATGCAAGGCACTGTTGTTATTAATTTATTTATTGATTGATTTATTTGGCAATTTAGTTTAATGGTTAAAACAGTTTAGTTGCATCTGTTGAGGCCTAATTGCTATCCACAGGCGTCCACATAATTTAGCATACGGTATCCGTAAATTTGGAATTTTGAAAAATATCAGATAAATAAATCACATGGTGCAGAGACAAGAGCCTTTATAGTTATGCACACTGCCATAACACACATTTTTCACACTATTTTAACTGATTTCACCATATTGGTTCCATTGATTTACCAAAATTTTGCATGCACTATCAGATATCAGATTAGATGAATCCATTTTTTCAGGTGAAACAATATGGCTACCACAAGCCTATCATATTGCAACAGTTTGCAAATGAGTAATATTCAAATGTGTACATCTCATTTCCGACTGGGTCACTTGGTATTAAATTCGGAATGACAATGCCATGGGCTACACTCTATTAGTTTGCTAAGTGTGATGTGTAGAAATAATAAACTGGGAAATGTCATAAGCAATTCCGAGTTTCACCCCAACAGTGCACATTCTACAATAACCCTCCCCCTTTAATATAATCATGAAGTTTGGAATGCAGAAACCTTTGGGCGCTTTGTCAGATGTGTTAAATATACATTTACATATACATGGTGTTATAAATCATGGAGCCAGTTCAAATTTATTAAGATTGTAGAGGCAATAGCAATTCATCTTCATGGAAAATATTGTGTTCATGGGTCACATAGCGCTGGCAATGGAAGAATATTGACCCAGTCAATTTAGTTGAATTACTTTTCTGTTTGTTTGCAATGAGATTCAAGCCTGCATCCTTATGCTTTATACCAGTCCTGCACTGATGCGCATGTTTTCAATGAGGGAGTGATTTATGAATGATCTGAGGGTATCTAATGAGTATAGAGGGATAGCCTAGATTTGTACTGACATCATAACAACAACAGAGGACCTGCTATTAATTTGACATTTTGATGTAAAAGAAACAGGTAGCTTTTGTCATATTCCTAAAATGTTCTAGGGATAATCTCACAGAAAGACCTCAGGTGTGCCAGAAAACATACTATATTTAGTGCATTAATTTACTCTGGCAAATTTTCAATAAAAGGTTTGGCCAACAAACTTGAAATACATGTATTTTTTTATGTATTAACCTGTTACGAGAACCATAAAATATACTGTGCACAATCAATAGTGTTGAGCGCCTGGCAGCCCTACAACACAGAATGTGTGTGTGAATAGCACTGGGTGAATAACTCAGAGGCAAATAGCTTCTATAAAATGGTAAGGGGAGTAGGCTTGTTGCTCTAAAACAGAATCAATAAAAAGAAATAGATTTTTTAAAATGTGCTTACCATCCACTTAGTTGTTCCAAAATGTAAAAGTTATGGCCAGGGAAGGAAGAGGAAAATACATTTTACCCATCTAAAGCTTGAGTCTTTGTTTGTTTTGGTCCTTGGCCATTCCTGTCTGAATTCAGCTGTATTCAGATATGTAATCAGTTCTTTCCCAATGCTATTATTTTTTACATAATTTACATAGCAGAGTGTGTGTGTGTGGGGGGGGGATGTTTTCTAAGAAATATTCTGTGGCAAGATGGCTGCAGTGCATGATGGGACTGTGTGGGAGGTCTCACTGTATGAGTGAGTGTGTGTGTAGGTGCGTGTGTGTGTGTGTGTAAATGTGTGCATTTGCGTGTGTGTGTACGCGCGCGTGTGTATGTGTGACCCATGTGCAGTGCCTGATGGGTCTGTGCTGTCTGTTCCCCTACAGTGCCCTCAGGTTTGTCCCTGGTGCAGTCCTCCAAGCGCTCCCACATGCACCTGTCCACCTCTGCTCTCAGCAATGCCTCAGCCAGCCTGCACTACCCTGTCCCTTCCTGTCACTATGGCAACCAGCAGACCACCTATGGCATGATGGCAGGTGAGTTTACCGGGCTGGGGTGTGGGCTGTGCCCAGGGAAATACGTTTAAGGCTGAACTGTGGAGCCATGGGAAGGGAAGGTAGTCTTTGATAATAATTACGTTTTATTTCCCTCTCCGAAGCTCAGGAAATGCTCTCGGCAAGCATCTCCCAGACCCGTATCCTGCAGACCTGCAGCGTTCCCCATCCTAACATGGTCAATGGAGCCAACTCCCTGCAAGGTAGGACTCAGGACTGAGCCTTGCCCGCTGGAACACATTACATTACACTTGGTCTATATATCTGCAGCAATTCAGTTAGATCTGCACTGCAGTCACTTATTTTCATTGTTAGCAAAGAGAGAGTGTGAAAAGACTATTTTCTATGAGAAGGGGCAGCGTTTGCTCTCTATCGCAGGTAGTTCTTCTTCATCTGGAGTCGTGCACAGACAATTCATCCTCGCACTGTCAAACTTCGAATGGCATTTTAAGTGTCATATGGGATGCTGAAGAGTTCTGATTTTCAACAACAGATTTCCACCTAAGAACACATGCCCGTAGTTTGCCTCTGAGACAGTTGTAGACACACGGGTCAGTCAGGGATTCGACTAAGATTATTTTTCACAAAGTGTTCATCTTCCCAAACTGACTGGGGGCTATTGAAATAGAGGTCCGCTCCCAACTTCAGATGTATGTATGTTCAGTTTTGGCTGCAGAGGAGTCCAAGTAGTCACCGCATCAGGACATGTGGAGATGTGATGTGATGTGGTCAGGCAAGTGGACGTGTTCCTTCATTTCAGCTGCATTTACGTAACATGATAAAAGAGCCTTCGCCGGCCTCAAGCAGATTAAAAAATAAGAGGAAGTGTGCGGAGATAAGTGCAGAAATATCTGAGTGCAGAAATGTCACAAAGTCAAAATCGACCACCTCACTAAGACTTTGCAGCACCGAAGAGTGAGCTGACCTTGTGCCCTTTCTACTTCTGCAGCCGAACGGGGTGAAAAGAGGTTATCATATCATAGTCTGCAATTAATGAGTCATTGCTGCCCTTCGTTGTTTCTGCATTCACACTCTAAATAGATGACTGTTGATGTTCCACAGGAAGAAATGGGTTCAAAGGTTATTTTATTTAGTTAGTTATTGTTTCACGCATTTAAAAGGTCAGGCGAAGAATATAGCAGGTAGCAGACATTCTTTCAAACAGATTCCACACACATTAGTAAGCAGCACACCGCACAGTAAACAAAGCAAAGGTGCTGAGGGCTCACAGAACATTTGGTTTGAATGGGGTTTAGCAATAAATGCCTGCATGTTTATCAGGGATTGGGTCACCTTTTGCCTTTCTCCCATGTAGTAACATATATGCATTTTAGTATCCAGTTCAATTAATTTAAGTCAAATTTAAGGCCTTATATAGCAGTGGCTATATAAAAAATGGTAATGTACAATATGAAGATGTAGCATATGAGCACTACCAAGCTCAAAATAGTTTTAGTTTGCAAGCCAAATGTTGCAGTTGTATTCTTTTGTTGAACCTATAAAATGCACTATTATGAATTAACTATAAAATGCATACGGTGCAATTACCCACACGTTTAGAAGATGGGGGTTGCCTTTGTCAATTACAATTAGTTTATGAATTTACAATTCGTAGATAACAAATAATTAATTGAAATCACATGACATACTGTAAAATCTTACACTTTTTTTTTTTTTTACATTTTATAAATGTGATGCTTCTTAAAATGTAGGCCTACTTGATATATGCCATTATAACACATTCATAATGGCAGTGAGCTGTGCAGGCATTAGCCTACATTATTATACTGCTGCTTCAAGTTCTCAATTTAGCAACACCTATCGCCTACTGTGTGTGAAGAACATTATTTCATATCACATTAGCTTCTAAGCTTTTTTTATTATTATTCGGTATAAACACATGTTATGCGTGTTTGTTTCGCAGTTTATTTTATTTTTCTTCTTTTTAGATCCCTTCGGAACGGGTTTTCGCGGCACCTTGTTAGTCACGCGCTTAAATTACCTGCAAGATTTGCTTCATGTTACAGTGCTGCCCGCTAATGGCAAGCAAATGGAACAGCACGTCGGTCACAGATCTTAGGTACAGATCTTTACAGTCTTTACAATGGTAACGGTGTCCCATACTGGGTTCTGGGTGAAGCGGGGCGGGCGCTCGTTGCATTCGATATATGTTCAAGTATTTTTCCATGAAGTTTCCAAGTTTTCAAGACAACCAATTTATAGTTTTAAGAACATCCATTTGTAAAAACATCTGACCTTTCATCTACGAGCAAATAACAATTCATGCCTCCAAATTTCGCACCATGACAATTATTAGTGTAGAGTAGTCTAGACCCACGCTATTGTATCGCATTTGTTTGCCCACTAACAATGCGAGCTGATATTGTCTTTAACTTGCATACAGAACAAGCAGCGTCTGTCAATAAAGCAAGACCTGCGAGTATCCGTATTCTGTCTCTGCCCCCAGTCGGCAATGCAATGTGCCACATTAAAGTTTCAGGTAAAATGGTAGGTTACTTGCACTATTGCTTTCACTTATATATTTAGCTAAATAAGTATTCCAGAAATGTTTTCCAGACGTAGCCTATGTTAATAGTTCAGGAGAACTAGTGTTTCAACTATGAACTACCGCACCGCACGCAGATTAATTAAAACAGGCAGACGCTTAATTCAATACAGCTGAACTCGTTGTTACAGTTCACATTGGTGTGAATGGTGTGCCTCATAGAAAATATTAATATATTTAATATGCATAACTGGTGATAGGGTGTTCATTGTAAACAGTTTTGAGTACTGAATTCATGTATCATATGGAGACTTTAATTGTTTTAGATTTTATATTAATCTGGCTTTAGTGTCACAGCGATTCAGTTTGATAAAAATGAGTGTGCCTTGGTATAGAACAGGTTGGGACCACTGCATTAGTCGACAAAGAATGTAGACAAGTTATGACTTGGAGCTCATCACTTAATTTGGAGCTCAGATGCTAACTAAACTAGCTATCTTAGTTAGTTAGATGGTAGAAAGCAGCGCCAAGCCATACATTGTAGCTAGCTAACATAAGCGTTAGTCAATCAAACAGTGTGGATGCTTGTGCCAACACCATAGCAATTTTATCAGGCTAGCTTGTTATCTATCTTGTTTTCTAGGTAGCTAGCTATTTGCTAGCTATCCAGTTCACAGCACAGTAAACAACGGAAGATAACACAGGTGGTGTCTTTCATGACTTTTTGTGTGTGATGTGGATGTGTACACCCACACCTAATGTGCCCAGAGAATTGTTGCCAGAATTGTTGCTGACAACATAGTGTAAACAGGAAATAATAAAATGTAATTTGGGCCAGTACTATCTGCCCCATCCGCGTTATGTACTCATTGCATTTGTATACAATTTTATGTCTTTGTTTAATAAATAAATGCTAGTGCTCCTTACATTTTGGTTGGTGCTTCTTAAATTTTGGTAAACATTTTTAGTGTAGGAGTATTCACCCCCATTGGCATTTTTCATATTTTATTTTGTTACTTCATGGAATCAAGATGGATTTAATTGGGATTTTGTGCCACTGATCAACCTAAAATACTCTATAATTTCAAATTAAAAACAACTCTAATTAATTACAAATTAAAAAATAGACAATAATTAATTTCATAAGTATTCAACCCTTTTGCTAAGACACACCTAAATGTACTCTGGTGCAATCAATTGTCTTCAGAGATCACATAATTCTATGTTTGGAGTCCACCTGTGTACAATACATTACATTACAGGCATTTGTCAGACGCTCTTATCCAGAGTGTACAAATAAGGTGTTTCAAATTATTTCAAATGAAATGCACCTGTCTGTGAGAGGTCCCACAGTTAGTTAATGCATTTACAAACAAGAGCTTCAAAGACCAAAGAACATTCAAGGCAAATCCTAAAAATGTGAAAAATGCCAAAGGGCGTGAATACTTCTTATACCCACTGTAACGTCTTGAAGTTGAAAGCACCAGTGCTACCAAGTTAAAAAGTACATTTTGAGCCTTGAGGTTAATAGCAAGATGTCACCCTCTCTCATTCACTGCCATTGAACAAAAGCTCAAACAGACCTCCCGAACTTCACGTTGCCCGTATTTGGTCACGGGTTCCGTACCCCAACTGCGTAACTCTAGAAATTCCTAAGCGCTGCCTTTGGCTTTCATGTTTGCCATGACACCATTACAAGTCAGTGGATTGCATATTTATTTCTAAGATGGTCTTCTCTTGCAGAGGGCAAAAAATCAGTCAGCTCACTGGAAGACCGGTAAGATATTTGGCCACTAAGTCTTCCAATGCATTCTGTACTACCCAGAAAAAGGCATCAAACAACAATGTGGTGCTAAATGAAAGCGGGAACACATTAAAAGTCTTTCAGCATTCAATATACTGTATTATCGTAAATCTCACTCTTATATGAAAATAGTCTCAAAATGCACATCTGCCATGACAGAAATGTGATTAAATGTCAACATTGGCAGTAACTGTAACAAATAATCATACATTTCAGTTGTGAATTATTGTGTAGTTGTAACATATCTTTATATTATTCTCTTTAAAATGTGGGACAATGGCTGTCGATGCAGGACACAGGTCAATTCACAGGACATCTAGTCACCCTGGTTGGCAGTACCCATTCTCACCCCCCGCCCATCCCCCATGCAGGGAGCCTGGGACCCTGCCTGTACAAGTTTCCAGAACACAGCCTGGGAGGGAGCTCCTGCAGTCTGGGACATAGCTTTGCCCCGCTGCCAGCCGTACTGTCTGAGGACCACACCCTGGGGGACTACAAGCAGGACCTCCGCAGGAAGACCCGCCCCCCCGATGACCCCCCGGACATGGACTCGCCCCATATCCGTGAGCTGGAGAAGTTCGCCAATGACTTTAAGTTGCGCAGGATCAAACTAGGTGGGCCCCCTTCCCTCTGTCTCTCCACCTCTTTGTAAACAACTGTGTTAAATACACCATCCTTCTCTACCCTCTCACACCACACGCAACTGTCGTTTCAGCCTGTATATACATTCATAATTAGAATTTGTTTGTATGTCTTTTCTTTTACATGGGGAGTTGGGGAGGGAGGATTCTGGGGGATTGCTGTGGGGTAGGGAGGAGGTGTTGTGGGTTGGGGGTAGAAGGAGGATTATTTTGGGGGTGCTATGGGATGGGGGGTGAGGTTTTAGTTGATGTGAGGAGCATTTCTATCCTGATGGGAGTGGTCTCTTCCAGGATGACAATGCCCCCATCCACAGAGTACAAGTCATCACTGAATAGTTTGATGAACATGAAAATGGGGTAAACTATACGCCATGGTTGTCTCAGTCACCAGATCTCAACCCAATTATGGGTTATGGGAGATTCTGGAGACAGAGTTTTCCACTACCATCAACAAAACACCAAATGATGGAATTTCTCATGCAAGAATGCCGTTGAATCATTCCAATAGAGTTCCAGACACTTGTGGAATCTGCGCCAAGGCGCACTGAAGGTGTTCTGGCGGCTTGTGGTAGCCCAACAGTACGACACTTTATGTTGGTGTTTCCTTTATTTTGTCACATTCTGTTACCTGTATAAAGTGAATATTGAGCGCTGTGATTGACAGGATACACACAGACCAACGTGGGAGAAGCACTAGCTGCTGTGCACGGCTCAGAGTTCAGTCAGACAACCATCTGCCGCTTTGAGAACCTGCAGCTTAGCTTCAAAAATGCCTGCAAGCTGAAATCTATCTTGTCCAAGTGGCTGGAGGAGGCCGAACAGGCAGGGGGTGAGTGCACCTACCCACCACGGAAAGAGAGAGCGAGGGAATAGGAGAGGGGGGAGAAATTTACGAGCAAGAGAGAGAAAGATTTACATTCACTATGTACACTGAAGATTCATAACCACTGCTTGTAACCTAGAAAGGATGAGTTTGCACTTTGATAATGCGCTTTGAGAATGAAAATGAGATGGAAAGAGAGAAAGATAGAAAGAGCTTACACCACAGCTCTGAAACCCAGTTCTCACGTCAATAACAAAAACACAAAAATGGGGAGAATTGAGATTTCTCCAAGAGAAATAATGGAAGTCTATGTCCACCTTTAATATTAAATGGATGAAGTAAACATGTTTGTCTGTGCTCTCCACAGCTTTGTTTAACGAGAGGATCGGTATTAATGAGAGGAAGAGGAAGCGGAGAACCACCATCAGGTGAGAGATCCCCAAACACACTGCTGCTGTAGCCCTGAGCAAAGAACCGTATGCGAAACAGCTTAAGTAGATATCCAGCAGTCTGAATGCACAACCTGGAAAAAACTGAAAAGCAAATGGAAGCTTGCAACAGATCAGGGCATCTGCTGAACAAATTAAATACAAAAATTAAGAAGGGACAAATGGTCGGATAATGTCAGATTGTATGCACTGGCTCTACAGAGATTGATGGAGGTCATCATTATTTAGGGTTTTACCAGTAGGTTTTGAGAATGGCTCGCACTCAAAACCACAAAAATCTACTATCATTATCCTAGCTGTTTCATTGCCTATTTTGCTGAAATTAGGCACATCTCCTCAGATAGCCCTGTACAATATATTATTGGACTCTCAAACCGATCTGTTTAGCCGTTTTCTTGAACCAAACGGCCAGTAGCAAAACCTTTGTCAAGACAATTCTTTGTCAAGACTACCCAAATATCAACAACATTGACAAAAAAAATATATACATCGCAAATATACTGCAAAAGTTAGGTTAGCTATCTATGCGGTTTCTGTTTTACATTGCGAGCTCTATTAGCCAATAGGGTAAAGCTATAATTGTGCCGCTACTGCTGAACGTTTCGACAACCGGTTAGGCCAGGCATGATTCTATGGAGGGATCAAAAATACAATTACAAAATTGGCGTGAAAACAAAATACCATACTTAAACACTGATGCAGACCCTCACAAAATTAAAGTCGTACATGTGTACAGAACGTCTTGAACATAAAAACGGATGCATACACTCGTAAAATGAGGCATAGGCCTATGTATATACAGATAACGCTCCTTTACATTTACAAAGTGGGATTTGTATCATTACAAATTGCAATTTACGTTTACAAATCTTTTTTGTGTAGATACGTATTTTTGACGACCCGGCGCCATAACGTTTGGGTTGGCCCACCAGAAGGGTGAAAATGATGACAGAATATTTTTTTTCTTAAGAAAATATCATTGTATTAGCCTAGATACAAAATTTCATGTATAAACACAAACATATTTTACTCAAAATATATGATGAATATATTTATTAAATGTTAAATACATATATAATGTCCATAACATGGCATAGCAAGTTTGGTTTGCAGTTCACTGGTGAGATTGCAAAACTGCCCACCCCTGATCTATACAATCTTTACTTATTACCGTTATTCATTGCTACCAGATCTGACTCAGTTGGTGCAATGCACTCTAGATTTATGTGAGGGTATTGCAGCTGCACTGCAATAAAAGCAGAGCATTGATACGTTGTCTCTGAATTATCAAGGGATGATAATCAACAGATTCACAGATATTTGCAGTTCAAATCCAGTGTAGGGTAGTGCAATGCTTAGGGAACTGGGCTTGTAACTCAAGAGGTTGCAGGTTTGATTTCCAGGTGGGGCACTGCCGCTGCCATTGCCGTTGTACCGATGAGCAAAGTCACTTAACCTGAATTGTTTCAGTAAATTATCCAGCTGTATAAATGGATTGTATGTAAAAAAAAAAAAAAAGGTAAGTGTGACAGTTGCTTTGGATAAGAGCGTATGCTAGATGTCTAAATTTAAATGTAATGTAACGTGATGTAAATCCACTCTGCCTCAGTCTGGGAGCGAAGGAGGCCCTAGAGAGGAACTTCATGGAGAAGACCAAACCGTCATCGCAGGAGATCGTGCGCATGGCCGAGGGGCTCCACCTGGAGAAGGAGGTGGTGCGGGTGTGGTTCTGCAACCGCAGGCAGAGGGAGAAACGGGTCAAGACCAGCCTGCACCACAGCTCTTTCCACAGCTTGGCCAAGGACAGCCCCACCTGCAGGTAGACCACCGGAACTGCATGGTCTGGAGACTGGCCGAGAGGACCTCCATGCTCTGCCTGATGTCCCTGATGTCCCTCTCATATCAGGACAGGCACATAGCAGGACAACACCAGGGTCCTGATCCATTCCATCTGTACTTATGAGGAGGGAACGTCAACTGCAGGAAATCCAGCTGATTTGGCTGTTGTGGTCCTTCTTTAGATCTGACTGTCTTATGAACAAGGTCTTTGGGATTCAATTAGGATGCATCCCTGCTAAAGAGGATTGAAGTGATTGTAACAGGTGTCCTAATCTTCATTTTGCGAGGCCCCATTTACAGCAGTTTTCGAGTATTTCTGCACTGCCTTGTACAGTCACCGTCTGTTGAGAGTCATTCTTGTTCTGGGTGTGTTCAATCTTATAGTAATATATCTTGCAGAAAAGTTTTTTTTTTCTTTTTATGAAGGCATATTTGCATTTAGCTGCATTTGTATTCAAGCGTTCAAACCAGTGCACTGAAATTTGGATGTAAGTAGGACCATTAATTGCAAATAAACATTTTATAAAGATGGCATCACTTCTCAGGGTGACTTCCAAAGAAATGACTAATTAAACATGAAATGTTCTTCAGATAATGCTAAAGATCAAGCGTATTATTATTTCTTTGGACAAATACACCGTAACTAAGAATGAATTGCCCAGGCACTTTGTTTAAAGACAAATTTGTACTTTTCCACAGATTAAATACATATTAGTGTGTAAGTGTATAAATGCATAAAGTAGTGAATCCGCTGGTATGTCCGTGTGGGTGTGTATTGCATGTGTGCACTGTATGTAAGTGTCTACATGGACCTCTAGCCTGCAACAAATAAAGTCAAGTGGCTGTGTCCATACAGCCTTTAAATGCAGACAGCACCCCACCCAGGTAAACTGGTACCTCTAGGTGCCCAACAAACCAAGCCCACATCCTATCTGAAAATGGTTCCAGTAGTGAAAGTGGCAAATGTGTATAATTAAGTAGATCTTTTGTGTCAAGGGTCACCCAAAGCAGATGCATCATATGGGGCCTCAGAATGGCAACACACTTGGGTAATATATCAGCGAGCAGAAATATGATATCGCTCAGTGAGCTGGACGTCAATAACTAACCCAATAAATAGTTTTGGATCTCAATGGCTGTTTCCCAGAAGGCTTTTTCACTGAGGATAAATAAAGGAAAGCACTTGAGTAAATGAGGGATGCAAAATATACTGAAAGCAGGTGCTTCCATGTGGTTCCTGAGTTAATTAAGCAATTATTATCCCATCTTAGGGTCATGCATAAAAAGGATAGGCAGGCCCAGTTGGCCATTATTTTGGCTACCACAGCTAGAAGAAGAGATCAAAGTGATTTTGAAAGAGGGGTGATTGTTGGGGCAGGTTTGGCAGGTTCGGTGACAAAGACTGCTCAACTTGCTGATGTTTCACCAAGAACAGTGGCTAAGGTGATGTTGTCATGGAAATCTGAGGGTAAGACATCAACTATGGTGGAAAGCGCATTGGTTTGAGATGTACACCCTTCCTTAAACAAAATCATAGATATTTTAAAACAAAAACTCTCATCTTAGCAAAAACAATATTCTTTAACAATTCCAATCAGGCTTCCATGCTAATCATAGCATTTTTGGACTTATCTTATTTTATTGCTATATGCTTCCCTTTGGTAACATCATCTATCTTCACAACGTAAACTTCCACTGTTACGCTAATGACACACAATTGCACGTCGCCGCTGAGCCAGACGACCCAAATGCCCTTCGTGTCCTGACGGCTTTTACCCCAAATTAATGGTTGAATGAAAAAACTTTTTCGACAAGGATAAGACAGAGGTTCCTTTAATTGGTCCCAAATCAAAAAGAGACAAACTACGCTCTCGGCTGGGCGGTCTGGCTAAACAGAGAAAATCTGACAAAGTCAGAAACCTGGTTATTTATACTGGATGCAGACCTTCATTTTGAATCACATGTGGACAAGGTGACCAAGAGACATAGTCATCTAAGAAACATATCCAAAGTCAGACCATTTTTAACTCAACAAGAAGCTTAAAAACTGATACACGCTTTTATTTCATGTCGATTGGACTATTGTAATGTATTTTTTTATAATGACGGATTTCCCCCCCCTGTTTTTCCCCCAATTTGGTGGCCAATTGTACTCTTTATTATTCCAACTACCCCCAGGCCCGCAGTTGGCCTATTCTGACACCGGTAGTGGCAGGACCGACGAACCGCCTCCTCCGAGACGTAACTCGCTAATTGCCCACCGTGCTTCCGATACAGCCGGAGAGAAGCCCTCTGCAGCGAGCTCATGCTGGCTTCTCTCCCCCCTCCCTGGGGCGGACAGCCAATTGCCGCCGCCCTAGTGGTGCTCTCGGCCAGCGGGCTGGATCGAACCGAGGCCCGCAGTGGGCAATCTGCATTCCGGGCGAATGCTTTTACCGTTAGAGCACCCGAGGCCCCTCGGCTAGAATTTGAACAAAAACAAAAAAGAGAGAATACATTACTCCTGTCCTCGCGACTGTGCATTGCCTCCCTGCTTATCTTAGGATTGATTTTAAACTCTTGTTACTCGTCTATAAATGTCTATAAATCTCTTAATGGTTCAGCACCTTTTTACATTCAAGACTGCCTCTGATTTTATGCGCCAACTCGAGCACCCACATCCTCCGCAGCAGGCCTGCTTAATGTACATTAGGTCAAGTACAAAAAGAGTGGAGTGCTTTCTATTACCACACACCAAAACTGTGGAACACTCTCCGACAGAGCATTAGAACAGCAGTTGGCCTTTTTAAAAAGCAGCTAAAAGCTTACCTTTTTAAATTTGCTTTTCATTTTTAATTTTAACTTTTCTGCGTCGTTGCCTTTAGCCTTTCTATGTGGCTTTATTACATAGTACAAGCATGTCTAATTTTATTTCATATTTCATGACCTTTATTTTATTATCCATTGTATGCTTGTTAATTTATTTTATGCTTGCTAAGCACTTTGAGCTGCATTCTGTTTGAAAGGTGCTGTATAAATAAAGTTATTATTATCATTCTTATTAACCAGTTAAGCACAGTAACTGTAAAGGTAATCGCCACGACTTGAGTACAGGGCTAAGAGACGCCGGGCAGGCCACAAGGAGGACACCGAGGAAGGGAAAGCAGCGAGCTACATCTTACTTTGGTCGTGGTTGCCATGGCTCCCGCCATCTTCATCTGGGAGTTCATGACCTTGGTCTGCGTGGACATGGAGGTGACCTTTGAGCTCACGGCGTACGTGCGGTTCTTCTGTTTCCTCAGCTGGACCAGCTGCTTGGCCAGGATCTTGCAGGCGTCCTTGTTCCCTGACTTGGCCATCTTCTTGATTTCCAGCTCCTTTGAGAGAAAGGGGAAAGTGATAGGTGACAGATGGCAGCTCTTCACTAAAACTCACCAGGGCCTGTATATACTGTGCCTGCAGCTGTGCGCTGGCCAGGGGCCTTTGTGACATAAATCTTCGGAGTTCCCATCCACGTAAGCCCTTAATGCCATCTGTAGTGCCTTCGCTTCTAGATCAGTGGGAACTGCCAACTTAATAAAACCCAACTCCGATCACTCACAATAAATCTGTGTCCTTGACATGTCCTAGGAAACGGCGGTAAGAAAATGTATCCTCAGAGACTACATTTATGCCTAAGGTCTGCCTTTGCGCGCAGAGGTAAAAGAGTGAAGAAAATACAAACAGCAAGATTCAGTTTGTGAAGGCAGTTTTGCAACTATACATTCCTTAGTGACAGCTTAAAACTTTAGTTTAGACCACTGGACCAGTGAAACAGAATCAGACTTTGTGGGCTGGACTTCTGTTACCCAAATCCATACCGCACACCCTCAGTACTGCCGCCCACCCCATAAACGCTGTGAAAACTGTGGGGCAGATGAACCAAAGCTTCTTAAACAAAGCCTAAAACTGAACCAGCCTTTTCCCCTTACAGCCTCACTTAAATATCATGTCAAGAAAAATGTACACATTTTTGCTGAACTGCATACAACGGAAACAAAACAAGACAACACTAATTATCACAGTGACAGGGTTACTGATACTTTTAACACATGGATGAGGAGTAAAGCCATTTTACTGCACCATACCATGTCTACATGCGGGTAACTGCCAAAATCAAGGAAACACTTGAGTAAATGATGGATACAAAATATATTGAAAGCAGGTGGTACTTAAGCAATTAACATCCCATCATGCTTAGTCGCATGTATTAAAATTCTGTGCAGGCCAAGTTGCCCGTTCTTTTGGCCTCCATGGCTAGAAGAAGAGATCTCAGTGACTTTGAATGGGGCACATTTGGCAGGAGCTTCAGTGACAAACACTGCTCAGCATGCTGATGTTTTACGAGGAATGGTGGCGAAGGTGATGTAGGCATGGAAGTCTGAGGGAAAGACATCATCAACTAGAGCAACTGTGGTCGACAGTGCATACTCCTTGACTGGGGATGTCCGTGCATTGGTTCGAGGTGCAAGACAGAACAGATGAACAGGCAGCCCAGGCAGAGCAGTCCCTTGAAAACTTCACAGACAGGGATACTATGGTCTGGTTGCAGTGCATAAACCCCTTATTACAACAAAAAATGCACTTTTCCGAGTAAAGTGAAGTGATATGGTCAGACGAGTCTTCCTTCACCCTGGGTTGAGGGTTCTAGTGGCTCAGTCATGGTGTGGGGTGCATTTACCTGGTGTGGTTTAGGTCCACTCAACCCCTTAGAGGGCAAGATAGACACAGCCATTCTGAGTGATCACCCTCATCCTATGGTGAAGCATTCCTACACTGATGGGAGTGGTCTCTTCCTGTACATACAGCACTGTCTGTTTAACATTAGTCTGGTAGTGAGAGATGAAGTCTTACATACAGGTAACTTAGCAAACTCACTTAAAACATGTAGACATCATAGGTAGACAGTGCTTTCATTTAAAACCTGTAGAGATAATACTGAGAAGGCCAACACCAGTAGATATCAGATAAATGGTTTTTTTACCTCCGGTAAAGGTTTATTTCTCCACATAATAACTCAGTAAATGGTATTATGTAAAGCATTATGAATGCACTGCAATTATATTCAACAGCAGCAGATCTATTGCGAACGACACAACTGTATACACTTGACACTGGACAGATAGGCTGTCTAGAGTGGTGATAGAATGTTCTCTGTAGTGAAAAGTACATTGCACATTCTCATGCGGCACGTTGTTTGCAGTGCTACCTACACTCGTGGGCTATTATACATTCAACATCAGCTAATGAGGTCAAAAATGGGGGCAGAGAGCAGACTTGTTACATAAGTAAAGGACAAGGCTGGAATTATTTTTGTAACCAAGAAAGGATTCAGCATGCTCTTAAAATTGTCGTAGATTTATAAAAAAATAAAAAATAGAAGACATCATTTTGATTTGGATGAGAGAACCAAACTCAAACCCATGTACCTTATGGCAGTGGTTCCTAAACCTCTCCTCGGGAACCTGCAGAGGGTCCATGTATTTGTTAAATGCCACCACCAGCACTCATGACTCAACTAGTTAACTACTCAACAAGCACTGACTAGTTGAATCAGGTGTGCTGGTGGTGGAATTTAACGAATGCATGGACCGACTGGGGGTGTGAGAACCAGTGCCTTATGGGAAATGCCACCTCCACTCTCGTTTCCTCTTTAACACTGAGCGCCGAGCAGATGCATCTGTAATTTGTATCGTGTCCTCCTGTTTGTTGTTGTTTTGACAAATCAGTTTCCTCCAGGGATTTTAATAAAGTATAGCCTATATGCAAAAACGAAGAGAAACATGCTCAACTCAAAAGCACTTAAGTAAAGTGCCTGTTTAAAGACAGTTTATCTACTTGATTTTCCTGTTTAAAGAGTGAAGTATACTCTTCTCCACTCTATTCTCATCTAGTCGCACAAAGCACTTTGCACCATCTCCAATCAAATCTGTGAATAGCAAATAGGGTATCCGACCCGATGCAAGATTCTACACTGCACTGTATTCAATTTGTAACACCCTCTCCAGTCCAAATAACATACAAAATCACCCCAACCTAGCTGGAGGCAAGACCTTCTGGCTTCGGTGTTTTACACAGGATAAACACACCTCCTTGTGCTTGACCCGCCAGGATCCCAGGCACACTCACTCACTCTTGTACCTTAGGTTGGCCAAAACACTGGCTGGCCCTGGTCAACTTGCTGTACAAAGACTTCTAGCTCTCGTCAACTAAAAGAGACATGCCTTTAAACCATCGATTACTCTCAACCAGCTTCTGTTTACATTTCTTGATTATCGATCATATATTAAAAAGTTATAAGGTGGGCCTCCCGCGTGGCCCAGTGGTTACAACGTCCGACGCTGGCCACGGAGACCGGGGTTCAATTCCCCGTCTCGCCAGAGTCAGCTCTGGCCGGGAGCACCACCGGGGGCGGCGATTGGCTGTCCGCCCCAGGGAGGGGGGAGGGAAGCCGACATGAGATTCGCTGCGCATAAGAGTGGCCCTGTAGTATAACAGGTTACGGTTGATGCTTGGGCGAGTGCCGTCTGATTGCTACTGATCCTTAGATACAGTTGGCCAACGGCTATGGCAGGTGAGCGGAAAAGGTGAAAACCTCACGGCTTTAAAAAGACTAGAGAGACCTGTCAGACAAGTAAGACTTTCTCAAATGTAGGGTGTGGCAGCCCTGAATCCAGCCAATAGCCTTTATAACAGGTTACCCCTCTGAAAGATAACCCAAGGGAACAAGGAACAGAAGACTCCTAAATGTTGTGCATGTGTAATATTATGTGGTAAATGTAAATGATTAATTATTATTAAAGATAATAATGCAAATTTAAACCTCTAAATTCGTTGGTAGGTTAAAATGGTGCAATCAACCCGCAAGTCAAAACTAAATCCAAAACGGTTTATAGATTAAATATGCTTATTAAATAGGTTACATGCAAAACATTCAACGAAGAATGAAAACATAAATCATACACTCACTTGCGAGTGTAGGCTCACTGCTTATAATGAACTAAAAAGAACGCATTAAACATGAAATTTTAATGATGAGATTACTAGCAGAGAGAGACCAGATAAAACCATACCATGCCAAAGAACAACCAATAATTCTAGCTTCAGCACAAAGGAACAAAAGAAAGGAAGGAAAAATCCAAGATTGAACACGCACAACCAAAGAACCACCACAGATCAAAATAAGAAAACTCTTCTCCCAACTCGAACCGAACTTAATACAAACTCAAACTAAACTGAACTGAAGCCCTCCTCTCCTGTCACACAGCTGTAAAATGCTAACCCTGATTGGATGCAGTTAGAGCACTGAGGGGCTCAAGTTCATTTATGGCAGTTTGATTGGAATGCTGTAGGTAGCCTGTGCCCTCATGAAGCAGGTGTAAAACATTTGTACATTTTTAGGCATTTTGCAGACGCTCTTATCCAGAGCGACTTACACAGTTTACATTTCTTTATATACAATCCATTTATACAGCTGGATTTTTTTTTTACTGAAGCAATTCAGGTTAAGTACCTTGCTCAAGGGTACAACAGCAGTGCCCCACCTGGGAATTGAACCTGCAACCTCTGAGTTACAAGCCCAGCTCCTTAACCATTACACTGCACTGCCAGCCACCAAAAACATTTTCTTTATCGGTTTCTGAAAAGGTCCCATGAAAATATCGCACTTCAATGTCAGAGAAATCCATTTTAGGCATTTAGCAGACGCTCTTATCCAGAGCAACTTACAGTTTACATGCGTTTCCATACAATCCATCCATACAGCTGGATATTTACAAAAGCAATTCAGATTAAGTACCTTGCGCAAGGGTACAGTGATAATGCTCCACCTAGGAATCGAACGTACAACCTCCGAGAATTGAACCCGCAAGCCCAGTTTTCTAACCATTATACTATATTGCTAGTATTGCTATTTGTAAGACACCTGGTGCAAATTCATAGCAACGTCACCATCACTGAATGACTGGATTGCTCTGACTATATAGTACAATCAGTGTAGACTGAGAGTTCCTCAGTAAAGTTGAATGTGGAGTCCAACCCTTATTACTTAGGCACATCGGTCAAATTGTCACTATTGGAAACCACGCCACAATGAGACAGATGTTACGAGCACTTAAGTTTTAAACGACAAAAACTGACAGATCTCTCCTGGACAACTTCCGTATTCAATCATAGGCAGACTCACTGAAAAGCTAAATATATGCTCAAATACATATAGAAATATAGGATATTCCTCTTTGTTAAAATGGGATATGAAAACCATACAACCAGATAAATTATTAGAATTAATTAAATAAAATGAGTGCTAGGTCCAAGATCACAAATAAATGCAATATAAGATGCTTACTTACAACTTGACAGATGCTTATTCTTTGAATTATGTAAAGAGGAAACTGAAAGGAAACTATAAACGTTCTCTTGTGCTGTACTCTACATGTGCCAACTATGGTGCATAGGCCTTCCCCTAGAAACAGGTGAACTAATTAACCTTATCTTTAAAGAGGGGAGGCATACCAAACCATGTTCAATTTCCCCTCGGCGTAAACTAAACATTTAACATAAACCATTAAAGCCAAATGAAACGTATACGATAAATGTTCAATTACAGATGACTTGGAATAGCCGTGAAACCTTCCCTGTACGTTGAAAAGGACTCTCTGCAGTGGTTTACTTTTTAAATCCCAGTGGGAGCTGATATAATATGAAGCTTCATTTTCTTTCCCCCCTCACAACTAATTTGAAAAAAGCCATTAAAATAAATTGAATATATTTTCATTAAAAAAAAAGAAAGAAAGGGTTTAACCCTGTACACACCACAGTGTTGCTATTGAATAACAGGTGGTGAGCAGACCAAAAAAGAAACACAATATAAAAAATAAATCGTTTTTTATTTTAATCTAAACGTGTGTCGACAAACATTTAAATTGAAACACTGAAATTATATTATTATAAGTGAGTGCTGACCTGTTTCTTTCTCATATTATAGTATGGTTTTTTTAAATCCCATAAAAATACATTTCATATATGACCTTTCATTCCACCTGTGTGGGAAGAATGCTTGAGGGGAGCCCTTCATTACTACGACATTTCTGTCCACCATGTGGGTGGTGATGGAGAGATTATCCACACCTACAGGATAAAGTCTAAAGGCCCACCAACTATCACATCTACCGCAGATTCTGCAATCACACCTAAAAAGAGCAAACATCCTCATTACCATGTTAATAACATGGGCAGGTCCAGGCTTTCCAAACTTAACCTCTCAGGTTAGCAGGTATAGCAGGCTGTGATTCATTTACATTTTTTAGCAAATCATCTACATCACAAGTAATAACCATACATTTTTGCCTGGCCAACACCCCAAGGCAGAAACTGAAGTCTTGACATGACCAACTGCCTTTTCCACATACTTAGCGGCTGCAAATGTGGTACAGATACTATTTTCAGAGTCCACGCTCAATGGAACACTGGCACACCCAGGGCAGAAGAGCAAGCCTTTGGGGGCAGAGATGGGAGGCAGGCCGGCCGCCTGCGTGGGGAATGGGTGCTCACTGAGGCAGCTTAGTACCATGGATTAGGCCTAGAGCCGGCTCCACTTTCTGTCCGACTTACCACCCGTTTCTCCTCTTTCTCCAGCGCTGCTCGATCTCTGCCAATCTGTCTCTGTGTCCCCCTCAACTCCTTGTTCTGTTCCTTTATGACATCTGTGACAGGAGAGAGGGAAAATGGGGTGAACCACGGGAGGCATTCAAAGACAGAGACTTTAGCTAAACATTTAAAAAAAAAATTAGATGCATGTTTGAAGAGTATGCACTCCTACACACATCGCTCTGTTACAAAAACAATAGTTTATATATTTCCACAATATATGGTTTATGGAGTACTGAATAATTTTGATAGTATGTATCACCAATAAGAAATCTGGTCGAACGCTCTAGCCTGTGATGTTTTGTTTTGTTTTTTTAAGTGTGCACTTATGAACAGTTATATATAGTTCGAAGATATGATGGGAGACTATACACCGGGATAATTGATCATAAATCTGTAATTGTAAAAAAAAAAAAAAATCATACATTTAAACGTAAGAGGACAATTTGATTCCATGTTAATTAAGTTTATGGAAGAGAGTTAGGATTCTCAACAGCAATTTCTCTCAACCAAGATAGCTAGCTACACTAAGTTAGGTATGCTATTGCGTAATGATTGAGAGCGCCCGTGTGCTAACCCTTGAAGCTATTACAATAGTTTGTTTTGAGGATTCAGCCGAGGATCTTTGACAAAGTCACTGGCTTGATATTGTCGGTATATATAAGCTAGCTAGCTGGGTGGGTGGCTAACACCAAGGGCCCAAGAACCACCACCACAGCTAACAAGAAACGGTGTTTGTTAACACCACCTAACGTTACCCAAGATGATGTTGTGAAGTTACGAGTATCGGCCACAAAACAAGCTATAACTTGAAGCTAGTTCCCAGAAAATTCCTAAATTGAGGCAACTGTGCTAACTTAACGTTAGCTAAGAACTCTAGGTTGCTAGCAGTAGTTTTAGTAGCCGTAGCTAATAGCTATAAAAAAATCTCAAGCTAGCAATCTAACTATATTAGCTGTATATTAGCTTAGTCGCTAAACGGGTATTTGACAGGTTAGCTTGCTATATTAGCTATCTATCTATCGAAAGTTAGCTAGCACAAGCTACTGTGTAACGTTACTAACGTTAGCTCGTAACGTTGGTTCGAAACAAAACCGGCGACAAGAAACTCACCATCAACCGTCTTCTTTTTGAATAAAGAGGCCATATCTAACAAGTATGTATATTTGGCGATAGATACAGAAAAAATACAGAATCGCTAAGTATTCATAAAAAATATCAACAACTCCACTGTCAGCCTATTAACATAACTTTACTTCCTGGTTTGTTACGAGCAGAAACTACTTGCACATGACAACACTGAGTCACTTCACATTTGACGTCATTATTTCCGTATTTCTCTCGGGGTAGTTTTGGTCCGAGTGGAGTCAATTATTCATTAATTGTGAATTCGTGCTTTCATGGCCATTTAATCAAACCGGTGCTTTGTCCTAAACAAAATAATTGAGGTTTGACTATTTTTTTATGCTGCATCCACAGGTAATCTTTACCAAGGAATAACACATTACCTTTTACAAAGTTACCTTTCAGTCAGCCATTGGTCACTTACAGCTTCACATTGGATCAAATCTTGAAAATGGGTTGTTCAAAACAAAAAAAGGGTTCTGAAATCGGATCAGATTACCTAATCAAATCTTGTTTTTGATCTGGATCAAAACTTGAATATGTGTTGTTCAAAACTTTTCCGTAGGATTGGAGATAGTTTTGATCCAAAAAATCTGGATTATCTTTATCCCAGCAGAAGAGTGGATTCAGGGTGGATTTCAGGAACAAAATGTAATACAACTTTAAAATTGGTCAATTAATACAATATTTGTAGCATATAGTGGTTGGTAAATATGTTTCTTTTTTGTTTAACATTTACAGTGATAAAGTAGACATTACCCTATTAAGCCTCTCAGGACAGCGCAGTCCACCAAATAATGAATTTGTCCTCATAAACTAATCCCAAAATGAACAGCTGTCAATATCAAACAGAAATCAGATATTTAATTCATTTATCACTGTATACAAATTACAACGGCACAGACACAAGGGCATCACTAGGTAGTAGGCATTGGTAGGCAATCACCAGTGGTCAACCTGTCAAAAGTAGTTGTTGACAATGGTGTTCCTTATTGCACACCATTATTTCTCTCATTCAGAGAGAACACCACAGGTTGGTCTGGGTCATCAACAGGCTCTGGAGGATCATCAATGTCGCCACAGAGAGTAGTTAAGGCATGCAAAGCGCCTCTTCAGAACCCCATTTAGACACTCAATAGCACACCTTGTTCTGCAATGTGAATTGTTGAAGCGTGCCTGCTCAGGTGTGTTTGCTGTGGGAAAGGGGTCATCAACCATGGTAGGAATGGGTAGGCACTGTCTCCTAATATTATGCTCTCCGGTCTGTTGGTTTGTAGTTGAAGATATAGTGCCCTCTCCCTTAGGTTGCGTGCATCATGGACAGACCCAGGCCATTTCACAACACAGTTGGTGATGACGAGGTCAGCATCGCCCACAAGTTGTATGTTGATGCTGTGCCTCCCCTTTCTGTTGACAAACTCCCACTCCTTCTCATGAGGTGCTTGTATATGCATATGAGTGCAGTCTATCACCCCAATAGTATTGGGCATGTTCCCCAAAAGGAAAAACTTGCGCTTGGTCTGGGCAATCTGGCCATCATTTTGAAATGAAACAAATTAATCGACCAGGCTGGCCAATGCGATAGACACAGCTTTTACCATATCACAATTGAGTTGTGGACTCCCATATCGTCACCAACAGAGCAATGAGAACCTGTTCTTCCACAGTCAGAGCATAACTCCTTAGGGTTCTGCGTTGCAGTTGTGGCCTGACAAGATTTGCAATGTACCTAATATCAGCAAGCCCAAAGCAAAACCGTGCATACAGTTCCTCAGAGGTGTATTGCTCAAGTGGTTTGATACCCTCAATGTACACACTTTGGCGGCATCCTCTTCTTCCAAAATGGTAGTGGTGATGGACAATACCTGCTATGCCAGTGTCTCTCTGTAAGTCTCCTGAGAGGGACTGAATATAGAGTTTGTGTAATTGGTCATTTCGAATACACACCTTTTAAGGTATTATTTCAGTGCAGAAACATCTATTAGTTGATGTGCTCAGGCTTGTGGTCAATTAAATCATTCATGCCTAAGGCCTATGTTGACTACACTAAAGAGGTGGAATCATGGACTCAAAATGACCTAATTTTACTGTTGCGGAAACCCACGCACTGCTGGAGGGTGTTAGGTGCCATTATGCCTCAATAGTTTGTAGTTTTAATACTACATCTACTCAGAGTGGAGCAGTGACTAACAAGATGAAAAATGACATTTGGACCGAAATCACCCAGAATGTGAATGCCACGGGGTCTGGCCAAATGAGGACCAGAATCTGATGGCCAAATCTGAAGGCCAAGGCAACAAAGGATCATGCCAAATTTAAAAAAACCCAGACAGGCAATAAGCCCTTTAAGAGGGGTGACTATACAGATGTGGTTCTGGACGTCATTGGAGGCAAAAACTCCCAAGCTCTGCACGGGAGTCCAGGTGTTGTAGGGGGAGGTGAGTCCAAGGTTTCAGGGGGAAGTGAGCCAGTTCTCCCTAATGCAGATGAGTCATTTATTCTGATAGATTCTGATGAAAAATGAATAAATGGCTGGATCCTCACAGGAAGAGGCTGGATCCTCACAGGAAGAGCCAGTGGTGATTGCCACTGGAGCTCAGAAAAGAGGTCAGAAGCATTCTTCACCAAAAGAAGATGATGATGCCTATGGATTACTTCTTAAAAGTGAAGCAGAAAGAGCAGAAGTACAAATTCGTCTGGCAGAGGAACAAATAACACTTACCCAACTGCAGAAAACCAAAGCCAGACTTGAGATACGGCTCCTAAAAGCACAGCTTTGAAAATGCTGGTCTCTCAACAAACGAAGAGGAAATCTGAACATTGTTTATTTTTTGCCTATTGGACATTTAAGCTATTTATGATTTCAAATGCTGTTCTTCAAAATATGCATTATTCAGTTATGCATAAATAAAAGCACCTACAGTGATCCCATGCTGCCTGTTCTACTTGTGTTGTTCTTTACATAGCCAGAGTACAGTGGTGTTATCAGGAACTTTATATGTAATTGTAACATTGGTTAATTTATATACAATATGTCCAATTCAATTTTCTCTCCCCCTCCCCCAATGGATTGAATTTGGATTTCTTGCCACTGATCAACACAACATTTCTAATGAAAAACAACAACTCTAAAGCCTTTTCTTAATTAATGATAAATACAAAACTAAAAATAATTGATTCCATAGGTATTCAACCCCCCAGGTAATCCGGTTTGCTTTTTTGCTGGTTATTCAAAACAACATTGGAATGGACCCTGATCCAGACACAAACTTTTCAAGATTACTAAATCCGGATTACCAGTACTTTAAATGGAACTACATAGCACCATTTACTGACTATGTAAAGAACAACACGTGTAGAACAGGCAGCATGGGATCACTGTGGGTGCTTTTATTTATGCATAACTGAATAATTAATCTTTTTAAGTACCGCATTTGAAATCATAAATGGCCTAAATGTCCAACAGGCAAAAAAACAAAAGACCCGGTTCTGAAGAGGCGCTTTGCATGCCTTCACTACCTGCGTGTGGAGCCACAGGGAGCGTGCCACATAATACTGGCTTGTATTACCCTCCACAACATCGCTGCCAGGTGCAATGTCCCTCTCTGTGGCGACATTGATGATCCTCCAGAGCCTGTTGAAGACCCAGACCAACCTGCGGCGTTCTCTCTGAATGAGAGACTGACTGGTTGTGCAATAAGGAACGCCATTGTCAACAACTACTTTTGACAGGTTGACCACTGGTGATTGCCTACCAATGCCTACTGCCTAGTGATGCTCTAGTGTCTGTGTCGTTGTAATTTGCATACAGCGATAAATGAATGATAAAATGAATGAAATATCTGATTTCTGTTTGATATTGACAGCTGTTCATTTTGGGATTAGTTTATGAGGACAAATTCACTATTTGGCGGACTGCGCTGTCCTGAGAGGCTTAATAGGGTAATCTACTTCATCACTGTAAATGTTAAACAAAAAAAGAAACATATTTACCAACCACTATATGCTACAAATATTGTATTAATTGACCAGTTGTAAAGTTGTATTACATTTTGTTCCTGAAATCCACCCTGAATCCAGCCTTCTGCTGGGATCAAGATAATCCTGATTTTTTGGATCAAAACTATCTCCAATCATACGTAAAGGTTTTCAACAACACATCAAAACCAAGAAAAACCAACCCTGTGGTTCCATTAGCAGATAACTTTTACTGCTGTGAGCTTATTCCTGCTGTGCCCAAGCTTCTATGATCAAGTGCCTGTGTCCCACTTCTGCAGCTAACACCTCTGTTTACCATACAATGCACTCAGTATCTCAACAGAGTGAGTGAAAAGCATAAGCAAGGACAGAGCTTTGGCGGCAACTAACCAACATCAACAGAGGGGCTCAGGTTTGGGAAATCAGTTGTAATGGGGAGAACAGAGGCTGGAGCTAAAACAAAAATAATAGAGAGAAGACTGATGTAATAGTTAAATAAGCCATCACTTCAGCTCCCAGCAATTACAATATAGGAATATAAGGTTAATGGTTAATTTCTCAAAAAAATATTTCATTCATTTGCTAGAATTCAGCACCCCCATTATTCTTATATACAGGTAACTGCCAAAATAAAGGAAACACATCAGTAAATGAAGGGTTTTGGCGGTTCTGTTATGATGTAGGGTGCATTTTCCTACGGTGAATAATTTCTATCGTGATGGGAATGGTCTCTTCCAGGATAACAATGCCCAAGAGTGGTCACTCAATGGTTTGATGAGCATGAAAACGATGTAGACCATATTCCATGGCCATTTCAGTCTCAACCCAATTGAACACTTATAGGAGATTCTGCAGTGGCGCCTGAGACAGTATGTTCTACCAACATCAACACCAAATAATGGAATTTCATGTGAAAGAATGGTGTTTCATCCCTCCAATAGAGTTCCAGACATTTGTAGAATTTATGCCAAGGCACACTGAAGCTATTCTGGTAGCTCGCGGTGGCCCAACGCTTTATTAAGACACTTTATGTTGGTGTTTCCTTTATTTTGGCAGGGGACAGAGTTTCACTGATTTCCAGTGCAGTAAACAAGTGTGGTCTGTAGAGGACAGACTGGTGAGCCAATGAGCACGAGTGCTTAAAGCAGGAACGTTCGAAAAATGAAAATTGGCCACATTTGACATGCCTCAAGTTTCACAATTCTGAATACGCCACTGATGGTTTTGGGAGAGCATGCACAAATGGGGATTGTTCAGTGATTCAGCCTGAGAGAGGAGACATTTGCTTGGGTTAGCATTTCCTGGCACAGCATACCTTCTACTTTCCCATGTGGCAACCAAAAAATAAATGCTGCAGTGGTGGTTCTTTCCCTGTCATAGCGTTTTGTCCAGAGCCAATGAGCGCCAGGGACAGGGGCAGCTTCCTGCCCTCTGATCGAATCAGTCCTCCTGGTGCCCCCTGGTGCTCCCTGGCACTGAAGCCTTACCACAGTGCTCTGATTGAGTTTGTGAGGGGAACATTCTCATAACATCTGCTGGCAGGAAACGGTCAAGTACATCCATAGCCGACAGAGTCCGTACACTTTCGTTTCCTTGGCAATTTGTAGTGTTTAGTAATCCAAAACAAAATCAAGGAACAATGGCACAGCACTAGCAATTACATGAAACATTCTGAAATCACTGAAAGACATGTAGAACCCAAGCAAAATACCTGGTCGTTAATGACCCATAAAACTATTTCACACCAGCTGTAACATTAAAATCTTTTATGGGAGTTACATTTCCAAACAACATCAAAATTATGGGTAAGTGGGGCACTTAATTAACATCTGTTAGTTTTTCACTTAGACCTGTTCCTTATGAAAAAACAAGAAAGCTCTACAAAATCAGCAGTAAAACCAAACATAAAAGCTGCAGAGCATGAACCAATAATTAAAGTGTTTATATCGGGTTTCACTACATTCTTTCATTTGATAAAGAAGTACATTTCATGCATTCCCCTCTTATGAGCTTGTTTGATTTTCTGGGCCCTCCTGTAGGAAATCTAGCACTGCACACGGTTTCTACAAAACGTTAATTAAAATGTAACCTATGAAATTTCATTTAAGAGAAACAGAGGAGGTTCTGCCTATCAGTAATTCCACTGTATGCATGACTGTGTGTGATAATAATAACTTTATTTATTCAGCACTTTTCTTGCAGATGACAGTGAACAATAAGATAAAAACAAGGAATATACACAGTGAAGAGGCACAATTAGAGAAGAGACAGGAAAAATATATCAGATATTAATTGAAATTGTATTAATTATTTCATTGTATATCTCAAAACATCAGGCAAAAATCAAGACATGGCTTGGCTTTCTCTACAGAAATAAGTCCTCCTTTACCTCCACTGCCAAGCTGACACTGGTTCAGATGACCATCCTCCCAATAATGGATTATGGAGATGTGACCTACAGATCTGCTCCCAAGGCTGCACTTGATAGGCTGGATGTTCTCTATCATTCAGCCATCAGGTTCGCTACCAATGTCCCCTACAGAACACATCACTGCAACCTCTATTCCTCTGTAAACTGGACATCACTACATACTAGACGGAAACTTCACTGGACTATTCTCATCTACAAATCCCTTCATGGACTGACTCCCTGGTACCTGTCATCTCTGCTAAAAGAAATCTGATCCTGCCTTCAAAACCAGATCCGCCAGCTACATCCAATTAGTGATATGCAAAGTCAGCACTATGCTGGGCCGCTCCTCATTTCAGCATGCCGCAGCCTCAAACTGGATTTCGTTGCAAAAAACCCTGACATTGGACAATTTTGTATCAAGTCTCTGATTATGGACATTTTCACAGACTCATGCTCCTGCTACAATTAATGCATGAGTACTGTGTTTTGTTCATCTTTAATGCCTGTGTGTGCTTTTAAAATTCCTGTTTGTCTAATTTTATTATGTTCTTGCTGTGTTTGGCTTCTTGGCCAGGCCATTATTGTAAATGAGGATTTATTCTCAATTAACTTACCAGGTTCAATATTGGTTAAATAAATAAAAAATAAGTGAAAATTTAAATAACAATAAAATAATACTTAAGAACTTACAGACACTTAAAAGCAAGTTAAGCTTTTAAGCAAAACCCACAAATACATTTATAAAAATATCAATAAATATGTGTGATCGGGTTGACATTTCACCTGGACAGGCTTTGCGTATGATCTTACTCAGCAGAGTAACACAAACATTAAGTTACAATAACAAGCAATCCAATTATTTCAAATAATATTACTATACTATATATATAGTATTGTTTATTGACACACCTACGGTTGTCATGGTGCCTGGACGATGAGCTGAATATGATTTGTTCTGAGGAATACAATATAGCAGCTTTGAAACAATCCATACATACATATACTGTAGAAATACACACACATATACTGTACACTATATAATTAGTACATATAGTTCTGGCCAACTTTATTGGCACCCTTGCATTTTATGTAGATAATGTACAATATCTTTTGAAATAATTGGAAATTCAATCAACTTCTGGCCATCACAAGATTTTTATTAGATTTTTACCATTATAGAACAAAAAAAAAGTTTAAACTTTTAGATATTTTAAGATCTTCACTGAAGAAACCAAAAGAATGGCCTTGACAACATTATTGGCACCCTGCTCTAATACTTAGTTGCACAGCCTTTGGCAATGATGACTGCTTCCAAACGTTTCTTGTAACCATCAATACGTTTCCTGCACCATGCTGCTGGCAGTTTCTCCCACTCTTCAATTGCCACCCACTCCAGTTCTTCAATGTTTGAAGAATTATTTTGACCAACTGCAGATTTCAGGTCTCACCATAGGTTATCAATAGGATTGAGATCAGGACTCATCACTGGCCACTCCAGAAAAGTCCAACGTTTTCTCTTGAACTATTCCTGGGTGCTTTTGGATGTGTGTTTTGGGTCATTGTTCTGCTGGAGGACCCATGACTTTCGAATGATACCCAGTTTTCTGACACTGGGTAGTACATTTTGTTCCAAAATGCCTTGGTAATCCTCTGACTTCATGATGTTCTTAATACGTTCAAGGCATCCAGTACCAGAGGCAGTGAAGCAGCCCCACAGCATTATTTTACTCCATATTCCACCATATTTTACTGTAGGTAGGGTGTTCTTTTCTTTAAAAGCTTCATTTCATAGTCTGTAAACAAAGCGCTGATCTGCATTGCCAAAGAGCTCTAATTTGGTTTCATTGGTCCACAGAACATTTTCCCAGAAGGATTTAGGCTTGCTTAGGTGGGTCTTGGCAAAGATTAATTGGGCCTTCTTGTATTTCTCTTTCAGCAGTGGGGTCTTCCTTGGCCTCCGACCATAAAGTCGTTCTTGGTTCAGTGTCTGGCGTATGGTACGGGCTGAAATCATTACCCCAGACCTCTCAAGGTCAGCCTTGAGACCTTTGGACATCATACGATGTGTTTTTTCAATGGTTCGCACCAACCTTCGATGACATCTGAGATCAATTTCCCTCTTACCACCAGGGTTACCTTGCACGAATGCTCACTTTTGGAGGACGGTCTGTTTTAGGCAAATTAACAATGTTCCGGGGGATATTCAGAGTTTTTGAAATCTTCTTAAATCCTTCCCCTGATGCCTCATGGGAAGATCTGGAGTGGCCCAGTCAAAGCCCAGACCTCAGTCCATTGAAAATCTGTAGAAAGATTTGAAAATTGTTGTTCACCAATGGTCCCCATACCACCAGGTGGAGCTCAAGCAGTTTTGTAAAAAAAAGAATGGACGAAAATTGTAGTGTCCAGATGTGCAAACCTGGTAGACTTAACCTAATGTTGATCAGTGGCAAGAAATTCCAATTAAATCAATTTTGACACCAGGAAGTAAGATGATAAAATGTGAAAAATGCCAAAAGGGGGTGAATATTTTTATGCCCACTGTATATGCACAAAGGTCCTGCAAGATGATAGCCTATATTCAATCAACATTGTCCTTAACTTTGACTCAGAAATATATACTAGTGTTACTTTCATTGTGCACACTTTTTCTATTACCTTGATGACTGTGAAACTCTCTGAAGCATATTTGTGAAGAAAAATAACTAACTCCCGCATTTAACTGTTTAACTATACATTTAACTATAGGACTAGTGTCAGACAAATGTTGATTGGATCCAGTATCGCTTGGAGTTTTGATTGGCTGTCCATATGCTTCCCTTTCATTTTCAGTCACTGCCATTACAACACTAGATGGCACCAAAATCACTCAGCATTAATGCCATTTCTGTACCACCAATGATACCTTACAGATTCAGATCAGCTCTGGGTAGAAAATGGTTTAGGCTAATGAAGAACTAAACAGATACTGGTTTTGTATTTTTCTTAATTGATTTACCATGCAGAATGTGTTCCATCACAAATGGAAGAGGGAGCGAATTACTCACAAACTATTTTTGGAAACCAGGGCATTGCACAGTTTTATGTATTATAGTACAGAAGAACAGGATGATTTAATATTACAGTAACTAAGTCCTCTGAACAAATGTAAGAAGGCAGGGGCTTGTCTGAAAGCAGTCTGAAAGTTTAGTTAATTTTCCCCTATAAATATCTTAATGCAATGTTTGGCTGTTGTGTCTGGCTAATTTGCCTGAAATGCACTAAGAAAAAAACACATACTATGCGTTTCCATCTACAGTGGTTTCATCAGTAATGATGTGGTTAGCCAAAAAAACCATATGTGGTGTTCTGCTGTATTATTTCAAGAAATGTATTGTCTATACTGCAGCTGATATAGTAGCTACTTTATATCCTTACGATCTGTTGATTCTATGTCTTCCTAGCTTGCTGTGTAACCGGTTGTATTTTAAGGTTTTCACATGCATATCATGTTTGGTTTTATTTCTATTCATACATTGGAATCAGTTGTACCCACAGCGAAAACCCAGAAAGTTACGTCTTCCATAAATAGCCAGCAATAGTTAAACAGTGCCACAAGTTGCAGTATCACCGTTTTAAAGTCTTACCTAGACAACATTAGATGCTGAGCGAGACTGCAATGATATCAAGGATAAAACCTTTTCGGTTTCAAAGTGGGACTGGGGTCATGTGTCACTCATGTCTCTGATTGACAAGGTGAAAGGCCAGTTGTCACGTCCGTCAGTTAAGTCACTAATGGCATTAGCATTACAGTAATGTTTCTTACAGCGTATCCAAAACTACAAAAAAAGTCAAGGAATCGCTCGCAATGTATTTATTTGTCTTATTTAAGCGTCCAGCGCTGATGTCTCCGCAGGACATTGAATTGTCAGTCAGAGGAATAAAGGATACGCTGGGGTCACATAAATTAGCAAAAGCGTTAAAGACGTTTGCCTTTTTTTACAGTCTGAAGTAGCTAAAATACCATATTCCACATGAAAACACTTGGGTTGGAATTTAATCTGAACGCTGTGCTGTCTTCCCTCTGATTTCACTAATTAGTTCATGTAAATGTTAGCCTACATTTTTTCACCGATTGTTCCGTATCACCACGAATTATGTCGAATTATGTAATACTCAAATATGATCAATTTAAGACAAATAATTTGGGGAATGGGACCTCTGTACAGTACAGACTTGAACCACATCTGCCAAGTTCCCTAATCAAATATTCCAGCAATGTTTATGGTACGACTCCACTACCTGGTTATCGCATTATCCACCAGTTGAATAATGTTTTCACAAGCATATTTTTTCTCTCGGAATCTTTTCCTCTAACCCACAGACCTTCACCAACCAGCATTCACTTCGTCTGGAATGGGTAAATGGGCGTGTGACTATTGCACTAAAATTCTTCCATTCACATTTACTACTGTGGCAAACTACCCTCCAATCAGACGTGTCCCGAAACTTTGGGAAATAAGTTAGGGGAGGCCGAGGCGCTTACCTCTATTTAGGTTAAGTCTGTTTCGATGGTCGTTATTCTGTTTATGCTAATAGTTCCTTTTACTTGTTAATCACGCCGTCCGCGCTCAGCGTTACATCCTTGTTAACGACGCCGTCCGCGCTCAGGGTTATATAGTGACGATGCAGTTAACCAGATCTGTCCCAGATTGAGGTGCGCACCTCCGTCGTTTTCTTAAGACGTCCGAAGACCCCAGGACCTGCAATGAGTTGCCTGGATGTTATGCATCATCAGAGTTATGGAGCGCATCGCTACTTGCCGGCGACATCAGCGGCGCCGGCGGCAGCAGTGTACAAAGCAGCGTGGCAACACCCTCAGCAGCAGGTAGGTTGACGATCTCCATTCCCTGTGCAGTTTGTAAACTTCACTGACAGCGTTTCCCCCCTTCCAATCTTAATATTCGTAATAGGCCAGGTTTGTTTTGCAGGTGGTCGTTGTCTTTACGCAGCGTATTTACCCACTCTCCATACACATTACTGACAACTCAATTACGTTTTCGGCGTGGAAGCTATTTATAAGCTGAATGTATGCGTTGGTTAAAATATATAACATGTATAGTTGTATTTTTAAACGTAGAATTCAGATTTTACTATTAACAGCACCATATATAGTAGTCCTATTTATTGTCCAAAAATGATGCATTTTCAGGAAATGTTTGTATGTTGCTGGATAGTTTCGTGAGAAAAGTACAAACTTTCCACCGTGCAAAGTTAGGATGGTGTCACATTGATAGGTAGATAGATTGATTTTGTGCGTCTGAAATGGAAAATTAAAGTGGATTAGTAACATATGAATATATACTTTTCCTCTACAGTTTTTGCCATTAACGATATCCCATGTAGTAATCAGACATTATATGTCAAATGTGTCATTATTGGCCATTTTACTTTACAGTAGGCTATTACTCACTGAGCCTCAGACACTATATCTGAAGTTGAGACAGAATTGCTGGGATAACTTTTATATCCTTTATAAACATAAACATATGAATGCTACGTTACGCACTGTTTTAAAAAAAGTTATGTTCGAAGCCATTCGTAATGCGATTCATTTTATATGTAGCAATAGTATAAACCATGAAGATAACTAACCAATAACATCTTTGCTAAATAAAGAGAATAGACTACATACAGATGTTTTCCCTTAATGACCATACCATTTTTAACAGTGCTCAACACGAAATTTCTAACATTTTTCTGCCCCTCAAGGGCAGTGAACACATACAACTCTAAGAGATATTTGAACAGATAATATCTAAAACTATCTTGGCCTTGAGCATGTGTTCATGGCTAGAGTGCATTTGGAATATTTTTGCATGATGTAATATTGATTGAAAGTGCAGGGTGGACAAGGGGGGTTGTATTTGTTCCTGGATTTCGGGTTAACCAGATTAAACTGTCATACAACTGTCATGTTTTATGACAGTTTCAAACTGTGCAAATAGTTCCAAACTTAGTGCAAGTACAGCTCAGTGCCAGTTATATACCATCTATGTCAAATAACGCTGGTTATGCGCAGTCGTTATCAAACGTTATTGGTCAGGCAATGCAGGTACAATGAGTATTTCATAATCAAATAATGTAATCTACTGCACCACCACAAAAAAAACATATTTTCAAGTATAAATATTGGCAGGTATGCACTGTAGCCTACCGTAAAAGGTAATCTATCGCATTTTTTAAACTCCCCGAAATTAGTTCGTGGCTACGTCACTGCTACATAGGTGCCCCTCCTTTTAAAACATCCTTAAAATCACGAGAACACGCCAGCGCAGACCATCGTGTAATACGCGCACTCTTAAAAAAGACCACAGAGCAAATTGGATTGGGAAAATGGATATATCCGTTATATGTCAATGCCCATTCAAAGTTTCCAACTATTTCCACGCGGTAGTGGAAAACTAGTAAAATATGGCCGATTTTTTACACACGATCCTTAAAGGGATGAATTGAGACTCTTGAATGGAAAACACCCCAAAACCTCTCTGAAACGTTATGGGTTGTCTTCAGAGGGCAGGCATTCGGAAACGATTAATTTCAAATTTTCTGGCGCTCCGCCCAATTGCTGCGTTAGGCATGTGCATCAGAAGTCTGAATATGAACAACTTTAACTGGAGGAATTTAGGAGTGAACGAGCTTGGGTGTATACAGCAAATTAGATAAATTAGCTAGAATAATTGGTGTAAACAAAAACCTGCATACACACGGCCCTCCAGGAACAGAATTTCCCACCCTTTTATTATTTTTTTCTTTTTGTTTATTCATTTTATTTACACATAAAAAAGGTTAAGAAGACATTAATATAAATGTTAATTATTGTGCAGGGCTGTCCATAGAAACCCAGTAGGGGCTTCTTGGAAGACTCCCAGTGTTGTATCATGATGTAATCATCACAGCAACCTACAAATATTCATTTAGAAACCCCTTCAGCAGAGGCAACCGTGTCAATGCCCCCACCTCTGTAGTTGTACTCACTGAAGACCACAGCCTTTTCCAGCTCCAGAGGTGGCACCGGATGAGAGAAGTCCCCGGTACAAACCATGTGTAGATGGAGAGTCTGTGCCATGTGACCAGTTAGACACTCCTCCTCCTGATCTGTCTCTCTCTCCTGCCCTCTCTTCACAGAAGAAGCTCTGTCCCTACAGCAAGATGGACAACTCCATGGACCAGTCTGCGCAGGGGAAGCAGCCGAAGCAAAGGGCAGGCGAGCAGGAGGAACGCGTGGAGGAGGTGGAGGAGGCCGGCGGAGGCGGAGGCGGAGGAGACAGGGCTCCGGGGGGGAAGGAGGCACTGCCCGCAGAGGCAGAATACCTGAGCTCCAGGTGTGTGCTCTTCACCTACTTCCAGGGTGACATCGGCGACGTGGTGGATCAGCACTTCTCCCGCGCGCTCAGCCAGCCCAGCATGTTCAGTGGGGACCCCAACAGCAGCCCAACCCCCTCTGGGACTCTGTGGAGAGGTGAGACATCCCCCCGATACAAGCATGCTCCACCTCCATCCCGCTCAACACAGCGACTTTTGATCATTTGACTCATAATAAATGCTAGTAGTTTTGGTGATCATGTAACGGTTTATAGGTCTCCTAAACAGTGACTACTATATTCGCCTTTGTCATTGTAGTGAAGAATGAAGCCGGCCTTGGCTATAAAGGAATTTACATGTTTTGTTATGATGCTTCGTGGCATACAAAAACATGGAGTGTCAAAGAATGTCACATTCTATCTGTAACCCCCTTTAGCAAAGTTCTGTGTGGCTCAGTAGGTAGAGCATGGCACTGACAATGCTTAGGTTGTGGGTTGTGGGTTGGATTCCCGTTGGGGCCACATATACTGAAGATGTATGCATTCACCACTGTAAGTCGCTTTGGATAAAAGGGTCTGCTAAACAGCATGCATTACATTACATTACATTAAGTTTACTCCCCATATCGAGTCAATATTTGATCATTAAAATTGTAAATCAATATCTCGATAAGAATATAAACAACATAATCACACATATTCCTGAGAGCATATAGTATAATGATTTAACTTAAAAAATGATTGAGGATAGCACAATAAAGTCATAAAACTCCTTGTTGTGGCAGGCAGGCATAAATGGTAGGTATGCCTGAGACCATAACTAATATTGCAATGTGCTGAAAAAGCATAAATAATATAAAATAGAAATAAAATGCATCAAGGGAGAAAGGCAAACTACTAGAAGTGCAAAATAAGGGCCTATAAAATGAGCTTCTCAACTGACTGCTTATTATCCAGTGAGATAATAAATACTATGCTAAATAGGTATGGACAGCCTGCCAAATGGTTCCCTTTCGTCCTCATGTTGAATTCATGAGTTTTTCAGAGGAAACCTTTTCAACAAACAATTAGGCTATGATGATTTTAGATTACTTGTATTTGCAATACGTATGTCAGCTTGTGAATTGTCATGTGGTGCACAAGTGCACCAGAATGGAATGATCCAGGAAGATACACTACATATCTTATTTATCTTACATCTCCCAAGACCATTGATTTTAGTTTAAATGTTTAAAAAAATTCCCGATGTGCTGTACTGTACTCACAGTTCTTTTCATGGAAAATAATTCAAATTTTCACTGTAAAGATTAGAATCTGAATTAGTTTCCAATTTAGTTTTTATTGTATGACCCACTTTTTATTTTCTATTATCTTTGAACACCTGCACGAGAAGCACTGTACAAGTAAAGCTGAATGATTATTAGTATTAATCATTATTTTCTGACTGATCCTCTTGGTTCTGTGTTTCGGCAGGAGGCCTCTTGTCAGCAGGGCAGTGTGGGGATTTCCCGTCATCCTTCTGGAGCAGCGGATACCCCTCCCAGAGCAGCTCCTGCCTCTCCGCCCTCCACCCGGACTTCTCCCCCAGCGTCGCGTTTAATTCGCTGGAGCAGAGCACGTGGGCGGGGCATGGAATCCATCAGCCCGGCCTGGTAACCCCGCCTCCCCCCTCAGACCCCTGGCCGTACGGCCTCGGGGCTCAGGGTTACGCCCACGGCCACAACGTTTACCCCCGCATCCACCCCCGCCATGCCCGTCATGTGGTGCACCATGCCCTCGGCCCCGGCCTGGACCCCCGCCTCAGTCCTCTGCTGCTGTCCAGTGTGTGCCCGCCCCATAGCCCCGTCCCCCACTGTGAGATTAGCAAGACAGAGCCCGTGTCCTGCAGTGGCCCCGGTTGTGGCCCCATATACAGCTGGCCCACCCCACACCAGGGGTCTGTGGACATTTTTGATTCAAGTGAGTGACGGGCCACACCCCAAACTCTCGCCTGTTGTGGTTGTTAGCCAATGCGTGAGCTAGCTGAGATAAACTTTCGCTCTCTCCCTCACTCTCTCTCTCTCTCTCTCTCTCTCTGGCTGTCTCTCTCACTCTCTCTGTCTCTTGTTCTCTCTCCCTGTTTCGCTGACATACAAACCGAAGAGAAAACATGCGTGCAAATTGCCATTTCATGTACTAGAAAGTACGTTTCAGGTCACCAGTGCAAACTCTCAATCAACTTTTAAACCATATCTGGCGTGTGTCCATTGCCCAGTCTCACGACAAAAGGAGCCGTCTGTCTGGGTCTGACTCTAAGGAGGTCCATGGAGAAATCAGTGGTGAGGTGTTCCCATTTGTACGTGATCCAGTGAATGTGAACCTTCTGAAAAAGCTCTTGATTTCCTGGGAATTCATTCTAGGATGGAGACTCTTCTTGAGGCCAGTGCAACAATGGAGAACACCAATGCTACACAAAAGCAAACACAGAAGAGCCTGTTTTAATGAAACTCAGGAAGAGAGATCTCCATGTTGGTTTACATGGTGTGAGCAAGAGAACAACGCAGGTGAAAAATAAGCCATTTGCCCCTGACATATTTTAAATGCATGTTTGAACAAAATGTGTTGGTGTGTACAACATGTTTTTGTTGTGTTTCTGTGCTGCAATGGACATTCATGACATTTTTATTTCTGTGTGGGGGGGAAAAAAACCCTTGTGTGTTACAGCTTGCATGCAGTGGTTTCAAGTGTTTTTCCACATGAATATTCGTTTGTATTGTAATTTCTTTTAAGAGAGAGACATGCAATGCAGTTATTGACTAATACATTGCTAAGTTCTATTGGCAAATATGAATTCTTTATGTTTGTTTCAGAGTAAGTTAAAATGTGACATTAAATATTCATATTAAATTTATTGCATCTCGAGTGGCAAAAGTATCTCCTGCTGAAAATATAAGGGTCTTGATTGATGTTATACTTTCTTTGTACTTAACGAAATCCAAGCAATATCTTTACTGAAGATGATCACATTTATTTAGCAGCGCTGCACATCTTAGCAGTTCAGCACTCTATGTCATTTGGTAGTTTCCATACTTTACTAAAGATTCAATTATTAAAAAGACACACTCAAGAGTATCTCAAGGGTTTACCATTAAAATGAACTGGGAAAAGGTCACGGCCAAAGACATACTGTATGTGATCATGCGTTCAACTGAACTGATGTTCCCTGTAATAGAGAAAGTGAAGTATAGCTTCAAAAGCAAAGCAATGCTATGCACTGAAATTAGGAATTGTACCCTGCTCTAAAATCTATATCAGGTTTTTGAAAGCTTACCCAATGGCAGTGTATGCAAAGAATATTGTTAACAGATAGCATGTGATACACACTGCACGTGCTAAAATTGCACCTTTCTAATGATACCTTAAACGTCCCTGTAGAGAAACACATAAAGCACTGTGGAACATTGTGTACCATGCATACAATGAACAGAATGTTTGGAGTTTAAAGCAAATCTTTAAAATAGTTACTGTCATTGTATATATTTTGCTCGTATAGTTCTCAAGTATGATAGGACGTGCGCGTTTAAAAGTCATCGTAGGAATGCATTTCCCTACGAAGCAGGAAGTGAACCTATTAGAGGGGCTGTAATCACATACCGAAACTAGGAGCAGACAGCTCACATTAATCACAGCTCCGTCTTAATGAAGAAGCAGATAAATGCCAGGAATGCAAGGGATAGCTTTTCAGACAAGAGTCTGCGCAAATCTGTTCCAGTTTAAAGAATGCGAAGAGCGCATGCCATGTGTACTGGTGTGAAATTCTACATATTTTGGGAAAAGGTTCCGTTTTTAAGCATTTTAACGGCTGCCCGGTGCCAGGAACTGCATTAATTCTCAGTGGGCAGCTGGGTGGTTAGAACCCTGTACATTACAAGGCAGTACTCTCATTGACCTCTGAGCCTGTGGATGAGATCTTTGGGCAGGTGGTCAGAATGGCCTCACATTCCTGTGGTGTCCGAAAGAACACAACTTCTGCGGTCATTGCATGCTTGGTCTCAGCCAGGGAGAACACATTTCGCTTTGTGTTTTACACATGATTTTAATGAAAGCGTCTATGAGGTGAACTAACTCTGTAATCAACCACTGCAATTGATCCATTAAGTGCTGAGTAACGACAGAAACCAGGACCAGGACCAGAGTTGGGGACTTGCAGTACCACAGTTGTTCAATCTTTTATTTCTGCCTGCCAGTGTCACTGAATACCAGTGTGAACTTCAAAAACTCATTTTTCTTAAATGGAGGCCTATGGATCAGACAAAGAGTGAGAACATGCTTGTCATTTATTCTGACAGTATTCTTTCACAGAATCCTAAGTGAGGATTATAATCCCCCTATCCGTCTTCTGTTGCTTTTGCTTTGTACGTTGACATTTTTCCACAAAGCTCTTATTTATTCATGGATCTATTCATGGACAACAGCTTTGTTGTGTGTCTTGTGCCGCTGGATGTAAATGTCAGTGTTACTAAAAAGTGTTCAGTGTTCTTGTTGGTGAGCTGCTAAATGAAAGCAGAATGTAATGAAAGCAGATATCTGCAGCATCAGTGCTTTTCCAATTGTTTCAAAGTTTAATGGAACCCATTAGACCCTGAGGTTCTGTGATCTGAACCTGGCAGCACTTGTACAGGGGCAGAAGAGCAGCAGATACCACAATGCTCTGTATTGTTTTAGTGATTTGCATGGCCTGGCATTCTCCCGGTAAGTGTAAATGGCCAGCAGGTGCCCACTTGGAGTGGCTGGTGCTTTGATCTGCCACAGTTTGATCAGCACGGCAGTTTAGAGAACCTCTACAATCTGCGTTGATTATATTTAGCTCTGAAGTGCAGTGGCGCTGAACACACAAAGCTTGAATCAGCACATTCTAGATGTGTGTTGACATATCCTGAAGGGTTGTGGGTTGCAGGATTGGGAGGGGTGGTGGTTGGATTGCCACTCCTCATACTTCATATCTGATGCCAGCTGTGTCATTTCGGGAAGGAAGGGGGGTCATTTATTGCAGGCCTGATAAATCAGATGGAAAGTGCATTAGTGAACTCTGAACTGTGTGGGAGGATACCATATTGAGAGTTGTATTGAAAATGCTTAAACTCTGTAGATCGCAGTAACACAGTTAGTAAATTGAAGCTTTCTAATGCTTTTCCCATGACTAACAGAGAGAACTATGTAATTTTGTCTTGAATATTGGTGAAAATATGTTTATTTTAAAATTGGGAGTAATCTTCAGCCCACTGATGACACAGGTTATAATGCAAAATAGATATCATATTTACCTATGGGGGTGCTCTGGAACATTTAAGGACAGAGGATTCTGAAGAAGAAACATTGTTTGTTGTCCTCAGCCTTGACAGAAGAAGCAAAAGTGTGAGAACTGAGTTCTGCATAATACCAGATAATTATTCAAGCTGCCAAAAAGACAGGAGACTTTTTTTTTTTTTGCTCAATATTAAACCTCAATTATTCAAACTTTTGTCAGGAATTAAATCTCCGTTGTACTACAAAAACCACAAATCCCAAATCAAAATGTACATATTGGAATGTCTCTTGTTTGGCAATGCAAGGGTGCAGGTTTCACAATTATTGTAATACCCACAAACAATTGCCAGCCGACAACCACATTAACTCACCTGTATCACGTTGTATTCCTTTTCAATGCGGTCATTGTACATAGAATACAGGATAAATTCAAACAGACAGAAATTCAAACTCTGAGAATGTGTACTCCTCCACAGTGAAAGAGTCCTGACCTATATATAAAAAAGGGTTCTGCCTCACAATTGATCACATTCCAGGACAACTGGACAAACAATTAGTCTCATTATCAGTGGCACAGCCGTCTGAACCTTAAACTGCACAAATACAGGCCAGAGGAACGTAGTGTACACTAATTAGTATTAACCTTCCACATGCAGCCCTCATTAGTATTGCTCTCTGCAATCAGCTGTGTTGCAAATTCAGTTGCTTTTCAATGTGGCAAAAGCCACATGGATGTTAAATTAATATTCAGCCCTTCGTGACTAAATACATACAGTTTCTGCCACAATTGAATGCAGGAGAGCTCTTTCTACATTCATACAAATCATTTCATACTGTGACATTGTGGCTGTGACATAACAAAATTGACAATCAAGTTTCTCCTTTGAAAATCCAAAACATTGAAAAGATAGTGCCAGTGTTTAATCAAACATTGTTTATCAGGGAATTAGAAAAATATGTTAATTCATGCAGATGTACTGATGAACCCAACTCTTTTTTCTTTTTTCCATTTCCAATATTGAGCAAAAGAATGAAATAATTGACCATGCCATTGTATGTTGGTCTGGCCACTTCTCCATATTTTTTTCTTGTCCTAATCAGTTCACTGCTGGATGAGGGTCTCATTAGTCATATATCTAAGGATGTTCCCATCTACAAATTAGGCCACTTTAACACATCCAATGCTCTGTGTTTGGAATAATGTAACAGAAATAAATGTAAAAACTCTCTATATTCGAGTGAAGGGAGAATGAGGTATCATGACACCAAACATGGGTGGAGCTACCTTATGCTACCAGTAACTCTCTGATTTCAACCAATCATTGTGTCTTGTTGTAAAGAGGAAAACCTTTTAATTAGTTAAACCAAGTAAATGATTGGCAGATAATTGTAGCTCCACCCATTGTTGGTGTCATGATAACTTGTCCACCCTTCATGAATATCTACAGCACAAATGAAAGAATAGCATCTAGATTCCCTTTTTTTCTTTCCTTAAAGCATTTCCATCATACTTTCAAGCTCAGAGCTAGCATCAGCAAATTGCCCTTTATGGCTACTACAGATAGCATCTTATTTGAAGAGAAGTATTCTGTATTGCAGTACGGCACAGGTCTGTGGAACAAAACCTCCTGAGGCTCTGCATGCAGGGTTCTGGGACGTTGCCATTTCAGACAAATGGCCCCATTTCATTATCGTAATATATTGCATACCTTAATATGTGACCAAATTAAATGTGCTCTTGGGGATCTGCAAAGCACTGTATATGATGGATTCATTCTGATAGTGTAAGTGATGGACATGTTAACCTTTAGCAGTAAACTCCAGGTGAAAATGTTTAATCCAGGAGTGGGCAAGCAGGGCCGTGTCACGTTGTGGATTTCATGACAATCTCTGCCCTTAATTATTTCATTTGACCAATAATATTCAGTGATCTGAAATTTGAATGAAGACTGTTCTAAGACTGACTAATCTATGAGTGAACCAGCATTGGTGTGTATGATGTGTACACAGCTAATTAGCCAACTGAGTCTGGGTAATTGGTGGAAACAAAAGCTTGCACACACACCGGCCCTCCAGGAACAGAGTTGCACACCCCTGGTTTACACCATAGTGGCCAGTTTTGCAGGGACCAGTGATGCTGGAAGTGTAGGGGCCATGGGCCCACTTTTTGAAGGTCACAAACTATGCATCCTGGCCCCTACATTTGGAGATCACAAACACGAATCCCTTACTATTCCAATGCATCACCATCTATTATGAGACTTATGGCAAAACACACACAGATAGTAGCTATAATACTTGCATACTTTGAATGTAAATATTGTCCATACAGTGACCAATAAAAGTTGTATTTTCACTCTGTGAATGTTTATGTTTTTGTGAGATAGCCTTCTAGCTAACGTTAGCTTATAGCCTAGCCTACCAACGTTTGTTTTTTTGTGCCATTGTAAACATGGATGATGAAAATAAACCCGCTGAAAAGAGAGAAAAACACACTCAGCCTGAAAATATCTGCCCCTGTTGCGTCACTGGAAAAAGATATCAAACCATGGCAGGAGGAGACTAGCTTGAATGAGGCGGCTAGCATTGAGGACTGTAGTGAGGAATGCTGCCAGATCAAATCCAGGAAGGCAGTATAGTTAATTGTGGAGAAAAGAGACACCACAATTTGAAATTCATTCCAGCGCCATTGGCAGGGAGATATGGTATTTTAATGTAAACTGTATCTGCACCAAGCAATTTAGGGTGCCATTATTTTAATCTCATTGATGAGCACTGGGCCATGGATATGTCAAAAAGGGACAATCAAGGAGAACATATCTCCCCATTCCAATTTTAGTCTCTGATGCCAATGATGTCTGTGTCTAGCATCAACTACAGCAGCCATTGCCCAGATAGTAAAAACATGCAATGACAGCAAGAACTCCCCCAAAAATACATTTGCTAATATATTTGAATGGAACCACCAAATTAAAAAAGATTTGTGTTTTGAAGCAATTAAATTGCAATTAAAAACGAGTCTACACAGCGTTTCATATTAGAGTCAGTACTAATTCCCAATATGTTTCTGCTATAAAATCAATTTTTCCTTTATTATGCGATTTTCTAAAGCAACATAAGAGATCTAATAGATTTCGAAAGAGGTCAAATAGTTGGTGCAATAGAATTACAAATGCGTCAGTCACAGAAACAGCAAAATGATTTAATGTGTCAAGAGGAAGTGTGGAAAATCATGATGGTATACTCCAAAAAGGACAAACTGAATGGAGCTGCGGGAGGTGTTGAACAGAGGTTAAGAAAACTTCGAAAGAAAAAAACTTTTGATCTACCAATCACCTGAGAGGCACACAAAAAAAAAAAATAAATATATATATATACAGATTTGCAGTCAAGGTTTGCAGGACGATATGGCACACGGCTCTCGGCCCAGACAATCCAGAACAGACTGCACGCAGCCAATCTCCGGGCTCATAGGGCTGCCAGGAGGCCTGCCATGACTGCCCTTCACCATCAGGCCCGTTTGCGCTGGTGTCGGCAACACCTGCACTGGAACCTGAACATGTGGAGGAATGTTATGTTCAGCGATGAGTCCAGATTCTGCCTACGGAAGTTGGATCGTAGGGTCAAAGTGTGGAGAAGACGGGGAGAACGCTATGCTGATTGCTGCACCGATAGAGTAACACCTGTTGGTGATCTCTCATCTCAATGCAGAGAGATATCAAGATGAGATTCTGCAACCAGTGGCAATCCCATATCTCCACAGTCTGGGACCGAACTCCATCCTCCAAGATGACAACGCTCGCCCCCCTAGAGCGGGGTTTATCAGAGACTACCTCCAGAATTTGGAGTAGAGAGAATGGAATGGCCTGCCAACAGTCCTGACCTCAACCCAATTGAACACTTGTGGGATCAGCTTGGGCGTGCTGTTCGTGCTAGAGTGACCAACACAACCACGTTGGCTGACTTGCGACAAATCCTGGTTGAGGAGTGGAATGCCATCCCACAGCAGTGTGTGACCACGCTGGTGACCAGCATGAGGAGGAGGTGCCAGGCTGTTGTGGCTGTGTATGGTTCTTCCACACGCTACTGAGGCTCCTGACTGTTTGTTAAATGAATAAATTGTAAAATTGCCAATATGTCTTGTTTCTTCCTTGTTACTGATAGACTTCAATCATCCAATCCACCAAACAACACCAAACAAGAGTCAATAGCAACAGCAGAATAAGCTGTTTGGCATTGGCAGAGATTTGGCAAATGTTTCATGAGCGCAACCCACATACTCAGTTGTGCTGCTCATCCCACAAATGCATGTTCCTTACAAATAGCATTGTTACAACAGAGAAATAATCTACCAAACACAAATTTCTGAACTTTTTGTTCGATGTTTTATATATCAATGTAGCTAGCAATGCAAGCAAGCAAGTTAACTAACTAGCTATCAAAAAACAACCATTGATTTGACTGTTGTGATTTTACATTTTTATTCAAGATTTCACAAAAACAAATTAGTAAATTCTTCAAAAAAATAAAATACCTCCAATGGCAGCGGAACTTTGTGACTGTCTACATGATTATACGATAAGACCGGATTTAAAACAAAGCTGGTGCTGCGCAGCACAAGTTCTTGTGTCAGTGCAATAAAAATAAAAATTGGAGCTATTATAGCGAGCAGTGGTAGCCAGCTCACCATGAAGCGAATGTTTCTATTTGTGCCTCCATGTTTGTTTATGTAACACTTTTTGCCTTGACAACCTAGCCAGATTACAGGCTGAGCTGCAGCTCTGTGGCAACCAGCACCAACGTACTGTTAGTGTATTATCTTGTTTTCATGCTCTGGCCATGTACTTCTACTCGTCACTACAATTTAAATATGTATTTAATAACTTGAAACACTAAATACAATACAAATTGCATGTCCGAGAACGTCATGTCAAAACATGTCAATGTCAAAACATCTTCCCACACCTCTGGCATAACCTGATGTAATGAGCACAAACCTGGACTTCTGAGCAGTGGAAGAAAGTAACATGTTCTGATGAGTTGTCTTTTACTCTTTTTCCTACATCAGGACGGGTTTATGTTTGGAGAAAGCCAAAGGAAGCCTTCAACCAACATTGCCTGTTCCCAACTTTTAAACACAGTGGTGGATCTGTTATGGTATGGGCAGCCATCTTGTGGGAGTCATTGGGTCTGATTATTACTCTGCATAGTAAAATTACAGCCAAGGAATACAAAGCCATTTGAAATGTACATGTACACCATATAGTGAAAACATTGTTTCCTCAAGATTTTCCCATATTCCAAGATGATAACACCCCCATACACACTGCTGGATTCAACAGTGGTTTCATGAAAACCAGGATGAAGTCAAACAACTTCCATAGCCTCCCCAATCACCAGATCCAAACATCATTGAACCTTTATGGGCAGTTCTGGACCATAGGGTGCAGAGTTGATTTCTCTCAAAGAACTAGATGATTTCCTTCTTGAAAAATGATCCAATATCCCAATAGAAACAGTTCAAGACTTGTATAATAGCATTCCAAGAATGATTGAAGCAGTTTTTAAGGCAAAAGGTGGCTAAACTGCTTATTAGTTAATATTCATATATTGTTCAGTGTTTCCATTCCTTTTTAGTATATCTACCCCCTTTATGCATGAACACTCAGTGGCCACTTTATTAGGTACACCTAATACACCTGCTTGTTAATTAAATGATCTATTCAGCCAATCATGTGGCAGCAACTCAATGCCTAAAAGCATGCAGACATGGTCAAGATGTTCAGTTGTTGTTCAGGCCAAAAATCAGAATGGAGAAGAAATGTGATCTAAGTGACTTTGACTGTGGAATGATTGTTGGTGCCAGATGGGGTGGGTATTTCAAAAAATCTCATGGGATTTTCACACACAACAGTCTCTAGAGTTTACAGAGAATGGTGCGAACAACAAAAAGCATCCAGTGAGCGGCAGTTCTTGTGTGTGAAAATGCCTTTTTAATGAGAGAGGTCAGAGGAGAATGGCCAGACTGGTTCAAGCTGACAGGAAGGCGACAGTAGCTCAAATAACCATGCATTACAAAAGTGGTATGCAGTAGAGGATCTCTGAACATACAACACGTTGAACCTTGAAGTAGATGGGCTACAGCAGCAGAAGACCACACCGGGTTCCACTTCTGTCAGCTAAAAATAGGGAAGTGAGGCTACAGTAGGCACAGGCTCACCAAAACTGGACAGTTGAAGATTGGAAAATCATCGCCTGGTCTGACGAATCTCGATTTCTGCTGCGTCATGCAAATGGTAGGGTCAGAATTTGGCGTAAACAACATGAATCCATCCTGCCTTGTGTCAACGGTTCAGGCTGGTGGTGGTGGTGTAATGGTGTGGGAATGTCTTCTTGGCACAGATTAGGCCCCTTAATACAAATTGAGCATTGTTTCAATGCCACAGCCTACCAGAGTCTTGTTGGTGACCATGTGCATCCCTTTATGGCCACAGTCTCCCCATCTTCTAATGGTTACTTCCAGCAGGATAATGCGCCATGTCACAAAGCACACGTCATCTCAAGCTGGTTCCACAAACATGACAATGAGTTCAGTGTACTCCAATGGCCTCCACAGTCACTAGATCTCAGTCCAATAGAGCATCTTTGGGATGTGGTGGAACAGGAGATTCGCAACATGAATGTGCAGCCGACAAATCTGCAGCAACTGCCTGATGCTATCATGTCAACATGGACCAGAATCTCTGAGGAATGTTTCCAGCAACTTGTTGAATCCATGCCATGAGGAATTCAGGCTGTTCTGGGGCAATATATTTACATACTCAGTACTTTTTAGAAAGGTGTAGGACCCCCTAATAAAGAAAGGGCCAAAAAAGAGTGTATGTGTCAAAAATATATGTAAAAAAAACATGCATAAACACATCCACATCCACATAAAAAAGTACATCCACATAGTACACGATGTAAATAGCAAGTGGGCCGTTTACTCTAATGAGATTTAACGGTTTGTGCCACTACCATGGCGCGACAGTGTTCTCCAGAGCTGTTGGTGCAGTCCTGCGTCACATGAATGTATGTGGATATGCAAGACACAGACAAGAAGATTACAAACAGAAACAGTTCAAGCTGCATTATAGTGCATGCTTTGCATTATGCAAGCGCAGCATTTTAATTAGATTTCCTTGAGAATTCTCAAAATGTGTACAAAACCAACCTCAATATTCCATGACACGTCTGTGACGTGATTAATGTTTCATAGCCAGTTTTCAATAATGTGAACAATACAAGAGAGGAGTAAGACCAAAGGGTTCAAGACAAAGTCTGCTGTATGGGTTGTGGACCGTGCCTCTCCTCTCTCCCTATTTAAGCCCAAATATTTTCATTACAACCTCTAATCACAACCCCCCTGGGGAATAGATAAATTAAGGGGCCCCCCTCCTTTTGGCTGAGGCAGAACCTTGTTCCCTGTTCTGTGTGTGTCTGAGCATACTCACACCTGCTGACGGAGGGGGCATAACAGACCCTTGCTCCCCAACTTTATGTTCATTTCAGTCTCCCCTTGTGTCTAAAGTGACCATTTTCACGCCACCCGATTCAGATTTTTTTAAATCTCAAATGTATACTACATTAATATGTGGTACTAAATTCCAATACAATTCCAATTTTCAGCATGCAACTTTTTTTTATGACACAGGTCTCTTTGGTTGGTGGTAAACTGTAGACCTTAAATTCTAAATGCTAGCAGATGTCTTTGTTGTTGTTCATTTGTGCACGTGTTTCGTTTGCGCATTCGTTCACCTAACCTTTATCTAAATGCAGGTATTGTACATGGGTCACAGGTAAAAGTGAATATGAGCAGTCTGACAAAAAGAACAGACATGAAAAAAACGGCTAAATTAGTTTTTAGGCCTGCTATATCAATGCAGCCTAAGGCCTTGTTTACACTCATATCCAATACAGTTTGCTAATTGGATTCCTGCATATCCGATATATGTGGTCATCTGTTCACACAGGATTTACAAAGGGCTGTGGTGTTTAGTTGGTGTTTACACCGAAATCGCAATCCTCCTAGCTGTTGAGCTCAGTGTCTCATCTGGCCAACCCCCACGCACGCACGCTTATGTTTACATTCAAATCCGATAGCGGCAGTATCCGACCCAGACTACCTCCAGATGCGATTCAGATTGGATGTACACAAATCCGATCAATATGTGATTTCTTATGTTCGGACCACAATCATTAAATGTTATGCGTATCAGATGTGTCAGTTAGCACATAAGGTGCAAGTGTAAACAGGGCCTAGAATACATCTCTAATGAACCTATAAACCAATACCAGCTCAGTTCCAGCCAGCAGAGCTTACAGCTGGTCTATCCGAGCTCAAATAACACATGTAGATATTGTTACGACCTTTACATTGTGGTAGTTACTGATGCCTAGGGGATTCTGAAGTTCACATATGATAACATGTGAGTAAAAGGTTATACACCTCTGCTGTTGTTGGCATTCATCTGTGGTCTCCCCTCATTTCATGCACCACATATCAAGAAGTAATCTTTGGAATATTGATTCATTGGTATTGATATGATGGTACCTCCAGACCCCTCCGCTCCGCCTCCTCTGGCAAACTGACTGCCCCATCCCTCCGGGCGCCTGGCAGCTGCTCCTCGCGGTCTCATCTCTTCTCTGTCCTGACCCCTCGCTGGTGGAATGACCTTCTGCAATCAGTCAGGACCGCGGAATCACTTGCGATCTTCCGCAAGAGACTCAAAACCCACCTTTTCAGACTCCACTACCACTGAACTCTGATCTAGCTAATTGTCATCACCACTGCCTACTTGCTCAACAGTATATATCTCTGCTTACTCCATTTAATTAAAATACATTTAAAAATTAAAATGTACTAACCTTTTCTTCCCAGTGTTACAGGTATGATACGCAACTGCCTGCAATGATGTCTATCGCTGTATCACTGCACTGATCTCTTGCGCATACTATAATTGTTCCTACCATGTATTTATGCACATCTTGTAAGTCACTCTGGATAAGAGTGTCTGCTAAATGCTTAAAATGTAAATGTAAACGTAAGAAAATTAGGTTAGTAATTCAACTATGCTTTCTATGTCTTCAGCACCAAAGAAACGGGTGCCAATGATTGCATAGTTCTGGCACATCAAAAAATATTTTAAATAATAAATATTGTAAGATAGCCATTTGCCTCAGTTCACCCGCAACTTCCACCGGGGTGGAGTGGTGATTTATGGATGAGGCTTAAAGAACTAAAAATGGAACTGACAACCACTGTGTCAAAATAAATAGTTTCCTTGTTTTCCTCGCATCTCCCTGAGCTCGCAGGTCAGCTCTGGATGGGTACAGAGGTCTGAGGAAGACCAAAGGCCAAAACATCAGAGCATCCGTGCGCATGGCTCAAATGCCTCTCTGCTTTAATGAGACATTAGCAGCCGGGCCACACCTGCTTGCAAGGCCGGGGGTTTGGCAGCGGCCACCGCTGCTGCCCCCGACCGCGCCCCTACATCTGTTTGGCATGTTGTACTTTTCAATCACGCCGCCACGAGCTCTCACAAAGAGATCAGTGTGTTCTGGCAGGGCGGGGTCCGGATGGATCTGGCCCCCTATTTTCCACCGGAGAAAGCAAACAGACCCAGGAATGTAAATTCACAACCATTTATTTAATGTGTGCGAGAGGGGGGCTGATTAATCTGGGGGCGTCCTGTCAGGGCAGTGGGCCCTGGGTGAAACCTGTGAGGTCGGAAAGAAAGGAGGATTAAAGATGAGAGGTGAAGGGAGGCGGGGACCGTCAGAGCGACAGCGCCTGGCTGGTACGAATAAAGCATCTCAGAGTAGAAGTGCTGATCTAGAATCAGTTCAGCCTTTTAGCTCATAATGGATAAGGTTAGGATATGGATAGGGACAACTTGATCCTAGATCAGCACTCCAACTCAAATGCTTTATACATACCAGCCCAGGACAAAAAATTATACAAAATTATCATTTTGGATCCTGCTAGACCTTCATCAGGTAGGATCATCCCCAAGTTATCAAGTCCCAAGCCTTTCATAAAATAATCCTGTCTTCATTTTTTGTTTCCCAGAGGACCTCACAAATATTGTTTGGCCTTCCAATTGTGAAGAAACAAAAAGAAAAATAATTCAGGCATCAAAATCTAGTTTAATTAAAAAGACAGATCCTGAAAGCGCATTCGTATACATCTATATACTCCACCTGCAGATGTGCATAACGAAGAATATCAAAAGATATCAAGATATCAAAGATCAGCAGCAGGCATCAGAAAAGGAAGCGGAAAAGGAAGTGCCCCCCGCATTTGCCATAACTCTTGCGATCTCCACTCCACTCTCCACAGGCATGCGTGGTGGAGCTCGCCAGTACGGTATAGCTGCCGTCACGGTAACAACTCTGGTGTAAAACCGTGGTAACATGGCCCTGTCTGCATCAGACCCCATCAGTGCTCCGGCTGACCGCAGACGCACATCTGAAAGCACTCACCGGCTACGGCTCAGCGGCTTAGAGGCATGAGGGAGGCTGTAGCACGCTGCACAGCTAAAGCCTCATATGTCCACTCTGCGCTAATGCTCTCCACTGTACACAGGGGCTCTAACACAGGCGAAAGGCACAGAGCATGTGCAGGAGGCTGGGGCTCATACGCTGCACAGCTAACCGCATGCACCCAATCAGTGCCAATTCTGGAGGCGCAACTCACAAAATTAAGCATTTTGACATCGGGAGTATGAGCTGTGCGTCGTATGAGCCCCAGCCCTAGTGGCATAACTGAATTGAATTGCATTGTTTAAACATACAGCTACACTGAGTCACATCGTTCAACCTAATGTTTCATTTTAGAAATGATCTGACAGTGGTTCTCTGTGGCCCAGTTGGTAGAGCACAGCGTTGGCAACGCTTAGGTTGTGGGTTCAATCCCCACTGGGGCCACATATACTGAAACATGTATGCATTCACTACTGTAAGTTGCTTTGGATAAAAGCGTCTGCTAAATGGTGTATATTAGATACTAGCACCCTCGGTGCGTTTCACATTCGAGAATGTCATTACTTATTTACTCGGCAGGTGCCTTATGTAGAGGGACTACATTTATTACTGTTTCACATCTTGCATGCTGTAACTCATTTATTCAGTCTTTGTTTTTTCCTCAAGTAATTATGTGCCTTGCTCAAGGGTACAATAGCAGAGCAAGCTGGGATCGAAAGTGCTGTCCCTCAGTTCCAGAGGTTTTGCAGGCTTCCATATGAATTACCTTATGTCAGGAATTAGTGAAAAGAACACATTTCTTCAGTTACTCGGTTCAGTTCAGGTGTATGAGCTGTGCGTCGTCTGAGCCCCAGCCTCCCTCATACTAGTGGCATAACTTTGATTTTCAAACATGGGGGGCAGGGCCAGCACGAGTGGGGTGATTCAAAAATGTATTTGCTGTTAGTTATTCAAAAATGCTGTTGAAAGCGTAGCGGTCTAACGCATCACACTTTGGCTGGTCCGGTGTGGTGTGCGCTGCCTGTCAGGGACGCGGTTCGAAACCCGCGTCTCTACCAGACTGGCCCTGGTCGTCAGCCCGATCGGAGGCGGCGTTTGGCTGTCCACCTCCGGGGGAGGGGGAAGGGGGGAGGCTGAGCCGGCACGAGTCCGTCGAAGAGCAGGAAAAAGACGTCCATGGTAGAATTCCGTCTCGGAAGAGGTGGAAAAATTCCGCCCGGAGATAATGTCTCGCCCCGAGGACGGGCAGCGGACTCGTGGGGGAGGGGGAATTGAAATAAACAGAGGGTATAATTGGCAACCAAATTGGGAGAAAAATCTGGGAAAAATTAGAAATATATATTTTTTTTTTTACGCTGTTAAAGTCGCCTTGCTTTCATTTTAAATTTGTGACAACTACTAGTTCCTTTGTTTTAATTAAGAAAAGTGGTGGGTTCAAAAGAAGTCCCTGATGTCCCCTGACAAGTATGCCCCTGCTCATACATTCTGTGCCTCTCGCCTGTGTTAGTCTCTCTTTACAGCAAACTGTTAGTGCAGGGTGAGCAGATTAGGTTATCCCTTTTAGACACCAGTAAAATTCCTGCAGATTACTGGCAATATTCCTATTAGACATTTTTAAAAGACACATCCATTTTCACCAATATTCAGAACAAAATTCTCATTTCATGATTGTAAGATTTGGTTAGCGTCATGTTTCTTTTAAATTAATGACAGCATCACCCAGAGAGAGGGCACCAGTCGGCTAAATTGGCCATGTCTCAATGCACAAGAGTGACTCCTTTGGTCAACCGGGCACCTGCAGTTGGCCTGTGCCAACATGCATGAGGTGTACTCCTGTGATGCACTCTCCCAAATTGATTGAGAAAATAACAAAATCTGGTATGAAAGAAATATGTTTTATTAAAAACATTGATCATGAAATTTGCATAAATATACTCTTTACATCAGGGGTGGGCAAGGAGGGCCGTATCCATTTCTGGATTGCTTCTGGAATTATTTTTGATTAGCCCAATCATTTGTGATCTGACATTTTAGCTACATTTCTTGATAAGCCCATTAATGACAGCTGAAGACTGTTCTTGTGTTCCCATATGAAACACGTTACTGAGGTCTAATCTACAAGTGAACCAGCCTTGGCGTATCCAACTAATTAGCTAATTGAGCCAGGGTAATTGGTAGAAACGAAAACCTGCATGCACACCGGCCCTCCAGGATTGCCCAACGCTGCTTTACATCCAGATCTGTTCCACCTATAGGGGCATAATGGATGGGGAATAAGGCTTTATTTACACAGGCATGAGAGTCTGTGTGTGCAGGGCTTGAGAGTATGACAACAGTCCTTTGATATGACGGTCTTAGCCATGAGACAAAGGCCAGTCATTCTCTTTACTCATTTTGATACTGACAACAAAAACAGAAGTGTTATCGCTGCCCTTCAGATGAGTGGAATGTTTTAATGCGTGAATCTCAGTGTGCCTTGGAGAAGCAGACAGCCTTGCGGTGCGAGGCCCTGATTGTTCTCGTCCCGTGGCGTTTCACTACAAACCCAACCATAAATCGACAGCTGCAGATGCAGATCCAAAGTAAGCGACGCCAAGACAGAACCAAACGTGTGTATCGTAATTCACAGCGTCTTCCGAACTAATACACACCGTTTATACACGTTTAAAGACTTTGCGTGTCCTTCTCTATAAGGAGATGAAAGCAAGTCTCTTCCAAACCATCTTTGTTAGCGCTGCAAGCAGGTGAACGGTCTTCTACCAGCCCCAGGGTATTTCGGTAAAGTTAGTTTTATATTCGACATTCGACACATCTTTGAACGTAAATAGCTTCCGAACGGCCTGTGGCAAAAAGTCTCAGAAGGCATATTCCTTTGCGGGGTAATGATGATTATCTAGTCCAACGGCCAGATTCGCCAAAACATTTTTTATAAATGTTATAAATTGAAGAATAACCATTGGGGTGAATCTACGATATACCATGCAGGTTTACAGGTGCACGGCACTTTCACGACGGTCGGTTTAGTGCAGGGGTGGGCAATCTTACCCTGTGTGGGCCGGTGTGGGTGCAGGCTTTTGTTCCAGCCGAGCAGTAGCTCACCTGATTTGACTAATCAGCTAATCAAAGTCTTCAATCAGGGCTTTGATTAGTGGAATCAGGTGTGTCACTGTTCAGTTGGAACAAAAGCCTGCACCCACACAGAGGGTAAGATTGACCACCCCTGGTTTAGGGAACCGTCGTCGTTTTCGTGTCTGTATATCATAATGAGAATATTAAACAATGTAGACTACTGTCAAATGCTAAATTTGAAGCTGGAATACAGACACCGTTTCCCCCTGAGATGATAGACGCATTTTTGCAGAGAGCTATTGACGTTCAAATAAAATAAAATGCACAATACAATATAGAGCAAATTAGGTTGGAGTACACAGTTCATCTTTCCCCAAGAAAGTTCTAAAGTCTTAAAATTGGTTGACCTTCAATATAGGCTAAAACAAACGTTTACCGCAGTCTCCAACGTGAACAAGAGCATCCTATAGCGACCGCGTTTCACATTTCAGCATTTCACGCAGGCAACTTTGTGAAAACTGCAGTGCTCAGTAGGCTACCGCGTGTGTATTAAGGGGTTCGCTCTAAATTCTGAGCCATTTGAGATGGCATCTCTCTCCGACAACAAGATTGAGTTGCGCATCGGAGAGTGCCTCTTGACATTTCTTTTCCGCAGCCTTCTCTCGCTCAGCTGGCTCTCCACGTTGCCCAGAATTCTCTCTTAATAGACCGAGCAGCACGGAACACTCTGAACCCCCCGCTCCTCTCAAAATTTCCACTCGAACAGACCCAGCTCCAAAATGTCCGGTACGCGATGTACCTAGTTGCCGAAGCTGCACTCGAACAACAGGCAGGTACACGCGCAAGAGGCCGGTGAGCACGCTTGACACAGATCCTTAATTTAAAACGGCAAGATACATTAACGTCATTCCTTTACCCGCGACAGGAAGTATGCCTGGATTTGATTTGATATGGACAAGATTTCGGTAAACAAATACAAGGATGACAGGTCTGCTCCATGGAAGGCAGGGTTTGAGCGAGTTTGCTGTACATTGGCAATGGCTGGCTGCTGTAAGATATAATACTGTGAGGGAAGTCTGAACTCATTCGTTTAATGCTGCATGTTACAGCACTGTTCAGATTTAGAGAACTGTTCACCATCACCACCATCATTCAGGTGGCTATTTTGTTTGTCTCAAAAGTTACATAAAGGTTTTAATCCGGGTACAGTGATGTTTTGGAAATATATGGCCTAACGTAAAACTCCTAGTCTCCTGAGATCCAGCACATCACATTTTGTGTTCAGAGCTTAAAGAGAAATCGTATCCACTCAACCAACTCATAACTCGTTATGGAAACAAGTTTAATTTGTTAACCGTCGTTCTAATGTGGATTATGCAGTCTTTACTCAGTCGCATTCTCCAAGAGTGTTTTTATTTTATTTTATTTTTTTATAATCCACCAGTCTTGTCTCCTCTACTCTGTTCTGATCCGAACTGGCCTTTTTTTTAATGGAGGCTAGAGGTATAGTTAGGATTAGGAGTTTTACTTATGGTTAGGGTTAGCCTGTTATGCCTGTGCAAGTTATTAAAACAAACGAGAAGGCTGAAATTCATAGGCTGTCTGACTTGCATCCTTCCCCTAGCAGTCATATAATTATGACCCCATAAAAGCCCGAACAAGACTTGCATCTACTTGACCATCCATACCATATCATATTTACTACCCTCGTGTATGCTGTTTTAATCAGGTTGAATGCATGACAGTGTTCACCATTTATACTACCGCCCAGACGGTCTCAATACAGCATGAAGGGCATCCATTTCTCCTGTAGCTACTGCTCAAAGGATTAATCTCCAAGGCCATAAATTAAATGACTCAGTTAATTTCTCTCTCTCTTTCTGAAGCATAAAAACTATTTATGCTTAGTTCATTTAAACACAAAACACTCCATTCATTTCTCATTCATTTTAATGTAAATTTGTACATTTTCATTTGTAAATTCGATGCAATGTAATTGTTTGTCTATGTGAATTTTATATGACACGTTGCAAAGAAAACTGCCCATCTGAACAATAAAAGGTAAAACAGCAAAAGACTCCTTTTCTCCAAATCTAAAAAAAAACCCAGGAATAACTGGATGTATTTCATAATGGGAACCACAACCAACACCAATCCTGTCCAACCAGGAAGAGCCTGGAGAACATCTTGCTCTGTCTCCAGAGCAGAGAGCCCAGACGGGAAAGCCCCATACGGTCCATTCACAAGCATTAGAATTCACCTCTGACCCCAGCCTATAATTCAGTCCAAGGTTCCCCTCAATCCCCTGTCCGGTCTGGCTGACCACTGTAATGCCAGGAATGCCACTTCCTATGTAGGGATATTCCTAGGGTGCCGTCACTGCTATCCATCAATGCTTGGGACTGATTCTGCCTCAGCATCACACCACAGATCCTATAGACTCCCCAGATACCCAGCTCCACTATTCTCAACATTGAAGGCCCCATCTCCCTAACCTTGAAGCTGGAACATTCCAATATTGTGCATCTTCTGAAAATAATGTAAGGGGTGTGACCAATGACAGCACTATGGCAATGGGCAATGGTACTGTAATGAAGTATTGGACCCTGCCGTTAACAACCTGGAACCTCCTGTAGTTAAGAAGCAGAGAGGATGGATGGAAGGAAAGCAGGAACTGAGTATCTGGTGAGTAATAGATACAGCCCTCGTTGTCCACCCCTGCTCAAGACCCGAATGGTGTTGTGGGCCAGCCTCGACGCGCTGAGAGGTCTGCCTCTCTCTGATGTCCTTTCTGAAAGTGTTCAGCTGATCGGTGTGCTCACTGGGAGACAAAAGGGGGAAGGGTGGGGGGGGGCAGGAAGAAACTGAAAGGATAGAAGGATGAATGAAAGGAGCGGCATTGAATTGTGCATCAGAGGGCAGAATGTGGGGAATGCGAGGGTGGGAAAGGGGTTGGGGGGGCATTGCTATGAGCCCAGAGCCCACAATGGCCGGTCTGACAGCTGAGAGAACAGTGGCTTTGTGAAACCCTGCCAGCGAGGCTACCAGGCATTGTGACTGCTCCGCATTGCCCAAATTCCTCCTCACGCCTTCCTCCGTACACGTCGCGCCATGAAGAATCCCTCTTTCTTTCTCTCCTTCTGTTCGGTGTTGAGAGCACATTGTGTTGACAGGCACAGCTAAATGACTTCATGGGTGCGCATTTGTAGAGTGCAGTTTTCCAGAAGACAACTGTACACAAATTGGAGTGTGGGGAAAAGTACTGTTGAAATCTGAAGCCTTTGTTATGACGAGATGAACCTTGAAAAAAATGTCCGCATTTAAAATATATTATATAAATATATATAAATATTTATATCACAAAGGGACGTTTTCAGTGGGCTTTTGAGATAAATGTAAATGAAGGGGATTTGCAACTACAAAAACTGTACAAAATGGGAACCAGTAAATAGCAGGCTTGGATTTGTGCATGGGGCATAGGCCCATCTCCAATGGGAACAAAAACGATAGCGATAGCGATGAAACTGAACAAAGCGTTCTCATTCAAAAGAATTCAAGTGTCTAAACTGTAACGATAACTATAAAAATGAGCTCCATCAATAACAAGAGATATTGTACGGATCGCTCTGAGTGATTTTTAGAACACATCTCCATCAACAGAACATGCCCGACCAATCGCTGCTGTGCACTGTCTGTACCTATGAGAAATGTGTGTGTTGATTGGCAGGTGTGTGCAAGGATAAAGTATTGGCAAAAGATTTATAGTTTATTGTTATTGTTTAGATGCAGTTTCCAGTGCAGATGGGCATTAGGGTATGCAGGATAATGTACTATAACTATAATAAGCTTAGTGACCGGTCTTGATTGACAGCATTCCAGACTATGTCAGCCTGTATCCAGCTCAGAGCTGTACAAAACTGTTTAAGTCTGAAAAAGTTTGCATTTTTGCTGAATTTGCTTGTTGAATTCTGCAGTGTCCTGGAAATCCCATCCAGCAGCATCAGTCTGACCATCTCTCCCTCTGTTCCCACAAGACAGACGTTAACACATTGTAGTATAGAACCTTTAGCTCATTTCAAATGTATTGTGCCTGCATTCTATTTGCTGCTGCCTACAAACAAATGAAACGCGGACACTGAAGGAGACAAACGTGTCATTCTCTTAAATTATAGTTAATTCCAGTTTCTCTTGACTGACATTTAATGTCATTTCTTCAACGCACTATTAATGTTTTGGAAATAAATGACTTCTCAGGCCATGGTTTAAATGGGAACACAATACCTACTACCACACGGAGATGCAAGTGTAAATGTAGCATAAAAAAGACACATACATGAGTATTCTGATCATTCCTAAACAAGGTACTTGACAGTACAGTTTCTTTGAGCAAATTCTGGGATCCTTCAACACTAATCTCGGCAATAATGGCCTTATTGTACATCACAGGCAAATGATGGATCATTCTCATCACACTTGCTCATTGTCGGCGTCGGAACACCAAAAGCCTTGCATCTCCATTTTGGACTTTGACACATGAATAGAAAGCTCACATTGTCATTGTGTACTGTCAATGTTTCATGGCTTCGTGACAAATGAAGTGTATAAAACAATACAACGTGACTAATTCTTGTAACGTAATACAATATTTTTTGCATTTCCTGTTGTCTTTTTGCAGTTTTTTTATACAATGCCAGTAAGACATTATCACATCTTACATAAGTGCTTAAGATATTTCATTCAAGGACAAAACATATTCAAAGAGCTGTTTCAATATTTTTAAGCTTCGTGCACCAGAGGGATTTTTTTATTTTGTATTGTCTCCCGCGACATGTAATGTAAGACTAAAGGTAACCATTTAAAACCAAAACCAAAACCAAGCTTCACACCTGGTTCAGTTCATTAGCTCTGGGTTATAAATCAGTGTGGCGGTTAGGTTGACTGTTTTGAAATGTGTGTCAGTTTCCTTTAGTCTTTCACTCCATGTCTCAGGGCTAAAGGTATAAGACTGCAAGACTAAAGGTAAGCATTTAAAGACAAAACCAGGCTTCACACACAATAGAGCCCACTGAGCGGCACCAAACACTCCTCACAGAAACAGAGACAACCTAACCCAAACACTGATTTATAACCCAGAGCTAATGAACTTAACCAGGTGTGTAATTGGCTTCAATTAGTTTGATGGGTTCCACAGAACAATCAATGACATCACAAACAGAGATAATTGTTTAAGGTGGAAATAATTTGCTAGCAGATACAGAATTGGTTGGAACTTGGAGACATTTAGGTATCCTTTACGCGTTTAAAGATGCATGCAGTTTCACTGTAAACAAACTAAAATAAAAAATACATTTTGGTGAAGATGAGGCCTGATTCTACACTGTGTGTATCCATATAGTTAAAACTGCACTGTATGTGGTGAAAGAAAGTGTACAGTAGCATTTATGTATCCCAGTATGTTTAAATAAATAAGTTTATAAAACAGTTTATATATGATGCATTTCAGCTTTTACTTTTGAATGTTATAGGGTCTCAATTCAATGTGAGCATATGGATGCTAATTGAATTTCCAGCTCATTTTCATTTCAAGTCCAATGATTGATTTCCCAACGATTGCACACATGGCATGGCAACTCTGATTGCATTCCAGAATGAACCTCTTCAGAAAAAAGAAAACATTCAAACATGGAAAATGGTCACAGTAAAATGTCTCTTGGCTGTGGGTGGCTTGTGTTGAAATCTCATGCCTCTATAACCAACATGGTTAACATTCTGTCCTACGGGCCTCAGTAGTTGCAGGTATAATCAACTGTGCCACCTGATATCAATGAGCTCACCTCTTAAACCACGGAGGTATACTAATCAGGGACATCAGGTGTAGTCAGTGCTTGGCTGGAACAAATACCTGCAGCGAGAGTTGAGTATTGATGCTTGATACCCTCAAACGTTACTTTGTTGTTTGTAGTTGCAGCTGATAACCAACAGGTGATACATAACACAGAAATACAAACGCATATGGTCAGCAGGACTGGATGTTTTATAGCCTCCTTTATAGCATTGGGGAAATTATTTATGAACCCTTATTATTTTATGCAATCTGGAGAATATCAATTTTAGAAACTGGAGAAATTACTGATGGTTGGAAATAGGGCAGTAAAATATGGAAATGATAAGAACGGGATTAAACTGATCGGGAAATTTTTTTTACATTTTAGGCATTTAGCAGACGCTCTTATCCAGAGCGACTAACAAGATGTGCATAAATACATGGTAGGAACAATCATAGTTTGCGCATGAGATCAGTGCAGTAATACAGCGATAGACATCGTTGTAGGCAGCTGCATACCATACCTGTAACACTGGGAAAACTACAGGACAGGTAGTTTCACAAGATTTTAGAATGTATCATTAATGACAGGTTAGTTTTTGTGTGTTAAAAAGCATCCGAAGACATAGGAGATTGAGCTTAACAACTATGCTGGAATCTTATTTTAAACATTAAGAAAAAATAAACCATTGCACATCCTTAATAATATTGTGATGATTGGAATAATTAAATAGTTATATTGTGTTAAATAGCAACATGTCTTACACAGATCCACAATATAATGGCATCACGTACCAACCTGCTTGCATGTACTAGTGTGTTAACTAGTCACTATGTTGTAGCCTGTAGTGGGTGTTGGATAAAGGTGAACCCTATTAGTGAGGTGGGAGTCCATAACCACAGGATGTACATTTTAAAGGCCCTGAAAATAAAAAGGTTTGATCTTGGTTTAGCCAGGGCCCCTATGCTTCCTGCAATATGATTGGTGCCTGCAGATTGGACAGTGTGAATTTGGTTGGCTGGGCGGTTTATCATGTCACGCACACCCACTCTATTATGGGATTGGTCAAAAGTAGTAACTGACCATTGTTTAGTTTTTTTAGCAAAGCACAGCACCGGAAGTTTGGAAGATACAGTATATACCACATCAGAGTGGGTCTTAGTTATGAGCCTGATAAGTGAAGCTACATAATAAATACATGCAGGAGCAGGGAGGAGCCAGTGGAATGTGTTTCTGTGGCCCCTCCCGGTCTGCGATGTAATTCAGTCTCACAGTGAAACCGTCTGGCACGGAGACGTCCATGGTGTGCATTTCTACAAATCCTCCATTCACCTCACCATCTGAAGACCACACTAACTACACCACCTTAACCGTGCCAATTCTCGAACAATTAGCCATCTCCAATGACATAAAATACTTTTACCTTGTGGAGAACGATAATTAATAATACCAACACAAACAAGAGGAAACAAAATAACTTGATTTTCATGGCACATTTCAATGCACACATGAACAGGCACATGAATACACAGGCACAGGAGTCTCCTCCTGATAGGAAAGTGGTCTCTCAGTTGTTTTTGTTATGTCTTAAAATGGCTTAAATTCAACAGATAAACTGACTGCATTTTAAATCAATCAGTTGGGGGAGCGGGTGGAATATCATATATTGACAATATATTCCAAAGAGGAAGGTTAAGTGTGTTTGGGACATTCCAGAGTTCTACTGCCCCAGTTACAAACATGTTAGCCTCGCAAGCCAGGCTTTGTTTATCTCCCTTACCCGTAAAAGCACCGCATTTGGTGATAACCCGCCCACACTGCAAGGAGTAGCCCTGTTGATCCCCCACCCCCCATCAATGATTTAATATGACGAATCATGTGGGGGCGCATACCGAGTGCTCTTAACAGCCAGCCAATGAAAAGTACTTTGGAAAAGCTGAAGCAGGAATCAAAAGCTATCGCCCCTTTTTTCAACCCGTTTAATCCAATGGTAAGCGAGGGCTTGCCGTCTGAGAATGAGACTACGCGCATGTTGCTCGCAACCGGTCGTCTGTGGCCAGATGCGATCGGATGTGCCAGACAGACGCTGGAATCAGCGGGAGCTCTCGTGGGGTATCCCATCTGTTAGACAACCCGTTCGAGGGTTGCCATTGAGTCAACAGCTGCACGAATGAACGTGACAAAAAAAGTCCATAATCCCAGTGCACACAGAAAACACATCTGAAAAAAAAAGCATAAAGCAGATGTGACCGTATTATTTCTAATCATGAAATCATCGACGATGACTTCAACGCGTCCACACTTCGCCAAGAGCTGCAGACGCTGCGATCAACCAAAGGGAGAGGAGTTCTGCAACCCTGGACCACAGAGCTTGGATGGTCACTTCCTTCTCCACTTTCCTTTCCTCCAGAATGCTGGAAACTCGGGCAGTTATTTCCACACAGATCCCTGGCACGGGGCCTGCAAAAATTCCTCAACTTCCAGACAACTTTGGCTATATTTTTCAGTGAAAACAGCATCGGGCCTCTCACATGACATTCCCAAATAAGGACCTGTAGCCCAGCACTGCCCAGATTGCTCCACATGACTCAACTATCGAGGAATTATAACAGCTTTAGCTGCTGAACGGCTGGTGGGGGAGACGACCCACTTCCACACAAAAAATAAATACATTAAAAATGCAATCTGCACAGAGCAGGCAAGTCTCACAGTGAAATGCACCCCAGCACTTACTCTGAACGGGGTCACAGTCAAAGGATGAGACACACTGTCGCTCTCAACAATGTGACATACCCTCAAAAACTTTTATGGGTGGACATTTCTGCATTCTTCTTCCATATGTTTTCAATTGTTTTCAGCTGCGCACAACCTGTCAATAAACTTGGCTATCTCCGCTTACTTGTTCCGTGCATAACAGAGCGTATCCCCATTGGCTCGACTGTATCTTCATTAATAATATCTTGTGTGTATGTCTATGTGTGTGTGTCAAACATTCCTACACAGGTGAACTATTATCATACTCAGCACATCAATAAACACCTGTATTCCCTCACTGGAAGCACCAGGAGTGAGCTTGCACTTTAGCGCCTACAGTACAATATGACACTATGACTGGACTGGAACCACATTCGTTGTGCAAGAAACAGCCTCAGATATAACCCAATATGGGCTGTGCTTAATCTGGGGTCGAGTCACAGTCAGACGACTACAGTTCACACCATAGATCTTATGGCCCCTTTTCAGCTGCTGTAATAGGAATAAATCGTCATTAACCTTCACTGACAACACTGTGAAAACACTGCAATTCAATCATGTCAAATTATAGTGAGCATGAGCAGAGGGTTGGGGGGCACACAGGCCTGGGCTCAAAATATAATCCTTTAGAAAGCACTAAATGAAAAGAGGCATAATTAGATGCTCGCTCCATCTTGGCCTTGGTAAGAGAACAGCATGCACATTTCAAAACATTCCTTCAGTAATTATCAACAAAATATTGGTTCCTGAACCACTGACAATGAGTCTGTGCAATGGAAGTGGGGAATCTGACCTTCTTAAAAGGTCAAATCAGGATCTGTGGCGTTCAATTCAACAACAATGTCAAATTAACACTGAACATAAGCTATGCGCAAACATAAATCAAATCCAAGTTCCGAAGATAAACAGACCAATAAGATTAATGGCTTCTGTCACCTTAGTGCATATCTTTGAGCTCTCTCTGATTATTACTATGAACAAATTACCTTGCAGGCAAGTGCCAGCAAGTAATTATTTTTAGCATCTACCATTATATTTAACCATGAATAAGGACAATGTTAATTGAATGTTACATTTTCCCCAATAATTGCTGTTGTTTGGGCATTTTAATGAGACACAAATGTCTACAATATCCCTTAGATATACAAGTTGAATATCAAGCCAAGGAATTAGAAGCAAATGTTATGTTAGGATATATTACAATATTACAAACATTATATTGTCATTGAAATGTGTTGAGATGAATGCCATAAATGCAGTCTGTAAACATTGATTGCTAGTTTAACACCGAACATATATTGAAAGTAAATTCTGCTCACCACAATCTCCAAGGCCATTTACAATTTTAAGTAATCCATATTTCTACATAACGGGGCTCTCACAATGTCTTGTCCTGCCATTTCTGGACTCCCACGGGCCAAACCAAAATAACCTACCCAACCCATCCAACCAAGGATGAATTCCTTCAGTGAGATCAGACATGCTTTCACACAGAACTATGGCAAGGAGTGTGAAGGTGTGAAACATCGGAATGAGAGAAATAAGGACCTTGCCCTAAAGTTAAGACTTAAGTTGGCTGTTGATGGGGCACGGACCAGAAATCACACTGAAATGCCACCAAATGATTTTGGCTATCGACATTAAATGTTATTTGTGTAGCTAATATTCACATGGACCCCCAAGCTAGTTGGAAAATATTAATGTTTTTGTTATTTATATTTTAGACAGCAGGTGCACACCCAAAGTAATGAGTGCAGTGTAGCCTGACTGGAAAAAACTAAGAAAGCCGAACACTCAGTTTCCTCCTTGCTGCGTTTAATATGACCACCGTTTCAGCACTGACGAAGTTTCAAACTTTTACATTTTCAGCTGACATTTTAAATATACTTTTCATAAATGTGTGATGTCCTGGGTAAAATATTCTGTGACATTGCAATCAGATGGTTGGATTTTTTTTCTTCTAATATATTTTCTAATATAGTTACCCAATTAAAATGTTTGGGTTTTCAAGTTTCTCTACTTTTGACTTTTGAGTAATTTTCTGTACATTCCAATCAACTCATGGAACTTTGGCATTCCTGACAGCCTTTTCTGACACTACCAACTACCAGGTGGTGCAGCATGGAGCCATATAATTCAGACTGCCTTTTTGGTTATCCCTCTGGTGGCTATGGGAATTGAAATGAATGAAGCAAACATGGAGGAAAATTGTGTTAATAGTGCTACTAGCAGACCTGTGTGTCTGTAGAATCCATTTTAATCCCACCTCCATCTAGGCCCATTCGTACTGCCCGCCTCACTGAATGATTCAATCCATACACATCCTTAAATGCTGTAGCAGATGTGCGCGGATCAGGCATAGAACCCAGCGCTCTATTTTTACCCTCAAAATTGTTTTCAGGGAATATCACAGAAGTAGCCAAGTGTATCTGGTGAGTCTATATAATCTGTGGTAGAGAGATGTAGCAGTGCATTCAGCATTCCTGATACCCCTGGTTCATTTACAACAGAAATACTTTCCATTTTGTAGTCTTTTTTGCTATATAGATAACAGGGCTTTTTATCAAATAGACTACTATGAATAACTACTACGGCACTTTCAATACAGCATTTTAAGAAATAAATGACAGGACAGTCCTCTAATCACACAGAGTTGGTTTCCATGGTTGTCTCATGAATGTTGTCTTTTATAAGTTCTCTCTGAAAACCGAATATCATTATTATTAAATGGAAGAGGTTTCAGAAAATCTCCACTGCTGGGACTAATGCATGTGCCTCCAATCCCCAAATTGCTTCTGTGGTACAGTAACACAGCAGGAAAATAAACAATGTAGGATATGGATAGGATAATAAATAAAATGGAGCCAATCTCTCATGCAGCATAGAGCCAGCAACTGCCCAATAGCCCTGGTCATCTGAGGTCAAGGCTTCCCAAACTAACACAGTTAGCCCACACTCCATTCCTGGAGGGCCATTGTGTAGGCATATCTGTTGTTTCAAACAATTAACTTGGTTAAATTAACAAATGATCTGTATACATGCATGCTAGTTCACTTGTGGATTAGATCACTGTAAACATTTCATACATGGATACAAGAACACTCTTCAGATGACATTCATGGGCTTACCAAGAAATTTGGTTATGTCAGATCACACCAATGCAGCCAATTAAATAATTAAGAGCAGAAGTTTGTAATGAAATCCATAAAAAGATACACCCTCCTTGCTCCTTCCCCCCCCCAAAAAAAACTAACAGACAGAAGAAATATAGATTTAATTTAGAAATAAGATCACTTCTGTAAACAGCTGTTCTACACTGCCATCTACTGGAATATTATCTACAGCACTAACCAATTTTACACTTTCAGCAATTGGCACTCACTGAACAATAATTGAAGTCCTTCTCTTTAAAAAATATCAGTGGACAAGAGCAAAGATAGTGTAGTATTAACATTACAATACTATTATTGTTTGTATCTTAATCCCCAGAGCTGTAAGTGTCCAAAGATGTCACATACAAAAAGCACACACAATGGGAACTGTGTGGGTGTTGTTACCTGAAATTTGTATCACATACAGCTTCATTCTAAGAAAGGCTGCTGTGGGTGCAGGCTTTTGTTCCAGAACTACAGCACCTGATTCTACTGATCAAGGTCTTGATTGAAGCCTGTAATTATTTGATTAGTTGAATCAGGTGTGTTAGTGCTGGACAAGAACAAAAGGCCCTTCTGGGATATGATAGGTGACCCCAGGCATATGATCTTAGCTTGGAGAGGGTAGTATTTTGCTAAAGTAGGTATATTGTACCATGCATATAGAAATAAGTCATCTGTACTCCATACATGTTCCCCCTTATTCGAGTATACACACTTGCGATTATAATTTGAAAAGCAGTGAAAACATTCTTCTTGGGCACCTCCCATTATTAATGATCTAATAGCATTACATGGCTGTTTTGGTCTTGTATCCTGCTTGTGATAATATGGATCTTTATCATCTTTAAACTTGGTGTACATTGCATTCATTATTCATCATAAATTCTCATTTTCAAAAGGTTTTGTTAAATCAATTGTGTTAAATCTGCTTTGCTTAATCTGAGTGAAAAATAAACAGATTAATCAAATTGTAAATACATAAATGGCATTTCAGAGTCATGTTAGTGGATCGTACAAATTAAAGTAGCCTAATCCATATAAGTTTATGGAATAAGAAGTATAAGTATTATTATGGAAGAATAACAGTAAATACCATGTTTGTTTGTTCATGCTGATCTGATCTAGATATTACCCCAGGACATTAACAATTTGAGATAATATTGGGTCTTTTGCTGTTTTAAGAACATTGTCCAGGTTGATAAACTATACGATTTATATTTTTCAGTGGACACTGTCACCATATCCCAAGACAGTCTAATGTCTCCCTAATTAGGCTACACTGGGTAGCCTACCTTTATCAACTTTACCACATAAATTTAAATGTGAGCGTCTACTATAACTCAGCACATCCTTACACGAGAAAAAGAAACAACGAAAAGCGGCAGATTTCGGGGAAGGTGCACAGTAATTACCCCCTGAACTGTGTTAGAATCGCGGTGGTTCAGGATCAGCATCCACAAGGGGGCATCAATTCCAACAATTCCACAGCTGTATAGTATTACGTCAATGCGAGTGTCTAGCTACAATGAGAGAAAGGCTGTGTCTGTCCTTTCGACAGAGTCCGCAGTAAGATCGGGAGCCAGTCTTACGTGAACTCCGATACAATCCAACAAAATGATCATCTACAAGGACATAATCAGTGGTAAAATCAAGTTTTAATCCAACATTGAGTAAAATGTTATTCTGATTTTATGACCATTTCTGCGAAACGATACTGTTTGTGGTAAAAAAATATTACATTTACATGTCGACGTTTAGCTTGTGTAGGCCTACAAGAGTGGCCTAGTAGAAGCTGGCTAGCACGTCTAGCTAACAGGTTAGCGAATGCAATGTTGTCGAATAGCGTGTTTAAAAAAAATATATTTAAATGTATTTTCGCTAGTGCTGCGTAATTGTGTATTAAATTGTTACCCATCGTAACAATGTTGGATTTGCTATTTTCTTTATTCAAGCCGTAATTAGGCGCCAAATAGCCATTTCTAGGAAATACCGGCATTTTCCCCGTGTTCCAGCCATACCGCTAGCTAGCAATTTCATGACTAACCGTTAGTAATGTTGCTGTATCGTTATATAGCTAAATAAGATAACGTTTGCTAGGATCGCTACCGAATATATAACCGATGAAATATAACGTTAACATTATTCATTGTTTCGTGGTTTATTTTTTGCGTGCCATCAACTACTGTTTCACGAAACGTGAATGCCGTTAACTTTAGTGCAATGCGGAATATTAATGAACATATGTTTGATGGATAACTTAATGTCAGCTAGCTAAAAGAGTCGTTTTTCAACGTTACGCTAGCTGTTTGGCTTAGATTGTTCTATTCTCTATAAATGTTTGCTTTATTGGTAACTAGCGCCGGCCTGGCACCGCTGTAAAGTTGACTTGATTCGCCTTAGGCCTTTTATAGAAGCCTTGGTTTCTCGTTAGATGACGATAACGTCACCTGACTTCAGTATTAGAAAGAAAAGGATTCGCCCGATTACGACTGTGCGCATGCGCTGCCAATTTTAGAATAAAAAGAAACGAATTTGTCATTATACAGCTAGCATTAATCTTTTTTTTCTCGCAGGAGATGAAATGTTCTCGGACATTTACAAAATCACAGAGTCTTCCAGCGGGATGTTGCTCGAAGTTGAGGGAAAGGTAAGTTATTTTAAGTTTTAATTGGCGCCTGTGTGATGGACGCATTGTGCACAAATTATGGCCATATAAATGCGCCAGGATCGGCAGTTTACATTTGAATAATCATGCATACAAGACTCTTAAGCAAACGAGGCTCATGAAATTGAGCTTTTAACATTTTATGACTGCTGGATGCTTTTCTTAAACGTGTTTCAGATGTTATCAGTCCACAGACATGAACTGATGCAATGTCCACAACAATGTTGCATTTTTCATTGAATCTGTTGGTCAGTCTGCCAGCATTGTAAAGCATTTTACAGTAAATGAATACCATTTACTATGCTTTTAGCGACAGAGACGTGATATGGTGAAATTATCAGGGCAGACACACAAAGTGGGATTACGGAGCTAACTTTCATAAATATTTTGAATTGGGTGAAATTCAATTGAATAAAATTAATTTTTCAGAATATGTACAAAGGTTATTCGGTTAACTCCTTAATCCTGCTTTGTGAAATACCCCCCATGTTGGGGAAAAAGCAAGGTGGGAAAGCACATGGCCCTTCCCTCCTGTGGTTCTGTGTGGCTCAGTAGGTAGAGCACGGCATTGACAACGCTTAGGTTGTGGGTTCGATTCCCATCGGGACCACATATACTGAAAACTGCTATGCATTGACTACTGTAAGTTGCTTTGGATAAAAGCGTCCGCTAAATGGCGTATATATCTATGTACATCTATATCTAGATGACGAGCAGGACCGAACACATCGACGACTCGGTCATCGGCGGAAACGCCTCCTCCGAACTCGCGGACGAGGGCACGGATGCCACCACTGTCAGCGGCGTGGACATCGTCCTGAACCACAAACTGCAGGAGACCACTTTCAAAAAGGACACCTACAAAGCCTACATCAAAGAGTACATGAAGGCGTGAGTACCCTGCCTTCGCACTGCTTCCGTCGATGCCGTCTTTGTCCGCGGCTCCGCCACGTCTCACCCGTGTCTCCGCGCAGACGGCGGAATAACACGCTCGCGGTTTCTGCCCTCTCTTTCTGCAGAGGCCCATATTGAGTACGTGGTGGCAATTACATCTTGCGCGCATCTCGAAGATTCACGATTTGCATTCAAATCGGCGGGCCTGGATGGGCTGAACGGCCCCTCCTTGTCGCCGTGTTTTATGTTGCGGCGGCAGAGTTGCGAGAAGATGCTCGTGACCGTACGATTGTCGTACCCTTGAGCAGAACATTCAACTCGGAGTTCCTTGATAAATGCTTCGCTCTGTAAAGTAATGCCGTGTAAAATGCAAGGTATGCTAGCGGCTCTGGATAAGGGCATCCGCTATGTGTGACAGGAGTTTGTAAGCAGTGCGCTCGCGCGTTTGTCTTTCAGAAGGTGAAGTCATCCCGTGAATGTAAGCGAGAGATTCTGTCCTTTAGCGTAGCCCCTCGATCTGTAGCTCGCGTCTGTAGCGTGGACGTGCGAGGGCCACATCTCAAAACCTGCAGCGAGGAGGAGAATGCAGCGTGAGTGAACCCCCCCAGGCCACGCGTTCGTTACTTTGGTTGATTCTGCTTTGCGGACGGCGAGGGCGGTAGATCAGAACGCACGACAGACCCTCCCCACCGCCGCACGCACACAGCCGTAAATACATTTTTATTTGAATATTGTACATGGGCTCGGGTAGGATTGACAACGGTCCCGTATTAGATGGGACGTCCCCCGTATTGCAGCGGCGTTCTGTTTTTGGCCGGAATACAGAACTTCCTGGCTAATTCAGGGCTGTTGTCAACCCTAGGCTCGGGATGACGCCCGGTGTACAAATCGGGAGGGTCAGAGACGGCATACCTTCCCTTAACGTAGCGGAAAGAGCTAACGATTATGAAGTCACCGCTACCAGAGGCTTGGGGAAGGGTAGTGGGAGTTCCTGAACTGTGACGATTTTGTCTATTTTCTGTACGTTGCAGAGTCAGGGACAATCTGAAGGAGAACCATCCTGACAGGGTGAAGCCCTTCATGGCCGGAGCGCAGGAGGAGATAAAAAAAATCATCGCTAACATGAAGAACTACCAGGTAAGCGGCAGCTGAGGCGGAAGAACAAGCATGATAACTCCTCCATTCGTCGTAGTGCTTTGGCGACACTGAGTTCTATAACATCGACAACGGTGATAAAAGGGTTGCTCGCCGCAAAACCTGTGGCACAACCATAAATGGCTTGTGCCTCAAGGCAGGGACCGTTCAGGTGTACAGCCAGGGCTCGCCACCCTCCTCAACAAGCAGTCACAGAAGCAGTGATTCAGGCCCTTATCATTGATTGCAGCCTTCCTCTGATGAAGATTGATGACTTTTGGTTGTTGTTTTGGATTCCTCTGATCCAAAAATAATAGGAGAAAGCATGTCAAAATTTGAGTGGTAGTTTTGAAAATATTCAAATTTATACAAAAAAATCAGAAAACAAGATGGCCGACTGCTCAAATTAATTCACTTTTTTCTTTGCAACTAAAAAACGTTTTCACAGAACAATGTTCAAATGCCATCTATCTACCATCTACCATCTGGTAAAGTGGCGCCAAGATCTGTGACCGGTCGTGTCAAAACCTCTCCTTGGTTGTTTTGGCGTGGACTGACTACAATGATCATCCAAAAAGTGCATGTATTGTCGAAAGGGACTGGTATAGACATGATTTAGACTCGTACATATAAACTTGAGACTTGACTTGGGCTCATGCTTAAAATACTTGAGACTTGACTTGGACTTGCATGAAGTGACTTAATGACAAGTCTGGCGTATATGCAATTGTATTGACATGTTAAAAAAGACATAATCCCAAATGTAAAAATGTGTTGGGCTACATTTAAATTGGGCATGGGCATGAGTGCTCAATGAAATAACTTATTTATGTTAACCTTTCAATGTGTGTTTTTTTAATCAATTACAAAGTGAAGAAAATGTCATAGAAAATGTATTCGTACTCATTTACTCATTGAGCTGGTCACAGAGAGAAAGGTTTTGAAATCACCGATATTGGGACACCTTTCGAAAAAGGTGAAAATGAGCAAAAGCAGACTGGGCATCCGGGAGGGAAATGAGGTGCCTGCCCCTACCTTACCCCGCCTTTCTCTCCTTTCTGCTGCTTCAGTTTTTCACAGGAGAGACAATGAACCCCGAGGGCATGGTGGGCCTGCTAGACTTCCGCGAGGACGGCATCACGCCCTTCATGACCTTCTTCAAGGACGGGCTGGAGATGGAAAAATGTGTAAGTCCCAGTGATGCTCTTTCAGTGTTCCTGTCAGATCCGGTCAGATGTTGGCTTTATCGTCAGGCCAGAGTTCTCGGGTCTCGAACTCCAGTCCTGGAGAGCTGCAGCATCTGCTGGTTTCTGGTGCGTGGTTTCAGCACAAGTGATCGATAGTCATTCATTGGCAGAAAGCCACACACACCAGAGCCTAAATTGGCTGCTGATTTGAACCACAAACCACAAACGCCTGCAGACACTGCGGCCTCCCAGGACTGGAGTTTGACACCCCTGCATTGGGCCCACTAGCCTAGGCTGGAGGAATGTTTGTCTCTTTAACCCCCCCCCTCCTCTCTGTTGCAGTAACGCTTCACGACGTGGTAGTGCGGAATCTCTGCCACCTGCGGCTCCCCATCAGCAATGACCCATGGTTGTGGACAGGGACTACCCTTTGGCTCCTGGTTTGGAACGGAGGCATTTTCAATGTGTCAAATAATAAAACGTGTTTTTGGCCCTCAAAACGGCAGTCTGGATTACCGGCGCTGCGGAAGACGGGACTCCATCGGAAAGGAACGCGGAAAGTATTTCGTTCGGTTGACAATGCGAGCGTGACGGCGCTCAAACTGCTGTGGAAACGGGTCTTTTTCGGCAAGGACAGCTCTGGCTTTTTCGTTCACCCCTACAGTTGGTTTAACCTATGGCTCCTGTTTGCTTTTCATTCATTTTAATCATGCGATCTGGTCTCCCTCTCCCTCTCCCAGTACTGATAAACTGTATTGTTGGAAAATATAGAATAAAGCACTGGACAGAAGTCCAAGTGTCCCGTATACACTGTGGTGGTCTGTCTTTTTCTGCTATCGGGCTGTACACATCATGCACACATCACATCAGGCTGTTTAATGACTTCGCGGATCAAAAGCAACACTGACTTGTTCAACACAATACACGTTCAGGCGATTGTTTATTGTTGATCGAGAGAATGGATACAATTGGCTGAGAAAAGAATGGCATCTAGTGACAAGACAAGCATTTAATAGTACATTTTCTTAGCAGCCATTTTAAGTGTTCACCAGTGTCCAGGAACGCAGCACTTGCAGTTCTGGGGCTCGTGTTACAAAGCGTGCTATTTGTAGTCTTGTGTTTTCTTTAGGACATTTTACTGAGAGTATGGTGGCTCAGCCTCACAGTGCAACCGTGTGTAATTTGTGATTGAAAGCCGGCGCTAGCTGATCGTTGAGCTCATCCGTCACTGGATGTTTTCTCAGATGTGTCACCGCGCGTTCATTGTACCCGTTCCACGTGAAAGATTCACTTCGATAAATCCCACTTATCGTCAACACAAAGAGATGTCAATGCAGAGTACTAGAGGACTGTTGCAATTGCAAGTATCTATATACACTTCACTAGTAAGAATTTACTTAAATTCTATATAATATGTAGTTATATGTACTGTACTGCACATTAGGGTGTTGAGTGTTAATCCTGTTGATACTCGTACCCCACACCTCATTGTTGAGCACACCGACATTCCACAAGGAGTTCATTGATATGCATGCAGCCAGTTCGCTTTGTGGCCTGCCAACATTGTCAGGGGTTTTATATGCTATTAGGGGGCCAACCATAAGACCGAATGTGTGTAGGCACCTTGTTAAGATTTACCTCTTCTCGGAAGCCTGAAAATTGGCTATAAAATCAAGAACTTAGTAGTGATACTGGGTTTATCAAAAACTGGAAGTTTGGCAAGTGCTGACAGCTATGGCATAAGCGCACACTCAATTTGGCCTCATGGTGGCACTATGGGTAACCGTTTCTATTTACAATTTTATATTAGAACATTTCAACGCTTAACAGGTTTTATGCACCGTAGGAGACAAAGACTTCTGTGAATGACCTCGTGGTGGACAGTGACGCTTTTGGCCAGATAAAAGGCTGAATGTTTCTGAGGCAAACCCTTCATCTCCCTGGTAAAACATGTTCCAAAACACAGTTTGCAGATCTTAAATCATTCTGAAGCAGTAGGGATAGAATCCTGGGATCCTGTGGCCATTCGGCATCAGTATTCAAAGTTTGCTGACTGATTTTGAATTAGCATAGCGATCTTATTTGATGAGATCGGATTCAGGAGCTGCAACACAAGAGTACTACACTCTGGCTATCCTATTATGGGTGCTAATAGAAAATGCACCCGATGAGGTAATTACCGTGTTCGCCACTCTAGCCCCATCACAACATCATTCAGATTTCCATGTAAATGTGCTACGCCTAAATATGAACAAGCTCCAGTGTAACCTAATTCAGTAAAAATAAAGTATGCTAGTAGCGTACATTGTCGAGTGCAATATTCACATGCAAAAGTATTTGGTTCATACGAGTGGAGCTGAATAATTACACCCTGGAAAATACAAACCATTGGAGCTACTCCTGGGATGGAAAGCAGTCAATTTGAATTACATATTTACATTCTGGGCTTTTATTCTTGGGAAATTTTATTTGCTTCACAATCACAGTCTAAAAGAAAATGCTTCATGCAAGTCCTGAGTTAAAAATATACCTGTGTAACACTCAGGTTTACATTTATGGATTTTTCTTCTCTCTTCGTATGTAAAAACGTATTACAAAATGACTCCAAATTACATACCGATTTATTTGGCGTGGTACTTTACAAAGTGGGTTTCAAAAGGACCATAAAAAACACCATAACCAACATTTCTGATTGTGTAGTCTTCAGCATGATCACTCAAGTGGCTAAACACACTGCACCTTCCTCTCGTGGACAGGCAACAGCCGAATAGTGCCGGCCATGGTTATAGTTACGCTTATGTACTCGACAACAAAATTATTAATACAAAAAAGAATGAAGAAAAAAGGTCATGATCGATGGTTGTCCAGTCCTTTCAAATTTGCTGGGAGGAAAAAAGTCTCTGAAACCACTGCCTTCACTGTCACAAAGTATGGTCGCTCTCTGGCTGTGGAATTGGCTTACTCAAAATGGAGGAGAAAAAAAAGGAAAAAAAACGGGTCAAAACTCCAGTCAGTGCAACTTCATTACATAACCAGGGCAACCAGTATCAGGGGCACTGCCAGCGTGGGCGGCCCACCCGGAGGGCACGGCCCCTGGGCTAGTCGCTCTTCTCCTCCCCTGCCTGGTAGTGCCGGTACTCTGGCCTCAGCTCCCACGTGTTCTTATGCGTCCCCTTCACGTTGTAGATCCCGATGTCACGCAAGATCTCCTTCAGGTACGTCTACAGACAGAGACGGAGAGGAAAAGGAGGGAGAAGGAGGGGGAGAGGTGAGAGCAGAGAGAGAGAGAGAGAACAAGAATTAGAGTGTAGCTTGCGAAGGAGCGATGGCGTTCAAAGAGAGGGTGACCTCTCTCCTCTCAAATCCAGCTCCAGGGATTCACCATGTCAGATTCCCATTCGTTCCCAAGAACCAGGAGAATACAACAACCGGGCGCCTGCACTCTCAAACTAAGTATAACTCCAGCTGATGTTTTTTTGATTAGTCAGTGGTCGATTATTCAACCACTGAGAAAGATTGAGTAATATCAGCCTTATATAATGGCAGGGGTGAGGAGAGCCATATAGCACGGGAGATTTGAAACTCAGTCCCGCAGAGGTGAGGTTTCGTTCTGTCTGAGGGAGTGGACATGATTCGTAACGAGAGCAGAGGTTCTCAAACTCGGTCCTGGGGAGACGCCGTCTATGCTGGACTTGTGACAGCCGATCTCTCGATCGATTAAGATAGATCCTTTATTTGTCATTGTAACACGTACAACGAAATTGAAAAGGGTTCTTGAAAACGAGTTTCGGTCCTTCCATAATTCTTTCCCTTGTGTTTGACAAGAAGGCGTTATTTTCCCATGTCTGTCAGTGAATGCCTTCTACCAGACGCACTGGCCGCTATGGTGTCTGTAGTAGGGCTGTCACCTCGTATTTGAATATCAAATGTAATTCTGAATCTGCATTCCAGCACTAGTTCTGAAGATCGATGGGGAAATTCGAAATTATGATATTTCTTTTTAACTATTAAACGGCGTGCCCATAAACAAACAAAATGGCGACTCAAATGAACAATAACAACATATAATATATGCCATTTAGCAGACGCTTTTATCCAAAGCAAATGCACACATTTTTCAGTACATGTGGTCCCAATGGGAATCGAACCCACAACCTAAGCGTTGTCAGCGCCATGCTCTACCTACTGAGCCACACAGAACCACTAGACATAATACCACTAATACAATAAACATGTTTATATGGTAGCCTACCCTATTTGTTTGTGTTGTTGTTGTTTGTACTGCTGTGTTTCTGCCTCTTCGCCAGGCCATTATTGATAATGAGAACTGGTTTTCAATTGACTTGCCTGCTTAAATAAACATTACAAAAATGATCAAGTTACGCTTACGATGGAGTTATGTCTGGACTCATATTTTGCACTTAACGCAAATAAATTCCACCCTGTGAAAGATGATCTGCTTCGTCAAAGTGCATGGGTGTGTGGGTACCATTTTAAACAAAAAAGTACACAAAAATGAGGCTTCATTTAAAACCTAGTTATACAGAACTTGTATTTGGACTGGAGCAGATAAGAATTGTCGTGAACCAGCATTGATTATGCTTTGCGAGGAAAGCAGGGTTACTTTCCGTGGAATATTCGAGAGGTTTCTAACCAACGGCAGGAATCTCCCCATCCCCCCTGCTCCCAACATTTTTTCCGCGAGTGGTACTCAAAACGGTGTCTGTAACGCGCATATTCAAATACCCTTGGAACGCATCGATGTGTTTTCCGTGAATATCGAACAGGGCTTTTTTGTTAAAGGGACAGCCCCTGCTCTGTAGCGGGTGTGTGTTCGAAGGGCGAGCTTCGCTGCAAATGCGTGGCGTACGAGACGGCGCGCTCACCACGGGCTGCTTGGTGATGTCCACCAGGTCTTTGATGTTGTAATACTGGTGCTTCTCGAAGGCGGAGAACAGCATGTCCAGCACCTGCTGCTTATCTGCCCGCGCGCGCTTCCCCTCCTCCTTCTTCTTCTTCTCGTACTCCACCTGAACAGGGAGAACACCCACACACACACACACACACACACACACACACAGAGAGAGAGACAGCGTGAGCACATCACACATACACATATTTATATTTATATATAGAAGTCAAGAGACGATTGAGGACAGCAAATCCCTTGAAAAATTTTCATTAGCTTGATCGCTAATAAACATGTTTCTGGGGAGTTGCTGTCCTCAATCTCCTCTTTTCTCAAGTGACACACACACACACAACACACACACACACACACACACACACACACACACACACACACACACACACACACACACACACACACACACACACACACACACACACACACACACACACACACACACACACACACACACACACACACACACACAGACACAGAGAGAGAGAGAGACAGCGTGAGCACATCACACATACACATATTTATATTTATATATAGAAGTCAAGAGACGATTGAGGACAGCAAATCCCTTGAAAAATGTTCATTAGCTTGATCGCTAATAAACATGTTTCTAGGGAGTTGCTGTCCTCAATCTCCTCTTTTCTGAAGTGACACACACACACACACACACACACACACACACACACACACACACACACACACACACACACACACACACACACACACACACACACACACACACACACACACACACACACACACACACACACACACACACACACACTATCAACTCTTACATTGTAGTTGTGATTGGACACCGGTTTGTAGTTGGTGGTGACGGGCTTGTCCAGCTGCTGTGACAGACGGACTGGTTTGGAGGACTCCTCTATCTGCAGCCTGCAATGGGACAGCGGCAGCCTCGTAAAGCACACAGCCCGTACACATTTACCCACCAACACAGCCAGGGATGAGTTATGCTAATTACAACTTTGGGCGCTATCGCTAACGGCTGAGATCCGTGACAGGGAACATACAAGGGAAACGTGTTGTGTCGGGATGGGACGAGATGGAAGTGGAAGATGGTGTAAACGGCGGCTGTGCACAGAGAAGCGGGCATACTCACTTCTTTAACTTCATGTAGTTCTCACTGACGGCTGGCCTGCATTCGGCCCTCTGCACTACCACTCCCTCCAGGGCTACCTTGTCTTCAAAACAGAGAGACAGTCCGTCATTTATTCATCTGTTTTCCCCTTGTGGTGTAACACAGAATCGATGCACGACTGCTTTACAGTATAGGCCCTCTACATTTTACATTGGCATTTTAGGCGTTTAGCAGACGCTCTTATCCAGAGCGACTTAACACGGTTTACATTTCTTTACATGCAATATATTTATAGAGCTGGATATTTTACTGAAGCAATTCAGGTTAAGTACCTTGCTCAAGGGTACAACAGCAGTGTCCCACCTGGGAATTGAACCTGCAACCTCTGAGTTACAAGCCCAGCTCCCTAACGTGCGTTTACACTGCACTGCCAGCCCTCTAATAAGGACTAACATTCACCAGGATGGTCTTTCAACGGGATCTCCTTCACAGACAGGCCAGGCCAACTGTCCCACGATAAAAATCGATAAGACTATTGAAACATGCACTCGAAAGCAAGCCCTCCGGATGTCGGTCCGGGTGGAAAAACGCATCTATCCTAATCGGCGCTGTGGTAGAAACTCTGGCTGACGGTTCTCAGGCCTGTTTCAGAACCCCCAGCCAACCTAGTGTGCATTACATTACATTACATTACAGGCATTTAGCAGACACTCTTATCCAGGGCGACTTACAGTTTCACATTTCTTCACCTACAATGCATTTATACAGCTGGATATTTTACTGAAGCAATTCAGGTTAAGTTCCTTGCTCCAGGGTACAACAGCAGTGCCCCACCTGGGATCGAACCAGCAACCTCTGAGTTACAAGCCCAGTTCCCCAACAGGCTACAGGCTACTTCTTATACAAGTGTGAAAGAGCCTGGTCCTTTCCCCATTCAAAACGTGCGAGGGAGGCCGACTTCATGGCCCATGCACACGCGCTATGACGCACTCCGAAAAGAGAGGGCCTTTAGATCCAAAGCCTCCTGTTTGCTTTTACAGAACTGCTCCCGATTGCCCCCTTGCCGACACCGAGCAAGTTCTTTTCATGGAGTGCGTTTTTAACTGCTGGCAACTTTGGGAGTCAAGTCCCACTAACAAAAATTCATCAGCGTACTTTTTGATAATGCACGCACTTAACTGCAATTTATACGATGGGCGTAGAGGCACTCGCCGCGAGAGTTCCACAAACACGCCCACGCGTGTATTTCCACATCGTCCGCTGTTGCTTCAGCCCAGATGAAGTGTCCATTTGCGGCCGAGGTCCAGGCCCCGTGACTCCGTTCGCCCGTTTCAATCCCACAAACAATACGGGAGGGAGGGGGGTTGTTTTCCCTAAAAAGCTCCTTTGTTAAAAGAACGTTCCGGTGTCGATGGGGCCGGCTTTTGAGCCACGCGTTGGATTGCATAAGCCGGTGTGTCTGGGGGGGGGGGGGTGGAATTCTCGTTGCCCCCAGCGACGGCAGGTGGGAGCTGGCACAGGACAGGCCGTGGGACTGAAATGGTCGGTCGCCCGCCCCCCCCTCCACCCGGCAGCCCCGCCCTCAGCCTACCTGGAGGCTGCTCTCCCTGGATCAGCCTCCCGCCTCCGCGCGCGGATCAACAAGGCCCCTCCACCTACAGCTACAGCTGGAGCACACCCAAAACCTCTCGCTTCTGACTCATGTCACCATCCGGATGGGCAGAGGCAGAGAGAGAGAGAGAGAGAGAGGCAATAGATCTGCTGGAAGACAGCACGGAACCCCTCTGCGTGTTCTGCAGGGGTTCAAGGTCTCACGGGTCCTCTCATGGTCACCCCAGGAATTCACATCGCCACGCTGCCAAATAACTCTGCAGAAAGGGCCCACAGAAGCGCAGCGATCCTCTCCAGCATGCTCCAACAGAAGCATTCATGTAAAAATGCTTGAAAATCTATGTGGCTTTAAGGCTTTTTTTCTCTGTATCACAGTTGGGACGGCGTGGATCAATACAAGCTGGAAAAATCTTCGCTTGAAGCGAAGGCCTCCTTTTAATAGGCTTTCACGTCAACAAGTGTGTTTCTGGTATCTCGGAAAGGGCAAAACAATACATCGCAGTCAACCTTTCCGAAACGTGATTTTCCTAAGCCACAGAACGCTCTATTTTAGGAACATGACATGATTTTACTTTGCTGCATTATGTGCAGTAATTGTTTTATGTAGGACAGGCTGTTCTTAAAATTATTATTATATAAAAAAGCAATGGTGGTGCCTGTTGAAATGCTACAGCTCCTGTTGAATGCTTTGTTGAAAACCCAACCACTAATTATATCCGCCAGCAAAAATGATTTCCAGGTATATCAGCATCAACTCCAAATTCTAATATTAATGCAAAAACAAACAAAAAAGACTATGTAGAAAAATATCATCATTATTGAAGGCAATTTCATTTTCATTTTCCTGTCCATCTAAAAAAGATAGTGCAACAGATTGTGGCTCATAATATACTGGATCTATTCATGTATGACATCCAGTATTCTGGAACATTCTTTCATATATTCCTTTCTCTGTACTGCTTGTCAATGATACCGTTTTGACTATATTTCTCCCCCAATGCTTAATATTAATACACTCTTTGAGCTGATTTGGGAGCCAGTTCCTTCAAAGAAACAAAGCACAAAGTTTCTCACTGTCTCATATACATAACAAGTGTAGATATATTTAGTTTAATTATATCCCCAACAAGCTCCTTCTGACCTATCCTTTCCCCTTCTTGTAGAACACTGCCATGTACAGTTTAAAGCCAATTACACACTACCTCAAGCACAAATACAGGTTCTTATCACCGCTGTTTATATCCCCACCCGTGGCAGTTAACTGGGCAACCTTTCCCTCCGAAACATCGTAAACGGCCGTGTCACTTTCCCGGACTTATACGAAGGGAATGCTCAAACAGCCTGATATTTGAAACGGAAGGCAGCGTCATTTCCATGACAAATGCAAGCATCCGGGCCTCTCCTTTCAGCCTTAATTCCCAAGTCGCCCAGCCGATGTGGCCCGATGTAGCCAGCGCTGAATAAGACCTCATGAAACGCAGAGACGGAATATGACTTCATGAAATTCTGCTAAACAGAAACGCACTGTGCACTGAATTAGCCTGTCACATTTTCACTCCACTCTAATTAGTTCAGCAGGTCTCTGCCCCCCCCCCTTTGGTTCATGTGTCTCTCTCTGGCCCTGGATCCTTTTCATCAGAGAGAGAGAGAGAGAGAGAGAGAGAGAGAGGGGCACTAATTGCCCTGGCATGTGTCAGCAGCAGCAGCAGGAGCAGTGGCGGTGAGCAAGCGCGCCAGGCCAGGGTGGTAATTAAATCCCGCCCCCGGAACGGAGGCTGAGGCAAGTGGCTCCGCCCCCCTTCTGCGTTGCTCCTCTTTGACAGGCCGCCGAGCCGCTCGCAGTCCGCCCCCTTCCCCCCACCCCGGGCCCCCGGCTCTCCGCCGCCCACGCATCGCAGCCATGCTCACGCCGGCACACACACACACGCACGCACACACACACAGCTCGGGCTCCAGCGCGGAGTGGAAGCGCGGACGAGATGGAGGACGAGCCGCGGGAGACCAACCCGGACCTGCTGCAGCCCAGCAAGAGCTTCAAGAAGCCGTCGGCCTCCACCGTGGCGCTCAACGTGGGGGGCCACCTGTACGCCGCCCAGCGGCACACGCTGACGCGCCACCCGGGCTCCCTGCTGGAGGAGATCGCCGGCGGCAAGAGGCCCGTCCAGCACGTGGACGCCGTCGGCAACCCCTTCCTGGACCGCGACGGGCCCGTCTTCCGCCACGTGCTCAACTTCCTGCGCCTGGGCGAGCTGGTGCTGCCCGACGACTTCCGCGAGGGCGCCCTGCTCCGCCGCGAGGCCGAGTTCTACCGCCTGGGCGGCCTGGTGCGCGAGCTGGACCTGTGGGAGCAGCGGCGGTCGGCGCGGCGCGAGCCCGCCCTTCTGGAGCTCACCGACCACTCGGAGCGCTCGCAGGGCTTCCGCATCTACTGCAGCGACGCCAGCTTCATCGACAAGGTCAAGGGCCGCCTGGTGCAGGTGTCCAAGAGCCGCCTGGACGGCTTCCCCGAGGAGTTCGAGGTGTCGTCCAACGCCGTGCAGTTCCGCCACTTCATCAAGTCGGAGATGGGCTCGCGGCTGGTGCTCAAGGAGGACAACACCTTCCTGTGCACGCTGGAGAGCCTGAAGCTGGAGACGGTGATGCTGGCCCTGCGGGGGGGCTACCGCCTGCTCACCAGCCTGGACAGCGGCCGGGGGTCGATTCTGCAGAGCGAGGCCCTGCACTTCGTCAAGTGAGCCGTTCCGAAAGGGAAAGAGCTCTCGCTCCTGTCGTCGATTTACGCCGTTTATGCTGTCGCTCGCTAACAAGCGTCGCTGAGAAGAAAAAAAAGCTGTATATATAACGACAGTGTGTATTTCTTGCCTGTGCTTGGGTGTGTTTTCTCTTAACTTCTGTCGGGTGTCCGCTGCTTCCTGCCGGGGGGAGAGATGTGTGTGTTTGGGTTTTCGGGAACGATAGGTTGATGAAACGCTGAGATTTTGTCACGCTGCGTATGTGAAACGGTCCGTCTGGTCTCATCTGTGCAGCGGCGTCTGATATTTATGGAATGTTCTCAAGCAGAGCCGTGCAATTATGTGAAGAAAGCCTGATGAGAAAATCTGGCGAGTCTCGCCTTTCCCTACCTACAGAGAACGAAACAATAAATACACGTCTGGAGCAATCCCGTGTTCCCGTGGTTGAAAAAGGATTGACCGGTGAAAGGTTTTTATAAAAATGCATGTATGAATTATTACAGGTTGTTACATTTGAAGCCATCTTGTGATTTGTACTTGTAAAGTGACCCTCTATTTGTGTTATTGATGAACCTGTAGCTTTTCCATAAAATAAAATGTGATTGATATCGGTTGACATTGCAGTGTTCAATTCGATCCGATACGGAACCCGGAGGACTGTGTGACAGCGCGCAATAGCAGTTAGCAATGAAAGGCTGTCCATTTAACAGAAGACAGAAACCCTGTTGTTTAGTAGCGAGTGAAAGCTTGCGCGTACAGTTAAGAGGCTACCGTCAGCTTCATGATGGAGTTAGTCATTACAAGTATTGCACTTACTCTGCCACCCCTCTTCGGAATGCTCTTATTTCATTCAGGGACTCAGGGTCTCACTGAAAAGCTTTAGGCTTTCAGGGAAACGATATTTTAGAAAGTGGTGCACTTCTACACGTACAGCTGGCCACCTGCTGCTAATTCATGACTAGGGATGTGCTTAATTCACAAATTCTAAAATTGTTAACGACCCGTTTCTGGCATGTGCCGATTAAGGAGAGATGCCTCATTTTAGCGGTATTGTGACTGACTGCTTTCTGTAGATAGTATTTATAGACGTTAGCCCACATTTTCCGTCCGTAATGTGTGCCGCAGGAGGGAAAGCATTCCGTTAACTCCAGAGACTCCGCGCGGAGAGGAAAAAAAAGCTCACCGTTTTCCGCGACGCACCTCGCTCCTTCTTCAAACTGTACTCCCGTTTCAAACCCAAGGGCTATCAGGACACAGTGACTCAGGCGTACACATTTCTGCACTGTTACAACTGCTATTCGGTTTTTAAAAAAACACACTCATTTGGTGAGGTATTCCGTTGGGAATGTGACATTCTCATTCGCCCATCAAACAGTCAGACACTTTACAAAAGGCACACATTTATGGGGCTGTTGAATACACGCCGTGTACTGTCCCTGTTATACCTTTTTAATAAAATATCTGTCATAAATTCCCCACTGTAGGTGACGCTTGTGGCTCTGGGGTCTTTTGTTTTTTTCATGCTGTGCAATTGACTCTTTAATTATGCTATCCTTGGCACATTCCACTGTCGGTCGGCATTCAGCGAAGCTCGACGACAGACAAAAGGAGCAGCTAAGCTGGCGGTCATCTTCACAAAGCTCTCGACGCTACCTATTCGGTGCTGTTAATCGCACGACGGCGTGGCGTGAATACGGGGGATGTCGCCGTGTCTGATTTAACATGTTTACCGCGTTATGCCCTGTCCGCAAACATGTGAAAAGCGTCAATTTAAGAGCGCTTTCGCGCTTGACGGCCATCCGCTTGCACTCAGAATGCCGTTACCACAGAGAAGTGTGAGAGCGTCAGAAACTGACAGCTGTTTGGATTCTAGCCCTCTCCCAGAGAGACGGGTTGACTAATAACTTCTGAGCAAGAAGCGCTGTTCTCCGTAGGCTGCTCCCCGGGTAGGTGAGGGAACAGACGGACGGATGCGGAACATGCTCTCGTGGGTGTGAAATTGACGTGGTTCTGTGCGGCTCGGTAGGTAGAGCGTGGTGTTGGCAACGCTTAGGTTGTGGGTTCGATTCCCCCTGGGACCACATACACGGAAATATGTATGCATTCACTACTGTAAGTCGCTTCGGATAAAAGCGTCTGCTAAATGGCGTACATATATGGGTTGGCCGATATCAATGCGTTGCTGTTAAACGCGAAGATAGGATCAGATAAAATAGGCAACAGCTAAAACCTGTGCCGATATACTGGTGGCCTTTTAACACTTCACTGATTAACGAAGATTAACATATCAGACATCAGACACTGACTGGACTGCCTAGCTTACGTTTCCCAACATTTAACACTCATTGCACCTGGTTGTAATGGACCTGGCAGCATTGGGCTAGCTCAACAGGAAAAACTGTGCGCAAGGCACGACCGTTTGATTGATTGGCCGCGATTCCTGCGCTCTGGGCTTCGGGCTGTACCAATCACGTTCTGTTCAAACCCAAACCACACCGTCAAAAGCCCAGGCTCTGCACAAAACCCCCAAGAAGAATTTGCCGTTGACGTTGTCCTGAAAACCTCTGCCTAGCGAAAGGTCTGCAGATGAGAAACCGCTGCGCGCGCGAGTGGCACCGCCCATGTGAGAGTGGGCCTCGTCTCCGAACTCAAGACGCCATCTCCCTCAATTAAAACCCCTCATCTAATTATGCGCAGCTTGTAATCTAATCGGGGGGCTTTGCTTCTGCCGTGCGGAAAGGAGGCCGCCCACAAGCGCAGCTGTTTTCGCTCAAACCTCCGAGTCCTGCAGATAAGGCCCATTCATATTTGATGAAAGGCTGCGGTGCTTGTTAGGCGTTCGTTCTGGTTGCCGGAGCTCCAACCTACGGACGGCGGGAAGCCGAGACCTCGTGGGGGGACCTCGTGGGGGAGGCAGGCGGCTCTCATTTCAAACGGGCGAAGGCGCGTCATTCGTCCAGACGTCCGCGGCCTGTTTGTGCATTTATTCGTTCCGTTTCCTTATTCGTTCGTGAATTTAACCGGAAGGGTCAACTGTGAACTCGCTCATGATTTACAGCGACAACCTGAGAAACATTCGTTAGGAAACATTGGTTAGGGGGGAGTGAATGGGACTGCGCAGCCAATCAGCTGCAAGGGGAGAGAGAGATGGTTTGGGAGCTTGGCTAGAACAACAGAAAGGGAAAATAGAACATTTACCCTTTCTGTGAATGCCATGGGATCTTTAATGATAGCAATGAGTCGATACCCTGGTAGACGATGTCTCCTGCAGCACAGTGCCCCTCTCACTGCACTGGGACGTTGTTGTTTTTTTCCCTACGTGGTCCAGAGTGAAGACTGCCCCCTACTGGCCCATCAACACCGCTTCCAGCAGTAAGCCATGCGTCAGCCATCAGCCAGGAAAGGGTTATGGTGTAGTGGCCCTGTGGCCCTGTTTCTCCATCACATCACAAAACCTGATGGGTTTTCTGTAACATGGGTTCCTGATGGATTCGCTTCTGGTGTCTCCATGAACAGACATGGCGACGGCCGTCATCCCTCTTTTCCCTACGTGTGCTCATGGTATTGAGACCACAGACAATACAAAAGGACTCGAGCGGCGGAAGACAACACCATATCGGCTCAGCAAAATAAATTGAAATGTAGGGCTAGGGAATGTAGGCATCACTGATTAAAGTAAAGTTTCGATGAACCAGATGGCTCAGTTTTGCCCTTTACCCAACTACGTGCTACAGGGAGCGTAGCGCAGGTTTATTTGCTGTAGGCTGTTCTACACTGTACTTTCTCCTGCTATGTGCGTCATGCTGGGTCAGGGCACCTGGCAAACAAACAAACAAATGAGTCAACAACTCAGGTGGGGGAAACAAAAGGACCAAAGCCTCAAGTTTCACTAGCACCAGATAGATTACCAGAAGACCGTACCAGATCTGTGTGCAGGTTATTCGGCTATTTATTTCAAGGTGAAAAACTAAATTAGGTTGTTTTATTGTTTTTTAAGGGGGGGGAATCCTGTACTTCATTTCTCCGCAAGTAATTATGACCACGACGTTGAAATGGGACAATTAAATTACAGTGATTGGAGGAGAGGATGGGCGGGTCTGGATCGGAAGCTGGATGAAGCTGTGGACTGAAACCCATCTGTGGGGGGGCGGGTGGGGTGGGGTTGGGGGTGCGGCAGTCTGGACCTGAGACCCGAGCACCTGGGAGCGAGGGAGAGGAGGGACTCACCTGGACCGCCGATGTCAGATTTCTCTTCTGACTGGCCTACAGAGGGAGAACGCGCCACGGTCATTCACATGTCACAGCAGGGACCTCCTCCAGCCAGCCATTAGCAAGGGACACTCCACTCCACTCCACTCCACACGCAAACACTCCGTAAGCGCGGTGCACACACAAGCTGCAACACTCCAACCCCCCACACCACAAACACACGCAAACGACCACTACCGTTCATAAATCAATTTCAAAAATCAATTTTCAAAAATAATAGCAATGCCCACCTTCTGTTTTAATGTTGCAAAGTGTTCTTCACTCAAAGCAGGGTGTATTTTGATCACAGTGGTGATTTTTGTACAGACGCATTGTGGTTTATTCCTGGTTGCTGGGCTAGTGTGACCCGGTGCGGGTAAAGGGGCTGCCTGCAGCTTGAATATAGAACACTGGCGAACATTACAACGGCGCGTGGGAAGTCATTCGTTTTTGCGCAAGTCAAACGCCGTAACTTGCCTCTCCACTCACACAAAATTAAGTTCCGTCACGGAGACCACCAAAGCTCATTTCACGTGCACAGACAGCAAAAGGATAACACAAGAGCAAACACAAAGCCGGAGAGAGAATCACAATCAAGAGGCATGCAGCGCTGTCCAATTATTGTAATGCAAAACCAATCAAAGCGACGTTCTCTGCGAGGTGGTGACCTAGACTGTGGCCTCCGGGGTGCAGACTCCATCAAGCGCTGCTATAATGAAGGAGCGCGAGGATTGCAAAAACTAGAAAGACCCTCGCGCAAACCCAGGCGGAATATGCAATCTCGTAACGAGAGCTGCGCGGCTCACTCGCCGCCTCACCTCCGCGTTCAAAAGGGCAGGAGCGCCACAAAGCAATTCGCGGCAAGAGACACTCCGGCTAATGATCGCCGGAAAGCAAAGTGGGTATCGCTTGGCTGTCAAAACCCCATCGTTGTGTAAAGGTTGTCTTAAAATGCCTGCAGCCTTGACAATTTATCGGCAAGGAACTGTGTGAAAAACCCATCTTGAATACTTAATGAAACGCTAGCGTACATATATTTCTGAGAGGTCAAACGAAGACGGACCCGCTGAAATGCGGCGTACTCACTTATCTATAAATAGTCCGCGTGGCTAACGACATCGCTTACTACAGTATCAGCCGATTCGCACAGCAGAGATCACTTCATCTCTCCACCTTCATCCCCCACAGACTCTTATTGCTTCCTCAATAAGCAACTACAGAAAGCAAGTTCTCTACGGAAGCGTTCGGGTCTTAACGACGGTTAGGGAGTTGTTCACCAAAGCATTAACTTCACATACATTAGGAAAAATGTCTAGCCTGTGTGTGTCCAATGATGCCACTGTCATAAATGTGATAAGCGCAGGAAATCAATGCGATCGATTTTTCATTTCAAAACGTAAGTCAAGCGCATAAATAAAAAGAAGCAAATGAAAATTTACATCTCATACAATGCCCATCGCAGCACAATACGGAAGTACACCGGGCTAATTATGCGCACCGGCCTCAACCACTGAAGCTAGTGGCTGTAAATACAGTATGTGCACAAACCAACTGTGTAACAGCGGTAAGTTGCCCTGGAAAATAGTGGTCAACACACCGAATGATCTGACACAGGTAAGCCCCCCTGACACCTGATTGGAGTCCCAGCGCAGAGCAGATAAGAGGCAAGCCCATCACAGCAGCGAACCCTGGTGTGGGTTCCAAACTCAGCACTGAGAGCGCCCCCACCAGGACAAACGCAGTACTTACCCCAGAGCAGCTTTCAGCAGTCAAAAAGTTCCGTTAACAAGATAAGACAATATCAACACTACGTTCAAACTGGAGAATCAAAAACGTCCGGCCTTTTCATTAGCATTTTATTTGAACGGCCTGTTTCAGGTGAAACCACCTTTATCACTGGATTTCTGATTGGGTTTTGGCATTTAAGTTGACCATGTGATGGTTCCTTATTCCTCTGAGGAGTAATCAAATCTGAATCGACCACAGTGTTTATCTGCCTGTGAGTGGCAAGTTAAACACTGCGGTAACACCTGACACTGGAGTGCTACTGACTATTTAGCCAGAAGTGTGACAGGAACGATAGTCGATAGGAAACAGAGAAAACTGGCTGAAATCTGCTCCTGTGACAGCTCTATCTGAGAGAGACCTGAAAGACAACAAGGGAAAACAACTCCACAGCACTGCAATGGGCCCACGCCTTTTAAAAAACGCATACCGGGGACTGAACTCACAAACAGGGAACAACATCACTCAAGAGATTAACGGCAAAATGGAGGCCTTTCATTTCGTTGAAAGTGACAGAAAATTATTACCTCTACACAAAGCAACTAAAAAAAAAAAACACTATCTGCCCTGATACACTGAAGGTCGCCATACGTGGAATATCTGGTGGGAGATTTTCACCCTGAACTGTGACAATTGAAAACTCGCTCAGACCTAGCGGCTTTTAAAAGCCCTGCACAGCCCAGCGGAGCCGCTGTTCGTTACTCCTTCTGTGCGAAAACCTGTTGCTTAGCAACTATTTAATCAATACCTGCCATTTGTGAAAGCTTGGCACAACGCTCTTATACCAACAGATATGCGGAATAAAAGAAAGCTACAATTGACATTCCGCACATGTTCCTGCTGGAATCCTGTCATTACCAGGCACAATGGGCTAAGCTGTGCTGAAATGAGTCCACAGACCTCTCTGGGGCTTTTGTTCCGATTAGTGTCTGACGACTTTGTCAGTCAGCACAATATGAAAATGTGTGGGCATTCGCAGCTCTCCAATCCTCGGTCTCACCTGTGTCTGTGTCTATGTTTATGCGTTGTCTGAAACGCAATTCGGAATGGAGTTAGGGGAAAAACCTAAAGACAAGCATCACACCTTTTGTTTAGAGCAGGGGTGCCCAAGTTCGGTCCTGGAGAGCTACTGGGTGTGCAGGCTTTTGTTCCAGCCCTTCACTAACACACCTGATTCCACTAATCAACTGCTCGTCAAGGCAATGAATGTTCAAATCAGGTGTGTTAGTGAAGGGCTGGAACAAAAGCCTGCACACCCAGTAGCTCTCCAGGACCGAACTTGGGCACCCCTGGTTTAGAGTCTCGTCATCTGCACTGAGGACTACTACGGCTTGAATACCCTACCCCAGTGGTTTTCAAACTCGGTTCAAATGGGGGTACCCCCCGTGTATGCTGGTTTTCGTTCCAACCGTAATTGCAATTCCTGAAGTATAATGAGCTGTGCTTGACCTACAGCTGAAGCCAGTCAAGTCCAAAGTGTGGACACCTGGTAACCTTAACAACTATTTGTGGAAAATTAAGAGTTGAATGACAGAGCAAATAACAACAAGCCAAACCTGCAGTGTGACTGCAATCTGCTTTGGCACAAAATGATGGAACTTAAACACGTTTTCAACAAATGTAATTAATCAAACGACTGGTTGGAATGAAAAACAGCACACACAGGGGTACCCCAGGACCGAGTTTGAGAACACCGGTCTCATCCCATTCAATCAGTCTTCCCTCTCCAACAGCCAGTTTTAGTCATGCACAGTTCTCATTTCCATTAAATTGCATGGATCATTGTGCCGTTACAACCAATAATCACCGGCATCAGATGCAAGTACACTACACAGCCCATCTGTTGGGTCCGTTCTGGAATTATCAGTACCGGTATTACGCAGACCAGCTGTCAGGGCCATTCTGCTATTACCCAGCAGTCAGATCTTGGCTCTCACCTGAGGACGTCTCCGTGAAGACGGCCAGAGTCTGACCCCCCACGGTCTGCATGGTGAACGGGTGTTCCCGAGGGGCGCGCACCTGCGTAGGCTTGTCCCCGATGGAGTCGATCGTCGTCAGATCCTCGTTCAGCGTGAAGGACACCTGCCGAGGAGAACGCCCACAGACATCCTCGGTCAGCACCGCGCATCGACCCGTTCGCTTTCTGCCAAAGAACGCGCTAGCACGTGTCACACCTGCATCTTCTGCATTATCAACGATTACTGACTGTGGGGTTAATGGTCTCCTGGAATTGTCCTAACGTGGGTCTCTCATCAGATTCCCGCAGCAAACACTGTCAACGACCCAGAACAGAGACACAGAGTGGTATCCAAAACATTAAAATTCACTCAATCGTCTTACCTCTGCCTTTCCTTGAGTCCTTTGGAAAGAGGAAACAAAAAAAAGAATTCAGATTAATTACCTCTTTAAATCATATATAAATATATGTAACAAATATTCATAACTGAAGCTGTGTGTTTACTAACTACACTGATTATATTTGACACATTTGCAACGTTAATGACGTACATTATTACATTATTCAATACATTATATTACGATACCCCATATATGCATGTATTACCATCTCCATCATAATTTCATGCGCAAATGCAAGTTTACTTACTTGCCAATTCGGAGCTTCCCGACTTCGCCTCTTCCTGTAGCTTTGGCCCATTGCTGTGAGAGGTACTTGGGGACCTAGAAACCGCAGTTCATGTGTCATAGAGTAACTAGCTAGCAATCACGCTAATAAAGTAGTCCTAATAACACTGCATCGCATATGACACGAGCAAGGATGCATCTATGATTTCAAACAAGATTCAACATTAGTACTACATCTGAAACCTTGCAGGTTTGTTATGACTAATGGGTCACCTCGTTAGGCAAGTAATAATTAGCTATGTAAAGTTAACTTCGCTAGTTAACCAGAACAAGCAATACATTCTGTGACGCGTATCCGATTAGAACACTTATGTTGTCCGTTAGTTAGCTAGCGCTAGCTAACTGACCCACATAGTTTCGGTTCGACCTCGTTTGTTACGAGATAGCAAGCAGGTTAAGTTATGAAGTACAGTCGGTAGATGCTAACGTTATCTTGATAGCAATATATAAATATTGTTTAATAACGTTGCATGTAACATCGCCAGTTGTTTATATAGGATCCCATAGATAACAAATGATTCCTTGGCAGTTTATGTTACCTAGAACAGTAAGCGTTAGCCAAGTTTAAAATAGCGTGATGTGTGGGCCGATAGTCAGATAGCAAGCTAGCTAACTATACCTACGACGGTTTCCCTGTGCAATCAAATGGATTAATGGATTAGCTAGATAGCGAAGTTATGGTTTGTAGGGCCGAGTTAGCAACGCTATGTACCTTGCTAATAGCATAGTACTGACAAAATAAGCGACATCCGCTAGCTAGCAAACTGAAACGCTCACCTTTACCAGCCAAACGCCAGTATTCTGTTTGGCCCCTGTTAAGTCAACTTCTCCTTTTTCAGACATGTCTAATATTGTGCTTACTGTTTTAGGAAAAACAATATTTGCGTACCAAACAACCTTTTTGTTATTAATGTTATAATGCACGCACGACTGTAGACGATACCGGGTTGTAAACTCATACGGTGGCTCTGAGGATTCAAAAAGGACGACAAAGAGCCCACAATCGTAGCTCTGTCTATACTTGTCTCTGTCTGCCGCTTTGTGGACAGAGGTGGCTTTACAAGTCGTCCCTTATAAACCAAATGAGCACAGTCTGAATGTGAAAATGTGAAACGCATTCTAAGAAAAGCTCACTTTGTACAATATTTAAATGTATACCTCAGCTTTTAAACAAACTAAATTAACTTATTAAAGATTAATTTAGGATTTTTGGAGAACACACATGCTGTAGTGTTCTTCCTCTCAAAATAACCAAGGAGGTTTCACTGATGGACTTGCAATCAAGATTGGGCATTCCTAATGTGAGAGTAAAGGAAAATGAGCATACTAAGTTGCTAAAATGTGTTTTCATTAGCACAATTTTGGCTATTAGAATCCAGAAATACACAGAGACGTGTAAAATCTACTGGCATCACTGTTATAGTTTCAGCTCGCGGTCCAACAGTGTAACGTTACTTACGTTACATAAGGCCACACTTGTTTTCATTTCAGTAGAATCATACTTGGCAATGTGAGACAGTCCTTCAGAAACGGGTTCTGTGACCACAGATTCAATTCCCAGGTGGGGTGCTGCTTTTCTACCTTTAGCAAAGGTATTTAAACTGAATTGCCTCTGGGAAGATTCATTGTATGCATAAATTATGTGTAAAATTCACCCTGGATAAGGTCACCAGCTAGGCAAAAACATACAGTAAGAAAATAAATTAACCGGGAACAAAGAGCTTGAAATTTAACATGAAATGGAATTGCAAAAACAGGAGAAGGAGAGGTCAAAGTCAATATGAATTATTCTTCACAGTATCTTCCCTGAGGGAGTTCATTGACCACCATTGACCACCAGCTTTCCTCTGTGGAATTGGTTAGGAAGAAAGGTAGGATATATCCAGAGATGGGCAGTATTTCTGTTACTTGTATTTGAAATACGTATTTCAATTACTTTTGAGTATTTCGTAATTTGTATTTGACAGGGCTGAAAAAAATCAAATGTAATTTGTAACAAGATACTTTAGGGTGGAGTAATTTTGTATTTTCAAAATACTCAAAATACTTTATCCATGATTCAAAGAACATAAAAAAAGAACAACAGTACACTTAGACACACTCACACAGTGATTTTTAGACCCACTCTCTGTCGGTTGGACAAGGCAGTGAATGCATGCACACGTGGATGCATGCATGTATCTGGTCGCAGGCAGCTATTGAGAATTCGGCGCTTGTTTTCACACAAGCCTACTCACAGTATTCTAAGTGGCATTTTGAGAAATCGTGACGTGACGTGGAAAGTTAGAAAAGACGATTTCTCAAAACGCCACTTTGTGACTCCAGAAACACTAGCTAGCATGTACAATTCATGCTGATTTGTTTGTAAGTTTGTACTGTACTATTTTCAGTATTTTTATTTTATATACAAATAGCATCAAAGATAAGAAATTGGTTGTCAATAGCCCAAACAACCAAAATGGAGGGAGTAATGTGGGCAAACTAATTAGGAGATGCTAAAGATGTGATTGTGCCTCTAACACTTAACACACGGCGATAGCCTATGTGATTTTGGCTTTTTGCTCATATTCATAGAGAAAGGCAGCCACCTATTCATATGTTGGCCTACGATAGCCAATTGGAGACAAGTGTTTTTTTTCCCTGTATTTTGAAAATACAAAATACATGTATTTTATCTGATACATTTTCTGGCACCAGTATTTTGTATTTTGATCTGATACATTTATTTGAAGGGTATTTTGTATTTTGTAACAAGATACATTTTGATGTATCTTTGCCCATCTCTGGATATATCACCCTTCCCGAAGATTCTGTTTCTGAGCAAGCAGGAGGAACTTACTATTGTAAGTAATATACCACTAGGTGGCACTGTTTCGCACTGTTTCGCACCATTCTGTACTAAAGTACTTTGCTTGTTGTTGATGTGGAGTACATGTGAACTCTGAAATACCATCACTTAGGCGAATTACTGGTGTAGAGCAAGAGGGGGACTTAAAGATTGTGAGAAAGTGCAATAAGTGGATGGCCCTTTTCCTTTTTAGTCTATTCTTGTTGGATTTTGAGGATAATAGCCCAGCATTTACAGAAGTGTTGTGTCTTTTTGAGCAGCAGACTGGTGTAGCATTGCTCTTTAGAGTAGGTGGATTTTCACTTGAAATTTTCAACCTGAAATTACCCTGCATTCAGCAACTGCATAATGAACTGTTGCTGTAGACCCCTTTGTTCTAAGCACATTGAAGGCGGGTTTGCTGGAGAAAGCTCTGTGGATGGTTCAGTTTAGATGCCCCATGCAGAGAGTATGCAAGGTCAAACTCTCCTGTCAATTCTTCACTGACAGGCAGAGGTCAGAGGTCATGCTGGGAACAGCATGGGGTCAAGGGTCCCACCAGTGAGGGGGAAGGTTCCAAAACATGTAGACAAGAAGATGGATGAAGTTAAGGTCACGGAATTGTGTGGGAGAGTGTACAAAGGGACTACTTTCCAAACAGACATCCAAGAAACAAGCCAACAGCAGACTGGGTTGGGGTCCTAGCATGCTCCAATCAGGAGTTAAATTCTGCAGGAGATTTTGCAGGGCTGCCAATTCATTGAGCTTGAGTCTCACACAATTCACGCATTTCACATGCTCTCACACCATGCCTATAGTTTATCTTTTATATCATGTTAATCTAAATGCAGTTTCTATTTGCTTACGTTTACCAAATGGCTGGTATTTTGTAAATGTGTTCACGGTTATGTAAGTATTATATGGAAAACACTTCTCTGAAAAGAAAATCATCTCAAATCTCTTCTGTGCTGTTAGACCTGCGTAGTCATCAAATTGCTAACATCAAACTTCAAAATTCAAAGTCTGAGCCCAGCATTCACAAAGAACAGCTTTCAGGGTTCCTTGTGCAATTCGCCTTTTACCACCTCTTTATATTTTTGATTATGTGTACCTCTCCCAGGGAACATATTCAATAATGCAGAGCTTAAATTCTAATGGAACAGTGTTGAAATTCCTTGTGATTTACCCTGGCAGACTCAGACAAGGGCAAAAAAAAAGGCAGAGCACAGGAAATAAAGTCTGAGTGCCCCTGAAGAATCAACACATGACCTCAGCGCTGGATGGCCAGGGCTCCGTTTCTACAGCAACAGTGACCGGGAGCCCAAGGGCGTCACTTTAAGTGACCGCCACGCATGGCCCAAATTTCTGAGGGTTTAAATTGAATTTTTAATCAGATTAAGAGGCCATTCCTTTTATGCCCACAGCAAGGCTTAAGAGTTTGCGTCCCATTTTTGTAATAATAACTTCATAATTGAATTTAGAGTTTAATTGCACTTTCAAGGGAGATTGAAGTAAGTTGCATTCACAATTGTTGGAATATATATACAGTATATATTGTGCATCTAATGTGGGGCAACATGATCCCTCCCGTCAATTTGTATTTGTATCACTTATTATTTTTAAATGAATGGTGAAACGTGGAGAAAGTGGGGCATGATGTCGATTTGTCAATATAAGTATTGTGTTGCCCCACTTTTAATCCCTGTGCATACCTTTATTATGAAAGGCAAAGACCAGCATACACACATCTAACAGTATACACAGGCGCAGGGTTGAAAGGTAATGCAAGAGGAGGTAAAATAATGTACTCGCACACTGTTTCAGCCCTCACAGTGATTAACAAAAGAACAACGGTTCAACCCACTTGATCTTCATCAGTGTCACCATGTACACTTTCCTTTCTCCATATATGTCTTTTTTAACTTTTGTATACATCCACGTGCTACTACCTAGTTCTGAAGTATGTTATATCCACCTGACATGCTGGCGTGCCTCACTGGTACGATTCAGATCCCCTTCCTGTAGACCTGGGCTATTCCATTGTCTGGAAGGAGGCCAAATGCGGCCTGCCATGGATGCACTCTTGGCCCTTTGATCATTGGGAATGAAAACAGTATTATTCAGATGAGTCAAACATTGTGACTATGCCCAGGGCTGCATCTGCATAGTGTCATACCTCCCACTAGTGACAATAATAGCTATGGGTAGTTTATGAAGGCATCTACTTTCCACAATACATATTATTCATACAGTACAATTGTTGAATTAATAGCATTTGGTCAACGCTCTGTGGTTCATCAGTCTGCGGCTGCTCACCGCACAGCGGATCGGCTCTATAGTGTGGTGAACAGAGTGAGAAGGCTCTCCGACGTTGACCTATTTCCAAAGCTGAATGCTAAACTTGAGGCCTTTTTCATATATTTGCCTCGTTTTTCCTCCCTCTGTAGAAACGCGTCTGACAGTTTTTTATTTATTCTTCACCGGCCAAATCCGAGAGCCCACAAGCTCACCCGAGGAGGGGCGGATAACACCGCCGGAGAGCAACGTGTCACGGGGCATTACCCAGCAGGCCATTGGGGTGACCTCATTGACTGGGGCGGCTCCGCCGACGGCGGCTGTGAATGGGACCCGGCACCTGGAGGGGTTCCAGTCATTCAGCCGCACAGAAAAGATGCTGAGGGCCACCGCATGGAGGGCTCAGACCAGTTGCCAAGGCGACAAACCCCTCCGGGCCTGTCCACCAGAACCTTTTACCGAAATGATCTCACCCGGGCTGGGGGAAAGGAATTTGTATTCACACAGAAGATTTGTGAGCAAACGAGGAGGGGAATGGGGGAGGGACAATGTGATTTAAAGCCATTCATTACACACTTGTTGCTCCGATTCATAAACTCTGTACAAGCAACGCACGTCATGGCAGCGAGAGAAATGACCCATTCACGGGCCTATTGGGGTTAATGTGCCTGTGTAATTGTAAAATGTTCTATTCCTGTACAGTAGTTAAGCTTCCGTGCTTGTAGGCTGAAGATCCGTGAGTCATGTTTCAGATGGGAACCTGGCAGCTGCACTTTCCTGCAAAGTACTGCTCACTGACACTCCACACATAATAATAATATAATATACGCCATTTAGCAGACGCCTTTATCCAAAGCGACTTACAGTAGTGAATGCATACATTTTCAGTATATGTGGCCCCAGTGGGGATTGAACCCACAACCTAAGCGTTGCCAACGCTGTGCTCTACCAACTGAGCCACAGAGAACCACATGCACATGCATTTCTTAATAAAAATGAATAATAACTGACTAATGATCTTTGTTAAAAGATATTCTTTATGTAGGTCATGACCATAATTTGATATCATCACATTCCTCAGAGAGAGGTGTGTATGGCCAGCAATGTATTTTGATGCTCAAACATCTGTACAGTGACTATATAATATTCACCCCAAGAAATAAAACTCCCATTAGGTTCCTGGAAAAGTGTTTGCATATTGAGCAGCTTAGGGTCTCCTGTTTCCATGCCCATTGTCCAAGGATGTAATACTGAGATTAATTATTATAAGACAAATGTGCCTGTGCAACCAAGAGTAGTCTTAAAATTTTTCTAAACTGGGGTATAATCCTGATTATAAAACAGTTATAAAAGGTGTCTTCTAGCATCACACATTCACCGCAATGACAACTAAAGTTAAACCATGACTTTACTCCAACAAAAATAGGGTCTGTGCTGACACATTTTTAACCAAAATCTTTGTCAAAGTCTTAATGAGCTATAGTTTACTATGTCAGAGCTGTTGTCTCATTCTTATTTTTGCTCTACACATTCAGAAAGCAATGATTTGATGCCATCTGGCTTTAAATCAGAACATCCAGTGGTTGTAATTGCATTTCTGTGGTTGGGGAAGGAGAATCCACCGTGAGAGAAATGCAGTCTGGTCTTCCAGAATATCTGCTTCGTTGTACAGCTCACTTTCTTAGGACTGAATCTGAAAGCTCAACCGTCCAGCTTAACGGATGATTGCTTAATTGGGGGGAAACAGACACAGCAATTCCAGATAGAAGAACATGGAAATGTGGTGGAAACCAACCAGCCCACAGAAGCAAGCAAGCAGACTGGGCAGCACCAAGGCAACAGTAGAGACTCCAGTGTGGGCCCATGAGGTCAGCAGACCTGGGTCAAATATGTATTTGAAATAATTGAACTTTTTAGATGCTGGTAACATTTTGAAAACACACCTGCAGATACTTATTAATAATAATAATACATTTTATTTGTTATACATTTTACTTTCAAGAGACCCAAGGTCGCAGTACAGTACACCTGCAGATACTTGAAAATTACCAACAAAACATGTTACTAACAAAAACCACACAAGCATATGAAAGACAGGTTTTGTTCTGAATATTGGTGAAAGTAGATGTGTCTGGTGTTTAAAAGATTAAACGTGTACTTGATCGCATAGCTTTCGTGGGAATCCCTCTAAAACTGCTAATTAATCCCATCGCTTTTCAAGGGAATCCCTCTTAAACCTGTAACTGATCTTATAGCTTTCCCGTGGACTACTTATAAAACTGACGCCAGATCCTATAGGTTTATCTGCAGCTTAGGCAGGCTGAGAGAGCTCATATCTCCCCCCAGCCAGAAGGGAGTATAAAGCTCTGTCCACACTCTGAAATAACACACACCTTTATTAATCTCTCATGTCATTATTCCTCCACAATTGGCACAGTGGCGTAAAATGGACGACGTGCTATAGGAAATGTGATAAAAGCAAAAAAGTTTAAGCAAAGTCATAAGTACCATTCAAATGCTGTGCTTTGCAAGTAGTTGCTTGTACATGAAAGTCAAATCTGAGGTGTTTTAACTTGTCATTACTGAAGCCCTTGATCAGGATCCCCCCTTGCTGTGGAATTTTCCCAACTCCAGGGAAGTTTGTCCCTCAGCTGTGAAGCGCGTGTTCAAGATGTGGGCAGGAGTGACGTCAGAGAGAACCTTTACCAGCTGTTTTCTCAGGTACGGTTCAAAGCTCCTCAAGGTTCATTTAGCGAACGGTTCGCCCCTCCCCTGGCCTCGGAACATCCTGAACCGCTCGTTGCCCCGGGCTGGGGAGGGAACAGAGAAATGCTACCAGGTGGAAGAGAGGATACACAAATCGCCTGACACTCACTCACCTCAATAACGTCACCCCCGACTCATGCCAGGGTTTGTGTTGTGGTTTTCCGTTCTCCAAACATTCATTTCGTACTGAACTGGTCACTGTGACTGTTTTTTGTAAACTGACAACATGAAAGACATCGCTAAGTCTACTCCCTATTTTAGCTGTCTTTCATTCACTCCTCGTTACATACATTGCTTCCAAACATTCACTTTGTACTTAATTGCTTAACTGGTCATTGTGACTGGTTTTTGTACACTACTGACATGAAAGACATTACTAAAAGCATTGCCTATTTTTGCTGTCTCTCATTCACCCCTCGTTGCATACATTGCTTCCAAACATTCACTTTGTACTTAATTGCTTAACTGGTCACTGTGACTGGTTTTTGTACACTACCGACATGAAAGACATTACTAAAAGCACTGCCTATTTTAGCTGTCTTTCATTCACATACCGTAGGATTTATAATATAATAATATATATGCCATTTAGCAGACGCTTTTATCCAAAGTACTGAATGCATACATTTTTCTGTATATGTGATCCCAATGGGAATCGAGTGCGGCACGGTGGTGCAGTGGATAGCGCTGTCGCCTCACAGCAAGAAGGTCTCGGGTTCGAATCCAGGCCGGGGGCCTTTCTGTGTGGAGTTTGCATGTTCTCCCCGTGTCCGCGTGGGTTTCCTCCGGGTACTCCGGTTTCTTCCCACAGTCCAAAGACATGCACGTTAGGCTAATTGGAGAGTCTAAATTGCCCGTAGGTATGAGTGTGTGAGTGAATGGTGTGTGTGCCCTGCGATGGATTGGCGACCTGTCCAGGGTGTATTCCTGCCTCTCGCCCGGAACGCATGCTGGGATAGGCTCCAGCCCCCCGCGACCCTGACCAGGAATAAGCGGCTTAGATAATGGATGGATGGATGGATGGATGGATGGGAATCGAACCCACAACCTAAGCGTTGTCAACGCCATGCTCTACCTACTGAGCGACACAGAATCACACAGAACCAGATTTCTCTTCAGTCATCAACCAACCAGCAACTCTAAGGTTACTAATCATTAACAAATGTATTGTAGTATAGGAGTATTAATTCCAGAGGAGTTAGACCGGCATTGGAAGTGCTGCTGTGTAATGTAAAAAATCGAGTGTCCCAAATAAGTCTTTTGTAAGTAAATTGTGACTATAACGTGTAGAGACAGGGAGCAGCCGCAAGATTTATCAGTACTTGTGTAGACACTGCACAGGGCCCCTCTCATCCTGTGCTTTTGGTGAGGTGTGCCTCATCTTTTTAAATTAACTGTGAGCGATGACGGTTTCTGCTTGGGTGAGATTGGGGCGGAGGGTAATTATGCCAAGGGAAAAGGCGGTTCCAGGCAGGTGGCTTGACGGAGTGCACTGTGGCCGCATGTTGCCGTGCGGGTACTGTGGGGAGAGCACCTGTCTGCGGCCTTTTCATTTCCACCCTGTTGAGAGCGCACAGCAATCTCGGTGAGGTAATTAACTTATTCAACGAGGGTTCCTTATCACCACGGATATTATGCATTGGGGCCAGAGAAACATAATTGCCATAGATTTTAGACTCAGCCACTTGCCTGAATAGGAATGATAAACCGGTGACAGTGCAAATACAGTAGATGCACACAGCATGGTAGTCTGTAGGCAAGTGTTTACCAAATTTGGAGAGAGAAAATAGATGCAAATATACACATACATTACTACTCGCTGCCTTCTGTCCTTTTCTCCCTGTGAGGTCTTCAGCATTTGAAGATTTCCTCTCAAATCTTCAAAATAATACTTTTATTCACTGGCTCTTTTTTTCTCCTGATCGTAACAGGTTTGTCACGTTATAAACCCTCAAAAGTTGTTAGGACCTGTTTGTATCGTTACAATGTTAAAAACAGAGACGCGACACTATGCTCAAAGAAAGAAAGGAAGATAAATCGAGCGCAAAGCTTTTTCATTGAACCGTTTATTTTAGATAGTGTTGCCATTGTCTTTGCGTAACATAATCCACGTAAATCACAAGGGTAGGACCACATTCCCTAAAGATCCTTTGCAAATAGATGGGCTTTGCGCTGAGTGATGCCATAATGTGAAGGATTTCATTTGGGGTCTAATTTATGACTTGGGCGCATTTTAAATGACACAGCAGCGGCTGTGGTGCGCTGGGTGAGTCAATGTGGGAAAAAAATCTCATGAATGAGTGCGGTGGAACACATGGTATTTAAAGACCTAGTACAACAGACCCTGATTTTCTGCTAGGCGGGCTGTCCAACACAAATAAAGCCGGCATTCCGACTGAGCAGCGAGCGGTTCTTCCCATTGGCTGCCGTTCAGAGCGGCCGGGTACAGTCGGAACAAGGCCCAGACTGTGGACATGAGACCCTGCGGAGATACATTTGCCTGGCTGTCTGGTGGGGCGAGCCACTTCTCCCTGCTCATAAGCCTTTGTTGTTTCAGGCAATTTTTCCTCAGTTCACTGCAGACACACTGCAGAGATGGTGGCTTCATTGGTAGCACTAACACATATTTACACCTGTAAATACAGTTAGCGGTCCCGTCGCTGCTTTCAGAGACACAATGGTTTAGTGTCTGAGATGGTCCTTGACACACATATGCACAATAGACTCCAGCTCTCAAGTGATAATTAACCTCGCCTCGTTCCCAAAGTTCTGTTGACAATCGTGACAGGCTAAATTACACTTAAAAGCAACTCCGACATGTACAGTCATTTTCCCCTCTCTGAGGTCATTACGTGACTTTTTTATGAGTATTTACAAAATAAAAAAAGAGTCCAGTGAATAAATCGACTATTATTGTTCAGGCAGCACAATGGCTCACTGTGTTGGTTTTTTTTGTTGCTGAGTGCCGGTGTGATTTAAAGCTGCTGACAGCACCAGACGCTTACATTGCACTCAGCTCCCGCTGGCTCTCTCCCGCTCCCCCCCCCCCCCCGTCATTTCTATGGTTGGGTACAGTCCATCGGCCCACCCCACTCCGGACACAGCCCGCCAGTCACATGCTCCTTTTGGACGTGGAGGAATGATCTTCTCAAATACCTACCGCCATACTGCTCCTTCTCCTATTAATGTATCTGCTCTCAAGCCTACTCATGCACCTACTCCTACACTGCACCTACCCCTGCTCCAGCTCCTACTCATACGCTACCCCTGCTCCTGCCCCTACACTTACTCCTACACTGCACCTACCCCTGCTCCAGCTCCTACTCATACACTACCCCTGCTCCTGCCCCTACACCTACTCCTACACTACTCCTGCTCCTGCTCATACTCCTACTGCTGCTGCTGCTGTTCTTGCTCCTGCTGCTCCCGCTTACACTACTCATTCTTTACTCCTGCTTATACTCCTACACTACTCCTACTCCTGCTCTGCTGCTCCTGCTTATACTCCTACAGTACTCCTACTCCTGCTCTGCTGCTCCTGCTTATACTCCTATACTACTCCTACTCGTTCTTTGCTCCTGCAAGACTTCAGAGACTGCATTGCCCTTTATTGTTTCTTTATTGTATTTTTATAGCTTTTAGCTGTGTGTAGCCTTTTGCCACTGGTTGTCATATTTTTTTATTATTACTTTTTGTTTTATCAGAGTTTTTCTTTCTGTTTGTGCCTTTTTTTACTATGTATGCATGCTTTGCTTTTATCAGATTGTCTCAATCTGTTGCAAGTTGTCTGTAAAGGGTCTTGTGCACCTGCCAGTCACCCAAAAGTAGTGCTGAGAACACAGTGTGCCTGGCATTTTAGCGACCAACCAGTTGGGAAGTGAAGTCCCTACCACATTCCTTGGGTATTTTATCACATACTGTACAGGCCACATCAATGCGATGTGTCTGGGAAAACTTTGTTTGAAAAGGATTGATATTGAAAAAAAATGTAATTTTAAATATTGTAAGTCACTATACCATAAGACATCCTTATCATTCTCTGGCTGCATTACATCTTAATCTGAAGTGATTAGCCTTCTTCAGATTTGTACATTCCTGAATTAGATTTTAAAAAGTGATATATTGTTCGTGATATTTGCACATCCCCAAGTTAATGAATAAAGGCACTTTTGATTCCTTGTGCTGTTTACCTGTGAATCCTGTTTGGAATACTGTGGAAGGATAAGGAACTGAAAAGCGTTTCCTGGTCTGAAACACTGTTCATCCTTTATCATAAAATATTAATGAGGGATTACTCCTCCAGCATGCTTTACACCGACCAGATGGACCAACTGTTAGTTCACTGTGTTTGGAACACAGCAAGCTAGATGTACAGCAGACTGGATATATATGTCATATCCATATACCTGTAGACAGGTTTCTTTACCTTCAGGTTACAAGCATAATTAACTATCCTTTCTTATATAACTATTCAGGATCTTTAGAAGTAATCTGCTACCTCTGTAACAAAAATGACAGCGTTATCCCTAAATATTCTGAAACAACTGTAAATGCTTTTGCAGAACAAACATACTCTTTAGCTAAAAATGCTTCATGTTTCCTGTATTTTAAGTATGTTGATGAGTGTGCAGTTTATAATGAATAATGAGAAGCTCAGGTTGGAAACGATGGGAATTCAAAAAATTCCAACAGCTTACAAATGCTGACACTAAACATTTAAAAATAAATACAAACCCTTCACAGGTTTGCGGCGCACAATATCATCATTATGCAGTAATTGCCTTAAGCGATCACAAGGTTTAACAGCTATTTAAGATAAAAATCCCCTATGGTCTCCTGTGACAGATGAGCATATGAGGACAAAATGAAGCTAGCTAGAAAAAGTAAAAATGCCCTTAAAATCGCTTGACTGATATTAATGACTATACAAAAAAAGGTTGAACAGCCTATTAAGACAATGAAATAAATATAAATGGTTCTTGTAGCTCCTCCAGTCGTGATTCTAGCTTGGGCTAGGCCCAAATATTTAAAAAACCCTCAAAAACCCCTACTAGTTTAGACATGTATAGTTGTAGAAATCACTACCCCTGACAGATTTGCAAACTTTAATCTTTTTACCATGTAGTGCCTGGGAAGGACTGAAATATCCTCAGAGTCATTACTTTTATGATCAGAGTCATTAATTAAAATATCAATGCCCCATAATCTTGACCTCAAATTGCTATTCCTTAAAAAGGGAACTTCCTGAATTCCTTAATTTAATGTCTGTGTGACACAATGGATTGAGACTAAGATCTTAGCATGCAGTTCTACAAAGCACATCTAGGTTCCAATCCAATCCTCCTTGTGACTTGTTGGGGATAGTTATCGATGTACTGATTTGAAATAATAGCGTCACACTGATTGTAACTCAGTATATACTGTACATTTTGGAATATGATTGTTGCACTGAAAATCTGAATGAAATGCTTGTAGAAATTATTGCCTTTAAATCTTCATAACATCTTAATAAGTGGTCTGTAGGGGCCTCTGACAGTGTAGCGGTCTAACGCACTCGTTTACGAGTGTGAGCTGCCTATCATGGTCGTGGTTCGAAGCCCAACTGTGCCAGACCAGCCCTGGCGGGGAGCGACGATTGGGGGCGGCGTTTGGCCGTTCGCCCCAGGGGGAGGGGGGAGGGTGAGCCGGCACAAATTTGCTGAGAAGCGCGTATGGATGTCTCCAGAATGTGGGTGGACAGATTCTGTCTCGAAGGAAGCGGAGTTCACTGCCCTTGGAGAATTAGCTTGCCTCGTAGAGACGGGCGGCGAGTTTGTGTGGGGAGGGCAAATATAAATAAATAGAGGGTATAACTGGGTATAACTAAATTGGGAGAAAAAACTGGGAAACAACATTTTAAGTAAATAAGTGGTATGTAGAAAGGATGTAGTGGGATGTAGGTCTTAAAAATAAACTTGATTAAGAAATTGAAGTGAATCTGTTTCCATGGCTTGTTTTTTTGTGACTTGACTTCCAGCCAATGCTTCCATATTTAGTGTTATTTTGTGGAGCCTTATGGCCATAACAAACAAATGATTCCTTTCAGAGGAAAACTGCAAATACATGCTGAGATTATCTGTAAAGGTGATGCGGCAGACCACAAACTTGCTTTGCCATCCTTTTTTAACCTCACCCCCCTATCTAAAAAGGTATGTAAACAATGCCACTTGGATTGCCTTTTTTATTTTTTATGCCTTATTAATATGTTATTTTGTAAGGTTAAACATCCTGTCAGTGCTTATGGTGACATTGATATTATCAAGCATCAGTCATTTTATTTTATTTACAGTGGTAGACTGTGAGATAATCCACCTAAATTAACAAAACACTTTTATAAATTCTGGTTTTCCGGTCTAAATGCTGCCCTGGGGGCCTTCAGTCCGACGGGTGCGGCCCTACTTTTTGGGCTTACTGCCCTTAGCTGCTGTTTGCTGCTGTTTTTGTTATTGCAATGATACTGGTGGCTGTTACAGTGCTATTGCTGTTCCGTGATTTGTTTTCCTGTTTACACAGCTGTCACAGCACGGTCACAATATGACCCCCGGTGACAGTCTGGCCTCCATGGCAGCACACATTTGGCATGGATGAAACAGAAAGCCCTGGAAGGTAAAGTGGTGGAGGTGCACAGCACAAGTTCAGCACAGATTAATTTGATACAAGGGCTTCTCTGTAAGCGTTCGGACAGTCCCACATTTTGATTCGTAGTTCCACGTCCTGCAACGATGGATGCTGTCCCACATTTTAAATTAAATCATAACATTACATCATATGATCCTTCACACTCAACAATATTATAACCCGCTCCCCCACAATATCATATGCACCCCTCCCTTTCCTGTCCCACAATGTCTCATGAAATCAATCACCCTGCTTGTCCTGTGTTTGGACTGTTTGACTCTGCTCACCCTAGTAAGTGCCCCAGACAGTGCTATAACAGCTTGGCTGTATGCATGGGCAGTTGTGTAGTTCTCTACTGCTGTTGTTGTGCAGTTGTGTAGGCCTACTTCTCTAAAGTGCAGCTGAATGCAGGCTCCCAGAACTACTAAAGGGCACATGTACTATTGTTTTGTTTTTTTCTAAATAAAACTAAAGTTGTAGGAAGTATTTCTTGAAAATCAGATTTTACTCTGATATTTGGATAGTTTTTCTATTGACCCTTGAGTAGCCTACTGCTACATTTTGTTGATGTATTTGATATCATTTTTCCATCTATGGTTGATGGTTGCTCTGTAATTTTATGTGGTTAAAGGTAGCTTGGTTCCAGAGAAATAAGACTCAAAGTTTGAGAATGATTATTTTCCTTACATGTTTTTTTTTTTTTTACAACTGTAAAAACCTGATTTCTGCGATATTCATTTGTACTTGAAACCCAGCAGCAGTAACTATGACAAAAATGATTGGTTCTGCAGTGTGCAGTAACATTTTGTGTGCAGTCTCTTTCTTTGATTTCATTTGTTTTGTAAATATACTAATCTGGTTGAGGATATGTTTATGTATTCACGTTTCCACGTCTCTACATTTGGCTTGGTGTTATTTGATTTTATGTTGTAAAACCAGCCCATAAATACTATGGATAACTCGACGTAAGTGCAGAAGAGATAAAATCATTTTAGAATGTTGACATAATCATCGGACGGACACGTTTTTTAGTAAATGATCTCCTCTGCATCAACAAATAAATGTCAAGACGGTGCTACTTTGCAGCTAGCTTGCTATCTTTCTGACCCAATATCAGTCCTAATTTAACCAATGCAGATTATTTTGAGAATACTGTAAAAACACGATTTATTCATAGACAGGACTAAGTCATATATTTTGCAATTCTTTGCGATACGGCTGGCGCCGTCGACTGCTCCCTACAGAATACAAATAGGAACTTGAACGTCGGCTGATGCGACCAAGGACAACGCCCGTACGGGACTAACTAGCCAGCACGTATGTGATTAGTGTCATCAAATCATCATGCTCCGCTATGCTCTGATTCTGTACACTAATTAAAACAAACGAGGACACCCATGAATCTCGGGAACGCCCTGCTCTCTTCATAATTTAAAACTAGGTGTCTATACCCTGTACAATAAGACAATACTAATTCGGCTAAACGACAACACAACTCATCTTAGGCGCTGATGTGTGTGTGATCGTCATTCTTCGCTACGCACTCGTTTTTATTCGACCATCATCGACGCCACCTCTCGACATTTTCCGGTGGATCCGGCGAAGTTCGTTTTTTGTTCGTTTCCCCTCCTAAATTTCCCTCCGCCTCTCCAGACTGGCTTTATGTCTGGCTGTTTATAGGGTGTCAGTGAGCATGCGCCGTCGCCATGTTAGCGAGCCCTCCTCCCCCTTCGGCTCGTCACTCACAGTCGGAGAGGTATAGCTAGCAAGCTAGCCAGCTAGCCACCAACATTACGAGAAAGGGGGCCGGTGGAAAGATCTTGTGAGACAGGCGTGATACAGAAAACATTGGATTAAAAACAGAGTGACGAGGAATGGATTGATTATTTGGCGTCATAATCAAATGGGAGATATTCTACTAAGGGCGATTGTTCATCGGCCTAGGATTGTTTCGTTTCGTGAAGATAACATTTTCAAATAATGCGACTCAACGCCTAGCAGTGATGGAGGTGCTCTCTCTGTGCACTATTGGTGAATGTATTGTATTAACTAACCATATCGTTGTCACAAGGATATATTGAAATATTTATACATATCTACATAAGTGGTATACGTTAAGAGATGTTGAACTGCGTTTAAGAACACGTATAAAAACAGGCACCTCTGGATAGCTGGGTAGCGAGCTAGCTAACGTTAGCTACCACTGCTGGCTCACTGACGCCTCGTTTAGCATAAGCTTGCAAGCTAGCTATTTCGGAGGGGAAACGTTTAAATCTAATTATTGCGTTTCGGACCTGCCATTTGTTTTTTTTCGCATAGTTTTGTTGCCAGGCCAACACTTGTCACCACAACAATACTTTCTGTCTATATTCACAACTCTCACTAACTACCCCTGGAATTTTATAAAATGCATCATCCGGAGTCTGCAGGAGATTCAGCAAGCACTAGAAAGATGGCGCACCAGGGAATATTTCCTAGAAGGGGTAGTAACACCGGTAGCGGGAGTGCCTCCGCGTTGACAGCATCGGCCGTTAGCAATAATATCATTCCGACTGACGATTACCAGTCTCCTTTGGTGATACAACCTCCACTCCCGGCTGGGTCGTCCTCCCCAGGTCCCCAGCATCACCCGCAAAGCCTTAACCTGCTCTCCCAATCCCAGCTGCACTCCCAAATGCTCCAGGCAAATGCTCCAGGCAAAAAGAAAAGTGGCTTCCAGATCACCAGCGTTACGTCGGCCCAGATCTCCGTCAGCACCAACAATAGCATTACGGAGGACACGGAGAGCTGCGATGACTTGGACGAGTCGCACACGGAGGACCTGTCCTCTTCGGAGATCCTGGACGTGTCGCTGTCTAGGGCCACTGACATGGGAGGTCCGGAGAGGAGCTCTTCCGAGGAGACTCTGAACAACTTTCAGGAGGCGGAAACGCCGGGGGCCACGTCTCCCAACCAGCCCCCTCACCTGCTCCCGCACGGCCCGATGGTGAACGGAACTGCGCACCACCCGCACCGCCACAACCATCACCCCAACCTGGGGCATCACCACCAAGCGTATGGACCCCCGTCTGAAGTGGCACCCCCATCCCTGTCGACCTCCAGCATGTCAGTAGGGGGCAGCGTTGGCGGCGCCACCACCTCGGGCGCTTTGCCCAGCGTCGCTCAGAAGTTACCTGCAAGTTTGGCGACTGGCGTCGAAAACACGCCCGTCAGTAAAGGCGGTGTGGTGCCCCAGCCCGTGGCTGCTTCGGCCACCTCGGCCGCGGGGACCGGAACATTCTCCACGGCTGCGGTTGCGGCGGTCAGCACAGTCAATCCCTTGATTAGCAACATTAGCGACATGAATATGTTGAGGTCGGCCGTCGGCCTTTCCCCCGGCCTGGTGAACGTGAACAGCGGCCTCGGCGTGAACACCGCGCAGCGGCAGAGCGGGGCGCTCACGGCCACCGCCGTCACCATGACAACAGCGGGCGTCGGTCCCCCCACCGCTATGGGGTCCGCGGTCGTCGCTCCGCCTTCCCCGCACGTTCAGCCCCAGCAAGCGCCCGCCCCTGCTCCCACCCCCACCCCTGCCTCCACCAGCTCCCGCTTCAGGGTGGTGAAGCTGGACTCCAACTCTGAGCCCTTCAAAAAGGGCCGCTGGACTTGCACCGAGTACTACGAGAAGGAGGCTCCCGCGGACGGTGGCGCGCCGGGCCCCAGGGCGGCGGACGGCCTCAGGCAGCCGGCGGGCGACGACGGCGCCGTGGGCTTCGGAGAGACAGGCGTCCCCTTTCACGCGCAGGACTACGCCGCCCCCCCGGGTGTCCAGAACCCCCACGCCGCGCCCCTGCCGCAGATCGGCCAGGACGCGGGGCTCCCGAAGACGGGCGTGGCCGTCCAGCAGCAGCTGACGTACGCACAGGCAGGGCAGGCCGCCCAGGTGGGCTACCCCTCCGCCCAGCAGCCGACCGCAGCCGCCCAGGGGCCCCCTGCCCAGCACCTCCCGATTGCGCAGCCCGGCATGTTCGCCCCCGGAACTCCTCACCCCCTCACCCACTTACAGGGCGGGGTGCCCCCGTCCGCAAGCAGCCAGCCCATGGCCGGCGTGCCCTCTACCGTCTCCCAGGCCCTCCCCCAGGGCCACCTGCAGCAAGGGGCCCACCTTGCCCAGACCCACCCCCAGGGAGGCATCCGGACCCAGCCTCTCGCCGCCGAGCAGCTCCCGCCCAGGACTCAGCTCCCCTCCGCCGTCACCCTCAACCAGGGGACGTCCAACGTGCCTCCCAGCCTCCTGCTCCAGCCCAGGCCTGGCCTGGCCCAGGGGCAGGGGTTCGCCCTGCCGTACGGTGGCCTGCCCTCGCTCACCGCCACGCAGCTGGAGGACGCCCAACGCCTGCTCTTCCAGCACCAGTCCCTGCTCTCCCTGCCCAAGCTGGCGGCCGGGGAAGGTGCCTCGGGAGGCGGCGGCCTTCTGGGGCCGGAGGACGGCGGCGGAGTCAACGCCCTCCCTGCCGGAGCCGGCCTGTTTCCCCTGAAGAGCCTGCCCATGGACGGAGAGGAGGACAGGTAAGAGAACCGCCACCACCCCCACCTGCCGTTAATGGGATATCGCCATCTGTTTTGAGCCCGAGACATGCAAGGCCTGCAAAACGGCGAGCCGCAATCCACCCGCCCGCCTGCGGCAGGGGTTCCCCCCCAGTTTAGGCTGCTTTTTGTTCCGGCCACTTTCGCGAGTTGAATTGCAACAAGCCGTTAATCAGACACTCTGAATGTCTAGCAAAGGGCTGTTTGCCCTCATAAGGCGACGTTACGTCAGAAATGGCTGTGCACGCCAAGAAGAATAAATGTCCCGCATTCATGTCCCAGGTCTTTAAATCAGTCGGCTCTGTTAAATGTGCTGCACGACGAACGATTCCTTTGGAAAGTGTTTACATTTTTTTTATCGATTCAATTATAGACTGGGAGGTGAAATGCGTGTGGGCCCGGTTACTTAAAGTGTGGGCACCTGGTCACTGAAACTAAGCCGTTTGTGGAAAACGAAGAGTTCGGTGACAGAGAAAATGGCAACGAGCCAAACCTGCAGTGTGTTAAAATGAGCGTAAGGAATGAATTATGGTGGAACTTAGAAAACACATGTTTTCAACGACCTTAATTGATCAAGGGGATAGGCTGTAGCAGAAAGCAGCATACACAGTGGGTCCCCAGGGCCGGGTTTGAGAACTTCTGCCCTACGGGACAGGGATTGGGCCTTCTGCAGTGTCGGGCCTTCAATAGTTCTGTCTGGTACGTGCGCACGTTCTGCCCTCAGCACGCATGTGTGATAACAGTAATGATAATAATAATACATTTTTTTTGTCTAGCACATTTCAGACAAAGAATTGTAGCACAAAGTGCTTTGCAATAGCATCGTAAAAATAAATGTAACAAAGTAAAATCAAGAAAACAACATAAAAAACAATGAAAGCATTAAGAACAATAAAAAAATAGAAGAAAGGAATGCAATGAAAATGGAATAGAAATGCATAAAAATAAGATTGATAAGATTCTAATTGAAGGCCAGGGTAAACGGCCTTGTTTTGAGGTACTGTATGGGTGTTCTGCTACCAGGAGGTTGTAGCCATTTGGCTCTTTTTGTGATGTAGGTGAGGGGGGTCATACAGGTGCCTGTACCTCCTTGCAACGTCTCTCGTTGAAGTCGTCCAGGTACATCAGTGCGACCCCAACGGTCACTGTGTCTCGAGTCTCTGAAAAGGCCCTTCCAAAGCGTGCGAGGTCACTTAAACGCGTGGCGGTCGGCAGCGCACCACCAGGCTAGGGATGTAGTGGCCGTACGCCGCACGCCTCCCCTCTCCGCCCCGTTCAGCCGGTCGTTCTCACGCGCAGCCCCGAATCCGGGCGCGTGGAACGTTCCCGATCCCGATCCCGATCCGGGTCCCGGGCGCTCTCTCCGGCGGGGCGGCTTCTAAATATAGAACTGCTCGCTCAGCCATGTTGCTCTGAAGATTAGAGGAAATATTTATATCGAATTACGGCACCGGTCAGGCAGAGGGCCGCTGGAGACGCAGCTGCTTTAAGTGTGTTTCTCCTCCCTCCTGATCTTGTTACGAAAGCATCGTCTTTAGACAGAGCTATGCAGGCAAAACGATTTGCCTCGTAACGGTCGAGAACCCCGACGCTGTTTACGGCCCGGCCGGTTCTCGGATACGCGACGCTGAATTTGCCGAGTGCGTGCTCGGCGGACGCAGGCCCGAGTGCGCGAACGGTCGGAGTGACCTTGCGGATCACCCTCCTCCCTACCCCCCCCCCCGACGGTATTAGTTGTATTTTTTGCAGTGTCACGAATCGCAGCCGGCGGAGCGGAACGCCGGTCGCTCGGCGGCCGTTGCTAGGCTCTGAGCCGCGGCGGGGTCTGTTTGAGATTGGGTGATCGCGGTCGCCGTGGCAGCCCCGCGTGATTGACCGCGGACCGGGGGGAGTGCGTGCGGCACTGAGCAGGCTGCTGTCGTCGTCCTCGAGGCGACGAGGCCGCGGCCCTCCCCTTTAATCTGGCCCGGCCATGTGACCAACACGTTGCCCGAGTAACCAGACGTTCAGCTCATTCAGAGACCGGCGATGATCGGTATCTCAGTTTGTACCACTTCCGATGTGCTGAGCGGATATCAGTGTATTGAATTTGTGCTCTGTTGGTGGTGTGAGTGTATATGTTTTAAATGCCTGAGCTTCAGAACTTCACTGCCCAGCACAACACACTCAATGGCTAGTGTTGTTTGTCTTTGTGATGAGGATGCTACCACATCCCTCCTTACATGTTAGCCAGCACTTCTTGGTCCTTTCATTCTCTGTTTTGTCCTGTCCAGAGTTCTCATGAAGTATTAAGCCTAATCGGTGCTTTCAGATGCTTTGCCCAGGCAGTATGTAGTTTTATCTCTGGCATCTCCACCACCCCCCACACTCACACTCACTCTCTCTCTCTCTCTCTCACACACACACACACACACACACACATACATACATGCGTGCTCTCTTACGCGCACACACACACTCTCTCACACAAACACACACATGCTGAAACACAATGACACACACAGACTCTCTCTCACACACACACACCCTCTCTCTCACACACACCTTCGAGGCAAACGGAAGGGGTAAGAGTTGTTGTCGTGTTTTTTACCTGTCATGTCATTTCTAGCAGTATTAAGTGGTCTGATAGTGCTCGCAGCGAGATGCTTTCTGAATGAGTCGTGCGGTGAATAATGGGAGGGCGGGGAGGATGCACACGGGCCAATCGATGACGTGTTGTAAGAGTGGCTTTAGCAGTCGACTAAAGAAATAGAAATGAATTGCCTCACCATATCCTCTTTAATGTCTCCTCTGTTTTAATACACAATGGCAGTTGCGAAATCGCCCGGATGCGATGAGGAACCGCCGAACGGGCGACCGCTCGGTTTGTGTGTCATGCTTTACCACTTAAACGCAGAGTGCCTGCCCTGCGTCTGTTGGCACCTGTCGCTAAAGGGGCCGCGATGACTCAGTTCGAGTCAAAGCGACGGACGGGGCCGAACGTAGTCCGGAACGCCAACGCGACTTGCCGCGTTAATCCGTTTTAATACGGGCTTTGAGGTTAGCGTCGAAGGAATTTTAATCGTTTTGTTGCCGTCGTCAGGATCTGCGTGTTGACGACGCATATTTTCCGGTTTCCCTCTTTCCCTTTTCCCGGATCCAGCGCTTAATCTCACGTGCACATTTACCCACAGTCCTCCGCTTCGAATCACGCTACATTCTTTTGTACGGGTTTTCAAAAAAAACCAAACATTAAGCAGCGAGAGAGCAGCCGTGCTAGAGCGCTGAAAAGAAGAGGTTTTAAGGGTACGTCTGGCCCTCCCCCACGCTGGTAACTTGGGCTGCCCCGGGTGTCAGAATGGGCAGCTTGCTCGTATTAGATGCACTTTAAAATTTTATAGTCTGTTTACTTATGAATTGACGTCGAGGAGCCGACGTTCATTGGAAAACCTAGACCCTGTTAGTGCTAAGCCAACACTGGCACCGAGTCTTCCACGTGAGGAGTGTTTAACACATTGAATGCGCAATCCAAGTGGCGGATGTGGCTAAGACCGCATAAAGGCCTTGTACAAAGGAGAAGTGTGTCTTTCGGAATGATCGGGGACACTGAAAACTTTGATGTCATCTGGCCAACAGTGCTGAGGGAGCAGTAAAATAAGGAAATGTGCGTGTGTTTAAATTTTTTTCAAATATTTCATTTCAGGTTTTTCTCCCCAGTTTGGAAGCCAATTATACCCTCTATTTATTTCAATGAACCCTCCCCCACGAACTTGCCGCCTGTCTCTACGGGGCATACTCTCCCAGGCCGGTGATGATCCGCCTCTTTCGAGACAGAACTCACCGCCCCTTTCTGCTTCGCAGCGACACCTTCCCCTCCCCCAGGAGCGGACGGCCCTGGCGCCCGAGGAGCGGCCAGGGCCGGTCTGGCAGAAACGGGTTTCGAACCGCGCCTCTGATAGGCAGCACACACTCGTACAGGACCAAACAAATACGGGTGCGTTAGACTGCGCACGCATGTGTTTTAGGTGAAGGCTGGCTATTGCTGGAGGCATGGAGTTGTTGGTTATGGTGTTCATGGGTAATGTCAGTAATGTCAGACATGTCCCTTCTGTGGACCATGACCCTGAACCCCCAACCCCTCCCGTAACAGCCATTAAACCTCAGATTTGACATCGCATAAAAGATGAAAGGAGATCGTTTCTGAATCATGCACACATTCTCATTCATGAGTCAGCTGAGAGGCTTAAACATGGGCTGCCAGCAGCCTGGAACACGGACCGTTTGCCAAGCGAGGTGCTCAAAACGTTTCACCGACTGGGGAACATTCCGTTTTTACGCGTTTGCAAAAAGTCTAAATGTTGCACTGCAGCAAGCCTTCAGCCAGGAGCTCAGGAGGAAGTCCGCACACATGGCCACGTCTGGCAGCGTGTTTAAAAATGGCGGCGTGGATACACTTCGCACGTGTCTCGCAAATGTATCGCTCGGTAAATGTGCGAGCTATAAAATAGACTATACCCCTGCCTGAGATCCAATAGCCAGTGCCCCGGAATGCTGTTGAGCCCTCACGCGTGGCGGATTCGCCTCCACGCCGAGTGTGAGACAGATGAGTGCGAACGCACGCTGTACTTTAACACCCGGCTGCGGAATAAGGTTGCAAGCACGTCCGTCCGTCACCCTTTTTAGACCGCAAAAAATGTGAGCTCCGCTCCGCAGATAAAGCCGCTCGCGATGAAAGCCGGCTTCAAAGGGGCGGTTTAAGTGAGGACGACGCGAAGAGGACCCTTCCGCGAGATCGGCTCCGCCGTTTCTAATGGGATAAACGGCGGGGCTAATGATTCCCCCATGTGCTGGTGATCACACACCGGCGGCCCCGGCGGGAACTTACCATCATAATGGAGTCGAGTACTCCGTGCCTGTCTTTGTCCGTTTCAAAAAGCGTCTCGACAAAGAACGTTTCACAATGCCTGATCTTGGGTAAATTAAATGCTAGCGGGCCTTATTTTTTTTTGCCTAGCATTGTGTATTCTACTATTTGATGTCTTTGTGAGCCAGCGGTACTGTATTGTGCTTGGTTTGCGATGTACCCATCATCCGTATCGAACGGTCCGGAGAACGGGTGACAGCTGAGGCGCTCTGAAGTTTTTTATACTTTTTGGAAAAACCCGCGATCTAGCAGGTGCCTTAATCCAACTCACGGGACACTTTTGTATTTGTTTAGTCATTTGGATTTGGTTTCACCCCTACTCCAGTTACACGAGTCAACCTGACTCTGCAGAAATGACGTTACCTCTTTTTTTGTTTTGTATTTAGTCATTTGAATTTGGTTTCGCTCCTACCCTCCGATTAGGTGACGGAGATGTTTTAGAAAATGTTTAAAAAGACTCAAACCACACATTTTTCATTTGTAATGCCTTTGAATTTTAGTAATAATAGGCAGGTTAAGGTGGATGAGTGACCACGTTACGGTAAAAATGTTAGTTCTTGTATGAGGCTTTAAGTTTCAGTTTTGGCACCTTGTATGCGCATTTGTAAGATATATCATTCTGTAACTGTATCCAAATGCGCACTTGCTTGCACGCGCACACATACAAACACACACTTGATATAGCTTCGTACATTTTATTTTGAAGGTTGTATGCAAGTCTAGCATCCGAAATATTTGTGCCTGCCTGCATTTTTTCCACCCACCCCTAAACTACTTCTCATTTCCCTTTCTTCTGTGCTCCTCAAGCGGATCTGGGCAGTTTGTCTTAGTGCTTCTCGATGCAGCTTCCCATCTCTCCCTATCCGTCAATCTTCACAACAAGTAAATATCCAGGTTCATTTCTCACCGGTCCTCGATTGTGAGCGTGTTCTATAATCTCACATAATACCCCACGCCTGTTGGGCCCAGTAGCCCTTATGCCACGGTATCAACAGTGTTACACCACGGCTTGGAAAAGTACTCGATCCTGATTGGCTGACAGCCGTGCTTTACATCACAGTTCTAAATCACTACCCGCGCACGTTTGTAAACCTATCGTCAGTGTAGACTTCTGTTTTTCATAAGCAACACAACGTTGGCTCAGGGACAAAAGAGATTTCGCTGTCACTGAGGCAAGAACTCGCTCAGCAGGAACCATACTTCACATGCGTGTATCAGACAATGTATTTAAACAGGCCAATAAGCTATTTGAACTACTGTTTCAAATCAATATATCCTTTTTCTTTCATAGGAAATCACATAATTTATGTAAAAAAAGAAATTGAGTAATTAAAATCGTATCTTCCCGAAATAAATGCATGCATTTTATTCTTCCTTTATAAGCAATGCCCGCAACCCTGAATCATTCGATTTGAGTGATTTGATGTGCGTAAGAACCAATCTGAAGTCATTATTTTGATTACCGGGTTGACGTCGAAAAAACGGAAATACTAATGGACGAAGAGCCATGTGTCAAAATACAAAACCAACAAGGTTTAACCCCTTTAAAATGAAATGAACCAGAAAATATGCATTGTCTCCTTCAAAGGGATATTATACTCTCGCAGTTTACTCATGGTCAAGTAACTCGATTCATCACAGAACACGGTTTATTGTTGCTTTCGTGAGAATCGCTCAGTTACCCTAACCAACCTTGCGCTGCAGTGCCATTACCTTCTTGTCGTACTGGTCTGAGGTCAGTCGGTGGACTGGCGCGTCCGTATAGTAGATGGCTACGTTTATATATTGTATTATCTCTCAAACCAATGGCCCCATGGAACGAGACAAGAGAGGAAACTCTCTCTCTCTCGGGCAGGTCGAGCCAGCTCCCGTACTGCGCTGGTGGGCGTGCGAGGCAGGGCAGCTGGATTCCATGTTTGCCTTTTTTTTCCCTCTCGTTAAACAAACTCCGCTTTTAAGCAGCAGCGCTGCAGGGCAAGTAGCCATGCTCAACACGTTTCCTTATTGACATATGTTTTCTTTCCCCACCTGCACCCCCCTTCCATTTAATAATGAATATTTCAGTGTTGGAGTACTTTAGGAAAATGCACTTTGACATTGTGTCAGATATCAAATGCAGCGATATGACTCAATGCTTATATGATTTTTGTGTGTGTGTGGTTTACAATTGTACACACAAACACTCTGTCTTTGAAGCCCTCACTTAATAGGAAGCTCTTTGTACGCACACATCCCAGGAGTCTCGCTCTTAACGGTGATGTCATTTGTATCATGTTCTTGCATTTCAGTGTCTTTCCTATGCAGTACAAGGAACAAGGACTCCATAGTTGCCAGATAGATGGATATCTGTGTGGCAAATCCCCTAGTGACCTGTGTTTACGAGAATGACTCATTTTCCCACCTTGACTTCAAAACTTCAAAAGGAGCGCATTTTCCCTCAATGGGTTTCCCCTCCCGATGGGATCTCATCGATACGTTCCCCGCTGTGGTCAGATCGTGGAAACGTCAGCTGCGTTGGCCTCTTGTGTTGATGGATGGGCGCACCAGCCATTGTCCCTGGATGTGGTCAGACTGTAAGAAGGACCCTTATGAATGGACCATGTTTCACATTTAATGTCCAGGAAGCACCTCGGCGTCATGGATTTTATGCAGAGAGCGGGATGAGACCGGTCGGAACCGGATTAGACCAGTCGCAAGTGGATTTGACCGTTGGGTCGCAAGCTGCAGAAACTGAGACGAGTCATCACAACGGGGTAATAAAACGGTCGTTTTCAGAACTGCAGTCACAGGGGAGGATCCGGTTCCTAGAGGGCCGTAGACCCAGCAAGGCCTCCGCTGGACCCGTGACCATCCTGTCTCTTTCCCCCTCATCAGCACTTTGCTGAGCTTTGTGACCTCACCCCCGTGTTCGGCGTGCCGGTAATCGAGAGAGCCGGAGCAGCGTGACTCCGGCCATCCCTCAACGGGACGGGACCGTCCCGTTCCGAGGGGCCCGTATCGATTCCCGCACCCCCCCCCCCGGCGACGGCGGTGTGATTTAGAGCGCTCGCTGCACCTTTAGAGAGAAGCCCTCCCTTCCCCGAGCTGAGCACACACACAGGTAGAGCCGGTTTGAGCGTGGGCTTAAACCCCCGCAGGCTTGAGGGGAGAAAAAAAATCCCCTCTGTCAGCAGTACACACCCATCGCTGACATTATCTTCGCATTACCGATCTTCCCCTCGGTTTTCCCTCACCTGCGAGATGAGGAGCCAAAATGGCGGGGGGAGAAACCCTGTCATCGGGCCTAAACCACAAGCCAGGTGCAAAGGATCTGACGGCTGCTTTTGCACGGCCTGTGAATGTAAGCGACTCTGGTTACTGTAACGTGCCCCACTCTGGTTACCTTTCCTGCACTCTTGGACGAAGTGGACCAGGGAGATCCAGAAGAGCGACACACATTTTATTACCCATAATCCACTGAACCCATACGCGTACCGTTGTCCTGGCCCCCTTCATCTGTCCGCATTGAAGGGGCGTGTGGACAGGCGGCGGGGGGCAGTGCGAGAAGCGGCCTGGAGCAAACGGCTCTGTGCTCTCTGGGTCAGGGCATTGTGGGTGGAAGACTTTACACCAGGGATGTCCAATCTTATCCGAGAAGGGCCAGTGTGGGTGCAGGCTTTTGTTCTAGCCCAGCACTAAAACACCTGATTAAACTAATCAAGGTCTTGATTGTAGACCATGATTGGTGAATTAGTTGAATCAGGTGTTTTAGTGCAGGGCTAGAACAAAAGCCTGCACCCACACTGGCCCTTCTCGGATAAGATTGGACACCCCTGCTTTACACGATCAGGCGGGTGCATTATGGGGAAAGGCTAGGCTAACGTGATCAGCCTGGTGCACTGTGGGGGGAAAAGGCTCGGCTAACACGATCAGCCCTGTTTAAATGAACCAGCACTGCTTTGCATGGCGCCGAAGTGGGAGGCAGTGGCATCCAGGCCCACCCCCACCCCCAGCCGAGCCCCCACGCCATCTCCTGCTTTTAATAAAGGCTTTTGTGTCATCTCTCTCACCATTACATTTTACATTTACATTTTAAGCATTCGGCAGATGCTCTTATCCAGAGCAACTTACAAGATTTGCATTAATAACATGGTAAGAACATGTGGGGGGGGGGGTTGATGGTCTGAAGGTTGGTTTTTGAATGGGATGTTTGTTCATGCGTGTGCGTCTCAATGCTAGGCTAGCCGTTTCCTGCTGGGAGATGTGCTATTGATTTGTCGTTTCCAGAGATGCTACCGTTTGAAGAGTGTTTATCAGGCAGTCATTAGTCTAACGTTCGGTGTGTATGGACCAGCTCACCGTGGAGTGCATTTACATTTACTCTTACATGAAGGCTGTTAGCAGACTTACAATGAAGTGCAAGAGATTCCCTGTGGAATCTCATACCAAATTGGTTGAGTGTGGCTCAGTAGGTAGAGCATAGCGTTGGCAGCGCTTAGGTCGTGGGTTCGATTCCCACTGGGACCACATATACTGAAAAAATTGCATGCATTCAGTACTGAGTCGCTTTGGATAAAAGCGTCTGCTAAATGGCATATTTATATACATGCCTTACTGTTCTACTTACTCATGTTTCTTTCTCCTGTTATTTACAGTAGTTATTAGAGATGGTGTGCTAGATTTCATGTGTGCGTCTCATCTACCTTGGGGTAACGAAAAAAAGGTGAATTGATTTGAAATGCAGAGCTTGATTGGAACGGCCATCTTAGAAGCTGGCATTAGCCGTGGGTAAATGTGTCATTCGGTATGTGGCTGGGATTAGCTTCCTTTTTTTCTCAGTGGTCTATTACCAAACTGGATTCCTGGCATGATCAGAACAGGTTCGCCCACATTGCAGTTCAATCTGTCTTTCTCTGTTAAGTTTTGCTGATTGGTAGTCTGCCACAGAAGGAGCCATAAAAGTAATGGCGTTCGCTATAATCATCGTTGTTAACTGTCCCCCCCTGTTACAACAGACTTTGCAGTCACGCAGGGCTGGCAGTGTAGTGTAATGGTAATGGTTAGCGAGCTGGGCTTGTAAAGGTTGCAGGTTCAGTTCCCAGGTGGGGCACTGCCGTTGTACCCTTGAGCAAGGCACTTAACCTGAATTGCTTCAGTAAAATATCCAGCTGTATAAATGGATTGTATGTAAAGAAATGTATACTGTGTAAGTCGCTTTTTATTTTTATTTTTTTAATTTAACCTTTATTTAACCAGGCAAGCCATTAAGAACAAATTCTTATTTACAATGGCTGCAATGGAATGGATAAGAGCATCTGCTAAATGCCTAAAGTGTAATGTAAATGTACGCAGCCATTGAAAGCCAGCCTGGTTAGATCGGGTAGACTGTGGAGATCCAGGGGATTGCACTTTAATGATCTGTAATTTAGGATGTTAATTTTCTGGGTATTTGTGTCACAATGGATAGCTATCTGAAAAGAAACGCACCAGGTGCCCTATGCAATAACACGCATTGAAAACCCATTGGCATGTAGGCTACTTTCCATTTCACATGCTAAACCACAAACATACATTCCAGGTTTTGCTAGATTCTTCTGAGTATTCCCAGTGGAAGCGCCCTGCTGGTGGATTCTGCTCAGTGCACAAATCTGCTTGTAGTAAAACCTGGAATGGCTCAAACTGCTACGCAACTGCAGTGTTGCTCTCGTGCATTGCTGGGTATACATCGACAGGACCCGTTCCTTCCTCTCTGTCAGCACGGATTACGTTTTAAGTAGTGACATTCTTCCAATATTCTTTTGTCGTGAAAGCCTAGCTGGATAACCCTTTTAATCGAGCTAAGGGCGATACGTTTCTTATAGTTATTTACGTTCTTCACCGCGATGGACACTATAGCGGATGATTCGTTTGTTTAGCTGGAGTGTAGCGAATGCCGACCCTGAGCTGTGACCGAACAGAGAGAAGATTGTAGGGCGGCAGTGTAGTGTAATGGTTAGGAACTGGGCTTGTAACTCAGAGGTTGCTGGTTCGATTCCCAGGTAGAGCACTGCCGTTGCGCCCTTGAGCAAGGTACTTAACCTGAATTGCTTCAGTAAAATATCCAGCTGTATAAATGGATTGTATGCAAATTGTGTCGCGCTAAATGGCTAAAATGTAAATGTAAGATGGTGGCAGCGCATGCAGGCCTGGGCCAACTCCAGCCGAACGTGGGCAAGGCCTGTTTTATTTCTCAAGCCTGGACCTTGGGTTGTGATTGTGTCGTTCTAATTTCGTTGCTGCAGACATGTTCTCCACCATCAGGTTTGAGTGCCAGAGTGAGTCACCTGCATACAGAAGATGTCTATGCTCATCCCCATTACATCTATTGTTATGGGAAATTCCAGGCCACCTGTAATGCTTTTACAGTTTGAGACAAAAAAACCCTCCAAAAAAGACAATCTGACATTGCCCCCCCCACATTTTTATAGATGGTTCAGATCAGCTATTTTGGTCATTTTTAATTTTAAGCATTTAGCAGACACTCTTATCCAGAGCGACTTACAAGATGTGCATTAATACATGGTAGGAACAATCATAGTTTGCGCAAGAGATCAGCAGTAATACAGCGATAGACATTGTTGGCAGCTGCATACCATACCTGTAACACTGGGAAGGAAAAGTAAATTGTATTTTTTATTTTTTTATTTTTGTCGCTTAATGTTGAACATCTCCCATGCGCCCTATCAGCCTTGCTTGTGCGTGTCTCCGTCTGGAAAAGGGTGATGCGTTTTGAGACAATTGAGACCGTCACCACCACAGCCCCACTCGCTGCAGCAGAACTCAGCCTTGGACTCAGTCTACCGATACCGTAACCGGCAGACTCTACCGACTCACCAGATACTCCACTCTGCATCCCTAACGTCAAAAGCTCTGTCTCTTCGGCCTTGCCACTGAAGCCGATGCGTCACCGATGTAAGAGGCGTGGGTTACAGCGCCGAGGCTGTGGACGCACTGTGCTGTAACGCAGCACCGGAACCTCCTGTTACCCACTGGAGCCTCCTGTAGTTAAGGAGCAGAGCGGACAGAGGGAAACAAGAGCCGAGTATCTGGTGAGCATATGGAGTCTGCGTCCGCCCCGCGCTCGGCTCTGCCCCTTCTCCGTCAGCGCGTCCGACCAGCGGAGGCGTCTCCTCCCCTTTGTGCCGGACAGACGCTTCCCCCGGGTCCGACTTTGCCACGACCGCACGCGTGAAACCGACGCTTTGGGTGGCAGCGTAGTATAATGGTTAGGGAACTTGTAACTGCAGGTTTGATTCCCAGGCTTGGCACTACTGTTGTACCCTTGAGCTGAATTGCTCCTGTAAAACCCCCAGCTGTGTAAATTGACAAATGTATGTATATTTTCCAAAAAGGTAAAGCGTCTTAAGTTGCTGTCTAACATCTGGTAAATGGCCGAGTGTAAATTTGTCTAGCTTGGTTTCACGCAGGGCTGGGAGTCTTGGGCTGGCCGGGCAGCCTCGAGCGTGTGCTCTGTTAGACACACACAAAGAGATGGCCCTCGCGCTCCTTTCACCAGGCCCTGTCCTGTGGAATGAGGTCAGTGTGCAGACAATGGCAGCTCCTGCACAAAAGGACTTTTTTTTTTTTTTTTTTTTTTCTCCTCCTCTTCTTAAAGTGGCAAAGTTATGTTGGAACGTGCACAGACGGAGTCTGGAGGACAGGATCGGCCTAAAACGCGGTCCTGCCTGGAGAACAGGATCGGCCTAAAACGCCTCTTTGGGTTATGATATTGGACTGTGTTTTTTCCTGCCGATGATAGATGTAGGAGTGCCTTCTCAAGAGTTACGTTACACCGTTACTCATTTTACGTTACTGCGGTGTAATACCAGGACAATCGATCTTTATTACATTTACATTTACATTTTAGGCATTTAGCAGATGCTCTTATCCAGAGCGACTTACACAGTTTACATTTCTTTACATACAATCCATTTATACAGCTGGATATTTTTACTGAAGCAATTCAGGTTAAGTACCTTGCTCAAGGGTACAACGGCAGCGCCCCCCCTTGGGAATTGAACCTGCAACCTCTGAGTTACAAGCCCAGCTCCCTAACCATTACACTACACTGCCAGCCACGTATACACAATGTATATTTTTGAATAACCCCACCCTTGCGGTACTCTGGGCCTCACCAGGTCGACTCTGATGTGAGATAAGTCCGCTTAAAACGTCCGATTTAATCATGATCTGCGTAGGCGGGATCCACAACACTGACACCAACCGGATTGCAGGAAACCGATCTCGTCTGGTGCGGAGACTAGGTCAAAGGTGACCGGTGGGAGTGGCCTGCTGAGCAGTGCTGAGGAAGCGAGCCACCAGCAGGGCGTTGGGATCCCCGTGAGGAATCGGCGATAACTCTTTACAGAACAGACAGCCCACTCCCTGCCGTCTGTCTGTCCTACCATCTCCTCTTCCTCTGCTTCCTGTGAGCTTCTGAGGGTGACCGGAAGTGGAGGGGTGTCGTTGATGTGGGTCACTTCCTCTTGCCCCCCCACGCACACAGCCTGGGGCTCCGTGTCCACTTTCTCCCCCAGCGCACACCACAACACACGCGCTCATACTCTACCCCACATTCAGTAATGGTGACTCATCGCCAAGCTCTCACATTTTTGCTTTGAGTCAGAGGCTGTTAAAGTGAACAATGTGAAACTATTCTGAGTGACCCCCGGGTTACATTCTGATGTAGTTTGTACATCGTTATTGCTTTCTAGCTTTTGTAACGTCACATAGCCAGGCTGGTGGGTCAATTCCATTTCTATTCAGTAACTTAATTATATCTCTTGTACTGTTGTAAGTCACTTTGGATAATGGACATGCTTGTCATTTGTAAATTGTAATTGAAATTCAATTCCCGATTTGAAAAAAAGCCCCCGTTATTGAATTTCAGTGCATTTCTTGAATTGACTATTGAAAGTGGATTGACCGCCCAACCCTGTCGCATAGGCCTTTGGCTTTGTTCCTATGGAGATGGTCAGCATTTTAACAGCCAAGGCCCATTGGTCAAGACCAGGGACAAAGCAGTCTTCTGCCCTCCTGTTGGGAGCTATGAGGGGTGTCAGGTGGGAAGGGTCCTGCCTATCGGGTCTTACAGAGAGAGTTGCTCGCCCCTGGCTCAGCACTGTATCCATGGGGAAGGTTCAAGGCCAGGGAACGTCCCCGCTCTACATTTACATTACATTTGAAGCCTTTAGCAGACGCTCTTATCCAGAGCGACTTGCATCTCTCAGCTTTGCTCCTCTCAACTTATTTGAAGGTTATATCTCCAGCATTTCAAGGGTGTTGTTTTTTTTGCATTATTATAATTGTACAAAAGGTCACAGTCAACGGCTACAATAGACTGACAGTGCCAAAATGTCAGTGCCAAAAATGGGGAAATGACTTGCGAGTTTTAAAGCACAAGTCCCTGTGTAGAAAATATGCCTTTGGAATGACTTGCGTTCCGTTTATTTGGTCGGCAGTGTGCGATATTAGGAAATTAATTGATTAATGCGATGGTACACTGGCTGTAAATGTTGCGCTACCTTTTCGAGAGCTAGCAGCGCCCCCGATTCCAAAGTATTTTGAGGTACGACGTGTTAGAACCGCTTTTTAAAAAAAGTGTGGTGTGCAACCTCTCAAGCCATAACTAATGATCTTATGCAGGCTAGGTTGAGGAGCTTATTCCCAGATACCGAGCCTTTTCTGATTTATGTGCAGATCGGTATTCTGAAAGGTGCGCTAGGCTACATCCTGACATCTCTGCAGCCTGGTGATCTACTGTGATGAGTTTCCTCTCATTTGAATGACGGTTTTACTGCGCTCGTTTCATGGCTCTCCTATCGCATTGTGCTCATTTATGGATGCTACCGGCGATCATGGGAAAATTAGGCGACCTCATTGTGGGTGGAGTTACCATCTGCTGGCCATCAAAATACCTTCATCTCCACAGAAGAGCGGTGAGCGCTCCAAATCAAGAGTAACTGAAAGAGCGTGGTGGCACTAAGATTTTTGTTTGCGAAGTTTCACTTTCCCATCATTACCAGCTGCTTTGGCTTGCCCCTCCCCACACATACACACACACACACATCACAGTGTATAACCCACACATCCTTCTTTGTGCACAAACACATTATGAACTTTGAATTGTGTTTCTGTCCCTCTGAGTTAATGACCTTCATTGCTGGGTGCGGTAGTGCAGGTGATCCACCTGGTTGTGGTTTAGCGAAGGCTCGGAACAACCCGATCGCCGGCCATGCCTCATCACCCAGGCTCCCTCCTTCAGCCTGCCCCTCGGTCCGAGTCGCCGTAGCGACCACAGCAGTCGAAGCGTTACCGCTGGTATGGCCACACTCACCCACAGCTTCTCAATCTCTCACAACACTGGGAGGCTAATAACCGTATCCGCTGCCAAGCAGAAACGAGGCAGTTCTGTCGTGGTTGAGCTGGTGCAGAAGATTTGCAGAGTCTGGCGTAGTCCTGTATCGGACACAGTCGCTGACCCGCCATTTTGGCTCTTCTTATGGCCCATTTTGGGTGCATTTCAGAGTATTTCAATGTTAAAATGTTCACCCGGCGAGGAAATGGCCCTTTTCACACCAGGTTTCGCACGCGCTCGGTACGTCCGCGCGCCTTCCCCGGGGGTTCCTTCGAGGTGAGTTTGCCTCAGACAAAGACGGCGTGCGGGCTCCTCCTTGCAACGGGCTCGTTGAAACTCTAGCTGGGTGCCATGGAAGAGGAGAGGAAAAGTACCAGCTCGGGAAGACGCATTTGGCCTCGCTGACACCGAGGCAGCATGCTTGTGCTTGAAGACGGCTCGCCTCTGGATACAAACATAAAAGGAAATTATACTGTCAGTACCGTCTACCGTCTATGGTATTCAGCCTCCAGCTGCGGAGGGTTGGTGCTGCGAGACCGTGAGAGTGCTAATCCTTTCTCTCCGAACTCGTGTGGGCCTGTACGTGATCTTCAGGGAGGGCGGGCGGGCGGGCGGGCGGGGGGGAAATCGGAATTATGGCAGAGATGTTCACGTCCTGATGGACAAGGTTCACTTTGAGAAGATGGCAGTGAAAAATTCACTTTGAGAAGATGGCAGTGAAAATGGGCAACCTCAAGTCAAAAGATGTTAACCTCCCTCTCAAAGGTCAACTTCAAAATCAATTTTCAATGGTAAATTAATTTGTCACGGATGACTACGTGCTGATCTTCGGATATCCATCTCCCGTCCTGGACGGATCTGCCTGAGTGATGCGTTTTGTGTCCCCAGAGCAGCCACACCCGCTCTGTGTGGCAGAAACTCTGCTCCACGTTAAAGTCACTCAAACATTTGTTCAGCGAGGAGCGTCCTATCTAATCTTTCGACAGTTCCCCTTTAAGGGCACACCAGTGTCATTGGTCCGGTGGTGTTTTGTAAGAGATAATTACATTTTACAATTTTGTTATTCAGCAGGAGCTTTTATCCAAAGCGACTTACAGCAGTGGGTTCACATGGCCAGAGATAATCGCCAGAGCTATCGAACGGCGAGCTAGTCTAAACATTGACATTGCTGACGTCCGTGCCACTAAACCTGTTATACAATATATATTTTCATGAATTGTGGGGGGAGTCTGAACAGTTGACTTTTCAGTCTTTTGTGGCCGATGGCTGGGGAATCCGCTGTCCTGGCTGAGTGAGGAAGGTTGTTCCACCGTCTAGGGATGAGGGCCGAGAAGAGGCGGGGCCGTAGGGAACGGCTGCCAGCTGTGTGGAGAGATGGGACGGTTGGCAGGCAGTGGAGGCCAGAGGAGGCATCTGGAAGGAGTGTAGGGTGTGATCATTGACTGAGGGTAGGAGGGAGCAGTCCCCTAGTGGCCCGATGCACCAGCACAAGTGACTTGAATTGAATGCGAGCTGCAAGCCGGGAGCCAGTGAAGGGCGGTGAGGAGTGGATCACGTCACAGGCAATGTCGTGGATCCTGGGCCAGCGGAGTGCCCCTGGTGGAATGATGTCCTTGAAGATGTATCCACCTCCTGCTGCTTACCCAAAGTTCCCGGAACATCTCCGGACACAGGAAGTGATGCGTGGATACAGGAAGTCAGGCCCAGCGCTGTCTGCTTGATCCCTGAACTCCCTTCAGGATCCAGACTCAATGAGTAACGCAGCTGTGATGCATCGGGCCCGGAATACTTAGTGACCACGACACGCAATAAAACATACATTCGCCAGCCATGATCTCAACTCCCGTGGCCATGGTGACCGCGAGTCTCTCCGCTGAAGTCGACCTTGTTGTCGTGCAGAATTCGAGGAGATCACATCTCCGTGAGTCTCTTTCCCCGCCTGCGCCGTGGGCTCCTGGGACTTGTAGTTAATAGGGTGCTTTTAGCAGAGGCGTGTGGGAGTGTGATCTGCCTACGGGGTTCTCACAGCAGCTGGGCTGGGAGATGCTGCCAGGACTGCGTCTCCTCACGGCCCGGCACCTACCTGCTCTAACTCTCACCGAGGCTGTGGGTGTGGATAATATGCATAATTATAGTTATGATCGTGTAATTGTTTTTTATTATTATTATTATTATTTTGGTTGGTTATTTTCAGATGATGGTTACACAGATTTTTGTGTCGGTTTGGCATGAGTCATGGGCTTAATTACCATTGTAGTCTGGGCCTCAGTGCGGAGCTGGGCATTTTGTCTCCACGGTGCAGGGCCTCAATGTGGAGCTGGGCATTCTGTCTCCACGGTGCAGGGTCTCAGTCTCCACGGTGCAGGGCCTCAGTGCGTGCTGCTGGGCCTCAGTGTGGAGCTGGGCATTCTGTCTCCCATTCTGTCTCCATGGTGCAGGGCCTCAGTGCGGAGCTGGGCATTCTGTCTCCACGGTGCAGGGCCTCAGTGCGGAGCTGGGCATTCTGTCTCCACGGTGCAGGGCCTCAGTGCGGAGCTGGGTGTTCTGTCTCCAGGGGGCCTCAGTGTGCAGGGCCCTCAGTGCAGGGCGGAGCTGGGAGCTGGGCATTCTTCTCTGTCTCCAGCTGGGCATGGGGCATTCTGTCTCCATGGTGCAGGGCCTCAGGGCCTCTCAGTGCGGAGCTGGGCATTCTGTCTCCAGTGCCTCAGGGCCTCAGTGCAGGGCCTCAGCTGGGCATTCTGTCTCCACGGTGCAGGGCCTCAGTGTGGAGCTGGGCATTCTGTCTCCACGGTGCAGGGCCTCAGTGTGCAGGGCCTCAGTGTGGAGCTGGGCATTCTGTCTCCACGGTGCAGGGCCTCAGTGCGGAGCTGGGCAGTCTCCACGGTGCAGGGCCTCAGTGCGGAGCTGGGCATTCTGTCTCCATGGTGCAGGGTCTCAGTGTGCAGGGCCTCAGTGTGGAGCTGGGCATTCTGTCTCCATGGTGCAGGGCCTCAGTGTGCAGGGCCTCAGTGTGGAGCTGGGCATTCTGTCTCCACGGTGCAGGGCCTCAGTGTGGAGCTGGGCATTCTGTCTCCACGGTGCAGGGCCTCAGTGTGGAGCTGGGCATTCTGTCTCCACGGTGCAGGGCCTCAGTGTGGAGCTGGGCATTCTGTCTCCACGGTGCAGGGCCTCAGTGTGGAGCTGGGCATTCTGTCTCCACGGTGCAGGGCCTCAGTGCGGAGCTGGGCATTCTGTCTCCACGTTGCAGGGCCTCAGTATGGAGCTGGGCACGCTGGAGGTACCGCTCTACAGCGCAGGAGATTATTAAGGAAGTCTGAGGCAGTGAAAAGGAACAGGCTGATTATAGAGCTCTTTCTCTCATGCAGTGGTTTAGCTCTGTGACTCACGCAGGGTTTAGTTACACGGGAGCTGACAGTGACCAACTCTGAAGAGTCTTCTGTGGAGAAGCGGACGCAGCTGAAACAGAAGAGGAGGGCCCAGCCTGTCTTGTTTATCCGTATGTTCTCACACAAGCTTGATTCATAAAATTAGCCCACGGCTGTGACTCGGCTTGTTGTTTGTCAGCTGGCATTCCCAAATCCGTTGTGCGGTCTCTGCCCCGTATCTAATGTTAGTATGCAAGTAGCCAGGGTCATTGAGCAAAAACAATATTCTCATTTTCCTAAACAACACAGTCATGGCTTGGATGGTAGATTTCATTCAGTTCTTTGGCTCGACGGCCGACGTAGCACCCCTGCTACACGCCACGCACACGCTCGCACACACACACACGCGCACACTCACCTCATTCACACTCACACACTCCCTCACACCCACCTGCTCAGACACGTCGGCTGTCTAACCTGTTCCTGGCTGTCATGCAGTATTGATAGAGAGCTTCCTTTCAGCCCACACAAGCAGGCCTCACACACAGACGGGTAACGTGAGACTGCGCTGCAGTCTGCTGCCATTGTCTCCGCTCCTGCCCTGACGCTCATTCACATGTAACAGCGAGAGCCCCCTTTAATGACAGGGGAGAGAGTGGATACTGCTTATGCGCGTGTGTGTGTGTGTGTGTGTGCGTGCGTGCGTGTGTGTGTGTGTGTGTGTCCTTGCGCGCTCGTCTCCCGAGTGTGTGTGGGCAAGTGCACGTGCGTGCATGCATGTGTGTGTTTAATATAATATTAAACAAAGCGACTCACAGTAGTGAATGCGTACATTTTTCAGTATATGTGGTCCCAGTGGGAGTCGAATCCACAACCTAAGCGTTGCCAACGCCGTGCTCTACCTTCTGAGGCACAGAGAACCATGTTTGAGAGAGAGTGAGAGTGTGCGTTCATGTGTTTAATTGAACACAAACCATTGTGAGTTCTATAAATGCAGTTAGTCGCAGCTGCTGGAGGTTCCTACAGCCTGGGCTGGCCTCTCCAGCAGGTTGCCTGTCTACAGGTTTCATGTGAGTGGCCAAACCCAGTCCACCTGCTGTAGGTGCATGCTCATTGGGACTACTATCTGGAACAAACTAACCACTGATGTAGACTGATAGAGTTATTGGCACCCTTGGTAAAGCATTTTTCCGTAGCCTTTTTTGCTCATCTTCACCGAGGGTGCCTATAATTCTGTATCTCCCCCTCAAGGTTAACTAGCTCACGTCGTGCTTCACAGCGGACAAACTCTTCCATTATTCAAAGAGGCGGTCTGTTTGTGTCGGGAACACGTTCTTGGTGTTAAAGCAGATGTGCGAGTTGATTTTGCTGGCCTTCAGTTGAACAGGATCTCCAGTTATCTATAACCGGAGTAACAATCTGAGAGCTGTGGGGACTGGTGTTCACCGCCAGTAACTCAACTCAACCTTTTCATATTTGACATGCGCCGCTCTAGCTTCTGAAAGTTTGCTGTGGTGAAGCCAAGTACTTACAAGGTAGCTTACTTTGCGATCGATGGCTATCGGCAAACAGAAGCAAATTGAAGCAATATTGGCTGAAACTTCAGCCTAACACTTGATCCACCAGCGCAGAGTTGGCTGAAAACAGTTTTGTGGCAAACCTTGAATTGTCAGTTTTCAACATTGCTTATACTCATTGTATCTACCAAGAGCAAACCTTGTTACTGTGTTGAATTAAGGCTGCAGTGTAGTATAATGATGAAGGAACCGGGCTTGTAACGCAAATGTTACAGGTGGGGGCACTGCCGTTGTACCCTTGAGCGGTACTTAAACTTAAACTGAACTGCTTCAGTAAAATATCCCGCTGTGTAAATGGATTGCATGTGAAAGAAATGTCAACTGTGTTCGTCGCTCTGGATGAGAGCGTCTGCTAATGCCTGTAATGAATTAAGCTCCAGTGTGAAGCCTTTTTTTCTGCCAATAAGAAAATGGTCAAATAAAAACACTTCACAATTCAAATCCCGCAGTGCACGAGAGCGTGGTCATTGGTCAAGATGGCGATTTTAAAAATGGACGAGCGTAGGTTTTCATGGCCTCCTGTGTCTTGCTTGCAGTGCGCGTCTCAGTCCACTAGGGGGCGCTTCCACAGTAGCGCAGTGTTTGCGCCCCTTGACAACACACCATTCTGAGCTGTGACGAGGGAAGTCACGCTCCACTGCAGTCACTGTGTACAGTACACACTCTTGTGACGTCGTCGTGAGTCACTGTGACCTTACTGTTTTTGGCTGGCCGACGCTCGCCAATTCCTTAAAGAGGAATTGCGGTCATAATTGAAAGCGTTCTTTGTTGTGTCATATCTATAAAGAGCTGGGTTTGGAATCGCTGTCCTTGTGATCAGTTATCCGGCCTTCTTGTGGCCTGAAACGCCTTGTGTTACTCGGTGGTTAAAAGTAGGGCATTTGTTCCTCCTTTTTTGGACCCAACCTTCTAGTTTGAGTGATGGTATTTGGTAGCCCTCTTATGTAGAACATCATATCATACGTGGGCGTCTCATTTTAAACTATGATGAGAACTATAATGGTTTTGATAAATTCCTTAAATAGCCCAAAACGGCATAATCCTCTCTGTGCCTTGCTCACAAAGGGAGTTTGTTTTGCTGCGCTGTCTGTTTGTGCCTCTGTTTTGTCTATAATCCGGAGTTAATGCCAGTGATTTGAGCCCTGTGTGTGTTCTCTTTCATTAACATTTTACATTTTCCCTTCTGTCTTTCTCTCTGTGTGCTGTTATGCGCAGGGGATCTCATTGCATTTGTCCTGATGGCCATTGGCTCCGTTTAGGACGATCAAGTGCGGTCTGATCCCCTCTAAAACTGACCTCATTGGTTTAGAATTTCATGTGACTGTCTGTGATGAAATTGCAAGCAGGAGGAGTGTTCTTCTCTCAAAGGCTGATAAAGAGGGCTTTATGTGGCTGCGACTGGAGCAGGAAGCCCTACCACAGTTGATGTCAGTCAGACAGACATTTGGTCACTCACTCACTCCCAAGTAATGCACTCATTCACTCCCATGTAACTCACTTACTCACTCCCAAGTAGCTCACTCACTCACTCCCAAGTAACTCACTCACTCACCACTCACTCCCAAGTAACTCACTCACTCACTCACTCCCAAGTAACTCACTCACTCCCAAGTAACTCACTCACTCACTCATTCTCAAGTAACTCACTCACTCACTCACTCCCAAGTAACTCACTCACTCCCAAGTAACTCACTCACTCCCAAGTAACTCACTCACTCCCAAATAACTCCCAAGTAACTCACTCAATCACTCCCAAGTAAAGCATTCACTCCCTCACAAGTAACTCCCTCCCTCCCAGGTAACCGTGCCATGTTTTGTTAATGGATGGTAGTAAGTTAGTCAGTTTCCATTCGTAGGTGCGACTCCCTCCCCGAGTTCAGGTGCCACTCATGTGACGCCACGCTCCCAGGCAAACGCTCACAGAGTTCTCCCGTTGTGCCATGTCTGCCCATTTCTGGGCCAGCTGGCTTAGCTCATACGGCGGTTTTATTACCCAGCGAGTGCTAAAGTCTCTTTCCACATACACGCCTAATCATTGAGCCGAACAGATGGTAATGGTTTAACCTGTCAACATTGAGCCTGTAAATCAACAGCACCGCTGCTGGGGACTTTTAGCGGGCGTGGCGTGTTCTGGTGACTCAGTGCGAGCCGCCGTGTGACACACTCGCGCTCTGAGTGTCTTGTGTAGTCTGTAATCCGCGGCATGGGAGTGGCATCAGGAAGTATCGATCTGCCACCTCACCTATGTTACTCACCAGCATGCTGTCTCTCAGTCATGCTTTATGTGATGGCTGCTCGCTGATGCTTTGGTGCCATCTAGTGGTCAGTTGTGTGAATGCCAGGTCTAGTCCTGGAGAGATCCTTCACGTTCTCGGAGCTCTGTTGGAGATCGTGTACTGATGATATTTAGCATGGTAATCTGAATGTATTCATTTTAATGAACCCAGTAATGTTATTAACGGCCTGGATGGAACAGTTAGATGTGTTTCCAGTGCTCCTGTACCAGGATTTTAGTCCCTTCACTGCTCCGCCATGGTTACCGTATCCTCACTGTTGTTAACGTTCACAGACCTGTCCCCACTGTGTTGCATTTAAACATCCATCTTGGAACTCCTGAGATAGAATCATTTAACTCAGAGACGTCCGATCTTATCTGAGGAGGGCCGGTGTGGGTGCAGGTTTTTGTTCTTGCCCAGCACTAAATCACCTGATTAAACTAATCAAGTTCTTGATGGAAGCTCATGATTAGTTGATTAGTAGAATCAGGTGTGTCGGTGCTGGACCCGAACAAAGGCCTTGGCCCACACTGGATCACCGTGGATACGATGGGACACCCCTGCTCTAACTAGTTGTTCTGCTGTGGGCTTTGTAATGAATAGCCACACTGTGTCATCATGCTTCCCCCTTCCAACTATTCTCAGTGATTTAATGCCTGTCAGCAATGAACATAACTCAGTTGCTAACATGCCCCTATTGTAAAGCCATTCTTTGTTTGTTTGCCTTTTTTTTGTCACTGATAGAGCGGTCTAAGTCTTAGTCTGGTTGAGTGTAGGATAAATGATTTTTGATGCAAAGATAAAATCAAATGTCAGTCCAGAGGCCTTGAATGGGTTACAGAGTCAGATTTATTTTCCTGCTTAATCTGCCCACAATAATACTTTGCATCTATATAAAGTCTGTATAGAGGAGGGGCATCCCCCCACGCTACATTATACACCCTTATTTGATTGATTAAACTAATGTTAACCCTTTGCAAACCAAGCACGTTTGAAACGTCCTCATGTCATACGTGCGTACGCTCCGATGTTCCCACTCAAAGTGGAGGTCTCTTGTCACACGGAATGTTGTTCCTTGGAAATGAAGGTCCCCTCTTCTGGATAATTACAACAACAGGATATTCTTGTCTGCAGATGACAAATGACATCAGTGCTGTTCCAGCAGAGTCGGAGTTCAGTGTACAGGCAGATATATTTCAGATGTGCTTTCCCTTCTTTAATAATACACAGAGTTCCAAAACTCTAAGCACTATGTTCTCAATATGCACATTAAATGAATGACATGATCTGTAATCTGTTTTAAAAGAAAATGAAACATAATTGTAAAATAAATAAATAAATATATAAATGTGATCTGCCAGCCTCTCACACGTCATAAGAGTACAACTTATTGTTGAATAAAATCAGTTTGTTTTGTTCATTTGTTTTTGTTTGTGTTTTAGTTATAAATGGTCGTTTGCAAATTCTTTAATGTCAAGAATATGTTAACGTTAATATTGTTATTGACCGCATGATTACAATGAATGATTGCAATGAATTTCCTGATTTCAATTAAAATGACAAACAAAAACCTTTGACCGAGCCAGGCTGCTTCTAGATCTGTCTGAAATGATGCTCCTCCACAGTCATATGGTTCTGGATCTCAGGAGCAGCATCAGGCAGTGCTATTAAACTTAAAGCATCCTATGATATTTAATTTTGCTTATTTAATGTCATATAAACATGAACAGCTTCTTTGGCCTTTATGTTTTGGTACAATAAAAATGTGTTTAATGGGGGCCTCACAGATGGTCTAGCAGTTACAATGTTCGACGCCAGCCACTGCGACCGGGGTTCGATTCCACCGGCCACGCCAGAGTCAGCTCTGGCCGGGAGTGCCACCGGGGGCGGGGATTGGCTGTCCTCCCCAGGGAGGGGGGACGAAGTTTGCACACAGAAGTGGCTCTGGAGTACCGGAGTTACAGTCAACAGCCTGGCCAGTGCCATACTTCGCCTTTGTCACTGCCGGTCACAGGGCTACGGCAGCGAACTCGAATGATACCAGGGGGGATTGACATGAAAAATAGAGGGTGTAATTGGCTACTAAATTGAAAGAAAATGGGAGAAAAAATATTTAATGCACATATTTATTTAATTTCATTGGACTTTTGTGTGTAAAAAAACAAAAAAAAAAGAGAGAACTTCCCATCGTATAATGTTGGCATTGGTTGTGCACATTCTGTGACCCAGCGAGCACCATGCTGGCCCACACACACTAAAAGGAACGGGTCCCACCTCTGTGTCTTTGGGTTCCCGGTGCCCTGACAGATTGTCAGAAAAGCAGAGTAGCATTTAATCCGCGTGAAACTGAACAAATTAGTCACACATTTCACTACAAAGTCGTATATCAGAAGGGAATTTTAATGCGTGAATGTGTGTGGAAAACGGGCATTTCAGTCTGGAGTCGCTTTTCAAAACCAGAATCAAAACTGAGGGAAAGAATGTATTCTGTGATTGAGAGCACTCAGCGGCATTCCAGGGCCTGTATGTATAAAGTATTTAAGAGTGGGGAGTGCTGATCTAGGATCAGTTTAGCCTTTTTAGCTCATGATGGATATGGTTATGATATGGCCTGGGGAAACCTGATCCCAGAGCCAGAGCCTGGGAATGATACCACGCTGAGAAGTATGCGGAGTATGCTAAAAGGCATCGACACGCAACACAACATTATTCTCAGCTGTCTGAAAAATGCACAACTGCATGGATACTTAAATCACTTCACAGAAATTATTAGGCTGTATATGTGGTTCCAGACATCTGTTTATTTTGGCATCGATTTTGATCGCTGAGTGAAAAATGTGCTCCACTAAAGGGGCCAATAAGTGCCATTGCTCTCACAAGTGAGTCAGTGTGTGGAGAATTCCCAGCAGGGATAGACTTGTAAATATTCAAAGACTCGATTATGAGCGCTGTGCTTTTCATGCCTGTCGGTGCACAGAAATGACTGCTTCCGCCTCTTGCCACTAGATGGCAGCATTGACGCACTGAAGTGTTCTTGCCTGAGAAGTCACCGTTTAGGCTCGTCGCCGTTCGTTCAACCTGAACAAAAATGTGGGTTTGCAGTCGGTATTAAATGATCTAATTAAGATAATCAAACACTTGTCTATTAAAAAAGTAAAAATAATTAAACTGGTTGATAATGACAGTGTAGCTTTTATCCAAACTGTGTCTTGTACTCTGCTTGTGCACAGATTGCTCCGGAAGAACGCAGTGAAGGATTCTGTTTTATCGGCTGACTCTGTAAAGATGTGAAACCATGTTTATGGAGGGGCTGCTCTGTGGCCTTTTGCTTGTGTGCCACTTCCTCTGGTGAGAGGGGGAGATGGAGGAGAGAGTGGGTGAGAGAGACAGAGTGAGGGAGAGGGAGACAGAGAGAGGCCAGGGCACATCTGCACAGTGCTTCTATGTGACCCTGAGTGGTTCTTCAGTGAGCAGTGCACTCCGCCACTCCCTCCCCGTTCCTGTCACGCTCCACGCCTCACAGTCCAATGCGATTTTGGCGAACGACCTTTCACAATTCCCACTGACAGCGCTCCGCCACGCGTGGCTGCTTTACTGTAACGAGACAGCCACTTCTTCACTTTCTTACTCACTCAAGCCAGTGGGCTTCCGTGATGCCATTTACAGCGTATCGCAGTGCCAGTGATTCCATGAGACCGAATTCACGTCTAACCCTGTACACGTTGAGCCAATCGCACTGGTCACGAAACGGTCTTATAAGTGCATCTTGCCCCCGTCGGAACTCGATTAGAACTGCCTACGCCGGGGAAACGTGATTATCCCGCATCCTCCTCTCGCTGCAGTTCGCTTTCGCCTCGGTGCTCTTTGCTTTAATTATGTGTCCCCCGTTAGGTAGTCCCCTGCCCCCAGCAGCCATTTGGTAATTCACTTTATTTTCCTGGAATCCCAACACAGCGCATCTGGGCATCTGATGCATGCTAATTCACACTTCATTGTACGGTTTAGTGTCACTCCAAAGTGGCATGATTAGATTACTGCACTCATTTGCAGATGTGTTTATTATGGGGCTCAAATGTGGGCTCTATTTTTATTATCCTTTGGTGATTTGTTTTGTATGAATTCTCTTGCCGTCATCCAATGGTGAGGGCTCTTTACTTCGTTCAGTAGGAGCAGCGAGCAGTAAATTGTAATATAACATATGCCATTTAGCAGATGCTTTTATCCAAAGGGACTTACAGTAGTGAACGCATACATTTTTCAGTATATGTGGTCCCAGTGGGAATCGAACACACAATCTAAGCGTTGGCAGCGCAATGCTGGACCTACTGAGCCACACAGAACCACAGAATTGTGGTGTTAATGTGCTCGATATTGGATGCCGTCTACATTTTTATGAGTAAAATCAGGAGACGTGACACAGCACTGTGTCTTCTGCTTGTGATCCTCTTCTCAGTACCGATGGACTGTGTGAACAGGGTCATTTCATTGCGTAATTTGGGACCAGTTTTTCCTGTACGTACATGACTGCTTGCAGCAGTGTGGCAGAGTGGTAAAGGAACTGGGCTTGTAACTCCGAGATTGCAGGTGTAATCCCTAGGTGGGGCACTGCTGTTGTACCCTTGAGCAAGAGACTTAACCTGAATTGCTTCAGTACATATCCAGCCGGATAAATGGCTTGTCTGTAAGAAATGTAAAACAGCGCAAATCGCTCTGGATAAAGAGCGTCTGCTTATATACCTAAAATTTAAAATCTAAATCTGCTAGTACTGTAATATTCTCCAAATAATAGCATGGAAGTCCACTGACTATGTTCTGATTTGCAAACGTAAGAAAGTGGCTGTCTCATTCCAATAAAACCGCAGAACATCCTCAGTGGGAATTGTGAGAGTCATTCACCAAAATTGGACTTGCACATAGACTCCCTTCAGTAAATATCCCGCTGAATTAATGGGCTTGTATGTAAACATGTAAACCGTGTAAGTAGCTCTGGATAAGAGCGTCCGCTGGATGCCTTAATATAACTGTAGAAATGTAAATGTTGATTTTCAACGATGTGACCTGCCGTGTCCTGCTGGAGGGGCTGCGGGGGGGGGGGGGTCAGGTGGAGGTCAACGATGACGTCTCTCTCGGGACATCCCATCCTGTCCACAGAGACTCTGCTGGGAGGAGAACTGCCGCCGACCGGTTCAAACCGGCTGGCTCTGCCGCCTCCACAGCCCCGCGCTGCTCTGAGCCCAGAGGGGCCTGAGTGGCGCTGTCCAATCAGCTCTGGGCGGAGCCATTACAGCACGGTGCACACTGCACCGACCAATGGCGCGGGGCCACTGTGTAGGCTGGCATTTGCTCCAGCCAATTATACAGTTCTAAACAGCTGTATACACCAAGGCCGGTTCACTCCTATAACTGACGTTTTCACCAAGGATACGTGTGCAGTCTGCAGCCGTAGCTCCTTACTTTATCCAAAGACGCCGGATCAAATAAACGATTGGGCTAAATGATTAAGAGCAGAAGGTGAAGTCCGGAAATGGATCGGCCCTCGTTGTGCAGCCCTGGCACAAGCGCTGCCATGCGAAACTGCAGCCAGCGCTGCCTTTCACACGCGCATTGATAGTGTATCCCTTTAAGGCAGGGGTCGCCTAACCTGGTCCTGGAGTGCCACAGGGTCTGCTTGTTTTCGTTGTTACCCAGCACTTAATTGATCGCTTAAAGCAGTTGATTACACAGTTAACTAACTTCACTGGGTTATTGGGTCTAAATTGGTGGTCTATTTTAAGGTGAACTCTGCTAATGGCTTTCTCAAAGTCATCCAGTCAAATGGACATGGGAGAGTTTGTCGTGGGGGACTGGACGGTGGGCTAGGACTGCCGTCTCTTTGTGAGGAGGGAGGACTGTAATAACACACCCCGCGAGTGTTTACAAACCTCATCGAGCGCAGCGGTCAAATATACCCGGAACTCAACTCTGGGATTAAGTTCAGATTATGCTAAAGGCTGTAGTGTCACGGCTTTGTGCCTGACCCGGTCTCTCGGTAATCTGGGACATTTTGTAACCCTGACGTTCACCGTTTGATGCAGTAGTGGTCCAATCAGTGCGGAGCAGAGAGGTGGGTGTGGTGGAACGGGAGCAAGAAACAAGAAACACGGCAGGAACGAAAGAAGAGCGAGAGAGAGGAAGGGAGGAAGGGAGTAAGGAAGTCGGGCAGTGCTTCAAGTGTCTGGACAAGGCCCAGGAGTCGAAGCCCAGGAAGTAAGCAGAAGGCAGCCAACCAGCCTGCCTTGTGATTGGCTCTGCCAGTGACCCCAAAAACATAGCCCCGCCCACGAACACACAAGCAGATTTTCACAACTCTGCCCTTAATAAGAGTGACACCGCAATATGATTATCGAAGCTTCATCAGGGACGTGTTTAATCGGGCAGCAGAGTGGAACGATTCTGCGTTTGTTTCTTTTGTAATCTTTTGAAATGGCCAGGTAATGAGACTCTGGTTCGCTCGTTATGCTGCCACTGTAGTTGCGTCCGCCGCTGCAGAGGTCTTTGAAACGGACTCCAGCTGAGCTTCTTCTTGGGGAGAATGAAAGTGTTGCATGCAAAAATGCAGATATTACATCTTATATACTCGGACTGTCCTCATAAACGGGAGAGTTGGTGTGGATTCCCGAAGCCGGGAAACACAAGCCTTTCAATTAAAGTTGACGATCCATTGAAGGATTTTTCCACACAATTTTAAATGATCATTCAAAGTTATTCTCTGGAGTAATGGAGGAATGCCTCACTTCTGAGCTGTTCTGTGACGAACACTGGCTGTAAAGTTCACCACCGTAGCCAATCGCAGTGCTCCAAAGAACTATGTCAAGAACTTGGCCTATTTCCCGACCCGCTGCTTCTACGGCCCGTGGTTGTGATTGACAGCCGAGAAGAACAGTCGGTGTAGAAGTCGTTCAGAAGGTGTTGGAGGATATTGTGAATTGCGAGAGTATGGAATAACCTGATCGTAGAACGATCCAGAAGATGCAGCAAACCCTCATGTTTCAAGGGCTGTGTTCGAAACCGTTCCCTATTCCCTAAATAGTGCACTATATAGTGTGTTGAACAAATTGGCGAACACACTATATAGTCCACTATTTAGGGAATAGGGAACGGTTTCGAACACAGCCATTGACTTGCATGGTGTAATGTTGACACAATATCCTCCCTGCATCCCATAATGCACCTTTTTAAGAGCAATATCACGTAAGTTGGTTAAAGTGGAAATATTCCTCTTTTCTCACCTCCCAAGTTTCAGCAGTGCTGCCACAGATTCTATAGCCTCGCCAGATGCTCAGCTCCTGCGTTCCTTTTGTCCTCTGCTTCTTACCTACAAGAGGTTCCGCTTGGTAACAGAGGCCCTGTGGCCCACCCCTTATTAAAATGCGGTCCGACGTGTTCAAATATGGAATAAAAGTATTTTGCAACAGCCTTTTTCAAAACACTGTAACTAGTGCATTATGTGCAAGATGTGCAATGTTTAATATGATGGGTGTGAATGTCATTGCAAAGCGTGTTCTGTACAGTAAGTTATTTTCAACATGTTCAGCTCCCTTCCACGACCCTCTGCTGACTCCCGTCTCACAGTTTCGGAACCCCTGGGACAGGGTACAGGGTCTAGATCAAGGGTAGGCAACCCCGGTCCTTGAGGGCTGTAGAGTTTGCGGTCGTCCCCAAACCTGGTCCTGGAGAGGCGCAGTGCGTGCTGGTTTCTTGTTACTCGGCACTTAATCGATCAATTAAAACAGGGAATCGAACCCAACCCGCAGCCTGCAACCTGGTCGGACGCTCTTACCGCTACGCCACCCGGGAGGCCGGTCAGGTTGCTGGTCAGTTTGCTGCTCTAGGCTGCGTGCCTGCTGCTGTGTCTGACAGCGTGTCTCGCAGCCTGCTGCTCTCTCATGCGGAGGGCCCTACGGCTCTGTTCTCCTGCCCGCCGGGCTGAAGGAGGCTTAGCACCAGCTTAGGGCATCTGCCTGTGTCTGAGTGTGCCTTCCCGCTGAAACTAAACATCACAGCAGTGGGGCGGCTGTAGGGCAGCGCTCTATTCCCCTGAGAGCTCTGTTCAGCCCCTGTGCAGGTTGATTAGAGACCTGCAGCCCTGGCTACTTAGCGTGGGTTCATACTGCCATTTTGGTATGCTTCAAAAACACACTTCTGACATAGTTTTCAGCGAGAGTAGCGCATTGGTGCACCACGGAGACAGACGCATGTTATTCAACCAGAGTTGAACTTTTGATGCAGTGCCCTCTGGCGTGGTACCAATGCGTCAACCAATAGGAGACAGCTGGAAATCAGCGGGCGGGCAATCAGTTGTTTGTATTTTGAAACAAGATTCTGTGGTGGCTCAGTTGGTAGAGCACAGCATTGGCAACGCTTAGGCTGTGGGTTCAATTCCCACTGGGAGCACATATACTGAAATATGTATGCATTCACTACTGTAAGTCACTTTGGATAAAAGCGTCTGAAAAAATGGCATATATTATTATATTAAGATGGATGCCGCTGTGAGCCCGGAACTGCTTGACATATTCTGAAAAAATATATATATATAAAGACCGGCTATGGCGAGCGTTGATCTGGCACACTATCATTTTCTCAGGCTCATGACCTGCCCAGTTTAAATGTCTCCATAGTCTCAAGCCTTTACCAGAGAACCATATGGTTTAGGGTTATGGTCTCAGATCGCCTTTAACGGAGACCGCGGGAAGGGTTACTGTCCAACGTTGAACTCCCCTCGTCCACCAGCAGGCAGTGACTGTGAGGACAGGGTGTTGCCCAATTATCATCCAGCGACAAGCTGATCAAAGGAACCGGCCTCCTCCAAAAGCACAGGCCACGCCCGGTGAGGTCAGGGGTCAGACCACGGGGTGACTGCTCGCAGGCTCGTTCAGGGCAGGAACAGAACAGGGGAGCGCTCTTCCCTCTAGTGCGCTGTTGTTTTTTACAGGTTTATTCCAGCATTGTTCAGACCAGTGGGAAGGATCAGGATATACTAGTGGTGATATGTCCACACCGTTAAATATCTGTTCCTTGAGATGCACCATGGCAATGTGTGTAAAAAGAGGAGAGCCTGCGCAAACTGGATTGCGCTGGTCCTTCAAGCCAAGCACACGGCCAGGGAATTAGGGCAGAGTGGCAGGGCGAGAGAGAGAGAGAGAGAGAGTACGCAACACAGTCCCATGTGTTTCAGAGAGAGAGGGGGAGAGAGAGAGAGAGAGAGAAGAGAAGGCAGCGCGATCGACATGCAGAGATGAGAATCTCCCTGGCCCGAGGAGGCATAGAGTTCAGGCGGATGGATCTCCACCCACCCGGCTCTCTCTCTGTCCTCATTTCCTGGCTGTTCTCTCAATTCAGTCGATTAATTGAAAACCCTTTATAGAGCATTGTGAGCATTTTGCAGTTAATGAGCCTCAGTTAATGGACTGAATTGAAACGGAATTCATTCCAACCCTGCTCTACGCTGCCTCTGAAATCGGAGGACTCTGGGCGGCAGTGTTAGCATAATGGTTAAGGAGCTGGGCCTGTAACGCAAAGGTCGCAGGTTCGATCCCAGGTGGGGCATTGCCGTTGTACCCTTGAGCAAGGTACTTAACCTGGATTGCTTCAGTAAATATCCAGCTGTATAAATGGATTGTATGTAAAGAAATGTGAAACTGTAAGTCGCTCTGGATAAGAGCATCTGCTAAATGCCTGTAATGTAATGTAATGATCGGAGTGTCACAGAGCGCACCATCATTTTATTGTTTGCGAACCCTTCGACTTTGTTCAGTGAAGCCACCACAACCTGAAACCCTCAAATCTGGCAGTAACCTTTGACTGAGCGCTAAGGACGGTGCACACTTGACAACCTCACCTCACAGCCAGAGCTCTGGTGAGTGCTCGGAGAGTGGAACAGTGACACGAACAAACGACTATTCGATTTGTGGTTTGATTTTAAGCACAGCCAGAGTGCACACCTGGCTGTCCGAGAGCAGATGTCCAAACGCACCCAGTAGTTGTCACACCATGTCTCTTAGGTATGCATGACAGCGATGACCATTTGGCTTAATATAATAATATAATATATGTCATTTAGCAGACGCTTTTATCCAAAGTGACTTACAGTAGTGAATGCATACATTTTTCAATGCACGTGGTCCCAGTGGGAATTGAACCCACAACTTAAGCGTTGCCAACGCCCTGCTCTACCTACTGAGTCACACAGAACCAGGCTTGGACTCGTCACCACAGCCTGGCTACTATCGCGCCATTGGTTGTCTTTGAGACTCCGCCTCCAGGATGCCTCCCCAGGCTTTCTTTACTGTATTGTAACAATGAACGGGTTTCTCACGCCGACTCCACCTTCAGTCTCTACGCGAGAAGCGCTGACATTGTCTTTGTGTCCAAGGATTTTGTCATGTGGCGCCTGAGATGCGCAATATCGGCAGCTCTTTATTAGAGGATTACACTGGGCCCCGCTTTGCCTGTAAACCGATATGTGCAAGTGTGTGTGCACACAAGCGTACGCTACAGGGGATGAACCTCGCCAGGATATACATTGGTAAGTGGGCTTACCGATCAGAGGCTCCGAGATCATATTTAAAGGTAAAGCTCTTTCCAGTGGATTATCCTGCCACCGTGTCATTCTCGTGATCATGTTGCCTACAGTTTTAGGCCGAGGGGCCTGTCTGTTACCGATCTGCGAACGAATCGGCGCAGATTCCCTGTCGGTTTTCACAACCGTCTCGGCCCAGAATTGAGATCTGCCATGGCTAGCTTCTCATAACCAATCCTGTGTCACCGAGATGGCTGACTTGGCAGTTATCGATAGAGGTACTTTTCTTGTTTGCCCCCCGCCCTCCATAAAAAAATAATTCAGATGAGGATCCACGGTTTGCCAGATTTGACATCAAAACGTAGTGCCTTTTTCAATCAGTGACTTGTACTTCAGATGGCATTTCTTGTGCTATCCTTCTGGAAGTCATCACCATTTAGCCTGAGGTGCCCTGCTGAGACTTGGAGATGGAGGACAAAGTGGTAGATGCTCCCAATAAAATATCCATGATTTATGATGTTCCTTGCCTTTAAAACAGGTGGTGTATGTTACCTCGTGTCCCAATCCTTTCGTTGAACCCTGAGCCAAACTGAAGCACAAGCATATCGTCACCGCTCAGGGACAAGTGGTTAGGGAACTGTGTTAGGGAACTGGGCTTGAAACTCAGAGGTTTTCGGGTTTGAGTCTAAGGTGGTGAACTGCTGTTGCACCCTGTTCAGCTTTGGAAATGGATTGTATGTAAATAAATGTCATCTGTGTAAGTCGCTTTGGAGAAGAGCGTCTTCTAAATACCCATTTTACATTTTACATTTACATTTTAAGCATTTAGCAGACGCTCTTATCCAGAGCGACTTACAAGATGTGCATAAATACATGGTAGGAACAATCGTAGTTCGCGCAAGAGATCAGTGCAGTAATGCAGCAATATACATCATTGCATACCTGTAACACTGGGAAGGAAAAGGTTATTTTTTTAAATAATTTGTATTAAATTGAGTAAGCAGGGATACATAAGTGTTGAGCAAGTAGGCAGTGGTGATGACAGTTAGCTAGATGTACAGAATTCAGTGGTAGTGGAGTCTCTTGCGGAAGATTGCAGGTGATGTAAATGCGTATTGTGTTCCTCTCTTTTTGAGGATGTTGTGTGGGATGGTTGATACAGCTGGCCCTGTCAAACACCTGATTCTCAATCTCTACATTTACCGTAGGTATTTCCACAACTTCCACATTTACAGTGGGTATTTTCACCAGCTTTTTTAGGTTGCTTGGTTGCTAATCTCTCCCCAAACCATGATCTACATGTACAGTTGGCATGAGCAGCATAAACATGACATGATGCCTTGTGGCCATTTTCCTCTCCTATGCCGTGTTTCCATATGAGCTGTGAACATGAGGGGAAGCTACAGGGGATATACATTAGGAGAGTACAGCACTTCTAATAAACTACATTTTTTACTATAAAAAGGCCTCTGGACATTTCATTTAAAGAAAAGTGGACAGAAATGGCACAAAACATAATGCGAAGGATGCATCCCTAAATGTACAGAAAAGTCTGCTGATGGCGTTAGTAGCTCAAGTGGAAACATTACTCATGCTTGAGTGGCCATCTGCATCGGGAACATTGTAAAGAACATAAACAGCCTCCCCCTTCCATCCCTTAGATCTCCGCCATTGTCTGACCCCGGTCAGCACGGATTCGCTGGAATGCCGTTCGGCGCATGTAATGCCCCAGACTGTCTGTGCTTATTACCGCAGTGTTTTCAGCACCGAATCCTCAACAGACGGAACACGGTAGAATCGCAGTAGATAGGCAGCCCAGCAGCGAAATTCATCTGTACACGCGAGGTGCGTTGAGGGTTGCCTTAATTACAGTAGGTTAGGAGGGAGGGAGGCAGGGAGGGAGGGGGTTGGGGGATTCTCCTGGTGCTTACATCACAGCACGGATTAATCTGTCGCTTCATGTAAAGGCGGCTGTGTTTCGAGACAAAGAGAGGGAAGGCATGGGGCGGAATGGCAGCGACAGCTAAGACCGCCCCTTCCACGTATCAAACCTCCATCGCTGTAGCTACAGGCACTCTCTCCAAGTCTAATCTATAAGAATCCAAACCTGTCGTCTCCTGGGGTTTTCTTAGCATTTCCTGCTATGATTTCCCCCCCCACTGTTAATCCTGATATTAGTAGGTTTCACTTTGTATTACTTATGCCTGCTGCTCTTTTGTTTTGAATCGCCACCGTGTGTTCACCCGATGGGGGCGCTCTGCAGGCGAGGAGGCACTTTGCAGCACTTGTGCTTTTTGTCTCCAAGGCACAGCTTGGGCTATTCAGTTACAATCAACAGGAGGCACTCGAGTCCATTATCTTACTGAAATCTACCAACCATTTGTTAGAAAAGCCGATGCCTGTTCTTCGGGGTGGGGGGGTGGGGGGTAAAATTGAGAGACGCCTCATATTAGACTGTTACTACAGCAAAATGTTGGCACAAGAAGAGCAAGCAATGCAAGGAGATAATGCGAGCGAAAGGCATATGCTGCCATGCATGATTTGGTGTGTCAGTTCTAAAGAGCGAAACAGAAGGCTTTTTTTCTCCTTCGTTGCCATCCAGAATTAAGCCAGTTACATAACTGAACGTGAGGAGTAATTGGGGTGTGCGCAGAAGCTACCCAGTGTATTCTTGCTGTGTGGTAAAGCTCGCCCAGTATGCCAGCGTGAGCCGTAATGAATAGGGATGCAAACCGGCTGTCGTAGCCTGGCAGCCAAACTAACGCTGAACACAAAGCAACGAAGAAGAGACAGGGGCAACATTGCCTGCAGTTCGCCATTCTACCATTCTAGAATGTAGAGCATCCAACAAATGGACCAATCAGGACCCTGATTCTTCAGACCTTTGAAGACCCCCGGAGGCTGCTGGTTTAAGGGGCCAGGCAGCCACCCCCCCCCCCTCTCTCCTATGTAACTGCACCAAGGGCTGATGGGAAATTCCTTTGTCCAGAGAAGATGGGACCACCCACCCACCCACCCACCCACCGACTGCATCACTTACGTAATCTTTCATGTCATGTTACGACGAGGATTGCGAGCTCTTTATCCCCTGCTATTTATAAATCATTTGCTGATGTCAGTCACATACTCAAAAATATAAAATAGTCTCTATGCAAGTATTGTGCACAAATCGAACTGGTTGTGTACAATTAGCCGTAGGGTCTAGTTGGTATTAACACTAGAAGAGGTGCGAGGAACGAATGCAGCCTGGCTCCCCACTGCTGCAGTGACGTCCGCATTTAGCCGGTTTCTATTGGCCGAGCCAAAGGCGAGGCGTTGCCATTGGCTGGCATGGGGTGTTACAGGTGGAGGCAGTCACCGATGCAGTGTTCTTCATTATGTTTTTGGCACAGGCCTGATTGGATTAGGTGCTTAGTTAATTGTAGCCTCTGTTGTTGATGGCATGAGTGTCAGGCTCTAAACCGATGACCACTGGGCTGATGGTCAGATCATTATCTTGCCTCAGTGACCTGAGAAGAGCTTTTACTGTATATGCTCTTCTGTCTCAGCCTGTGGGTCAGTAGAAAGCATACATATGACACTTAGAAAGAGCACCTTTTTAAAAATGCATTTTATTATTTATTTGCGTACCAGGCATATCTGATAGAAGGGTGTTTACATGTTCTGTGTTCTGTCTTGGATGTGTTAGAAAGTGAGCCATTTTCCTGTTCCTGTGGATCCAGTGCTGTATTTGTCCTGACTGAGCAGCTCCATCAGCTGTCTCGAGTGGTGGTGTGCACTTTGGTGGATCACGGTGAGCCTTGGATTATGAGTGGCTTAAAGATTGTGACGCTTTGCACTGGCTGTATATATTTTGTGCGAAAACAGTGCTCACACAAATTAACACATTCGCTTAAAACAAAACATTACGGGCATATATTCACATAAGAGATTTCAGTAGCAATCATAAATGGTCTAATGGCTATTTTACAGCAGTCAGAAAAGGGCCACAGAAATGTATTGTGAACAACCGAATTAATTTGAAATCCACCAAAAATGTTGTGCATTGCAGTCCACCCAAAAAAATTGTCTTGAGATTCGCAAGTGCGTTGTGGTGCGTATTGTGGAAACCGCTGGTCTGGAACAAAGGAGAACAAGCCAGCGTAGTTGTGATCCTTGCAGGGAACAGGTGACGGTCCCCTCCTATGGTGGAATAAGCTCTGCTCGTTCACCGTGGACAGTGTTAGCCCAGGGAGAGCGCCATGCCGGCTCGGGATTGGCTAAGCCCGCATCCCCCTGGCATACTGATGAGACCAGACCAAAAAGAGAAAAATGTCAGGTCTCTCCTCGCTGTGAGAGAGGGAGCGAGAGTGTTACAGAGAGACACACGCTCAGAGAAAGGACCCAGGAAGAGGGGGCTGGGGCGGGGGGCTGGGGGGGGCAGGCGGGCTGGGGTTGGCCGGAGCCAGGAGTAAGGCGGCCCCTTGCACAGCGAGTCGCTCGTGCACCCATCACCGCGGAGGAGCCTAATCTCCACTGACGGTTTATGTAATCGCGGGGGTCACGTGACCCCCGCAGGCTGTGACATCACAGCCTTCCTCTTGTGTTCGTTCAGTCGCTGGCCAATCCGCCCGTAAGACGCCCAAACCCCAGCACAGCGAGAACAATCGGGAGAGCCGCCGCCTCCTCCGTCGTCCAGCCCCGAAACCAGCGCCCCCGCATCTCTCCCGTGTGCCCGCCCCCGCTCCCCCACGACTCTGATGTGATACCTTCGGGAGTACACCATCCTGGGGGGGCCCTGAGCCGGCAGGCATCGCGAAGGGGGGGAAACGAGGGGTGTTCCTGTCTGTAATCCGGTGTGGAGCGCTGGTTAACACATCAATGAGAGAAACGGTGATCCCAGGACAGTGTCCCAACGACATGGCCATCAAGCTATTGTTCTGCCAGTTGGAACAGCACTTGAAGAGGTAATCCTGCAAGGGGGTTAGCGTTGGAAATGGGTGGCACATTGGTTTAGGCTTCCTCCTTGGCTTTGAGGTCTTTTCACTGTGGTCTTGACTTGAACCTTTTTACTGTGATTTACTGTGTTTTATTGGCGGTGTTAGGGGGATCCACAGCACTGTGGTCGTGAAAGAGAACAATGTCCCAGCCGGTGATTATTGGCACAACAAAGTCATTGTAGAACTGCAATAAGAGTGTGCCTTCAGATAATCAGTTTGGTGTATTTTTGTATTGGTATCCGTCTGGCGAACATTAGGTTTGACCCATTCAGCATTTTAGAGCAGAACTTAAACTAGGCTAATGAATGGAAATGAGTGTTGGGTTCTGAGAATATTCTGGACATTACACCAAATGGATTGTGTGTCCTTTGGTTCAGGGTGTTGTGGAAAATCATTTCAAGTTTTATTCTTATTGTAGTGCTTATTTATTTTATTTCATAAGAACGTCTGGTGCTTCAATTGGGCAAGGTGTTAATTGAGCCATAATTGCTTCTTTAAAGCATCATAACAGTAATAAATAGGCCACTGTGACATTGTGCTGCATATCTGGAAATGCAGATTAGAAAGTTTCAAAGGCCAAAATTAGAAAGTGTCTGAGCAATACATGTCACTAATTCGTACGGATCAAAACAAGATGTACTGAGAAGATGCACTGAGCTGTGACAATGTCACCAGGTCCTGTGCCTCACCTATAAGAGATGTCATATGAGAGACTGTTGTAAATCTTTTAAGCTGCATATTTACAGGTTTATTTGAACTGTCCAGCATGCAGATTATGGTCTGAATTCAATCAACACGTGTCCTTGACTTTGACTTGTGCTTAAATGCAAGTGTATTTTTATTTTTTTCACAAACAAGATTTTGTGAAAATTTTGTTGAGTTAATTCTGGCGATCACTGAACTCTGCATTTGAAGAAAAAAAGTGAACACTTTCTATGAATCGTGAGTCAAATTGAAATACATTTTAACTTTAATGTTTATTGAATTCAGACTAATCTTTAAACCATATTGCCTGACCATATTGCCTAGATGACTGATATTTTCTGCTGTTGTTTTCAGTTTAATTTGTTTTGGTGATGTGGTGGCCATGCAAATACAGACCTGTGATTGTGACAACAGTATTCAGGGTGTTTTTGAGATTGGACATCTAGCGCTTTAGTTATGTTCTTAAATATGTTTCAGTTGATGTTAAAGGTATGGGGACACACAGCGTCTTGGGGGGGGCATAAGGGGGTGTCCCATCTCCACACAGACGGGGCTGCCTGAGGGCTATGCCCTGACCATTGGCAGCTAAAGATTAAACTGACCACAGAACCCAAACCGTATTGCCACGGTAACCGTCCCCTCGGGTACAGCCAAGGATGCAGGTTCTTGCTTCACTGAGCGCTCGGTTTTAGCATCACTCGGCGTCTAACCATTGGCAGCAGAGTAGGCAGCAGTCGACATGCTCTTCTCTGATTGGCCCGACAGCGCCTCAGCAGTCACCTGTGTTCAGTGAAAGGTCTGAGGACAGAAATAGCAGGACAAGGCAGAAAGGACGACAGCAATGACACGCACAGCACTGACCCCAGGTCACATCCCACATTTAGGCGCAGTCTATATCTGGGCCCTGTAATTGCATAAGCCCATTGCCCGTCAAAGAACTACGGAAGAGATGGCTTTACCTTGAGCAGCTTACTGGGGTGCTTGGATGGGAGAACTGGTGTCTTTAATTAGGATAGGATCAGTCGTCTATATTTGCCGCCCTGCCTCTCGGGGCTCAGGGATGCATCACGCTGCTACAGTGGAGCTGGCCTCATGGGCACATGTGTGAAGATGGAGCTGGGTGATGGCAGTAACCCGTGGTCTCTTGTAGGTTTGTGAAAGTCTGGGGATTTTCAAAACGGGGAAACTTTCTATGGGAAATTTGGGGAATTTATGGAAATAAATCATGGCGGTGGATTTGTTATGGTATGGGCAGCCATCTCATGGGTGTTATTGTGTCCAGTCGTTACTCTTCATGGTAGAAGAAGTAGCAGCAAAGGAATGCAAAGCCTTTTTAAGGTGACCAGGTGGACCAGTGCAAACATTGTTTCCAAAAGATGTTCTCAAATTACAAGATGATAACGCCCCCATACACACTGCTAAACGGATTCACTGGTGGTTTCATGAACACCAGGATGAAGTAAAACACCTTCCCTGGCCTCCCCAATCCCCAGGTCTAAACATCATTGAACCTTCATGGCAAGTTCTGTAACGTCGAGGTTGGAGTAGATTTCCACCACCTTCATCTCTCAAAGAATCGGACTCTCTCCTTCTTGAAGAACGGTCCAATACCCCACTAGAAACGGTTTAAAAACTTGTAAAATAGCATTCCAAGAAGGACTGTTCTGAAGGCAAAAGGTGGCCCGATTCCTTATGATTTAATAAATATTCACACACTGCTTGGTGTTTTTCCATTATTTTGTCCACCCGGTATACTCCTTATGATTTAATAAATATTCACACACTGCTTGGTGTTTTTCCATTATTTTGTCCACCCGGTACATACTCTAAAGTCTAAAGTGCTTGAGTTCTCCATTGTGCTGCTTGCATTGTATTATAACAGTGGAGAGGGAGTGTTTGGCTTGGAGTGGCTCAATGAAAGGGACAACGACGGGAGCGATCTGTTCACGGAGGTAAATGCATATCATGGCAATGATGACACTCAGCTATCACAGGTGAGCAGAGAGGGCAGTGTTTGAGTTTGGAGAGCTGGAGAGAGGAGGGCATATCATGGTGCGCATCAGTAGGAGCCAGATGCAGCTCCACTGATTCCAGTGTTTGAGAGGTGCTGGCGATCCTCAGCTCCTGGAGAAGTGCCTCAATGTGAATTAGCGGGCCGGGTTTCTCCTCTATGTGAAGGCCACCAGAGTGCAGGATGCTGGCGATCCTCAGCTGAGAGTGCCTCAATGAAGTGCAGGATGCTATGAAGTGTAATGATACGCTCTCTTTCTTTCTCTCTCTCTCTCTCTCTCTCTCTCTCTCTCTCTCTCTCTCTCTCTCTCTCTCTCTCTCTCTCTCACTCTCTCCCTTTCTCTCTTTCTCTCTCTCTCTCCTCTCTCTTTCTCTTTCCCTACCCCCTCTCTACTTATTTTCCGAGGTGCTTTATTAGCATGACATTACATTGTGTTGTGAAAGAAAGGGTGACAAACAAATAACACACAGCTATTACACAACTAAACTCTCTCATTCTCTCTCTCTGTCTCTCTCTTATTCTCAAATTCAAATTAAACTGCGCTTTATTTGCATGGAAAGTGACCTTGTGTTGCTAAAGCATTAAAATATATATGACAACAACAACCCCCAACATCAGCCCTCCCCCTCCCACATATATACACCCCACATTACAGAATTTTAGCAAACTAATTACAAAGCCCTGTCTCAGTGTTAATGAGGGGAATGTATGGGAGAGATGCAAATGCAAACACAGAACATTTTGTCCACTCCCCTCTCTCAGATTATGGCAGGCGGAGACCTCTTGGGCTGCCACCTTTCATTGCAATAGATCCATCTCGATCTCTCACTCTTTCCTCTCTCTCTCTCTCACGCTCTTTCCCTATATCCCTCTTCCTCCCTTTCTCTCTGTCTCTGTTTGGCTGTAATCCCTCCGCTTCGCCGGGAGGGTTAGCACTCTTCAGCGTTCGCTCATCTCCTGCCAGGTGTGCTGTTCTAAAGGCTTTTATCCCTCATCCCTCTGGCTCACAGCACTCCCCATTCACAAAGCCAGGCGTGGGCGTGCCGTCAGCTCTGTCTTAAACCCCTCTCACCCTGTGTCACAAAGCCAGGCGTGGACATCCTGTCAGCTCCATCTTAAAACTCTCTAGCTCTGTGTCACAAAACCAGGCGTGGACATGCTGTCAGTTCCATCTTAAAACCCTTACACCCTGTGTCACAAAGCCAGGTGTGAATGTGCTGCAGCTCCATCTTAAACCCCTTTCACCCTGTGTCACAAAGCCAGGCATGGACATCCTGTCAGCTCCATCTTAAAACTCTCTAGCCCTGTGTCACAAAGCCAGGCGTGGACTGCTCAGCTCCATCTTAAAACCCTCTAGCCCTGTGTCACAAAGCCAGGCGTGGGCGTGCCATCAGCTCCATCTTAAACCCCTCTCGCCCAGTCTGTCAATTTCCTTTAAAAAATTAATTATTAATTATTATTATTATTTATTTAAAAAAATTTCAGCAACTAAATCTACCCATATTTAATCTACTCATTCAAAATGTTTAGTTTACCTTTCGGTCGTTTCCTGTAGTAGAATGGTGGACGGGCTAAAACAAAAAGGCACGTGACACAAGTTGGTCTCCGTGCAGTGGGGGCTAGCATGAGAATCCCCTTTCACTCTCCACCTGGGCTTCACATTGTCCGTCACATACACTGCTGGCCTTGTACAGATGGCCTTCCGTCCGTCCGTCGATTATGCACTTATAATGGCGCATACAGAATGAAGAAAACCTGTTACTGTACCAGTCCAGCTGAGGACCACTGTCCGCGTCACAAAAGCACTCGCGTAATTTATGTGTGTGGGCCTGCTTGTTCGAGAGCGTGCCTGTGCTCTTCTGTACTCATGGAAGGCCGTTCGCTCCATTATACCTCCTGTAGAGGCCCCTCCTGAATAAAACCATTATCTGCCACAAACTGTCATTGTGGCTGTGCGCGATGCAGTGTAACATTACTGCCAGAAGCTAGCTGCTAAGGTTTTGTCAAAGAAGTATGCCTTGTAGGGAGTTGGAGTGGTCTGAACTGTGGGCTGGCAGTGTGGTGTAATGGTTAGGGAGCTGGGCTTGTAACTCAGAGGTTGTAGGTTCAATTCCCAGGTGGGAATTTAACTGTTGTACCCTTGAGCAAGGTACTTAACCTGAATTGCTTCAGTAAAAATATCCAGCTGTATAAATGGATTGTATGTAAAGAAATGTAAACTGTAAGTCGCTCTGGATAAGAGCATCTGCTAAATGCCTAAAATGTAAAATGTGAACTAGGGGTGTGCTCAAAATATCGATATGGAAATGTATGTACCTTGTGTTACATTACGGCTTGTAGCTGCCAACGATAGTCTGTTACTGTATCACGACACTGATCTCCGGCGCGGACTATGATTAATCTTACCATGTAATAATGCACATTTTGTGAGTCGCTCTGGATATATGTATATGTATACAAATGTATTGGCATTCACTTCCCGATGATACCCGTATCAATACAGTGAAGCCTGTATTGGTATTTAATGTTTGCTGTTTTCCCTTTTTTTTTTTTTATTTTATAGAGCAAAATATGGAAGTATAGGACTCTTTGAAAACAGATATTTGTCCGTTTTTTTTGTTCAGTAAACTTTAGCCACTGCTTCTGTAATATAATGTGTTGTTGACAATACATTACTGTTCTTTTCAAACAAGGTTTTTTTCTTTGAGAAAGTCCCTCTCTCGTGTGTGTTGTATCAGGACACGTAGTGCATCATGACCCCTGCATCGGGATATGTAGTGCAGAGACTAGCGAGTGGTCATCCATCTTTTTTTGGCTAGTTCCTCGCACTAAGAGGAAGCTAGAGTTGTGGAGCTGAAGGTCTTGTCTGCCTGTGTTGGCAGATTGGAAAATGAATGTTACCTTGTGTTGGAGGAGAGATGCTGTTCAATACAGGCCGAGATGACCGCTTTAAAAAAGTACCGCTCTAAAATATTCTCCATCTCCCCCCGCGGTAGTCTGACAGCAGGTGTTTCATGCTCGTAAAGGGACACTGTGTATCTTGGGCCTCATTCCAACCTCTTTTCTGCTCCCAGTAACTCCATTTAACTTGGAATTACTGAATGTTGTAGCGCTATGAGCAATTGTAGAGGCATACATTTTTAAAACAGATTTTAGATGTGATGTGTCAGCATTTTTTGCTAATTTAACCAACTAAGTGACTGGAGTTTTAACAGTCTGCATCCCTCAGTGAGCGGAATGTGCATGTCCCTCCAAATGTATGGCTTTTATGCTTTATTCTGATTTTTATGCTGTCGATGTGTCCAGCAGTCTTGAAATACTGTCCCGTGCACTCGTTGTGTTTATTGTTAAGCTTCGACATTCCGGAAAAAGGTTAATCCTTACCTTTACCTTTGGGCATTCGTGGTTTCTGATGAAGGGCTTACAACGTTGTCCGTCTTTGAAGTGAAACGGAGAGCCGACCAACATTGCACCGAGGAATTAGAGAAGGAAATAGTGTGAAATATTTTTACGTAGCTCGATTCTTAATAACGTTCTGTATCCGCTGTACGCGTGATATCGTTGGGTCAGAATGTATTTATTCTAGGAAATAAAGGTAAAATGCTACTCTACTCGTAGTACCCGGCAGGTGGCAGTATTTGTGCATGCAGCGCAGATATCAACCCTCAGCTTCCGTACACCTGCAACACTATCAGGTCTTTATTTTAGGTCTGTTAACAAAAAAATGCACAGTTGTGGCAATGCAATGCAGATATACTTCAATTGCGTTTATAGTCGGTGGAATCGATTTCGCAAATTATAGTGTTTTATCTCTATCATCAACGAGAAAGATATATCTATGCAGGAAACCCTCAGCACAACGAAAATATACCAAAGCCTTGTTTCTTTTTTTCTTTTCTTTTTTACAAAAAAACTGGGTCGTGTCTTCTCATTCCATCCAGTTTCGCCCAGTTTGTAACATGCTCTTTCAATACAGTATTTTATCCTGTGGGAGTCGGCTGAGCTCCAGGTGGGGGCGGGGCTACATGGATTAGTCAAATAGGTTCCTCTCTCCGCCAATGGAATGCCGCAGCGTGCTGTTTTTCCTGGATAAATTATGCAAATATCGTGGAGGCTGCAGATTTTTAGCAGAGCGGAGATGAGCTGACCTTGGAGATTCTTTGTGCAGCGCTAGTAGGTGAACGGTGTCCCTTGGATGAGAGCTTTTTGCTGTTGGGTAAACTGGCATTCCCCACCTCCAGAAAAGCCACTGTAAACCAAAAGGGAATGTGATTGTTATTTTTATTTTTTGCCTAGCGTCGAAAGGGACGTCTGTTAACCTGCACTTTGGCATTTATGGACGAAATAGCATGAATGCCCGATGCTACACGGTGGCGATGGATCTTGGTGTTTGCCAGTTGAGACATTTTTCCATATCATTTTTATCATCGTTGCTGGGTACAGAAAGTTCGCCCGTCAACCTTGACAATAGGTAAATGGTGCTTTTAAGACGAATAATGAGAAAATACGATCTATCAATATCGAACGTGCATGAAAGTAACGGCGATGCCGAATAATCGAATGACTCCGCATATTTCATATGATTATTATTGCAGTTATTAGTGTTTCTTTGTGCTTCGAGTTCTTAAAATTGAATTAAATATTTGTCGTGGCAACGATGCTTTTACTGCCATTTTGATGCAGTCCATAAGGGGGAGAAATGTCATCAGCGATGATTTACACGTAGCTAGCTACCGAGAGCTACCGAGAATACCCTGGACTGTAAAAGCACGAGAGATGCTGTTCATCCACTTGCATGTGAATTATCTTTAATATTATAATGTTAAAGTATAGAGACGTTTTATTCCTGTATGGAGTCTGAATATGCGTCGCTAGGTCTGCAGTATCTGCATAAGAAATGAATACATGTCGGTTCACTGGTGAAAAATGCTTAGCTAAGTGGCTGAAACCTTGTTCGCATACCGAATCCATATTCGATTTAATATGGTGAAACGGCTGCAAAGCAGAAACGGTCAGTTATATCGAATTGCTATTGCAAGGTCTGCTGTAAGCATGTTTGTGTGATTTTTGTCGAGGCTTGCTGTTGTATCCCGCATTAATGTGTTCGTGTTTGTGCTCACTTTCAGTTCGTCGGGTGCCAGTGTGGTGGCCATCGACAACAAAATTGAACAAGCAATGGTAAGTCAATTTTATTTTGTGTTTACTGTCATTGTGAAATTATTTCGCCTGGAATCAGTGCATGGCCAGGTAAAGATGAGTGGCTTCTGCTTGCATAAATGCTACTCGCCGGATTATGTCGTCCTCACCCCCTTAATCTAGAGTGCATCATATAGTTCGAAATAGTTGATGCATCACAAACGAATGTAGTACGCTGCATAGTTTATAAAATGCACAAGTCCATGTACGAAATGTCCATAAAATTATGGAATCTTTTACGGGACAGAAGTGCTACTATTTGCAAGTAAATGTATGTCATAAAATACTTTGATAATGAATAAGTAACGGAGGCATCATCACAATTTTTTCTTCATGTATCCATTGATTTTGATTGAGCTAATTTCGGACTATAGAGGAAAAATGTAGTGAAGCTTCTTTCTGTATGTTTTGGACTATAGGAAAAATGTTGCGTAAGTGAGAATACTTTTACCCTTACGTTTCATTAAATGCCATGTTTGAATTGAGTAGCCATGCTCCGTCACGAGTCAATTATTACATTTTTTGGACTCGATATCTACGTTTCTTAGTTATTCTTTCGATTTTGGATTTGGTCCTGACAGACTCCCGCAATTCTGTCTCCCCCGGCTGTTGCTAGGCAAGCTCGGGATCTCTGACGCCTTGTTATAAATAACGCGCCCACCGATTGGTTCCTCTTTCTGGGGGCCATTTTGTTCTTATGGTGACGGCTTGTGGAGGGGTGTATCCCTGAACGATTTTCTCAGATGAACAAAAAAATATTTCTGCTCAGTGCCCCCAGCTGTCAGCTTCTAAAACTTTGGTGAATATCAGTTTATTTAGGATTTCATGTCCCAATTTACAGTTTGAGTACATCCATGCCACATTACCATATTTACCAAGTTTGTTTGACAAATCATGCAAATTTATGACATATTCCTTATGCATATTTGATGATGATGATTGTATATGATGATGATTATTATTATTATGTGGCTGTAAAGCAGGTGAGCGTGGTATATCATGTCTAATAACATGGTTTTCCAGGCCTTAATTAGCATGATGTGCAGCCGAGTGAGCTACTTGCTGCAGCAGTCATTAATTTGAAGCGTGGAAAGTCTTACCAAGCTGGTACGCCCTCTGTCTCGCGGAAGATACTTTACATTGTAGTTATTTTTAGATGCATTATCACATAGAGTGCTCTTGTGCTGTGATTTTCACAGAATGTTTTATGCATTTTTACTATTTTTGTTCCAAACCGCTGAGGATTACCCGCGCTTCTGCACATTTTTCTTTAAGTGTGTGGCCCTTTACCACCCTTTACCTTTTTGTGTTTTAATTTAATCGATAGATTTCAGTAGTTAAAACTACCCTTGCAGCTTATTCATTTATTAGATTTATTTCTACAGGTTACTAGTGATGGCAACAGTCATGGGATGCATGCTTTAATAAAGGTTAAATGGGGGAAAAAATGTGTTAAAAAAACAAAAAATTACTAACCTTTTCCTTCCTAGTGTTACAGGTATGGTACACAGCTGCCTGCAGCGATGTCTATCGCTGTATTACTGCACTGATCTCTTACGCGATCTATGATTGTTCCTACCATGTGGTTCTCTGTGGCTCAGTTGGTAGAGCACAGCGTTGGCAACGCTTAGGTTGTGGGTTCAATCCCCACTGGGGCCCACATATACTGAAAATATACTGTATGCATTCACTACTGTAAGTCGCTTTGGATAAAGGCGTCTGCTAAATGGCGTATATTATATTATTACATTATTAATGCACATCTTGTAAGTTGCTCTGGATAAGAGCGTCTGCTAAATGCTTAAAATGTAATGTAAAAATGGAACCATGAATCATGACGCGTGCCTTTTCCCCCCTCCTTCTCCCCAGGATCTGGTGAAGAGCCACCTGATGTACGCGGTGCGGGAGGAGGTGGAGGTCCTGAAAGAGCAGATTAAAGAGCTGATAGATAGAAACTCGCAACTGGAGCAGGAGAACAACCTGCTGAAGAATCTGGCCAGCCCCGAGCAGCTGGCACAATTCCAGGCTCAGGTCCAGAGCGGATCGCCCCCGCCGGGCTTGGCCCAACCGGCAGGGCCCGGCACACAGCAGGCCGCCCCGCCCGCGCTGCCCACGTCCCAGAGCTCCGGACCTTCCGCGTAGCACTCTCGCCATTCCCACCCCCACGATATAGAGGCTGTGATGTAACGGAGGGTGGGAGGCGTCGGCTTGCGCTTCTGACATCACACGGGGTCTTCTGGCTCAAGGCCCATCTCCACCGGGAACTACGACAAACTGTGAATCATTTCGCCGGTATCCTCACCAACTTTTATCGTTGTACATACCCGTCGGTCAATACGCGCAGCTGTGATCGGTCGGAGACGTTCTGTCGACGGAGACGCGTTCTAAAAACAGCTCCCGAGAGCGTATTTATCGTCATCGTCGAAGCTCATCCTTAGTTATTGTTTGTAGCGTAGACACCTTTAATTTGGTTGAATTGGAACGATCGCTTTCATTGTATCTTTATTGTTATAGTTACTGTTATTGTTCTCAGTGGAGGTGAGCCTTAAAACAGCGAATAAAAAAACCCGACAGACTCGAGCGAAAAGGACTGGCCGCTGCTGTCACAGAAGGGTTCCGGTCCCAATTTTGCACATATTTACCCTTCGAAACTTGACAAGTGTTAGTATCTTTTTCCAAGAGGCTTTTCACACTTTCAGACAATCTTCTTCGCAAAAGAACTCGGGGACGGAAGACGGAACGGTACCAAAAGTCACGGGAACTGCTGGGATCACGGAGCACAGTTTAGTTGTGGAAACCGCTCAAAGAATCATTGTGCCTGTGTCAAAAGGATTTCAAGTGATGTCAATTTCATTGGTGACTCTGGAATTGTACAGGTGTTGCCATGCTTCCCTTAGTTTTTTTTTTGTTGTTGTTGTTGTTGTTTTTGTAGTGTAAATATACCAATATTTTCCAGGCTGTGAGCGTAATAAAGAGCAAGCACTTTCTTGGTGGCAAATGTGAAAACTTTTTTGAGGACCATCAACAAGCTCCCATCTGGTATGGGGGAAGGCAACATTAAACATTAAGCTGACTGTAATCTTTACACCACTGTTATCATTATGTCCGTTTGGATGAAGGAGATGAAACATTGCATAAGGGGGGGACATAATGCATTTTTCAGTTAGCAGGTTTGAACTCGTCATTCCTGGCCATTTTAATTCAAGGCTGGATTTTTTTTGGTCAACCGGAAACACCTAGTGCAATCTGGGGTGAGGGGAGGGGAGGGGAGGATTGGGAGGGGGTGGGGGGATTTGGCTCAGCTGAATTTCAGTGAGGGTTGTTAATCTTCTGTATATTTGTGTAGTTAGTGTAAGTACTCTGTAAAATAGTAATTGCAGAAGTAAAGGAGAAAGAAAACGAAACCTGTTACGATTTGGACTGTGCAGATTGAAGTGAGGCTGTCGACGGACTACCCTTGGCGAGTCTTGACGGCCTTTTTATTGCGCTAAATCAGGAATGCAACTTCTCAGCATTTTAGGAAATTTAAGTGACAGTAAACTGCCTTTGGTTTCCATGGCTGCGTTAAATCCTACTGTTAATCGTGGTTCACTTGAAATTATTGAGTATTGCACCGTTGTGAACCTTTTCTCTCTTTTTTTTGACAGTGAAGCACTCCGGATATAAAACCTTTTAGCAAACTCTTAACCTAAAGCAAACTTGACATGAATCCTGCATATACGTATAAGTTGTATGCTTATGTTTTTGTGCATGTTCTTCAAACCAGAAACCAGAGAAAAAAAAAAGTTGTAACATAATTCAATTGCACTTGACAGTTGCCCTTCTCAACTTTCAATAAAAATTAAAAAGTAAAACCGGATGTTAACTATTCTTATGTGTGTCAGTTTTGCTGTGTATCTGTTTTTAGCACTTAAAAATGCCTACTGGAATCTAAATTGTTTTCAGCTTTGCTGTTCCTGCACCAGGACAGTTCATAAGTAGCATTGGTTGTGATTTATCTAAATATCGTGACCAGACTCAGAATTTTGATTGGTGGAGTTTTTGACCCCTCCCTTCCCTCAGTCAAACTTGATCCCGCCTCCTCACGTGCACATGCACGATGAGACCTCCCATTAGCCTGTGGGAATGCTATATGTGGAGCTCATACTCTGGTGCCCATGTAGGCCAGGGCTGCTGTGTGAAATTCTCACTGTGATTGGCATGAATTAGCATATGACGTAAGATCCATGTGCAGATCCAGTAGGCAGCAAACATTTTCGCTTGTACTTTGTTGTCAGTTCAGTTAAAACATAGCCATAAAGGGGGGGACTGCGATAGCTTAGCGGTCTAATGCACTCATTTAGTGTGAGCTGCCTATCACAGTCACATTTGGAAACCCGGCTGTACCAGACCGACCCTGGTGGCGTTTGGCTGTCCAACCCAGGGGAAGGGGGGAGGGTGAGCCTCCACAAACTAGCTGAGAAGCACGTATGGGTATCTCCAGAACGTGGGTGGGCGAATTCCATCTCGAAGGAAGTGGAGTTCACTGCCCTCTGAGAATTAGCTTGCCTCGTAGAGACAGTGACAGGTTCATGTGGGGAGGGCAAATCTAAATAAACAGGGTGTAATTGGCCACTAAATTGGGAGAAAAAATGAACAAATGTAAGAAAAGAAAAAAAACAGCCATGAAAAATGGTTTAACCTAGAGGAAGATATGAGAAAGAATGCAGTATAAATGTCCAATTTGCTGCACCTTTTGAACAATTTAGGTGCACAATGTGAAATTGATCTACATACTGTCATTTTTCCTTAATTTTCAATTGCATTTTTTACTGCCAAGTCTTACTTTTGTTACCTATCCATAGAGGTGCCTGGGGAAAATATCTCCAATTTTAAATGCAATGTTTAGATAGTTATAAATACCATATAGTTATTCTTGAGCATGTGCTGAGGTTAATTTCAGCCTGGATGGAAAGGAGGCACAGGACCAGAGACTTTTTTTTCACACCTGCCTTCATGGCTCTTGAATTAAACCACCTCAGGCTTAATTATGGCCAAAAGGAGGCCTCATTAATCATGCATCGTGCAGTTCTAATGATGAGTGCCTGCGTTCAATGAGTGATGAATGTCTGCATAAACGCTCAATATTTTCATTTCATTGAGTGTAAAGGGTGCTTTCGTGAGTTCAAGTCTTTGCACAACAACAGCTGTAATCTGGTGAGCATGGAATAGTCTCTAGGTTATTGCCAGTAGTACCACAGGTCAGGTGGCCTCTGAGCTGAGCAGCCATTGGCTGTTGAGTGGAACAGGAGGGTGGGGTACTAGGCTTACAGAACGTGGCGTGGAATGCTCATTGATGTACATCCAATGACTTCATACAGTACGTATCATGAAATGTACAAAGCACTTCAGCTTAAGTGGCTGAGTGTGGATTTTTCTCCATTTCCATTACAACGATCTTAAAGCAGATTTGCGTAATGAAATGTGAAATTCTGGATTAAGAATTTAGTTCGTATATCCATGTAATAGACTCAATAAAATGAGTCCGTTTGGAAAAGTCACTATCAGGATTTCCCATTTAGAGAGCTACAATGTTAACGGGGAAGCCCTGTAGGGTGTGTGCGTTAACCAGCGAGAGGGCTCTTGACTTTCCACAGAGATTTCTGGAGACAGCCGTGACCACAACACTCATCGCAGCAAGAGAGATTGGGTTCTGCAGGAGTCTAAAGTTTGTCAATGTCCAGTTTATCTTCTATGTTTATGGATTTCCAGATCAATGTCCACATCTTTGCTCTCCTTCTTATAGTATTTTGATAAAAGACTTGCATCACTCATATTCCCAAGATGGTGCTGTGTAATCTTTAATACACAAGATGTTGGAATTTGCTGCCAGAGATTTGGGAAGATACTTCATTCAAACTGTCACCAATGCTACTGTGAGTATACACTTATGTATATATTCCTGAGTTGCAAGCTCTCAGAATTGACAGACTACACCTATGTATGGTTTCACATCCAGGAAAACCCTGTAAAAGTGACCAGTTCAGAATCCTGCTGAGTCCCGCAAGACCATTTCACAATAACACTGGATCCCATGAAGTTACTGAAGTATAACAAATGATTGGCTTTATATTGGAAGCTTTCCTAACAGAAAATTGTGATAACAAGCTACTGTTCTATATCTTGTCATCAGAGGGTGAATGTGCTCCCCCAGGCCACAATTAATCATGAACTGTGGGCATGTTACAGTAGAGAGCGTATACCCTCCTGTTCCTGATGGCTCAGATCAAGGTCACCCAGTACTCACAATATGACCTCAACACTACTTATATCTTTATTGTGATCTCTCTCAAATGATGCAAAGTATTTTTTTTATGTCAGTACAACCAAATGCCATGTCAGGTTCTTTAAGAAACCTGTGCATCTGAAATTCCCCTGCCTCAGACTGATTAAGCCAGGCCTAAGCCATGACAGGCTGCGGGCACTTTGCATTGCACCATTGAAAAATAATATTGAACCTTGCCAAAATCACATAAAAGGAACTGAATCCCCACCAGCCCAACACACAAACACACATTACAAATACGTTTATCGTTTATTTGAAAAAAGGTTTGCTCACTCGACACACACAAATATAGAAACAAAGTATGGCACGCATTCAGTGACCGCCTACTCGGCAGCTGGAAAACGGACATTAACCCAGTGAAAACGGTTGCGGGGCCCACCGCTGCGGGTTCGAGTCAGTAGAAAAGCACCGCTTCCCTTCAGCGCCTGGATGGCGATGTCGCGCGCCAGGCGTGCCCCTCTCCTCCGCCCGCGCAGGCTGCGACAGAATCCCGCTGGAACCTCCGCGTTTTCCGCCCGGATCGTAGTGACACGACGCCAGTCCGGGGAGGGACAGGGGAGAGAGACGGTGCGCTGGGTTCGAAGACTCACATTCCCATTCGGATGCTTTGAATGATCTGAAAGATGGCTGCCATGGAGAAGGGCAGGCTGAGTTCAGAGTCCCATACAAAAGAGGCGAGCAACCCCTATTAGGTGAAACAAGTATTCCGGCTGTGTGTACTCAGGCGACGCAAGGCATGACTACAAAAACTGTGCGATTAGCACGGGCAGCGAAAAAACTAAACAGATATTGGCCACAGCTACCTGCACTCAGCGTGGTGTGCAATAACACGTTTAGACCAATCTGGCTTTTTCAGTTCCCAGTCCTGCCAAGAAGTCCTCAAAATACATTACCTGTGCCTATATTTCCTGTGCATTTAGCGCTAGTATCGCACAACAAAAGAACAATCAGGGCGGAGCACAGATAGACTATGTATCTATGTACAGTATGCATGTAGTATGTATTGAATTGTTTCTTTTATTTTTAATTACATTTATGAAAAAACGATGCCAAATTTCCACTTTTGAGTAGCTATTGTACCTTTCAGCCTTTAAAAGGTACTGACAAAATTAACAGGAAATGAGCACATATGCATGTCTTCTGTTCTCTCTATCATTTCTGGAGCCCAAGACAGGATAAAACTGAACATCTATTAACATTCACAAAACCAAAGTGTGGGATAAGGCCCTGTCTGTATGGTGATCTTTTACAGGATCGGTATAAGGTTTAATTTTTTACCTGATCCACAAACAACAAACACAAAGAGAGCCAGGAGCCAGGGCCCAACAGGATACTTCTCCTCTTGTGGTCGCTGGAAGGCAAACACATGACAGTTACCATGGCAACCCAACCATCAGTTCAGAGGGAGTTCCAGAGTTAAAAAGATACGATTGCATAAGGATAAGAACACGTCATTCAGCCCATATAGGCTCATCATTTACCTATAGTCTACTAGAGTATCCAGCACTGTGCCAGGCCCCATGGGTCTCTGCCTCTACTGCATAACCTGGCAAGCTGTTCCACGCATTAACAACCCTCTGTGCCTGCAATGTGTTCAGCTCTGGAGTGTGTCAGATCTGGGACAAATACATCTTTGAAATGTCAGGACTCTTTAGTTGCTGGTGAAATTTGAAAACACTCCTGTAGATCCCTGAGAATTTTCAACGAAAAATGTTATTAACCAAAACGTACAATAGCATGACCAATCATTTTGTTCTTGATATTGGTGAAAATGTACATTTGTTTATAAATTGTCAGTAATCTGCAGAGTTTTACTGGTGTCTAAAGTGTTCAAGTATTTCAAATAATGTATTTGGCCCAACGCTGGTGTGTAGTGAGGAAGACCTGCAAAAAACTATTATTCAATTAGATTAGAATGGATTGTTCTGTGTCTGGTGGCTCCTGTGAAAAATACATGGCTCAGGCATATCTGCTTAAGAAGACTACGTTGTGAGGATCGCTGTCAGCCTAAAAAGCTGACTGACATTTCAGAGGATGAAAACACAAAATCCTCTAAAACAAGAATATGTTTCGCTTGATACGCAGAGAATGCTTGTATCGAGAAGAGAATGCTTGTATTGACAACTTTGAATAATGAATGAATCTGTTCAAAACCTCAAGCAATGCAAATAAATAAGAGATTAAATCAATTGCTAACAGCAACAGCATGCTTTTATATAATGCTGTAAACACAGTTAAATCTGTAGTAATGCACAGAACTAAAGTCATGATGGTCAAACAGATAGTTGGGGGTCAATTACATTTAAATTCAGTAAATTCATGAATTTAAAAAATCAATTACATTTAAATTCTGCCAATTCATGAATTCAAAAAATCCCCTGCCCCTGCCCTCCCACCCATGGTAACACCAGATGTTTGGTTGAAATGTAAAATCCAGGTATTCGCTGTGATTAAAAACCCAAGGGAGCCATACTTGATGCCACTGGACATGGATACAGTGATACTTAAGTGGATACTTTAATCTTAAATAATCTATTTTCCAACCAACGGTATATTTCCCTTCCTATATCCACCCTGCAATGTGCAGGCTTTGCGGAGAACAAGAAGTGGCCAACCCTGGCCCTGAAGGGCCACAGGGTGTGCTGGTTTTCCTTGCTACTTAGTACTTAATCGTTCCAATAAAGCAGTTGATTACACATTTAGACGTTCCCTGGGTCTAATTTAGTTGCTGATTTTAAGAAAACAAAAACCAGCTGAACCCTGGGGTAGAGTATGAGCTGTGTCGAAGGACGTTGCTGAATTCAAGCTATGACAAGACTAACGACTGCAAGAAAAAAAGGTCAATTAAAGTAAATCTCACAGCACTCATAAGCCCAGACACACACCTTTATGAGCACAGGCGCTTCCATCCCTCAGGGTCTTCGTCAGGTCAAACCTTTACTTTTGTCTATCATAAGGTCCCTCTGCTCAACGGAAGCTTAGATATAAATGTACCCATCCTTCAAATTCTAGTGTTAAAATGAACACAAAATATGATTTTATGAGAAAAAGGGGTACAGTTAACTTACAGTTCCATTCCCATCCATCCATGCTTTACTATGCTGCTGGCTGTCTTTACATATCAGTCCTGGTTCCCTCTGGATTGCATTTCTGAACTACTGAGCTAAAGCTGATCAACTCAAATGAAGTGGAACTGTATGCATAGATGTATGTGTAAAGCAGCCTACATACCTCCTATCTTCACAAACAATAAAAATAAATAAATTAGTTACATGACATGCCCTTGATTCGTTGCACCCAATTTATCAAATACCGATTATATGTACACTTCTACACAAGCAAATGATCCATTAATGGGTATGTCAGTCATGTATTTAGGTACAACCAATTGATCAACTGTATTTGTAGCCTACTACCGTATTAAACTGTAGCAGACAGTATGTGTTCCCGCAAGCAATGATCTGTGGAGAAGATAAAAACGACTCGTTATTGATTCAAGAACATTATCTTGGACAATTGGTGGCATTTTATGACTGATTAACGTAATCAAATATTCGTTTGAAATGCTTTGCTGAAAAGATAGTTAATAAATGGTCGGGGTATTGTGTTATACCGATTACCGTTACACACGAGTCAGCAATTAGAATGATTTTTTTTTACCATGGTAAAATACCTAGGCACAATAATTTCCACGTGTAGCCTACTAAAAGCCAAGAGGTGCAAATCAGCGTTCAATTACACACCTTACGAGAGACGCAGATAGCGTTACACTATGGGGTTGCCAGTATGATGCATGTTTTCGGAATATGACCAAATGGTTTTTTCTAACTGCACATTTCGATTGCAAATCAATACGTGAGCACTTCCAGTTTTGGTACAGAAACATTTAGCCTATTACAAAGATATGTGATGATGCCAGTATTGAGACAAGGTTGATGAAACAAGAGCATAATATATGCCTTTATTAAAAGGGGCTGGTTCTATACATAAAGGAGTAGCGCTAAAAACACGTCTATTTTTTCCTGCATTCCTGAATGATTTTTCTTTCAAAATAGATAACGTGCCATGTCTGTATTCCTTTCACGATAGATGCGAACTCGAGATTTGTTCTGTGAAGAAAGAGTCCGTCTGTCTTACCAGGGTCTTTGCCACGTTTCCCCTCTGTGTGATGTTTTTGCTGTGCTTCTCGTTTGCCATTCTGATCCTCTGTTTTGCTACCATCTTCCGAGGAAATACAGTATTTGCTGTAATGTCTTTTATTTATAATGAGGCTCGTGCTGGTGCCAAATCCCCTATTCCTCAACACCTGCAGGTCAATAGCGTAACATACAATGGGCGGAAGTACGCCTCCATAGACTGACCACAAACAGCGAGGTTCGCATCCCTTCCCTCTTCGATCGCCTCGTCTCTTCTCCCAGTTGTACCTCTTCGCAATAAGTCAACGTTTAGAAAGTATGCGGATAAGTATGGCTGTACCTGAAAAACACAACGATGCATTTCTTCTGTGCATATACTGTATATATATATATGTGTGTGTGTGTGTATGTGTGTGCATAGAAAAAAGTATATGCATAGATGACGTTTTGGATTCAGACCATGAATAACAAGAACAGTAGTTAAAACATGCGTTTTATCGTAATTTGTATTTCAGCCAAATGATGGAATCTGGGGAAAGTATTTTATAAGCGTGTTATCTGTATGGACAGGTGTACAGTAGAACGCCTTTTCCTAGAAGCGTCACAGCCATAGGTGTATTTATATGTTATGCATGAAGACGTTGTCTTTTTAAAATGATTACAAAATCATTGGAAAAGGCTCTTTGCTTGAGAAGGGGAAACGCATTACTGCTTGGAATGAGTAGGTAATGTTGCAATAGGCATACATTAGTGCAATAGGCATAAACGTAAATGTAGCAGGAGGACTGGGTCATAGCATACAGAGGTTCTTAAACTTGGTCCTGGGAGACCCCTGTGTATGCTGGTTTTAAATCCAACCACAGTTGGATTTAAAATTGTAACGAGATGTTAACTGCTCTTAATGAGACACTCTGAGTGTCAATTGAGAGACACAATGTGTGTGGTTCTGTGTGGCTCAGTAGGTAGAGCATGGTGTTGGCACCGCTTAGGTTGTGGGTTCAATTCCCACTGGGACCACATGTACTGAAAGATGTATACATTCACTACTGTAAGTCACTTTGGATAAAGGCATCTGCTAAATGGCATATATTATTATTATATTACAATGGATATCATGAAGAATTAATAACCCATATTCACATCCCAGGACTTTGAATCAGTCAGCTCAACTAATGCTTTCATTTTCAATATGCTATATGGCGAATGATTCCTATAGAAAGAGGTTACATTATTTTAATTGATTCAATTATAGACTGGCAGGTAATATCAGTGAGGTCCTAATTGCTGAAACCATGGACAAATGACTTTAATTGATCAAGGGATTGGCTGTAACAAAAACCAGAATATGCAGAATTCCCCAGGATGGAGTATGGCAACCCTTGTACTCTAATAAAAGTGAATTATTAGCCTCCCATTACCTCACAAGCCTGACTTTACTAGGCTTGAAAAAGCTTAGTTGATGATCTTTTGTTGGTTTCCAAGATACACTGCAGGAAATAGGCCATTTCGTTGTAAACTGGGATTGTAACCCTGTGAGCATGGACACGTGTCACCTCTGGAACACAGTAAAATGTGTTATAGTAAAGAGTAAACCGATCACAGGTTACCAGTCCCAGCACCAGGAATGTTTTATTTGGGAGGCACTGATATATTTGCACATGCATTTAATATACTGAATATTCAGTCTGGCAATATTGAAACCACCCACCCCCCACCCCCCCAATCAATATTGCATCAATATTCAGTGTATTAAATAGGTTATCCACATTTTTAACATGCCATTCATTTATATGGGATGGGGGGGTGGGGAGGTGTAGTTGAGAGATGGCAAATACCATAATGACCAAATCTGTACTGCACAACCTTGACTTTTATGTTTAGATAAAGGAAACCATGCTGTAGCCACCAGCAGTGATCTTGCCAAACTTGTTAAAACTAGTTGCCTAGCAACTGCATATATGGGGGTGGGGTCTGCCAAGGGGGAACTGTTCCAGAGAGTGGCTTAGACTCACAGTGGCTGAGTGGCTGTAATTCTCATGGTGAGGGACAAGATTTCTTTACTTCATTGTTTGAAGCCAAATTTCTTGTGTCACCTTTGCATCATATTTGGGATTCTCATTATTTTATTTTTATATAGTTTATATTTATGTAAACATTTTTAAAGCAGCTTTTAAGTAATAGGGTGAAACTTTGTATTAAAGATGAAACTCTCCATTTTTAATACAATCCTGATTCCTTACATCATATTATCATTGGTAATTTAGTAAAAAGTTGGTCAAAACAAGCATCTCAATCTAAAATGAAGAGCAATATAATGGTATTGCATAATATTATCTCAACAAAAATGTTTCCAACATAATAACAAGATAAATTTGGTCTGCATATCAAATTATTGACGCCAAAAAAGTTTAATCAATATATTGCACAGAAACTAAACAAGCACTGTTCCAAAGCAATGTTTTGGAAGTAACTTGGCCCTGTGGTTTTTCATCTTGTCGTCTCATCTCTCCAAACTATATCCCAAAATGTCTAAGTGCATATTAAATAATTTGTTTCATATTCTATGTTTGAAAATACCACACTCCATAAAGCATATGTAAAGCCTTCCTATGATGTTGATTGATATTTAACATTGCAACCTTAGAAGTCCTAAAACATGACATACAATACTGACACTTACAGTATATGAGCACCATCACATATAAGCAAATACTTCATGTACCCTAAATTGAAATAAATGAAAAATTACACATACTTTCCAGTCTCAAACAATACTAAGAGCAAAGGCCCAGCCATCCAGAACAGCACATCGTTATTAACACATACAAGGACCACAGGTTTTGCCTAATAATAATTACAGAAATATGTATTTTTATTCTGTAGTAAATGTAAATACTGTATGGAGTTACTTGATGTGCTATTATTATTTATAATAGTTTTATGCACATAACAGTGATTTTACTTGAATATATAGGAAATTGATGCTATGAAAAAATGCACTTGTTTGCATTGCAAACAAAATGTGTTTGTAACGCAAACATACTGTCTATGCTATACGAGGAGAAAATGTTGAAGATTTGGAAAGAGTTTAAATAGTGTATAATTGACATATCACAAGCAGCACTCCGTCAGTCCTATATCACAGACTTCTGCTGACACTTGGAAAAATTCCACACATTTATCACACACACATACAAACTGCATGCTTTTGAATGTAGTTCAACTAGGAATTGTATTTTATAAATCTGCAGAGTTTGCTTTGTATATATGAGTAGCTTTGTATTTTTTTACATTTTGTTGAGATATCACATCTTTTTGAATTTTAGCGTACATTAGGGGTGAGAGCATTAATGTCATGTGTATGCATTTATAAGTGTAAAGACAGTTGAGTCATGGAATTTTTAAAATATACATCTATTTGAACTATTCAGGGTATGACATATGGCTTTCACTGAATTAATAAAGTAATTGCTGAATACATTACAGACATTAGCAGTATTGCATTTACTAACGACTTTGAGAATCTGCAGAATGAGTTGTGATTTGACTGTATGACTTTAAATCCATGTACAACAACAGTCTTTTCAGCATAGCTTTTTGTGTGAAATGTGAGCTAAAAATGAATTGTGAATTAAAACTGGCCAGACAGCAGCACAGTTGAAGAAATTGTGATTCCATGTGATTATTTAAAAGCAGCCCGTCCGCAGCAACAAATGATCAAATGCACACTGGCAAATATTAAATTATAATCATAAAATGTTGTGTGCTGATAATGTTATTCTCAAGATTTATCATAATCTGTATACAGTTATAGCTCAGTGGGGTTTTTTTGTGTGTTCCTCATGCAAAAACAAACTGAATAATTCAGTCCTGTGCATTTCCTGAATTTTACTAATTTCCCTGAATTTGTTTGAACATAGTTTGGGGATTCTCTTTTTGCATCATAAAAATGAAACACGAATAGTTTTACCAGTCATTTTGGCCCTGAATCATACTCCTGTCTACACTGTGCATGCCAAAAAGCTGTTTTATTTTTACAGGACATTGGATGGGAAACATGTACCCCAAGTGATGCCTTTTCATATTTTATTTCTGAAGCTCCCTAAAATGCCATTAATCATTATGTCTCTAATAATGTCACTCAGAGGGCATGGTCTGACATGCTGTTAGTGATGGATGGATGGATGGGGGATGGTGGTGGAGAGACATTAAATGAAGAAAATTACACACTGTTGGGCCTCTAGGTTAAAGTCATTAGGAAACTCTTGTTTGAAAGAAGCTGTCAAAGGCCAGTGAAGCTGCATTAGCTTTTTTCTATACTGGTGAGAAAATATGCATCACAGTATATTTACTGAGAAACCAATGCTGTTTCCGGGCAACATGCATTCATACACATAAGCATAGAGCTATAAAATATCTGTATGTTATATCGATTACTCATGGCATAACAATATTTATTAAATGCAGTAATGAAGACCATATATTCTACACAGAGATGAGGGAGGCCTGGAAATTCCTGGCTGTTGGACCTGATTGGCTTAGCACCACAATGTGACGGTGCTGAGCCAATCAGATGCTGTGGTGCGGTGCTAGTGTGTGCTCATGCTATACTCTTGAGAGTGCTATGTAACAGACCGCTCCATGTCTCTGCAGCAGTAACAGGCAGTAATAAGCCATTCCCTTTTTGCGTTGTCTTAAACACACATTTTTATTATTAATATACACGCGTCAATCACTCATGGACCCCCGCGATTGGTATCTAACAATAAGTGCTTTATTAACAGTTGTCACTTGATTGAGACGAACAAAAGGAAAAATAGGAATGCCAAAGACTTGCTTCTCCTCTACCTAGCCCACTAGAGAAACAACAGGAGGAGGGTGTGGGTCCATAAATTGGTTATTGTTGGAGAAATATTATAGAAATCACTCTAGGAGCAGTTGCAATAACATTTGTCATTATCGTCCTAGCTTAATGTCATAGTTATCGTTGCAGTGTAAATGCTGCCATTCAAAATAATTAAGTCCCTTAAGAATGGCCCTTAAGTCATAGAGTGGACTTAAAGTGGGACACACAGGCAGTGGGGCTTACTTTTTCTGTAAAGCACCTTAAGATCCTGAGACAAAAGATGCTATATGAATTCAATCCATTATTTATTACTGTTTTGGGAGATTTTTGTGATAAAACTCAGCTTCAGATTACACTGTACTGAGAAGCAAAAACTAACATTTTATCATTTCCCCTCTGTGGGAATATGTAAGCACTATATTTGGACATTAATATTGTTCTTACTGCATCTGAGATTCAGACCGTGGCTGTGTTTTCTGCCATTGGGGTTGCACTGTCTACAGATGGCCTGACTATCTGCTCGGACAGGAAGGGAACATGCTGAATAGTCATCTTGGCTCTCCCTGTTCCTACTGAAATGCGTTTTACTTTGTCAGTTCTGCAGGCTCAATGGTTATCTTTTTCCTGGTGCGTTGAAGAGACCACTCCCATCAGGATAGAAATGCTTCACCATAGGATGGAGGTGATCACTTTGGCTTTGCATTTATTGTTTACCTTGTCCTCTAAGGGGTTGAGTGGACATAAACCATGGAAGAAAAATGCACCCCACACTATAACAGAGCTACCAGAACCCTTCACCTTGGGAAAGAAGCACTCAGGCCTGTAGGTTTCTTTTGGCATGGAGCACACATGCACTCGTCCGCATGTTGAGAACAGGGTGAACTCATCTGACCACATGACTTTTTTCCATTGCTCAGTAGACCACTGCCTGTGTTCTTTGCACCACTTTACTCACAAACATGCATTTTTAGGTGTAATAAGGGGTTTATGCACTGCAACCTAACCATAGTATCCCTCTCTGTGAAGTTCTTGACAGACTGTTCTTGATGAAACGGCCTGCTCACGCCCTAGATTGATGTTTGGCAGACAACTGAGTTGGTTGTCTGTTTTGTCTTGCATCTCAAACCATAGCTACTGTTGGAAACATCAGCAAGTTGAGCAGTCTTTGTGACTGAAGCTCCTGCCAAATGTGCCCCAACAATCACCCTTTTTCAAAGTCACTGAGATCTCTTCTTCTAGGCATGGTCCTGGGACTGGCCATCATTATTACACATGACCCTAACCATGATGGGATGTTAATTGCTTAGTTAATCAGGAACCACACCTGTGTGGAAGCACCTGCTTTCAATATACTTTGTATCCTTAATTTATTCAAGTGTTTCCTTAACTGTACTCAGTTCTTGCTTGTTTCGGGGGCTTTTTGCCTTCAATCTGGTCTTCAGCAAGTGAAACGCATGCTCAGTTGGATTGAGGTCAGGTGATTGACTTGGCCAGTCAAGAACATTCCACTTTTTAAACTTTTTGAACAAAAGCTTCTTTATTGCTTTGGCTGTACGTTTGGGATCATTGTCCAAGTGGCGTCCATGAGGTTTGATGCATTCGCCATAACCCCTTGGATCCGAGCAGACAAGATATTTCTGTATCTGTCCATACACTTTGTTCCAGAACTTCCAGGTTTTATCAGCAGTGACATCATCAATGAACACAAGTGAGCCAGTTCCATACATGCCATACATGCCCAATCCATAACCCCACCTCCACCATGTTTGACAGATGAGGTGCTATGCTTTGGATCATGAGCTGTTCCTTTTTTTCTCCACTCTTTCCTCTTTACATCACTCTGGTATAGGTAGATTTTTGTCTCATCTGTCCATAACACTTTGTTCCAGAACTCTACAGGTTTTATTATGTGCTTTTTTTGCTAATTGTAACCTGGCTGTTCTATTCTGGAGGCTTATCAGGGGTTTGCTTGTGGTTTAACGCCTCCAGAAAGAGCTGTTTCTGCCCCTGCCCATATGCATATGATTTAATGAACTACTCCATATGCATATTCTATAATAAACTGCCCTATTCATATGCATACACTTTAATAAGCCACATATTATTGATTGAAGCTTGCGTCCGACTGGGTTCCTGCCTCTTCTCCTTCACTGAAGCTCCTGGGGCAAAGGTGCCCCTCTCAGGGAGGAAGCACCACTGGCACAAAACGTGACCCTGATATACGGGTAGCCTGTGATCTCCACATATTTGGGAGTCTTGTTTGTTGATGTGAACTCAATATCTATGAATTTGTGATATCGTTGATTCACATAAATAATTTTTTTTTCACTGGACATTCAATTCCATTCCAGTCCATTTTGATGTGGTGGATGGGGTTCTTTTTGGAGAAAAGCCAGACTGCATATGTCAGATTAAAGTGGCATCTATAAATATTCGGCTGCAGCATTGCGAGCCAGAGAGAGGCTGAGAATGTGCGCTTTTATACAGCGGGGAATTTCAGCCAGCAAAGCTCCGGCAGATATTTAGGTCACCTAGAAGAGAGGGCCAAGCGTTTCCGCCTGCCCACCCCTGGCTCTCCTCTCCTCCACCCTGCTGTCGTTCCACAGAGGAGCTGGGAGCTTTGTCCCTGCGTGTCCTTTAAGTCCTTCGCATACGCACCTATCCAGCGCAACTTATATTTTTGCCTTACACAGCTGACATTTTTAAACATACTATCCATTCATACAGCTGGATGTTTACTGAAGCATTTCAGGTTAAGTAAGGGTACAATGCCAGTGACCCACCTGGGAATCAAACCTGCAACCTCTCTTGAGTACCAAGCCCAGTTGCCTAACCATTATAGTACACTGCCACCCTTTTGGGTCCAAAGCCGATCCCATTCTGCGCATTCCTCTATAGACCTGGGACCGAAGACTAATATCAGGCTTCCTCCTCTGTGTCCTCAGTGGCTGGCTCAGTGGATTGTCTGCCTCAGTGGACCACAGACCTGTGTGGGAGGGGTGGGGCTACTCTCTGCCACGGTGGGACTATCCAATTACAGACCGCTTGCTGAAGCAGGTGAAGAGAAGAGATACCTGCACACTCTAACAAATGCTTCAGAGCAGGTTCAATAGCACAAACAATGTGAAGGGTCTTCATATTCAGGTGAAGGTGTAGCTTTACCGGTTAAAACGTTGTTTGCACTTTTTAAACCTTGTTTGGGAGCATTTGAGGTGTAGAGGTGTCACTTTTCTTCACCAGTCTACTTCATACCCCTGGCACCTGTGAAATGTTTTTGGATGCACGCGCTTTCCCTTCACAGCTGTCTTAATCAGGACACACAGATGGCATGATTTAGTCTTACTCTGTCTATTCAGCACCTCTGAAACGCATACGTTTAAGGCCAGTTCAGAAAGCTATCAGCTGACGGTTTTAGATCATTTTCAAAAGAATATTTTTGTGAGCCACAAGTTATTTTTGTCTACAGACGGCTGCTGTAGTCTCCTAGATTCAGCACGTCAAATCCCAAAAAGTCCTGAGGTTGAAGAGGTGGCAGATACGCTCAACCAGCTCATGCATTATTGTTATGGAAACAGTCACGCCATTTGTTTATCGTCGTTTTGATCGCCTGTGTAGTCTTTACACAGTAAAATTTTTTTGCTTTACTGTTTGGATCTGACACCTCCCTCAGCAGAAGGGAATACATTGAACATTGAAATGCACTTAGTTGTTAAAGTAAAAGCTCAGAGAGAGGGGAGCAGTGTCTTACTCCAGTCATTGGGGTGAGGAAATGTTTTGCTCATTCCCTTTCATATACACTAGGACAGAGTGGCACACACATACACACACATATGTACCCAGACTCACGTGCACACACACACACAGTGCACACACACACACACACACACTGTGTAAACAAGGATACCTGTCAGAGGAGTGTCACACGGAGCACTGATTCTTCTCTCAGGTCACATGATCAGAGGTGATCCTGTGTTTCACATTCACTATTTTGTCAACAGTGGAGTCAACAGTGCAGCCTCAGACTCCCTAATCTGCAGGTGTATTTATTGCCTTGTTCATTTATCAGAGCAGGAACACTTATTAACTTATTAACTTCAGTGGAAGACTCAGCACTGAGTATGCTGCATGACATAAAGCACCATTGTTTTTATTTGTTTTTTATTTTGTTTTAATGGTACAGAGCTTGACTGTTTCAATATGTCACATTTTCCAACAGAGCACATTAAACATTGAATAATTTTATTAAAAATAGGATAATTGTCTCAACATTTGAAATAGGCTGTTTGAGGATGGATTAGAAAAAGGCAAAGGACATCAGCTATACATCAGCATTTGATTGGTCTGAATGTCTCAGCATTTTAATAAGTTGACCCTTTAGTTGGTTGCAATGATCTGCTCAATGGATTTAGCGGCTGGACTGTTTCCCGCTGCTGACGGATGGGGGACATTCAGATCAGTGTGATGAGAGAGTTTCGTGTGAGGTGGTGTACCAGGCAGGCCTGTCCTGGCGTGGACTCAGCCTGACATCTGAACTGATGTCTATGAACACCAGTTCATAGACACTACAGCAACGGCAGGTTTCATGTTCCTGAGAGCTAGATTTTGCAGGTTGAGCTCTTTCAGCAGATCTAGGGGGGCACAAATAGAAATGAGTTGCGATCTTCCGCAAGAGACTCAAAACCCACCCTTTCAGACTCCACTACCACTGAATTCTGTACATCTAGCCAATTGTCATCAGCACTGCCTAATTGTTCAATACTTTTTGTATATGTATACTTGTTTACTCCAAAAAAAAAAAAAGTACTAACCTTTTCCTTCCCAGTGTTACAGGTATGGTACGCAGCTGCCAACAACGATGTTTATCACTGTATTACTGCACTGATCTCTTGCGCGAACTATGATTGTTCTTACCATGTATTAATGCACATCCTGTAAGTTGCTCTGGATAAGAGTGTCTGCTAAATGCTTAAAATGCCAAATGTAGTTTAAGGTAGATTCTGCTCTGATATCAGGAAGTATTTCCTTTTCTACATAGAGAGTGTAGAAAAAATGCAATGTGTGGAACAGCTTGCCAGTTCATGTAGTGGGGGCAGAGACACTTGGGGTGATGAAGTCCAGGCTGGATATGAGACAGTACTGAATGCTCACTTGTCTGTGGGTAAATTACAAGCCTAGATGGGCTGCACGGCCTTTTCTTGTCATTAAATGAAAAGCATTTATGGAAAGGAAATTGCAATGAACAAGGCATGAATTTAACTTTAATTTAACTTCTAAATAGAGTTCCATGTAACCACTGCGAAACCACTCCAATTCACCAAATCGGGGTTAATTTTTAACGTATGAATCAATGATTTTTAGAATCAACAGGACTTTTGGTCACAACAGTGAATTTCTTTCCTTTTCCAAGCTAGAAGTGGCTGTAAATTGCACGTGAAGATTTGAGTGCTTTGTTTTGAGGATAAGCCCAACCAGTGTCACTCTGATGTATGTATTTGTTTGATAGCAGTATCTGTGTAGATTTATACAAGTTATCCAGGTTAAACCAATTGCTGAGGGAATCTGTAAGAAAGCTAATTTACCACATTCTCTTAATGACAATGGGGCTTTGAATGAGGAGTGCTCAAACCAGGAACAAGTATGCAGTTCAGGGCTATTTTTGGTGATGTAATTAGTGCAAGCAACCCATTCTGCCCTTCCAGTCAATGTTTCAGAGCTGGGCATCCCTCTCCTGTGAGGTCAATAATATTGTTTCATTGATTTAGCTGTGTGTGTGTGTGTGTGTGTGCCTATACATGCATAAGGGAGTGAGTAGTTGTATGTGTGCTTGTGTGTGTATGTGTCTTTAAGTGTTTTAGTGAATACGTATACATGCATAAGCGAAGGAGTAGTTGTGTGTGTGTGTGTGTGTGTGTGTGTGTGTGTGTGTGTGTGTGTGTGTGTTTGTACGTGTGTCTGTATGTGTTGTGTGTGTGTGTGTGCATGCATTAGAGGGTGTGTTTGTGTGTGTATGCATGTGTCTACATGGGTAGTTGTGCTGTGTTCTGTGCTTAGCAAGTCAGGTTGTCTTGGCGACTGTGGAGGCGGTGCCTGATAGGACGAAGGAGAAACTACCTGCTGTTCACAGGCCATTCATAATTTATCCCTGCTCCTGTCTCTGGCTGCAGTAATTCCTGGGTTCACATGCAACACTGTCAGCTATGACCAGCGCCCCTACCTTCCTGGTCATGGTGATTTGTCGTCATTGATCAATCTCCCTAAGATTCATTGAGATTTTGAATGCAAACACAACATGTAGTGATATACACATCTGAAGTCATAAAAAACATAAAAGGGTTTGGACGTGTTCAGGATGAATCCTAAATTCACAGAGCAGTGCCTTGGCTGATTTTGAAGCACAACCGAGAAAGCTGCAGGAATTTGTTGCAGGAATGTTTTGATGCCAGCGCCAGGCAGCTTAGCCCTGTTTTCTATTCATAAATTCATATGCCACACTATTGAGTGAAAGTACTGGGTGTACCAAGGAGGAGGATAGCTGGAATCAATATTTAATATAGGGAGGGAATGCACTCAGCAGCCATATCTATCTCTAAGTGGAGACAGCAGCATTTAAGCATAGACAGACAGCAGTCATTATATTCTATTTTTTTATTAATATTGCAAATGTTTATATCCAAGTAGTCCCTCTGTGAATTAGAAGGAAACAAACAAAACACAGACTCCAATTCAAAATATAAATAACCCTGAAAGAAACTCCAACAGTAATGACATTTCTTCCTACCCCCAAAAACCCTACCATAGAAGTCCATACAAGATGCATAAAGCCATAAAGCGCCTCAGAGTAGGAATGCTGATCTAGGATCAGTTTTCCCCTGTCCATATCCTAACCTTATCCATTATGAGCTAAAAGGCACACCTGATCCTAGGTCAGCACTCGTCCTGATAATAAAATAGCGGAGGGTAACACACACAGAGTTGCAGAACCACGCTGGTTTTATCAGGCAGGCCTGCAATGGGGGGAAACCATAGAGGGTGAAATGGCACAGAGAGGCAGAGGGGCTGTGCTTCTGGAGAGCCCAGAGACTGGGAGGGCAGAGGTGATCCCTGCCCAGTGGGCACTGGGGTACGGGGGGGGTACACAGCTGGTACAGTGACCACTGCTGCATATATGAGCATTCCACATGTGTTCCTGAGTGGATGTATGGTTCTGCTTTGGCGTATGTGTGTGTTTACCTGTATATTACAGACAAATGCATACTAATACTGGATCAAATACATATTTGAATTGCTTAAATTCTTTGGTGCTGGTAAAATTTGTAAAAGAAAAGCTCTGCGGATCGCTGAGAAGTTTCAAATAAACATGTTACTAACTATAGAGAAAATGTATTTTGTTTTTGGACATTGGTGACAATAGACATTTCTTTTAAAATTGTTAGCAATCTGAGTGATAATTTAAGGTCTGTTTAATTTGTTAGTACTTCTCTCAACTTCGCTGGTGCCTAATGGGTTCAAGTATTTCAAATAAAGCATTTGATCCAAGTCTGCATACGAATGTTTCTGACTGCATGTGTATTTCTGCATTGGTGTATGTGTGTGTGTGTGTGTGTGTGGATATTAGTGCTGGTTGTCCTGACTGTGGCGGTGGTCAGAGACAGTATTTACTAGGTAGTAAAGTTTGCTGGGTAGGTGAGCACAGCGGTGTTAAGCAACAGGCAATTTTTGCTATGCGCCGTGAGCTCAGTCTCTACAGCGCAGCAGTCCTGGGAGGGCGACCGTGTTTGAAGTCTCTATTTTGCTGTGTTTTGCTCTATTTTTCAGTAAATACTTTCCTACTGAGATCAGCACTGCTTTGATGTCTCACCTGTTCCTCTGTCCCCTGGGAATGCCGTCACAAAGCTCTTTATACCTGTCTCAACAGCAACACTCCAACAACACACCTCCTCTCTTTATCCCAAAATAGGTCTTGGATCTCAATCTCACCACCTGACTCCTGGCTACACCCCTGCTTCACTGTGACCTTGCATGCAATCCATGAACGTTAAAAAAACCTCTTAGAATATAAATGGAATCAGATTTCAGATGGAGTCAATGCACCAAAAATGTCACTCGGGACGCTAAACTGAAGGCAGGTGAGATTCTGTGGAAGATCAGAGGTAAACACAGCCCTCAAGTGTGAAGAAAGATATTTGTTGCTTCTCCCTGAGGTGGATCTCAAAATGTATGACGTTGTTTTATTTCAGAGACTATAATAGCATTGCAGTTGCATTGTCTTCTGTTCTCCAAGTGATTTTACTTCTTCATGAATATTTATCCCTCATAAGAAAGGACAGGGTCAGCCATAGTACTGCACCCCTGGAGCAGTTGGGGGTTTAGTGCCTTGCTCAAGGGCACTTTGGCAGTGAACTAGCATCCCTCTGGTTTCCAGTTCATTCTTTTTTTTGTTTGGCCTTCCTGGGATTCAAACCAACAACCCTCCGCTTACTAGCCCATGTCACTAACCACTGAGCCACTGCCGCCCCTATGGTATATCCATTAGGCTTTCACAGGCCAAAGTCTATCTGCATCAAAGTAGTGTGCTACAGCAGTGAAAAAGGCTAACAGGATGCTGGGATACATAGCAAAGAGAATTGAGTATAAATCAAAGGAGGTATATTGATGTTACATAATGCCTTTGTCAGACCTCACTTAGAATTCCGTGTGCAGTTCTGGGCACCACACTACAAGAAAGATATAGAAGCTCTTGAAAAAGTTCAAAGAAGGGCAACTAAATTGATACCTGGTATGAAAGGTAAACGTTATGAGGATAGACTTAAGGCACTCAATCGATTTAAGCTTAGCAAACGGAGACTTAGGGGGGGGATTTGATTGAGGTTTTTAAATTCCTAAAAGGGATTAACAAAGTGAACTACCAAAGATTTTTTAAGATAAGTGGGGTCAGCAGAACAAGAGGCCTGGAACAGCTTGCCAGGTCGGGTAGTAGAGGTAGAAACACTTGGGCTATTCAAGTCTAGGCTAGATGCAGTACTAGATACTCTTTAGATTAGGACATGACGAGCCTGGATGGGCTGAACGGCCCGTTCTCGTCATTATGTATTCTTATGTTCTTATGTTCACGAGAAAGACCTTCAGCTCCTCCGCAGACCATAAGGGTAGTAATATGATATTATCCCTGGCCCGGTGAAGCTCCTGGAAGGCAAGAGACACATCATTCCGTACGGCCTGTGCATACTTCCCCGCTGTGACAGTGCAACACAATCAAAGGCCGTTTGTTCCCCCTGTGTTTAAATGGAGGGTAAAATTGCTTCCTCTCAGCTGAGAGGCAGCAGTAAAATGGCTGATGGGTTCCGTTGCCGGGAGCCAAGATCAACGCTGTCAATGTTCTGTCAGGCTTACTGGGCTCTTAGGCCGCCGGGGTCTTTGCCACATGAAACCGGCGAGCGCGCCAGGTCGCGTGAATGACCCTCTGTGCGTCTGCTAGCGCCGGAACCCCGGGCCAACCGGCAGCGGAAAGTCCCGTTGGCGCGGCGCGTTAAAAACCAAACGCCTCTTTTCTCTCTCTCTGCGCCAGCGCGGCTGGCTCACTGAATCATTTGGGAGGGCGATGCTTGTGATTGAGCTTGTTTTCTTGGGGGGATAATGCGTGAGCTGGTGCAGTGGAAGATTTTGTAATAGAAAGTCTCCTGTACGTCTTTACAGCACATCACCCACCCACCACCCCTCTCCCACCCACCCACCACCACCTTAGGGCGGATGAATCTATTCCTGTTCATACGCAGCTCAGCAGTGGAACACTCTGTAGAGTGATAAGTATGGTGCGATATCCCAGTCTCCCCTCTATCCCCTCCTCCATAAACATCTCTCCATCATTCTGACTGCTGTCTGCCTCTTAGTGGGCCTTGAGCTTCTGGTCTCTGCCTGACTCATTCTCACACACACACATACACACGCTAATAAACACACACTCACACACTAATACACACTCATGCACACACACACACCTGCTAATACTCACACTCACACACACTCACACTAATACACACTCATGCACACACACACCTGCTAATACTCACACACACACACACACTCACACTAATACACACTCATGCACACACACATGCTAATACACACACTTACTTTACACACACACACACACGCTAATAAACACACACACACACACACTAATACACACTCTTGCACAAATCCTTACACACACACACACACACACAAAATAGCACACACTCTGTGCACTGACAGGAAACAAGAAACAAAAACAAAAACCCTAGCTTTATTGTTGTTATCAGTTTAAACAGAGAAACTCTCTTGTAATTATATGTAAACAAATGTAATTTATTGTTTCCCATCTTCAAATATGTGGGTGATATTTGCAGAATTGACTGTGACGTGGATCAAAGTTTGCCACCAGATTTGAAATGGAAGTGATCCGTACGCCGCCAGATTATCTTGCATCAAATGATGCATGAAACGGTCGGTTTAAGCGGTGTGTTTCCCCACCGCCATGTATTCCCAAGAGTCTGTTTTCCTACCGCTGAGCCGGTTCAGGCATCCTGCCAGACGGTCGCAAGCGGAGTGCTCGAGGGGCTAACGATCGCAGAAACAGAAACTGGGCCGACGAGGCGGTAGATCACACAGCCGCGATAACGGTGACATGCCGGACGTCTCCGCCCCGGGAGGAAGTAACCTCCACCTCCTACGCTGACGCAGCCAGTAGCTCTGGGCTGTCACAGTGCGCCGCGCTAAGGCACGGAAAACGCAACTCAGCGCTGCCTGGATGACTCTGCAGTGAGTTTACCGGCTTGTTTGGAGAGCTCAGAGTCACCCAGGCTGATCTCTGCTGCACCTGTTTAACCTCTCCCAGATCACCTTTTAGGTCCCGCTAAATTGCCCGCAGTGAAACTGAAAGGGAACGATGGCAATTGATGTAGTGAATTAAGAGAACCGTTGGAAATTAAAATAATACAGTGATCCTGTAGTGCCCAATCACACCGTTCTGTGTTTTTTGTTTTGTTTTGTTTGTCTGATTTTCATGAAATAAGAAGTTATTCCTCCTAAGGGGGGAGAGGGGGAGAAAAATAATTAAAATATGCATTTCGGAATTTTCAACAAAACATGTTACTGATCAAAAAATGTACAGTCATGTGAAAGACACAATTAAATTGTCACTAATCTGCAGGAATTGCAATGGGGTTTAAAGGGTTAATTAAAGGGCTGATGACAGTCCCACTCTCCCTTGATGACATCACCCCGTAGTGCAGCGCGCTCAGTGCACGCATTATCTTACCCAGATGCGCTGTCCCATCTGTGCCCCACCTGTCCCCTTCTCAAACGTTCCGCCCCCTCCCCCGGTGACGTCATGTGTGAAGTGGCAATTTTTCACTGGGGCGCGAAATGGGGCAGCGAGAGCACTTCCCTTCTGCCTCCTGGAACTATCCGTGGTGGCTTGGTGACAGCTGTCAGGGGAGGATCCTGGGGGCTTCTTCCCTTCGGCGCGTTAGCAGCTGCTACATACCTGGTGCTTGTGATTGAAATCGTCAGTCAGCTGGAAAAAAAACGCTTTGGAAAACGTCCACGTTCGGATGCGGCCACCCTTAGAGTTGCCCAGAAAGCCTCCGGTATCTTGGACATTGTTCCAACTCGTGCCCACAAACACATGAATCCTTTGAGGGGGAGTGCTTACTGATGGACGCGGGGGAGCAGAGGAATACCTCTGAACAGTTCCTGTACACAAACTAAATGAAATGCTTTTTGGAGAGATGCTTCACCAGGCCTGTGTTGGTACTCTTGCAGCCTGCTTCTTACTCTATTGTCCTCATGAAGTTCCATCCCAAAATCTGAGACAAAACAAGTAATTTTAGACTATCGGGAATATGCGTGTAAACTGTTTGTTCTGTTCTTAACTCCTCTTCCTTCCCTCTTCCCACCCAGCATGGTAAAAGCACAGATATCTCTGGACCCAGTGTGGGGGTATTTACGATCCCACAGGAACACTTTGTAACGTGGACAGGAGGGAGGATGGTCCTTGTTTTTGTTTGTCTCGCTCAATCGTGGGAAGCTCTGTGCGATCTGAGAGAGGCTGGAGAGAAACACGGACAGAAACCGTGCCAGTCCAAACAGGGCTGATTTAAAAAGGGCTGGCTGCTGATCACACAGTGCAGCACTGCTCTCAGAAACACCCCCTCCCCCCACCCTCACAGACCACATAAACACACACCCCCCACCCTCACAGACCACATAAACCCACACACCCCCACCCCCCAACCCATCCAGCAGACCACATAAACACACACATATACGCACACACACACACTCACGCAGACACACGATGCACGTGCACAGACTATTTTTGTAAGGGGTGGTGTTTGAGTGTTGGGTCTTGTGGGATTGTACAAGGTGGCTCCACAGTGAGAGTGTGTCTGGAGGGGGACCCAGGGGAAGAGAATGAGGAGACTGTGCCAGCACTCAGAGTGCGGCAGGTTAAAGGGTCAAAAGCTGGATTCCCCAAATCTACTTTTCGTCCTGAGTCGTTAAAACAACACCGATCGTGAGAAAAACATCTCCGGAGCGTATTTACACACATTGCTCCGGATGCTGGCAGCGGGGTCTTTCAACAGCGGAGGTCTTGTCTCACCCAGACTAAATCCAGGCTTTGAGATCACCGCCGAACCCCCAATCCCCCCTCCCGGACACTGCCATCAGAGCTCCGCTAATAGCAGCTCCTGTAATAGCAGCCAGCGGTGACCTGGCCAATCACAGCCCAGGACAGGGCTGCCAGGTGAGGCTGCCAGTCTGGGATCTGGGAACCAGAACAGACTAGTCTGGGGTTCCCAGCTCAGGCCCTGGGGAGCCATAGGGCACACCTTCAAATCAGCAACTGCCGTAGACCCAAGAAATCAGGTGAGGTGAGTTAACCGTTTTAATTGAAAACTTTTGGCTCAGCAGCTGTTTAATCCTGCCCCCCGGGGACTAGGGCCAGCCCCCTGCTCCATGAGTCACCTCCCCCGTCTCGTTAGTGGGAATATTTATGGATGGGAGAGTCGACTCCCCTAACGGATAACACTATGCACTGTAGGCATTAATCACCCGCAAGGTCGAGCCTCCGCTCTACAGCATTACAGCTTCCTGTCAATATACGCAAGAACACGTGGAGCACACGCCCACTCACTGCTCATGTGACTTACTGTACGTGACACACAGCTTAACTTTCAGGGCGGCCATGTGACTTCCTGCTCCTTCCGGGTCACATGACCTACCACTCCTATCTGGTCTCTAAAGGAATATTTCCTCTGAGTACTAAAGTGTTTTTTGTTATGACTGCAGTTTCCTAATGTGGCGTTCATGACACGACTGGTGTTTTAACTCGGCAATGTTTGTTATAAGCTATTTATGTATGCATGGTCTTCTCCATCTCTCTTTGGGATGGCAGATATGTCGTCCATCAAGTCTTTCTCCTTTTTAATTGTCTTGTCTTGCTCCAGGTCCCAATTGATTGATTTTCCCCAACTACTTTGATCAATAACTGTTCAATAATCAATAATCATCTGTTCATAGTAGCCAATTGCAGGGCACACATTTTTTAAAACATTTTTTACATACATTTAGGTTTATGAACAAGTGGAGGAATACAGGTAGCGTGGAATAGTGCTTGTTTAGTATCTGTGAAAAATATTGGGGAAGATTACTTGTACCTTGGCATCATTTTGATGTAGAAAATCTGATACACAAACAATTTGTAGGAATATTGATTTTTAGAGTATATGCTTTGTATATGTGAGTAACTTGGCTTTTTTGTTCTGTTGTAAATGTTTTTGTTAAGATAATATACACAGTGGGTTTTTGTTGAGATACGGTGGGTATAAAAAATTTCCCCCCTTTTTCACATTTTTTACATTATATTTTCTTACTTTGGGGAATCAAAATGGATTTCATTGGGATTTATTGCCACTGATCAACACAAAACTAAGCTTTTTCTTAATAAACACACAGAAATAAAAAACAGACAATAATTAATTCCATAAGTTTTCTCCCCCTTTGACTTAATACTTGGTAGAAGCACCTTCAGCTACAGCAGCTGTGAGTCTATTTGGGTAAGTCTCTACCAGCTAGACACTGCAATCTTCGCCCATTCTTCTTTACAAAATTGCTCAAGCTTTATTAGGTTGGATGGGGACCAGTGGCGAACGGCAATTTTCAAATCTTTCTGAGATTCTCAATGGGATTGAGGTCTGGGCTTTGACTGGGCCACTCCAGATCTTCCCACTTGGCCTCAGGGGAACAATATAAGAAGATTTAAAGACTCCGGAGCACCGTTAAATCCATCATCTCTCCATAAATTGGAGAGAATATGGCACAACTGTGAATTTGCCTAGATCAGGCCATCCTCCAAAACTGAGCGTCTGTGCAAGAAGGGCACTTGTTAGGGAGGCCACCAAGAGGTCTATGGCAACTCTTTAACAGTCTTCCATGGGACAACAGCCCGGGTGCTTCTCAAATCTGTGCTTTATGGAAAGGTAGCCAAAAGAAAACCATTGTTGAAGAAAATGCATGAAATCTTGCTTAGAGTTTGCCAGAAGGCCTGTGGGAGACTCTGAAGCCAAGTAGAGGAAAATTCTATGGTCTGATGAGACCAAGATTGAACGTTTTGGCGCTATGTTTGGTACAAACTTAGGACTGTACATTATCCCAAGAACACTACCCCTACTGTGAAACATGGTGGCAGGGGCCTAAGGCTAGGGGGCTGCTTCTCTGTCTCAGGGACTGGAAAACGTGTCAAAATAGAGGGCAAAATGGATAGAGCAAGATATAGACAAATCTACAAACCTGCTGAGACTGGACCGGACCAGAGTGGACCAGTATGACACAGCTGAAACGAGCATAAGTACACCACTTCAGGACCAAGAGGAAAACGAATTATTAAGCACTAGCAGATGTTTAATGATGAGTATCATACCGTACTGCAGTGACAGGAGAGGTCTACCAGTGGCAGTAGCCTGGAGCAGGGCCTGCTGTCTTCACATCACTGCAGAAACTGAAACCCTGGCTCAGGGTGCAGGGAGGGGAACTGGGCCCAGGTAAATATTGACATTGCAGTGCAAGGCATATGCTGGCCAAAACGGTGTGTGGATGTTTCCACTGCACCCCCTACACCCAGTAGAACAGAACCAGGGGGGGTTACTCTCTGTCCTCTGTAACTCTGTCCTCCCTAAAAAGTTCCCTTCTTGCACAGATGTTCAGTTTTAGAGGACGGCCTGTTCTAGGCAAATTCACAGTTTTGAATAGCCATATTCTCTCAATTTCTTTATGATGGACTTAACGGTGCTCAAATATTCAAAGTCTTTGAAATCTTCTTATATTCTTCCCCTGATGCCAAGTGGGAAGATCTGGAGTGGCCCAGTCAAAGCCCAGACCTCAATCCCATTGAGAATTTGTGGAAATATTGGAAAATTGCTGTTCACCCCCGGCCCCAGCCAACCTGATGGAGCTCGAGCAATTTTGTAAAGAAGAATGGGCAAAGATTGCAGTGTCCAGGTGTGCAAAGCTGGTAGAGGCTTACCCAAATAGCAGCTAAAGGTGTTTTTTTATTCGCCATTATAGAGTATTTTGTGTTGATCAATGGCAAGGAATCCCAATTAAATCCATTTTGAATCCAAAGAGTAAGAAAATAAAATGTGAAAAATGCCAAAGGGGGTGAATACTTATTATAACTAACTTATTGTAACTAACATGCACTGTGGGTTTTTGTTGAGATACCATACGCTTTGCGCCTGTGTTGAAATAACATACAGTAGGTTTTTGTTGAGATAACTAAAATGCGCTGTGAGCTTTTTTGTCGAAATACTGTGCGCTGTGGGTTTTTGTTGAGATAACATACGCCATGGGGTTTTCTTGACATAATTAACATACGCCATGGGCTTGTGTTGAAATAACATGTGCTGTGTGTTTTTGGAAGAGTCAGCGCAGTGAGTCAGCACGGCGCAGCTGGCACCCGCCCCTGACCGTGACTCCTCCAGCGGGGCACAACGTGACTCAGTCAGCAGAACGTGATGGCTCTCTGCCACAGTACGCACACGCTCAGGAAGAAGGGCTCAGGATGCGCCCGCAGCCAATCCCCTAGCCCTCCCTTTCCTCCAGAGCGCTCGAGGAGAGAAATGCTTTTAAAGATTATGTGCAATCACATTAGGCCTTTCAACATGTTTATTGCCACTGTAATATATTGCGAGTCGGAGGTCTTTTCCACAGCAGAGGTCACAATGAGAAAATGAGCCTGGGTGAGATGACATCACTCTCTGTGCTCCCCCCCCCCCCCCCGCATGCCCCAGGCCCTGAAGGAGACTGAGTGTGATTACTGCGAACGCTTGTAAGCATGAAGGGTCATTGGGAAAAACTTTGACATTTGTGGAGAAATTAGCATGTTTCTTTCGCTTAAGAGTGGTCCACCTTTCTTACGTCTTCTAGTTCTAGCCGTCAGTGTAGGTGGGCCTTAATTGTCTAACCCCCCAACCCCCTGGTCTGTTCAGGGGGGGGGAGGGTGGGGGTTGTGCAGTGGAAACATCCACACTCTGCCTCAGTTTTGGCTAGCATATCCCCAGCACTGCAAAGTCAACATTTACCTGGTACCTGGGCCCAGTCCCTCTCCCTGCACCCTGAGCCAGGGTTTGAGTTTCTGCAATGATGTGGAGACAGTAGGCCCTGCTTCAGGCTACTGCCCCCTGTGGACCTCTCCTGTCACTGCAGTACGGTATTATACTCATTGTTACGCATTTGATAGTGCTTAATGATGAGTTTTCCTCTTGGTCCAGAAGTGGTGTATTTGTGCCTGGTCTGGGCTGGTCCAGTCTCAGATTGAACCCAACCAAATCACATTGATGAATATCCTGGAGAGATATGTTATGTGCCACTATATCACTGATGCTTAAATATTTCATAATATTAAAAACAGGGCAAGTAGGCAGGTGTGGGTCAATTACGTATTTGGAATACTTTTCAAATTCTGGTATTTGGAAAACACTCCTGCTGTTCCCTGAGAATATTCAATGGAATGATTGCATGTTTTGTTGCTAACCAAAATATGCACTATGAAAATAAGGATTTTGTTCTGAATATTGATGAAAATAGTGTGTTTGTGTTTAAATAGTCTGCAGAAACTGTACTGCTGTCTAAAAGAGCATTTCAAAGAATCATTTGACCCAGGCCTGGTGATAAGTAAGAGTTTTAGTTTTCACATGCTTTAATGTGAGCACAGGGAACACAACCATCCTCTGAGAGGGCACAGGAAGGAAGTGGGCATAGTCTGCTGTGAACCGCGGATAGTGCCAGCTACCCCCTCCCAGCCCCCTGTCAACAAATGTCACTCTAACCGCTCCCCTCCCCCACCCTTTAGGAGGTACAAGTGGAGAGAGGTACACAGATGCAGATTAGAAATGAGTCCCACAAATGAATCAGCTGCAGGCATGAGAGCCTAATGAAAACGTCTTAATCTGCTGAATGAAAAGTGGCTATTTTATGGTACAGGGGCCTCATTTATAAAAAGTTGCGTAGAAACCATCCTATATTTGATCTAAGATCATTTCTGAAATGTGCGTAAGTGTGATTCAGAGAAACTGAACGTACGCCCAAAAAAACGTGCGTACGCCAGTCCCCCAGATGTGAAATCTATAAATCGCAAATGATCTTGAAATTGTGCGTAGCTGAATGGTTTTAGATCTCCGCCTTGTAAACGCCCCCTAATTAATATCATTAGCATATAAAGGAGCACGAATCAAAACAGAAATGTTCTACTTGATAATGGCGAGCTGCAAGAAAAAGAATTTTAGCGAGGCGGAAATCGAGGTCTTGTTGGCGGAGGTGCAGCTGTGTGCAGGGACGCTGTTTGGGAGCCTTTCCAATGGCTTTACCAGTACAACCAAGTACGTGGCCTGGCAGTCTGTAGCCCAGGCTGTGAACGGGGGGCAGCAAAGGTCCCTGAAGGACGTAAATCATTTTAAAACTGATTTAAAACTGAGGTCAAAATCTCTAATAACTCGTTCCCTTCTTATTGCGCGGTTGGCGATATCTTCGAGAAGCGAAGCCATTCTATTTTATAGCCTACAGATTGACCGAAGTGTTTTACACGCGTGGAACCATAATATGTATTAAATACATTTCAAGGATGTGTCAATTGTTCTAATTGGGGTAGTTTTGGAAAACCAATGTGTGTTTTTGTTTTGTTTTCCACAAGTAGCTTAGCTTATGTTGTTTTAATTTATTAATAAATGTATTGTGCAAACCATTACGTATAGCCTAAGCAATGTGTTCAATCTGGTAATACTACTACTACTACTACTACTACTAATAATAATAATAATAATAGGCAGCAGACGACATGTTGGCGCTGTTAGATTTCCGAATACATTTTACATTACATTTACATTTTAAGCATTTAGCAGATGCTCTTATCCAGAGCGACTTACAATATGTACATTAATACATGGTAGGAACAATCATAGTACGCGCAAGAGATCAGTGCAGTAATACAGCAATAAACCATTGCAGGCAGCTGCGTACCATACCTGTAACACTGGGAAGGAAAAGGTTAGTCAATTATTATTTTTTAATGGAGTAAGCAGGGGTATATAGTGTTGAGCAAGTAGGCAGTGGTGATGACAATTAGCTAGATGTACAGAATTCAGTGGTAGTGGAGTCTGAAAAGGTGGGTTTTGAGTCTCCCGCGGAAGATCGCAAGTGATTCCGCGGTCCTGACCGATTGCGGAAGATAATTTCACCAGCGAGGGGTCAGGACAGAGAAGAGACGAGACCGCGAATACCTGCAGTACTCCAACATTGCCACAAGGAAAAGTGCGTACGCCAGGTTGAAACCTGACGTGGAGGTAAGTACTTTCCACGTCAAAGACCGTTTTTATAAATCTGAACTTTGACGTGGATTTGAGCGCACGCACGTTCTAAGATCAAATTTGTGCGTAATAAATGAGGCCCCAGGGGCCTCATTTATAAAAAGTTGCGTAGAAACCATCCTATATTTGATCTAAGATCATTTCTGAAATGTGCGTAAGTGTGATTCAGAGAAACTGAACGTACGCCCAAAAAACGTGCGTACGCCAGTCCCCCAGATGTGAAATCTATAAATCGCAAATGATCTTGAAATTGTGCGTAGCTGAATGGTTTTAGATCTCCGCCTTGTAAACGCCCCCTAATTAATATCATTAGCATATAAAGGAGCACGAATCAAAACAGAAATTTTCTACTTGATAATGGCGAGCTGCAAGAAAAATAATTTTAGCGAGGCGTAAATCGAGGTCTTGTTGGCGGAGAGTGCAGCTGCATGCAGGGACGCTGTTTGGGAGCCTTTCCAATGGCTTTACCAGTACAACCAAGTACGTGGCCTGGCAGTCTGTAGCCCAGGCTGTGAACGGGGGGCAGCAAAGGTCCCTGAAGGACGTAAATAATTTTAAAACTGATTTAAAACTGAGGTCAAAATCTCTAATAACTCGTTCCCTTCTTATTGCGCGGTTGGCGATATCTTCGAGAAGCGAAGCCATTCTATTTTATAGCCTACAGATTGACCGAAGTGTTTTACACGCGTGGAACCATAATATGTATTAAATACATTTCAAGGATGTGTCAATTATGCTAATTGGGGTAGTTTTGGAAAACCAATGTGTGTTTTTGTTTTGTTTTCCACAAGTAGCTTAGCTTATGTTGTTTTAATTTATTAATAAATGTATTGTGCAAACCATTACGTATAGCCTAAGCAATGTGTTCAATCTGGTAATACTACTACTACTACTACTACTACTACTACTACTACTAATAATAATAATAATAGGCAGCAGACGACATGTTGGCGCTGTTAGATTTCCGAATACATTTTACATTACATTTACATTTTAAGCATTTAGCAGATGCTCTTATCCAGAGCGACTTACAATATGTACATTAATACATGGTAGGAACAATCATAGTACGCGCAAGAGATCAGTGCAGTAATACAGCAATAAACCATTGCAGGCAGCTGCGTACCATACCTGTAACACTGGGAAGGAAAAGGTTAGTCAATTCTTATTTTTTAATGGAGTAAGCAGGGGTATATAGTGTTGAGCAAGTAGGCAGTGGTGATGACAGTTAGCTAGATGTACAGAATTCAGTGGTAGTGGAGTCTGAAAAGGTGGGTTTTGAGTCTCTCGCGGAAGATCGCAAGTGATTCCGCGGTACTGACCGATTGCGGAAGATAATTTCACCAGCGAGGGGTCAGGACAGAGAAGAGACGAGACCGCGAATACCTGCAGTACTCAAACATTGCCACAAGGAAAAGTGCGTACGCCAGGTTGAAACCTGACGTGGAGGTAAGTACTTTTCCACGTCAAAGACCGTTTTTATAAATCTGAACTTTGACGTGGATTTGAGCGTACGCACGTTCTAAGATCAAATTTGTGCGTAAGTACGTTTTATAAATGAGGCCCCAGGTCTCTTACAATGGTAAAACGAACACAGTCAGAGATGAATAGCAGTGGACACAAGTATGGATGAAAACAGGCTTCTCAAATGTAATGACAGTCATAGAAATTGAATATATAATTGAAGGCTTTCATTAGAAATGTAATAGTAGTAATAATAATAATAATAATAATAATAGACTGCATTTTTTTGTGATACTCGAAGCGCTTTACAGTGAAGGGGGAAAACACTATAAACCACTATCAATGTGTAGCTTCCACTTGGGTGAGGTATGGCAGCGATTGTGCACCGCACATCAGCGGAAGTGGAGAGGGAGGGAACTATTGAGGCAATTAAACTCATTTAACTGTATTTGCAGGGTGTCGGCGTGCCATCCTTGTTGCTGAATGAAAGGTTCGCACGGCGCTCGCCTGCCAACACGTGACACAGCGACCCAGTAAATCAATGGCTTTTTCTCATGTGAAACCCGCTGGCACACAGTCCTGTAAGAATACGGTGCACAATGTGTCCGTTTGAAGCTCATTCCCTGCTGGGTGTGAGAGAGAGTATTAGATGTGAACATTTGTCCTTGGGGCTAAGGAGGCTTTCAGCTTAGCTGCTGAGTGCCTGGTGATTCACAAGAAATAAGGTGGTGGGGGGAGGGGGACACACACAAAAACCAGCAGATTTCTTTCCTGGTATGAGGCACTTCAGTTCTGCTCTACTGTGGCCATGGACCTTCTCTACTTGTGTTTCTCTTTCTGTGCTGAGAGGGTTATTTGTGACGTATGCTTGCGGTGAACTTCCTGTTAACTGTGGTTACCCTGCACTTTGTTTCTATTTGAGAATGTGGCAGTCTATTCATAATTCTGAGTCAAATCCATGGGTGGCTGATACAGTGACTGAGTTATTTATAGTATGTGAGAGTGAGTGTATGTCTGAATCTGTGTGTGTGTGTGTAATCTGTATCTCTCTCTCTCTCTCTCTCTCTCTGTATATGCATATGTACACACAAGTCCAGTTGTTTTGACTTCTGATCATAGCTGAGGTTAGAAACCTTTTTTAACAAAACTTTGGAAAAGGGTAAAGGTGGTAGTAGAGTTTTTAAAAATCTGAATATAACTTGCTGCTTATTATGATATCAAATATATTGGTATGCATTTCTGTGCCTGTTCATTTATAACACAGTTTATCATCCTTGCTAACAACGGTAGTTTTTCAGAATGGTCCATGGCTTACATTTGCTGTTCAAATGTATCAGGTGAGATATATGATTGTTTAAATTGCATATCTCATATAGCACACATAATAATATATAATTTGGCTCATCCTTATGGACACTATCCAAATAAGTTTCTCCAAGGGGAAAATGTTATGAATTTTGTGTGACTCAAGCTCAAGACCAATGATGAATCCAACTGACTGAGAATACCCATCGTGTCCATTTGCACTAAAACAGTGACATACAGGTAGTGAACAAAACAAACTGGAAACACCTGGGTAAATGAGGGGCAATAAGTATATGCAAAGCAGAGGCTACCACACAGGTGTGGCTCATCCATTAATTAAGCAAATAACATCCCAGCATGCATTGGGTATAAAAATGCTAGATAGGCTTGGTTGCTTATAATTATGGCTGCAAGAGGAGGTCACAGTGACTTTGACAGGGGGGGTGCTTGTTGGGGTGTATTTGCCAGGAGCTTCAGTGACCCAGACAGCTCAACTTGTTGATGTTTCACGAGCAACAGTGTCATGGAGCAAGAGGCATAAGCCCATAGTCCACGATCAGGTCATGCGTACATTAATTCAAAGAGCAAAACCACACAGGTAAGCAGATTAATTGACAGAAAATCTCAACCTGGGGCCAGTTTAATCAAAAATAGTGGTGGCCCAGCACTCTTAAGTGACTTTACATTAATGTTTCCATTGTTTTAGTTCACTACCTGTACCTCGCTGTTGCGTGACACAGAGGCCGGCCGCCGTTATACTGGTCGTGTGGAGTTTCTATTTCAGACTTTCCAAAACAGCAGCGATCGGGTGGTATTTTGGAAACACGCTCCTCTTAATTTCACCTCCCGGGGCTCTGTGCATGACTGGGAGCAAACAGCCGGGCAGCATGCAGCTCACACTCGGATAAACTATGATTGTTCCTACCATGTATTAATGCACATCTTGTACGCACAGCTCAAGGTTCAGAAGTGTGCGAGATCAAACCAAATAAGAGGAGGGTTGATGTTGTATTTGAGTCAGGGGGCACCAGCATTTAACAAAAAACAAACAGCCAAATTTGTCATCAAAGCCCCAGAATTTTCAAAACTGTGGATTTTATTGATATGCATGAGATTTACATTTACATTTTTACATTTTGGGCATTTGGCAGATGCTCTTATCCAGAGCGACTTACAAGATGTGCATTAATACATGGTAAAATCAATAATATATTATGAGAGATACAGTAAGTCCATATCCATAGAGATCTTATGACCTGGGCGTGTGAGCAAGAGATTGGCCCAATGCGTGAGTCTCATACATGATGCACGAGATTGGAAGTCGAAGCATCTTGCGCCCTTACCTGCTTTAAAGAGTACATTCCAAATATAATTTTGGAAATGCATCTATTCCGCAAAGCCTCATTGGAGTGAGTTATGAGTTTTGCAACGGACCCAGGTCATGATTGTGCTGGTTAACGGTGGCCATGTTTTTGCAACAGACCCTTCGATTGAACAGAACCGCCTAGATAAAATCGGTCAAATCATGTGATTGTTCAGTCGCATATTGGGATGGGATGGTAGCAGGACGATCTCATTGTGATGATCTCATGTCATGTGCTACCGTTCATTTATTCAAGGTGTTTTTTTTAACTGGAGAAGGGCTTTATAAAGTGAAGAGGATTCAAAGCTGACATAGGTGTAATGCAAAACAATGCTAAGACATGGGACCTGACAGTTCTAAAGGTTGATCTCAAAACTATACCATCTGCAGATAGCACCAGTCAAGCCTTATCAATTATAGCCTAAACTCTTGATTGGTTGTATGGATCAATGAATACAAAAGTGCCGCATGAATTTAAACTGCAATAGAAGAGACACTGATGTGGGACTCTGGTTCCTCTCTCAGTCCTGCAGTCATATTTCCCATCTGTGTGCCCAAATGGCCCCTTGCCCAGCACCCAGGGCTGTGGGACAATGCCGCTTTTCTTCCCTCTGGTGACTTTCTGTGGTCCCCAACCTCAGATTGGTGAGCGCTCTTTTGGCTCGCAGTGAGAAACCACACTGTTTTTACACTCCAGAGCGCTTTCATATCGGCTAATGAATGTCATTCATGCATTCATCGCAGTTCATCTTCCTATAAAAGCTCAAGTTGAAATCCAGACTGGATGTATTATGACTTTTCTTCTTCTTTTTTTAAAACCGTTTAACGTTTAACATAACTGTCAAATGGTCATTAATATCAGTGTTAGGAATAATTGGCTTATGCTAACGCATGACCAAACAGATAAAATGTACACAACATGTGTGGTGTTTTCATGCAGTCCCTGGTTCACAGTTGCATTTGCAGTGCCAATTTCCTGTGTATTGTCTTTGCGGTGTGAGATTTATTTTGGACACAAGGAAATGCAAGGTGTGGATACTGGGGTGGCCACGCCTCTTTCTGTAGTGCCGTGAGGCCATTGTTCCTGCATGCTGAATACAACCATCGTTATGCCACAACACACCACACCACACCATACTCTGGCATTTACACTGACAAAACTACTGAGACAAACTGAAATGGACAACCATATGCACACACAAACGGGAAATTATACAGACACACACACACCACACATGCATACATGCAAACATATACTGACAAACATACACAGATATAGACAATGACACAGTCACTCAAAAACCCCACTTACACACACACACACACATGCAGGAACAATGATAGACACACAAAACAATGATCAATGATAGACACAGACAACACACACATACATACACACATTGCAGACAGACACATGGCAGGAATACACACACATACAAATAATAATAGACATAAATACAGTCATAACTACACACATATTATGAGTATTAATTAATGTAATTTAGGAAATTAGTTATTTTCACTTCACAGCTGATTCAAAAGACCACACTTCCATAATTATGTGGTTTTTCTCATCTCAACTGTTTACCAACATGACTGTTTGCTTCAAATTTGCATGCATCAACTTCACAAGTACATGTAAAAACTGTGGCAGGACACTAACCACGGTTGGGAATTACCAGCCAAATCAACAGATAGGGTAGAACAGGAATATGACAGGGGTTCAAATCTACCACACTGATCCAACGTATTAATTTAAGGACAGAAAAATGACTTTGGGGAAGTTACACCACCAATGTAATGCCAGTATACATTGGAGTATTAGAGTTGTGAGTTTTAATTGGGTGGCAGTGTAATGTAATGGTTCGGGAACTGGACATGTAAGAGGTTGCTGGTTCGATTCCCAGGTGGAGCGCTGCCATTGTACCCTTGAGATAAGGTACTTAACCTGAATTGCTTCAAGAAAATATCCAGCTGTATAAATGGATTGTATGTAAAGAAATGTAAACTGTGTAAGTCACTCTGGATAAAAGTGAAAATGCAAAATGTAAATGTAATATAATCAAACAATGTGTTCTGCCATCTATTTTCCATTTGTTCTGCTTTGCCAGATATGTCACGCTAGAGCGGGCAACTCTGGGAAGTAACTCCATAGACAGTATCTCACGGATTTAATGGTAGAGAAAGGTCACTCTGTACTCCTGGCTCTAAACACCTATTATCTGTACAATAGTCGCTGTGATTGCAGGTGATTGTGTTACAGGGCCAGAATACGGTGACTCATTCAATACTGTAAAACCATGTGTGCGTGTTCGCGGTGTAGCGTTTTGTCGTCGGGGTAATAATAACATGCGCTTTTGTCTGAATGTATTGTTTGAAACAGCAGAGGCCTTAAAATCGTTTCCTTCCTGCGTAGAACGGAAAGTAAAAGTGCCCAGCGGGATCAGGATTTAAATATAGGGCATGAAGCACACGGGAGAGTGCAAATTAAATCAAACGTAATGTTTCAATGTGTCGCATCACGTTGCCTTCGCCACCGCAGTGACGCTATAGGACTGACGGAGGGTAAACGCCACAGCCAGACTTCTAGAGCCTCTGCCCAAACATTTCACACCGTTCCCTGAAAACCTGCTAAACCTCTATGACTGAATTTTACACCTGTGTACTACGGCCTAAAACCACCACGATACCTGCATCACGCTATCTCATTATCTCAGACAACGCCCTTTCTACGCACCTATACCTTACAACCCCAAAAGGCCACCACGTCTGCTGCTTACCTTAATAGACTGACCTTCACACCTGTGCCTTAGATCCTAAAATGACTACCTGCAACACACCAACCTGACACAATGCTGTCCCTACACCCTACAACCCCAAAAAGGCCACTACACCTGTTGGGCGACACATTTATTTTTTACATTGACATTTTAGGCATTTAGCAGACGCTCTTATCCAGAGCGACTTACAGTTGACATTTTTTATTTTACATGGAACCCATTTATACAGCTGGATATTTTACTGAAGCAATTCAGGTTAAGTACCTTGCTCAAGGGTACAACGGCAGTGTCCCCACCTGGGAATCGAACCAGCAACCTCTCAGTTACAAGTCCAGTTCCCTAACCATTACACTACACTGCCTGACACTCCAAGACTCTGATGCCTCCACACTTACACTCTAACATACGCCATTTAGCAGACGCTTTTATCCAAAGCGACTTACAGTAGTGAATGCATACATTTTTCAGTATATGTGGCCCTAGTGGGGATTGAACCCACAACCTAAGCGTTGCCAACGCGGTGCTCTACCAACTGAGCCACAGAGAACCACTCTACAGCACAGACCAATTGCTGTCAGCACAGTTTCACTCACACCCCAAAGTGACCATCACTGCACCACCTGCGTGCCATACCCTAAAGCCACCTCCGTAGCAGCAGCTTTTAAAATACTTAAACTTCAAAAGCAAGCCTTCGAACTGCAGTGCTTCTCCTACTTTGATACACACCATAGCATTGTCTCCTACAATCATTTACTGCTCTCCCATTGCCAAATATCTTACGTGTTTGTGTGACACAACGGGACTGTTGATAAGGACAAAAGCCTGTTTGTGATGTGTCTGAAATGCTTTTGGATAAGAGCCGAAACGTCCCCCGATCCAAGTAAACAAGCCCTGCTATACGTGCACGCGCTAATATCGCCCCCTGTTGGATATACTAGGACCCACAGGCATTGGATGCATTAACCATACAAGAGAGAACTAAAGGTATTTTCCTGCTGCTATGCTTCAGAAAAAGATGCATTGGCTCGTAAAATTGCTAAAAGCTACAGGGATGCCCCCACTCAAATAAAAAAGATTCAATCATAATAAATCTTTTTATTATTTTTCTCTTGTGGCTGACATGTTTTGCCCAATGCAGTCTTGTTTGTTTTTTGTTTTTGTCAACCATACAAAATGCAATGTTGGTAAAAGGGATTTCACAATTGCCAATGATGCAATTACTGTGAATGTGAATGTATGAAAACCATTATTCTTTTGCAAAATATGTTGAATGGATCTCTAACTGCTGTTTTTAATATGGACATAAATCTTTGGACAACTCTTGTGCAACATTCAAAACAATGGAATGCTGACAATTATATCATTCTAAAAACCCTACCAGACTGCAGTTTACATGGAATCTCTGCTAAATTGTGGAGTGTGCACACATTCTTACCACTCTTTGTCAGATCATACCATATGAATCCAGCCATACTATAAAGTACCATACATAGCACCAAACCTAACTGTAAATGTATTAATTCTACCCACAACAGTACTAATGGTAACACCATACACTGCTATACATAATATGTATTTCACAAAACAAACACCTTGATATATAGTATTTCACCATACCTAGCTATCATACCAAACCTAACCACCTAGACCACTTTATTCAACTATAACAAGTATCGCCTTTGTCATCATAGATATTTAATAAGCTCCACTAAAATGAATGAGCCCTACCATATTATAATACATTTTGTTTGCACAGTACACAAAACGTTCATGTTCTCCGTTCTTTTGACATTGTATCTTCAGTTTTCACAAATTTGCATCTAACCAGATATGAGATATTCTCTTAATCTGTTTATACTGTGTAAGGCAAGCCATCATCAACATGTATTTATTGGAACTGAAATGCTTCCCAATATTCAATACCCTATACCAGGGTGTCCAATCTTATCAAAAATGGGCCAGTGTGATTGCAGGCTTTTGTTCTAACTCAGCACTACACTACTTTTAGTGCTGGGCTAGAACAAAAACCTGCACCCACACTGGCCCTTCTCAGATAAGACTGTACACCCCTGCCCTGTACAATTGCTTCAGTTCTAAAAGTGAGTCAAATATTTGTTTCTCTTGTTTGTACTACTCTTTAAAATAGCAATGTGTTACTCCTTTGGTGCTTGACAATCATTTTCATTTCTCAGTAGCCTTTTGCTTTGTCCCCCTACTGTCAAAACCTAGTTGGTGCGACTGAATTTAAAAATGCCTGCTGTTTTAATGCATCTTCATATCCATGAAACATTTCTCTAACAATGTGTTCAAACTTACGGTGAGGTTGACTGGTGGCAGTGTAGTATAATTGTTAAGGAACTGGGCTTGTAATGCATAAGGTTGCAGGTTCAATTCCCAGGTAGGGCACTGCCGTTGTGCCCTTGAACAAGGTACCATAAATATCCAGCTGTATAAATGGATTGCATGTAAACTGTGTAAGTCGCTCTGGATAAGAGTGTCTCCTAAATGCCTGTAATCTAATGAATCAGCAGTGTAGTCGCCAAAGGTACAAAACATCACATGTCCATAATCATCACTGCACTGCACTGCATTACATGACATCATTTTAGCAGAGGCTCTTATGCAGAGGAACCTGCAATGCAGGAGAACATTAGTGCATCCACATGAGTTATATGAGTGACAATGACATAAACCTGGCTAACAACGCTCCCAGACCATCAAGTGTGTGTGCAACATAAATAAAGCATGAATGTAAGTTAAGTATGCCAACCTAGAACCATGCCACAAATCATAAACGCATCAAATATCATAAATAGATGTATATAAATAACTCGCCTAATTAATTAAATGGAGGTTGCCAGGGGGTAGGGGAGCTAAGATGCAGCCTGAAGAGTTGAGTCTTCAGTCCGTATCGGACAATGGCCAGCGATTCTGCTACAGGGGTGTATCGCCATGTTGCTCCTGCCACGTTTATCAGTGAGCACAGCCAAGCCACCTGCACTTAAGGGATTAACTTCAAATGCAGACAGATGCTCAAAGTTATTCTCTGCGCAGGAGGAAATGTATTCTGTGTAATCAGTAATAATTGCAGCTGGAAACTGAATCAAAGCACAATCAAATTCTCAAAATGAAAGCTTTCCAAAACACAGATTAAAACCATGCCTGTAAATCCCACTTGCCCTTGACAAGGGCGAGCAATAACTGCCCAATCCAAACACAGAGTCACCTCCGTATACAGAGCTCCCCATACAGGCAAACGGCAGGTGAACTTGACTCATTACATTGAACTGTCAGGCTGTCATTTGTCGCCTTCAGCTACTTGCTTCATATGAATGTTTGATTTTTTTCAAAAAAATTTGCATGGCTGATGAAGATTGCTCACAACAAAAAAGAGGAAAACGTTCTTCTGCCAACATCAGAGAGAAGCTTAGGCCTAGATTCGCGAAATGAGACTCATTTTGGCAAGAGATTCCAATTCCTTCAAACTCCACTTCAGTGGCATTGCATCTTACTTAGCGGCGCCAAGAAAATTTTGTTGCACATCTGTTTTGTTCGTCTTCCAGCCTTTGAATCGAAGGCCGTGAGACACAGGGCTACATCTTTCTGAGTCTCACCCCTTCCCTTCTGTGTCAGAGAGATTAGTCCAGGAAAACAAGAGGAGAAACACAGGAGTCAGCAATGTGATTGTAAAATGCTGTCATTGAACTAGCATGTGATGTGAAGCAAGGAGCTTGATCCCTTATTGACTTCCGCACAAGTGAATCACATGCGCTTCTGTTTTGACATTTCACATGTGACTCACACGTATACCACATGTACACATAATGCCACACGTTGTCACATTTAATTCCCATGTGCATGTCACATGTGAAATTCATGTGATTTCTTTCGGTAAGGGACACAATGAAGCATTCGTTTTACATTAGCCTCAGGGGCTACTTGCGTGATGCAGACTGAAAACCCTACTTTTACGAGTTGGACCTACATTTTGATGCGTGTTACTACGCAGTATTTTGTGTCATCAAAGGTGCACACTTGACTCTCCATTCACTGATGACCTTTTTCGCCAAATTATCATATAAAGCTTACAGTAGCATTACCAGCACACTGATATTCCAAGACTTGATATTAAGTGACAGCATGCTTAGGAGTTGGCAAGAAAGACTGAAGTATTTTCACCTGCTGTAAGCTTGCCTCTGACTCTCCAGGATGAACACATTTGCAAGTATTTTTCAAGGCCTGTGGGAACCCTGCCCACCACTGGATTTGCGATGACCAGATTCTTGAATTCACAGACAACTGGATTGTGGAATTGACAGCAGTGTTCCAAACGGTAACATTCCCTTTGTTGCTGAAGCTCTGTTTACACGCCTATTAACAACCGAACATATGTAGTGAACGCATTAAATGCTAGTATTTATTTTATTCGATTTTATTGTTTTTAGCTTCGCCAAAAATATTCTGTCATTTAAACCCTTTAACACTGATTTTGAATACATAAATTTGGTATGCCTTTTAATTGGAGCACAGTGCTACAATGCTGACAAGCAGAAGGTCGGTAACGTCTCTCGCACCACCCTTAATATCACTGAACATTGGTCAAAATAACACGTCATCTTCAGACATGACTGAAATGACTGCAGAGTGGCCTTGGCTTGAAGAGATGTGTTCTAAGAGGCTGCCGAGCTGGAGGTAGAGGTGGGGTTTTTAGGGGCAGTGTTGATCTGGTGTGGAATCCTCACCACGCCCTCACCAACTGTGCCTGGCAGTCCCACAGAGTGGAAGGTAGTCGGTCGTAGTGTATCGGCGACAGTTGGTGGAGGAAGAGAGGGAGGGTAACCGTTGGTAGGGTTGTCCCTGTTTCATTTTACATTTAAGGAATTGAGCAGACGCTCGTACCCAGAGCTCGAACACAGCTTACGTTGACCACACATGCTTATGTGTTCAGGGGGGGGGGATGCTTGAAACGGACTGAATGTGGCAACCCTTGTTTTGTTTTTAAAGACCAGCAGACTGAACTACCTTTCCATGTCCGTGTGATGATTGGCCAGCCTCACAGAAACCATGCCAGCGTGCGTCTGCTACACATCCAAGTAAAATATGCAAGCTTTTTTCAGCAGAATGCAGTAATTTGAACATTTGAACATATACTTATCTGCATTCTTATCAGTACAAATTAAAATTTGTAATAAATACAGGACATTTATATGAAAAAATGTATGCTTCCTTCGACGCATTATTCACAAATAAGAGCAGCACATTGTGGTTAGTGCAGATTGCATGGGTTGTAGATACAGGTTTCCTTTGGCAGTATTTTATCCTACGTAGTTTCTACAGAATATCTGGATGTTTATTCAGTCATTTGTTTGGCAGAAAAATAGTATACTTGGCTCAATACATTGCTGTAGTGTTTGCAGAAGTACAGTCAGCATAAGAATCTTAAGCCTGTTCAATTTTAATTCAATGTTGTTACACAAAGTAACCAGCAGAGAGAGCAGAGTTACTACATTTCACATACAGTGATACCTCCTAACGCTCCATGGCGTGCATGTCAACGTTTTCATCAATCCATCACAATCTATACCTTCACTTTGCTTTGAGACTCCTGAGTGGAACACCATTCCATTGGTATGCCTTAACATCGACATAAAGAAGTGATCAGAGTCCAAGAGTATTTAAGTCAGGGGTGTCCAGTCTTATCGGACAAGGGCCAGTGTGGGTGCAGGCTTTTGCTCTAGCCCAGCACTACAAACACCCAATTCAACTAATTATCTAGCCATGGCCAAGGCACTGATTAGTTTAATCAGTGGTTTTAGTACTGGGCTACAACAAACATATTTTGGGATAAGATTGGACACCCCTGATTTAAGTCATGACAATTTAAAGAAAAAGCATCAAAATACATGTTTTAATGAATGTGTTCACACTTTAAGCAGGGCCTGACGCTTATTTTGAAATGTGGTTGCCCGATCAGGCTACTTGATTAAATGTTCCTAACAAACAACACGGAGACTTGATTAACAACAAACAACTGAATTGAAAGTTTAATGAAAATATGTGCCTTCTGGATTTCATCCTGCATTCTCCATCCATCCATCCATCCATTGTCTAAGCCGCTTATTCCTGGTCAGGGTCGCGGGGGGGTGCTGGAGCCTATCCCAGCATGCGTTCCGGGCGAGAGGCAGGAATACACCCTGGACAGGTCGCCAATCCATCACAGGGCACACACACCATTCACTCACACACTCATACCTACGGGCAATTTAGACTCTCCAATTAGCCTAACGTGCATGTCTTTGGACTGTGGGAGGAAACCGGAGTACCCGGAGGAAACCCACGCGGACACGGGGAGAACATGCAAACTCCGCACAGAAAGGCCCCCGGCCTGGATTCGAACCCGAGACCTTCTTGCTGTGAGGCGACAGTGCTATCCACTGCACCACCGTGCCGCCATCCTGCATTCTTTTAGAAAAAATATTTCATTGTTAACTGTCAGTAGAACTAGTAGTTCTGAAAACATTGTATTGTTAAGTGGCAACAGACCTTGTAGTGCTGAAAACAATTAATGTTTAACTGGCAGTAGAACTAGCCCAGTATTGATGAAAACTGACTTCTTGGACTACACATACTTCTGTAACGAAACAAGAAAAACAGTTTTAAACATTTTAAAGATTTTAATGAAGTGGACCCAATCACTAACGCAACGTGACAGAGAACACCCACGGATCAACTCTATGCAGAGGTAGGTAGGTAGCACCAGTGTCCGTTGGTTAATCATTTTCATGGTAAACTGAAACCGCCAAGCTTTTAAATTTTTTGGACTGTTCAAATTTGAACAAAGTGTGGCAACTATTAATTGCTCAGATTAACTATTGGGTGCTGCTTTTCTCGCCGTTAGTTGTAACCTTATTTATTTTTTATACGAGATATGCCTAACGTAAACCACAGATGTGCAAGGAAATAGCATTCCTAATGTGAATCTTTAATGCTGTTCTTATTTATATTGATGACAACCATGCTAAGTAAATGAATAAATAAGGTAAAGTGTTAGGCCGACCGGGCAACCGTGCAGCAAAGAATGGAAACCAAAATTTCTAATTTGCGACTGATTGGTAGCCTCGGGCTACCGTTAATGTCGAGGCATACCTTTAAGGATGAGATCCGCTGAGGTTACAGCCAATTAATGCACACACACAAAAAAATCATATTTATTTATTTTAATGGTATGCAACATTTAGATAAATAAGTAGAGACAAAATCCTTGCAATCCTTTCTAGATTGATTATATAACTGTCTCCAGCTGAGAATGCTTGTTATGTTCCCACACACCTTTGTGTTAAATGTCCACTGCAATTTAGCCTATAGAGGGTGTTTGATAAAAGTGCCATTTTATTGAAATGGCCTCCCTCAACCACAGGGAGGTCATTTTAAGGAGGGGGGGGGGGTTGGGGACCCCTGACTTAAGAGTTCAATGTACCGCTTCATGCTGAATAGCATGAATAACATGAATCATTCAGAGCAATCTGCAGATTCCTGCAGGCATTTTCATTTGAACAGATCAATTTAAACACATTGTTGCATTATTTCTGCACAGCATGGATGGCTGGTCCAGATTACATGGTGAAGCCTGTGAAGTTCAGTTAGCTTGTAAGTATGAAATTAATTTTTTATGTTATTGGCTAAAATGCAGGCGCTGGAGAATACGATCCTCTGGAAGATTATGAATGTAAATAATTTGCGCTGGAGCTGTAAAATGCCTTACGTGCGATCAGTAATGAATGCCAGCCTCAACGTACATTAATTGCAACTTTCAGTAGATATTCAGTGATTATTATATATAAGATGTATATATAAGATATATTATACTTTATAAGATGAAAGGCATAGTCAATGCATTGTCCCCTATTTACATTTTAGATGAGGACAAGAGATTGTTGCGCTGATATTGATGTTCAGCCCCAAAGAGTCTAAATAAATCACCTTTAATGTAGCAATATATCTGAAATATCTGCCACACTTCAAACAAATCACATTTCAAAATGCAATAATAAATTCCCAATTAAATAAACTATTAATAATTCACTGATATTTTAGCACGTTACAGGTTATTGTAAATTGGGGTATAAGTACACAATACTGTACACAGCACTGCAAGTGTTAGATTCTAATATACATTGCTGTACCAACATAAAATGTTGACTTTATCAGCTATTACTACATTTACATTTACATTTTAAGCATTTAGCAGACGGTCTTATCCAGAGCGACTTACAAGATGTGCATTAATACATGGTAGGCACAAATAGTTTGCGCACAAGATCAGTGCAGTAATACAGCGATAGACATCATTGTAGGCAGCTGCATACCATACCTGTAACACTGGGAAAGAAAAGGTTAGTAATTTTTTTTTTTGTTTAAAAATATATATATATTAAATGAGTAGGCAGGGATACATATACAAGAAGTGTTGAGCAAGTAGGCAGTGGTGATGGCAATTGGGTAGATGTACAGGATTCAGTGGTAGTGGAGTCTGAAAAGGTGGGTTTTGAGTCTCTTGATCTCAAGTGATTCCACGGTCCTGACCGATTGCGGAAGGTCATTCCACCACCAAGGGGTCAGGACAGAGAAGAAGCGAGACCGCGAGGAGCGGCTGCCGGGCATCCGGAGGGATGGGACAGTCAGTTTGCCAGAGGAGGCTGAGCAGAGGGGTCTGGCTGGGGTGTAGGGTGTGATGAGTATCTGGAGGTAAGGGGGAGCAGTTCCTCTAGCCACCTGAAAAGCAAGCACCAGTGATTTGAATCTGATGCGTGCTGTGATGGGGAGCCAGTGCAGAGAGGAGAGTAGAGGGGTGACGTGGGTGAACTTAGGTTGATTGAACACCAGACGTGCGGCAGCATTCTGGACTAGTTGCAATGGCTTGATGGCGCAGGCCAGCAGGCCTGCCAGCAAGGAATTGCAGTAGTCCAGACACAAGATCACCGGGGCCTGGACCAGGAGTTGTGTGGCCTCTTGGGTGAGGAACGGTCAGATCCTCCAGATGTTGTGGAGGGAGAATCGGCAGGTCCAGGTGATCGCTGCGATGTGGCCCGAGAAGCACAGCTGGTCGTCCAGGGTCACTCCAAGACTCCTAGCAGACTGGGACGGAGACACTATGGAGCCTTCCACGGTGATTGAAGCATCAATCATTGGGGAGCCCTTCGCTGGGAGGAAGAGCAGCTCAGTCTTCCCCTGGTTCAGCTTCAGGTGATGGGTGGACATCCAGGCAGAGATGTCAGCCAGGCATGCAGAGATCCGTGCCGGGCCCTGCGTCTCAGATGGAGAGAAGGAGAGAAAGAGTTGTGTGTCGTCAGCATAACAGTGGTAAGAAAAACCATGAGCAGAGATAACAGAACCAAGTGACTTGGTGTATAGGGAAAATAGGACTGGGCCTAGCACCGAGCCCTGCGGGACTCTGGTAGAGAGGGTGTGGGGAGAGGAGAGGGATCCTCTCCAGGCCACCTGGTAGGACCGGTCAGCTAGGTAGCACTTGAACCATGTCAGTGCAGATCCAGAGATTCCCATCTCGATAAGAGATGAGAGCAGGATCTGGTGGTCCACAGTATCAAATGCAGCTGACAGGTCAAGGAGGTGGAGGACGGAGCTAAGGGATTGGGACTTAACCGTTTGAAGAGCCTCAGTGACCGCAAGGAGAGCAGTCTCTGTGGAGTGGCCTGCCTTGAACCCAGATTGGTTAGGATCAAGCAGGTCATTCTGTAGGAGATGAGCAGACAGTTGGTTATAGACAGCCCGCTCTCATGTTTTGGAGAGGAATGGGAGGAGAGAGACAGGCATTACTGTATGAAATGTTCTCCAAATGACATATTATTCATGACAATTTATTTGGACATATTGTGTCCTAGAATGTGCTTTCGGAGAGTGAGGATTTATCAAACATGTAAAAGTTATGGCAGGGAGACGGTTGAGGTGTGCCAATCTACAAGCCATATTTAAGAGCTAATATCTAAAAAGCTCAAGGAAGTTACCCATACACAATATTTATACAGGTAACTGCCAATATAAAGGAAACACCTACATATAGTGTCTTAATACGGCGTTGGGCCACCACAAGCTGTCAGAACAGCTTCACTGTGACTTGGGGCAGATTCTACAAGTGTTTGGAATTCTATTAGAGGGATGCAACACCATTCTTCCACAATAAATTCTTTAATTTGGTGTTTTGATGGTTGTGGAAAATGCTGTCTCAGGCACTGCTCCAGAATCTCCCATAAGTGTTCAAGTGGGTTGAAATCAGATGACTGAGATGGACATGGTACATGGTTTACATTATTTTCATGTTCAATAAACCATTCAGTGACCACTCATGCCCTGTGGATGGGGTCATTGTCAACCTTGCCTTCTAAGAGTTTGAGTGCACCTAAACCAAGCAAGAAAAATGCACCCCACACCATAAGAGTCACCAGAACCCTGCATTTACTCAAGCCTTTCCTATATTTGGGCAGTTACACACATAAACCCATCCATCCATCCATCCATTGTCTAAGCCGCTTATTCCTGGTCAGGGTCGCGGGGGGGGTGCTGGAGCCTATCCCAGCATGCGTTCCGGGCGAGAGGCAGGAATACACCCTGGACAGGTCGCCAATCCATCACAGGGCACACACACCATTCACTCACACACTCATACCTACGGGCAATTTAGACTCTCCAATTAGCCTAACGTGCATGTCTTTGGACTGTGGGAGGAAACCGAGTACCCGGAGGAAACCCACGCGGACACGGGGAGAACATGCAAACTCCGCACAGAAAGGCCCCCGGCCTGGATTCGAACCCGAGACCTTCTTGCTGTGAGGCGACAGTGCTATCCACTGCACCACCGTGCCGCCCACACACACATAAACCAAGCCGTGCATTCTCAGGATTATACAGTTCCTCATTTTCCCTGGTTCTTGAAGAGTGTTTATTACTTGCACCGTAGACGGCAGTATTTGATATGTAGATAAAGAGATATTTGTAAATGTGTGTTGGAAACTGACATTTATTCAAGTCATATCCTTGTTATCAAGACTAGTTCGTTATCAAGGTAGCTAGATTTACCTAACAAATATCCGAGGAGCTGGAACAATTTTATAGTGGTGCTAGTTCCCTAGCTAATGTTAGTGAATGTTTAATGTATGTATTACGTAGCTTGCTAACATGTCTGGCTAGTAACATTCGGCAAGCTAACTGCGACTGCACTGGTGGTATTAAATTAAATTAAACTTACTAGCAATGGCTAGTAAGTTAGTTAGCTAGCTATCTAGCTTGCCATATGTTTTGTGTACTCAGAATTTACCAACCAGACACGTTAGCAAGCTATGTAAAAGATAACTTAAGTGACAGGCAAGTGTTAGAGTAACTAGCGCTAAGTACTCTAAACCTGTTCTACCAATTATCCTGTCTTAATTAGCTAATTAGTTGGATACACCAATGCTGGTTTACTTGTAGATTACACCACAGTCAAATGTTTCATATGGGAACACAAGAACAGTGTTCAGCTATCACTCATGGACTTATCAAGACATTTAGCTGAAATGTCAGATCATGTAAATGATTGGACTAACGTTCATTCTTGTTTATGCAGCATGTGTCTTTGGGCAAATTAATATGGAATTTTGGGGGGGAAAAATGTACCCATGGATTTAAGGATTCGTATACATGCTATATACTCACGGCTATTAGCCAATCAGCAGCGAGTATTTATCCAAGCCGTGGTATAAATATATGTATGTGTGTGTGTATATATATATATATATATATAGGCTATGTATATATGTATGAGAGAGCGAAAGAGACCATCTGTGCTGCTTTCAATCTAATTGCATTACATATTCGATAGGCCCAAAATTATACCACCAACGACTGATGCAACGCTTACACGCCAGCACATAGTTTACTAGTTGCAGATAACACCCGCATCAGTCAGACCTAAAGTAAACAATGAAATACGGATGTTGCTCGTTCCAATACAGTGTAGCTGCGTAAAATACTATGGCAGCATTTCATGTAGAGTATACAGATAAAATGGCAGTTTCCAACAGAATATCCAGTATCCCATAAACATGAAGCTTGGGCCATTTATGAACTATGTGTTTTGGGTGGAGAGAGTTGCCTCGCACTTAATTGCAAAGAAGAAAATGCACTGGATTCTCTGCTCCCCGTTTACCGCCATGTAGCCTACAGTAAAACGTAAACTGACATGTCGAAGAGGAGGAATCTCAACCTGCACGCCATAATTTGCACCTTGCTGGTGTGAGAAAGCAATCCGACGCCGAGACGTGCACGGTGATCCGTGTAGCGCGCCTCAGTTGGCCAGCGAACGAAACGAGCAGTGCAGCTGCAAGATGCACGCGAGCTAAAGCACAAAAAGGGTTCGCAGCGCCGACAGCAGCTGTACCGTCAGATACTGGTTCACGTCCAGGGATATCGCATCGTCTGCGTCGTTCACATGAATACGCGTGATTCGTTTGGGCAATACTGAACAATTCTCCTTTTGTACGGTAAGAAGCTTATTCCATGTTTTTTTCCCCCATGTCATTTTCAGTGCGTGCTCCATATATGTATGTCCGAATGCTTATTGCTTCGGAGGTTCCGCCAGCGATCCTCATTACAAACTGAAGGAAAGAGACTGAACAGGGCAGGTTGCACCTACCCCTAGATGCCGTGCAATGAGAAAGCATTATCAATTCCTAAACCGAGCTGTTTTAATAGGGAATTAATTTGCATGTTACAGTGCAAACTGACTGAAAGTGACTTAAAAAGAGAAGTGAAGACAAAATTAACACAACACATAGAAGGTAGTCGAACGTGTTGAATGCACAGTGTGTGTCTTTACATTATTTTGCAGGCAGGTGTATATGTGTATAAGTGGTATATGTCGTTTGGAGGAATACAATGTTAGAATAAGCGACGTATTTAAGCATTTCGATCTCAACCATCAACTCCATAGGCTACTCGTGTCAAAAAATGCGAGACTGAAGGCTGGCTTGTATTTGTTGAATTATCAATGAAGGACGAGGATGTAGATTAAAGGATAGCAATGCCTAAACCTAACTGACAAACCGTCTGTCTGACGTGTAAAATCTTGAGTACCTGGATCGCTGCGTAAATATTACCCCTTTTAAAGCGCGATCCTTTACGGGCACCAAATATTTTGTAACACCTTGAGACATCATAGAGTTATAACACAAGATACAGAAGTAAGCATCGAAAGCGGCAGCAAGCAAAGTGGCAAAATCCATTATTCTATATTTAATATAACGCGCTTTGTTTGACTAGGGATGACTCCAAGATACAGCTGTTGGGAATGGTCACTTTGCCTGATATTGCCGGTATCTAACATTAACGAAACTTACATTTTTATAATAACGGTTTCATAAGAGAATTGACAAATAAGCAAAATAAAAATAACATAAAACACAGAACCCCATAATTAAACAACAACGACATGACACAAAGTGAACAACTGGAGCCTTAAACAATACGGGCTAGTCTGCTTTTTTGTGTCACAAATATCAGGTAGCCTATATGCCTGGCCAGTTGTTTTAAAAATAGCCTGTAAATTGCATGTAGCTATTTTTTTTAATCGTATGCTCGAAATTAACTATAATGTATAGTTTTCACAATTGGTTGATGCGTATTTTTCTCGAAGCTGTCTTAACTACTAACTGTCCTTGGGAAGGGAAACGTTGAAAAGGTCACATAGAGAAAGCCTGCAGTTTGACGAGTCGAATGAGTAACCTAACTCTCGGGTGGGTGCCCTTGATGACACGTCACCTGGGCAACCGCTTCAGAACCATGGAGAGAGGACTGTTTACGACAGTGTTATAAATTTGGGATCGGCAGTGTCGCGTGCTCAACGATTGAATGTCATGAACGACTATCAGGTTGATTTCTTCCGATTCGTGTTGTTTCAAATGGACCACTGTGTCTCAAATTATGACTATGCATAATTATTTTGATGCTAAAAAGAAGGAAATACATATTTAATTAACATTTATGTTGGGGGAGGGAGGGGACGTTGAAGATATTTAGGATCCTGCAGCTAAGTACCCAAACGTTGGTTATTCATTTCAGCCAAACTGTGTAGCTTATACTGTTTTGACAAAATAAATAAATGTTGATGTAATCTGTTGATAACTGATGTTTAACCTTTAAACTTCTACAAATAAAGGCTTTGGCTTCAGCTAAGTCGGTAGTCAATGACATATTACTAAGCAATGATTATTAGAGTGACGATAATTATTCTATGACTAGCAAATATCTATCTAATAATAATTGCACAGGTCAATGGTGTCAATACATGACAATAAAATAAATGAGAAGAACAGTGCCACAAATGCATGATGCAGAAGGTACCATTTAATTGTACATAGTATGCTGTTGTGAGTTATTATACAATTATATAATTATATATTATATAATTTACTTTCTGGCACAAGCCAAAGAAGTTGGTGGATTAAGATAAGTCCAATAGCTACAGTACTTTTCCTCTGGGCCTTGGGCTTTTTTGAGACATTTTGAGAGGATGAGACATTTTATTGTTTTGAAAAAGAATTGCCAACTGGAGACGGAAGCATTGACCATGCTTTGAGACATTGCAGCGAGCAGTTTTGAAGTGTATTAAAAGGAGCCAATGTTGCTCTTGTCAGTAACTTGAAATGACATATGTGAAATGAGTGGTAAGTGGTAAGGATGTGAGCTTCAATGCATGAAACAGAGAAGCCAACAGAAAGTGTACTAAAACTATCAAAAATCATTTCAAAATTGATAATAAATGTTCTCACAGGAACGGCATATAACACAGATCAGCATATCTATTTACAGTGTTTATTATTATAGGGAAATGATCACAACACAATCATAAATGTCGTGCATATAGCCCTTCAGTACGCATGTTCATTTTTGATGGAGCTCACATTTTTGCTCTAAGAAATGAATTGAAATTGAAATTGAAATTATTATTATTGTTATTGTTATTATTATTAATATGAATAATACTACTACTAATGAATCATAATAATAGTGACCAAAAGTACTTCCCCCTGATGCAGAGGAATCATATTCTTATTCTTATTCTTGCTCTACATTAAGATTCACAATTGGTGCTACATTCACAACCAGGAAACACATTGCTGTAAATACCAGCTGAAGAAAAATGGATTGTTGCTGTTTTATGCTATTTCTGTTCTGCCTGCTGTTCTGTGCTATCAGACAATCTACAGTGATTTGTTAAACCACAGAAGAAGAGGTTTTTTTTCCCTCCTCTAAATCCATTTGCTGAGTTTGACTTGAGGGAGTCTTCCTCTCTATTGTTCCCCTTTTGGAACATGTGACGCATTACTGGTACTTGATGAACCTTGTGACGGTATTGGCTGCAATTCTTCCATCAATTCACCGTGTGAACGGCTGCTATACTTCAGGCCTCCTGGAAATGAGTAATTAGCACTGCTTCATTCAACAAAAAAATACAAGAACCTCCCCCTTTACAATCAAGCAATCAAGATGATCACAGGTGAGCAGGCAGCTGGCTATTTTGGAGATTGGTAGACACGTGTCACAGTGCTTTCAGCGTCTGAGAAACTTCAAATCTTTCTCTCTGAATTGTGGAGTCAGTGATGTGAAAGTCCCCTTTGATGCAGGGGAATCTTTATATTGGCCATTGTGAGCTGACATTATCCGACACCTTTTTAACTCTGAGATAGAGCCTACCTCAGTGTGGGTTCAGGTTCATTGAATTCATAGAAATGTGAGCGTGGAATGCAATTTTCTTTTTTATTGTTGATGAGATAAATCACAGGTTCTGTAGAGGGATTTAAACTGATCTCTGTATATAATAAGCAAGTATATATAGAAATGGAAGGAAGAAAGGAAAATGTCCTGATTCATATTCCATTCTAGTAGATGCTGAAAGCATGAGATTGTTGGGTCACGTGTTGTTCCAATGAAAGCGACATTTGAGTGTTTCCCCCACCCCCATTTTGTTATATTGCAATGACAGCCTAAACATAATGATCTATCTGCATTTCTATGACAATGGCACACAAATAAAAACATCTCACAGCATTTTTAAAGAGTATAGAGGAAAGTCCCTGTAGTGATTTTACACATTTGAATCCTCAAATTATTTATTGATATAACTACCCTTTACACTTGCAGCTTACTTCCCCATCGCGCTTACATTCCGGTTTACTCAATTTGGGAATGTTATAGACATAACGTTAAATTTGAATGCATTCCGTATATGAAGGGATTGAAAAAAACATTCAGTGTAAAATTAAAAAAGGACTCTTTTGAATGGACTGGGACTCTTCTTGCCTTGAAAACCATCAATAACACGCTTAGTTCAGCCATGCTCTGTCCCTTATCGGTTATCAATCTGTTATCTCTCCACGTGATCATCTCCTTTTAAAAATAAAAATAGTCCAGTACCGCAAGAGTGTATTTTCCTGCTGTCGGAGTGGTCGTTTTACACTTGGATTCTGCGCTCCGATAGCAAGTCATTGACCTGACAGCTGCAGTGGAACAGTTCCTCAGCAACCGCCTGGTGACCTCAATTATCTTCTAAAATTCTTCCTGGGAGGAGTGTGTGTGAGGATGTTCTCTGTGAGTGAAAGGGAAAATAACGTTGTGGCAGATAAGCGTCGCAGCCTTAGTTTTTCCCCATTAGGAGCCGCTGGCTCATAGAGCGATTGCAGCTCTCTCTCACGTTGTCCCTGTTGCCACAGATAGTCGGGATTGCTCTCCCTGCAGGTGCTCGCTGATGGCGGACGTCTCATCTCATGGCATTTGCTTGTTTGGTTTTCTCTTTCTCTGCCCCCCTCCCCCTTTCCCCCTAGTTATCCTCTGACGCTGTCACTCGAGTGCCACGGTGCCAACGGTTTGGAAAAGTAAATTTTTGCGTCTGGCAGTGAGAATGGAGCAACATCGTCTGCAGGTGTTATTGCAGCTGTCCGTGTTATATCGGAGAATAATTTCCTTTGGCACTGCCTTTGCCTTGGATGTCTATTTTCCCTGGAAGATTCTCCTGTAAGTGTTCTAGAATGGAGCTGCCATGAAGATGCATTTTTTATTGACCTTTTTGGAGTTAACCATTGCACAGATTCATCTGGAATAGCTTCATCAACACTTCTGTGAGAAGAGTGATGTCATGCATTGCATCATCACTTGGTAGAGTTACATCAGCGGTCTCGTTCAAGTTTGGAAATGGCGGAAGCTGAGCTTACTTTGACACTTTTCCATTTGGAGTTTGAAGGTGAAGGCAGATATGTTTTATATGTACTAATCTGGGCCTCCAGTTAGATGTTTTAAAGATACATTTTTAGCTCATATGGGCTGGGCATCATAAGACACACAGTAATAAAATATTATACATTCATTCGTTTGATCACTCATTGGAATTTGTTCCCCCAGTGGATTCTGGGAGGGTGAGAATGACCCCTTATGACCCCCTCTGGAGCTCAGAGAGGTGGTCTAACCCTGCCACCGTACATCTGGGAGCAGTGCTCCAGAGGGTATCCTGGCCAGCTGTGTATTTCAGGAGGGGGTCATTGGACGATGGGGGAAAAGTGAGGGCAGAAGGACCCAAGCCCAGAACACACTTCTGCAGCTGATGTTTTCAAATCAGTGGGAAAGTGCTTCTGACGGGTGTGTGGAAAAGGCAGGGCTGGGGATTATGCAATCCCGGTGGCGGGATCCTTCCAGACAGTACTGGCCAGTAAGCAGAGAGAATCTGCCTGACTGTCTCTCTCTCGTCCAGCTGGTTGGCGCTGCTGACTGGTACAAGGAGAGCTTCCTTCAGCTCCGATGTCAGAATCGCTTCAGAGGCCGAATGCAGTAGCGTCATTTCAGCAAAAGCCAAGGTATGGCAAGAGTACGGGTGGGTGGGGTGATGAGGACCTCATCAGCATAAGGCACGTTAGCTAGCTAGCTTGTTAGCTTCACAATCGCGGGTGACGTCCGGTTTTTCACTAAAATAACATATAGAACGTGTTCGTATTGACACAACATGATATGGACTTGTTCATGAATATGTTACATTTTAATTAACAGTATTATGGCGTTTATACAGTTTGTTTAACCCACCTGAATGAATGAGAATAACGGACAAGGTTTTTGAGCTTTTGTGGAGCGGATAAAATCACATAAAATGATGTGATTTTATCATGTGAAACATAGGCTATTTCAGATTGATTTAAAATTAAAAATGTGGCTAGAAGCCAAGGTATGGCGAGTGCCATACCTTGCCATACCAAAACGACGCCCCTGGCCGAATGGTGTCTTATTTTCCTCTGTGTTTCATTTATTTCAGAAATTATCAGTGAGAATGCAAGGACACTCTCTCTCTCTCTCTCTCTTTCACACACACACACACTTACACACTCCCTCTCCCTCTCTCTCCCTCTCTCTCTCTCTCTCACACACACACACACACACAAACATGCAATACTGCTCAATCTGGAAACGAGTGCATCGGGGAGCACTGAGGTGAATCTCTGCTCAAAAGCTCCTCTCCAGCACATTATTCGGCCTATACGCCATCTCAGTGCTTTATCCATAACAATCCTCATAATGTACAGAAGTAATAGCATAAATATATATTTTTTTTTCTTTGACCAGAATCTGTTGCATGAATGTGTTTACCCTCCTGGATTCAGCACACCTGCAGTATGAACAGGGGAGCTTGAGGCCACAGCACTTTAGTACTGCGGTCTTTATTCTCCCTCTGTTTGGTTATGAGTGAGAATGCTGAGAGCTTGAGAGCGATGTGAAGACTTGAACAGTGGATCTTAGGCCCACGTCTGCACGCTGAGACCTGACCTTGCGACCTTCCAGCTCAGACTACGCCTGGCCCTAATGGAAAAACATGAGGATAAAAATGTGACTACACTTGGAGTGGACTGGGAGAAAGTGATCATTTTATTGTCAAAATCAATCCTCGTTGTGGTTGCTGGCTGTTCTGTGCACCTTGGTAGTTTAGCAATGTGACGCCAGAGCTCCCCGTGGTTCCTTATGCTGATGTAGAAACTGCCGTGCGAAGTTACAGCTCTGTGTTTATAACGTTGTTTTCTGGATGCCACAGATGTACAGTAAGTCATCGGCTTTGAGAAGAATTAAAATGCCCATGCGTCGTAAAGTTATGGTAGAATCTTTGTCCAGCCCTCGTTGTAAATGTTAAGTGCATTTTCAGTCCTCCTGCAGGAATGGAGGCGTTTCAACAACTGACTGATCTAGAATAAGCCCAAAAGGACTGACCTCGAATAGCCCCAAAAGCACACATTGCGGTTTGAGACAGAATTCCATTACAGCGTGTCAGTCTTCATTCCAAGGGCCTGAACGCGATGTTTACAATAGGCAAAACTCAAAATATGCAATCCAGAATGAATACATCACCTGAATGTTATCGTCGATTGATTTAAACCATTTAAATATTGTTCCATTCAGCTTGTAGGGTCGGTGCAAAGGATGAGGTCACTTGTTTTGTCATTTTGGGATTGTGAAAGGTCAGAATCCACGCACTTACACACACATCTTGTAAGTCTCAATGTCTCATGTGCCTGTCTCACATTTCTCAAGTCCTCTCAGCTTCCAAACATCTGGCTCAAACAGACCCAGTTAATGTAGTAATAACATAAATATTTGGATATTTATGTGATTCTCACCATCTTTAATGGCCATGATTTCTTCCTTGAGCGGTCTTAATGGCCACATCTTAAAAAAAAAAAAAAAAGGTTTTCATCCATCCATTTCAGTTCTGCAGTACGGCCAAATCCGTGTCCGGTGTGCGAGCCAGTGTCGCTGTGAGGATACATGTATGCGACTGGAAAAGTATCAGAGCCAGAAACTCTCTTCCAATTGCAATGAAAATAATGGATGCAGAGTAGAGCAGTGATATCCAGCAAAGGGAACGGTTTAAATTTTAATGACTTCTGCAGGACGCAGTCATTTCATTGGAGACAGTCGGGTGAACAGCGCAAAATCTATAATCCGCTTTATTGCAGGGAATGGCATTGTATTCCCTCGGGCTGGCTTCTTTAGCAGTGATCTTCTGTATTTCTGTGCTGCATCTGCTGTAATGGGCAGGTTGAAGTGAATGCTGGATGACATTGTGGAAGGTTTTCTGTGGTTACATTTGCATAGACCGGTATTTTAACTTTATGAAGTGATATACTAATGTGTGTGTGTGTGTGTGTGTGTGTGTGTGTGTGTGTGTGTGTGTGTGCGCATGTGCGTGTGTATTACTATGAACACATACACACACACACACACATATACTGTATATATATATGTATTTATACACACACAGTGGGTATAAAAACCCCACTGTTTTTTATTTCAAATGAATTAATAAAAAAATCTGTAGTTTTTTTAATTATTTGAAATGATAGAGTATTTTGTGTTGATCACTGGCAGGAAATCCTGATTAAATCCATTTTGATTCCGTGAAATAAGAAAATAATGTGGCAACTGTGGTCAAAAGCTCATACTCCTCAACCTTGATGTCGGTGCATTGGTGCGAGATGCAAGGCAGAACAGATGAGAATCAGTTGACTGCCAAATATCTATCAAGGGCATGAGCAGGCAATTTAATCCAGAAAAGTCCATCAAACTTTACAGAGAGTGATACTGTGGTTGGGTTGCAGCGCATAAACCTCTTATTACACCTAAAAATGCACATTTGTGAGTACACATAAAAATGCACAAGTTGTGCAAAGAACACAGGCAGTAGTCTACTGCAGTGGTTCTCAACCTTTTTTGTGCTCTGTACCACTAAAATATTTTCAACAATCCCCAAGTACCCCCTACCCATAATATATATATAGGCCTATATATACATATATAGGCCTATATATACATATATAGGCCTATATATACATATATATATATATAGGCATATACCTCACGTGTAAGCAGCCAACACAGATATTTTGATTTAAAAAAAAACATTTTATTAAGATTCACCATTAATAATTAATTAATTTTGATGGCCTTATATAGAATATTATTTCAACATTCATTATTCTTTTTTATTTTATTTATTTATTTATTTTGCAAAATACAATTAATTTATATTTATTTTGAGGTTTCAAAAAACATTTCCAAGTACCCCCTGCAATTCCCCCACGTACCACTAGGGGTACGCGTACCCCCGGTTGAGAAACAATGGTCTACTGAACCATGGAAAGGTCATATGGTCGGATGAGTCATCCTTCAACCTGTTCTGAACAAGTGGACAGGTGCATGTCAAAAGAAACCTACAGGGCTGTGTGCTTGTTTCCCAAGATGAAGGTTTCTGGCAGCTTTGTTACGGTGTGGGGTACATTTTACTGCCATGGTTTAGGTTCACTTTATTTTGGCAGTTACCTGTGTGCAGTTACCTTACCACAAGCCACCAAGACAGCTTCAATGCATCTTGGAGGGATGCAACACCGTTCTTCCAAGAGAATTTCCATCATTTGGTGTCTTGTTGATGGTGGTGGAAAACACTGTCTCAGACGCTGCTCCGGGATATCCCATAAGGGTTCAATTAGGTTGAGATCTGGTGACTGAGATGGCAATGGCATATGGTTTACATCGTTTGCATGCTCATTACACCATTCGGTGACCACTCTGTGGATGGGGGCATTGTCATCCTGAAAGAGACCACTCCCACCAGGATAGGAATGCTTCAATGTGGGATGGAGATGATCACTCAGAATGTCTTTGTGTTTATTGGCATTTACCTTTCCCTTTAAGGAGTTGAGTGGGCCTAAACCATGCCAGGCAAATGCACCCCACACCATAACAGAACCCTTTATTTGGACAGCTGCCTGTATAGAATATGAAGATACTATACACATACAGTATAAATGTGTATAGAGAGAGATGGAGAATGAGAATGAGAGGAGCATTGCATTACTTAACATCACTTAACATGACACTTTATTTAGAAGTTGGAAAATTCTCCTCGAAGTGTTTAAATATCAAGATGCCATGATTACATTGTTTATAGTCTCTGTGAAGTTCAAATTCAGTCACGCATAACATAATTACAATCAAGTACACTTGGCAAGTTTTGCGGAGCGGAGTGCAGGAAACAAAGATATAAAGAGAAGGGCCGAACAGATACGGATAGTGCCCAGGCATAGCGTGAGTTCACAATGTTTCTGAAATACTTCTGAAAGGTCTGTTTCAGCTGCAGGTGAATCTGCTGCAGTTCAGAAAAATACTTCACTGCGCGAGAACATGAAATGAGTTAGAGGGAGCATTGTGAAGGCCTGTTTTTTCTGCTTTGAAAGGCAAATGCACTCTGGACCTTTTTGATATATTTTCGGGTCCCTTTACGCCTGGTTTAAATCAAGAGGCCGAGGAATCCGCAGTGCCAGGTGGAATAGAAAAGAATGAAGGCATTAAACAAGGACGCTTGGTGCGGTTGCACACATTCCATTAAGTCCAATCGCATCGATCATTGTCGCCAGTGACATGGCTTGTCATCAAAATCGCAAACACGGTTACTTCCGCTCGGCGCGCGGTCGCCCCTCTTGTTATTTTTCACGGCAGGAATTTCAGCGGGCCTACTCTACAAATAAGCAATTTCATTTTTGATATAAGTTCATATCGGATGGAGCAGCGAGCACAAGGATGCGGTGCAATGCATTTCCCGAAGCTTGCTTTGTGTTTTGATCTTTGTGAATGCTGGGGGGGGGGGGACGTGATTAATTTCCCCTTCGCTGAATTCCCCGCTCCTTCCGCTAAAGTGGACGGAAGTGGGCCGCTGCAGCCGCCGGGCTCACTGGCTCCTCGGACCACATCGTTAGGGAGTGATTTATACGCTGCCGCGGTGAAAAATTGATTGTGCCAATAGGTGCGGCGTTGCTACACAATGTTAACCGTAGCGGAGCGGCAAGGTGCTAGGCTTCCCCCCCCTCGCTGTGTGTGATTGATCATAAACAAATTGGCAACAGCTTGCTGCCAAAAATAATGCCATTAACAAGGCCCTGACCAGAACGTCAGTGCAGAAACGGATATCTTTCAGGAGTCAAAGCAGGCATGGGAGAGGTGCGCGCTGAACGCTGTCTGCTTCGGCAGGGCGACACGGTCGTTTCGCTTATTAAACCTTCACAGATTTTTACTCCGAATGTTACTTACGTTGCAACCTACCTAACTGCGCAGCAATGCATAATGCATGAGTCCACACTTCCACACGGATGTACTTTACATGCAGGTGAAAGCATTCGCGCTGACGTGTGCACTCACCGACAGGCGAACATGTGAGCACTCACATACAGAGACATCGACCATGTTTTCTATAGATTTTCAGCGCTGGGTTTGGCCATGCTACGCATGGGCCTACAGTCGGAGGTTGTGCAGTTCTTCTACAGCATCCCTGATCCACTTAATCTCCCATCGGCACCTGTGCACAATCAGTGTGCATTCAGACCAAGACTACTGGTGAGAGCTCACGTTTCTGAAATCTTCAGAGAGGTCTGTTTCTGCTGCAGCTCCGACAGCTCTGTGGGTGAGAAGATGAAATGGAGTTAGTGAGAGAATTCTGAAGATCGTTTTTGTGCTGCAAAACGCGAATGCGCACGTCTACAGTGTTCATCCTTTGAAGAACGAATGAATGTTTTAGTGTGTGTGTGTGTGTTTGTCTCTGTTTGGTGTATTTGTGTATGTGTGTGTGTGTGTGTGTGTGTGTGTGTGTGTGTGTGTGTGTGTGTGTGTGTGTGTGTGCGTTTATATGTGTGTGTATGTGTGTGCGTGTGCACGTTTATGTGTGGACGCATGATGCCCGTGCGTATGTGTGTGTGTGTGTGTGTGTGTTTAGTTTGTATGCGGCTGCATGAGCGTGTAAAGTATGTTGGATCCTGGGAGTGTAGAGGCAAGCAGTATTTGCTGGCTCTATAAATATTGCCTTTGTATCACAACAAAAGACAAAAGCTGACATTGAAGCAAAGGAGTATATACCGTTTGCATTTCTCTCTTTCATCTTTAATCTAACAAATGTGTTGATACATTATTCTTTTGGTAAAAGGCTGCACAGCGCTGAAGGACAGATAGCACACTGCGAGCATGTCATTTTTAGTATGCATAAGAAATAGGGATGGATATGCCATCGAGCCTTCCACCACAGACTGAAAACTCACCAGTTCAAACGGCATCTTGGCTCAGCCAACCTTGAACACTGAGCCTTTACTCTGATTGAATACCCGTACCCGCTACTTATGCTACATTTAACGCTAAACCCTCAAATCCCAATTGCTACTTAAAGTACTACGCCCTCAATCTCCCTCTGGCACTTACTATGACACCCAGGGCCAGACTTACTAAAGGATTGCGACTGCTTTTCCAACGCAAAAGCAATTGCTACAAGGTCACAATATCTACGTCGGATTGAATAAACGGTCTCAATGAGTCAAATCGCTATCAGGATGTAATTTGTGTGTGTGTGTGGGGGGGGTGCTTATTGGCACTTTTGGGGTGCTTGTTTGCACTTTTGTACGCCACTCTGGATAAGAGCGTCTGCTAAATGACTGGAAACGCGGCTCTCCAATGCTTTTCAGCCTGTTCTTTGTTACATTCCCCCCATCCCTCCCCCCATCTCCTGGCCCTGATCTCTTATCAGGTGAGCGATCGGTGATCTCAGAGAGCCATGCATATGCTTCCTGATTCAAAACTGCATTCTGAGAAACGGAGGCCGTTCATCAGCGACTGGAAAGCTGTCTCCGTATGTCCTCGAGATTGAACCGGCCCAGCCTGTTCGCCTTGGCTATCTGCGGGAGCACTTCCATTAAGACGGGTCGATGGTACCCTGAGTGGTGGAAGGAGTATCGATTGACATCAACAGGAGTTGAAGAGTTTTCTTCTTCGTTTTTTTAATTTTTGGAAAGAAAAAACCCTGCTGTAGTTGCTGTTCCACTTAAATATGTTCCATTAGCAACTTCCACTTACATATATGTTCTATTAGTTCTATTTTTGTCAGCATGAAAGATGGAATACCACAACCATAGTTTCACTGTAAGTTGCAAGGGTGGGTCGGTTCAAGTCTGCTCATTTTAAAATGACAAAATGTACTATTAATCAAGTTTCTGTTTATTGAGTTTGTTCAAATATACACCACTTGATAGTAACAGTGGAGACATTCAAGATGAAGAACGCTTTTCAACCTGCAGGAGAAAGGTTTATTTGAGACGTATTTTTAAGGCTCACTTTCAGACAATGGGGAAAAAAGCAGTGGATAGATCGCTGTTATTTACAGATATGTTGTTTCCCCATCCGTTCTTCGTTACACTTGCAGGTGGCTTAAAAAATATAAAAAACAATCACTGAGGACAAGAATAAGTTGAAAGAGTAATAGGTTGCGAATTTACATTTTGATATATCAGGATACCCCCGCAAAATCTCTGTGATGAAGAGGTCCTCTCTTGCCACTGCGCTGAGCTAAACCTACTTTGATTTACGGGGGCTATTATAGGCAGAGGTGGTCACTCTAAGGCCGCTTAATCTTGTTGATCTACGGGAGAAGAGAAAGGAAGGGGAGAACGGAGAGTAAAAAATGCAGACTTCTCATAAAGCGAGGCCCTGCTGAAGCTTTGTGTGGGGCAGTGGAGAGAGCATGGACGGCAGAAGCAAATGGCTGATGACTTGTTTTGCCGTGGTTTGGAACGCTTGGGAATAGCATGTGAGGCGGGATGCTGTGTGACAGGGTGAGAGAGAGCGAGAGAGGAGAGAGAGAGAGAGGGAGAGAGAGAGAGAGAGAGGCCGGGGCTGCAGAAGGAGTTGTGGGCGATGTGCAGCCTGTTCACAGTCTCTGCATTGTGCTGATCAATTTTATGCATAAGCAGGCATGTGTGTGTGGGTGTGAATGTGTGTGTGTGGGGGAGGGAGTTGTGTGTGTGTGCGTGGGTGTATGCAGGCGCATGTGTACGTGAGCAATGAGTCTGAGTCAACCAAGAATCCTCATGCACCGAGTGGGCATGGTAAACATTTATCTAGCCCAACTGGCCAATAGACACAGGGTTCGCTGGTGTGCCACGAGACACGGACAATCCGGCTGACCGAATCCCTCCCTCCCTGGGTGACACTACCGCCCATTAGGCATCGACCCGCGGCCACAGTTGGCATTGGCATGGTCTGGCTTCGATACCAGACCGTGGAGCCCATCGACACATCAGAACAGTGTTCTCGCCGACAGGATGACAGTCATCAAATTTTAATGAGATTTTATTTGCTTGAGATTCAGCATTGATGAGAATGTGGTAAGTGATTACACAACACAGACTGACAAGGACGTCCCACAGCTCTGAAGTCAGATGGCTCTAAATTATTCAGAAATTTGCCATTTAAACGTAACCTTCTTCTCTGATTGAACACCCTGAGGCTTCAGCTGGATAGCTTTATCACACATTTTGTTTTGATTGCAGCTGTGAGTCAACGCGAAGTTCAGTTCCCAAAAGAGGGCGTTTCTCTATTAATACTTTATAGTAACTGCGGGGAAGACAAGGCCAATTCCAGTGCGCATTCATGCATAATTCTGAACCTTGTTCTTACCATTTGAACAGATTAGACCGCCAAATATGTTTTAGTCTCTCAGACCCATGAAAATGCTTTGTTAAATGTAAATGTAATGTAAACAGTGTTTGGTCTTTTGCTCCTAGCATAGCTCTCCCGATAAATTTTTTCGATGCTCTTTTTGATAAATGTTGTTTCCTCTTGATTGAAGATACGTACTTGTCTATATTGATTGGTATGCTTCACTGAATATCGCTTGTATATATATATAGTTTAATATACAAGTTAGGGACTGGAATGAACAACATTGCCTCTATAAGAAAAAATAGACTACGATGAAAGGTTTTTTATTATTACTATTATTATTTATTATTATCATTCCTCATTCCACATTTCAAGACCACTTGGCATCATAACAACTGAATGCCACCACTTTAGAATCTTCAGTTTCCATAATGGCCGACAATTCCCAAAGTGGCTTTCAAGAAGACAGACTTTTAGACAGGATAGAAATGTTAGATGTGGCGGGGGTGGGAGGGGGTTGGAGGTGATTCTATTAAAAACAATTCAAGGATTCTTTCCTCACTGAATCTCTATGGCTCATTACTTTTTTTACTCATAAAATCTGAATGTCTAGAGAACTACAATATGAGCCACACATATTTAAATAAAAAAGTAAATTTAGTGATAAAAAACATGCTTTGATGGGTAGCAACATTTTGACAGCTCACCATTGTCCAATTTATATTCATTCATAAACCTGCTCGTCCACGTCTTTTAAAGGTAGTAGACAACATTACATTTGTAATGTACAAAAACAGTGAGGTTTACCTGGCTTTGGCAAGATTTATGATTAAAAAAACAAAAAAAAGTAACAATTGGTTTCACTTGCGTGAAAAGACATTACAACCAAAAAGTTTGGCTAAATAGTTAAATCATTCATTTAATTAATTAATTCACATCTGTTAAATCTGGAGTGCTGGAGTGAACGCGCTAAAACAGGGTGGTGATTTTGTAAATTAGGCCGATTAAGTATTCTGGTTCATTTAATAAAGCATGCTTTCATTGTGACTCCAACATGGCAGCAGTCATCAGAGCCAGGAGACGACACAGGCCAGAGAGAATAAGAAAAGAGATGGTTTTTTGTCCAAGAATTACCCTCTTTCGATTAACTGTGAAACAGTGATGCGATACAGGTTACACAACCACACATTAATCGCACTACTGGAGGATATAAAAAAGGAAATTGAGCTACACACCGAAAGATCAAACTCCCTGCCGGATATGGTAAAGTTGCTCTCAACTTTACATTTCTGTGGTCCGGATCTTTTAAAAGTAGTTGCTTGGGTTGCAGGCATTTTACAATCTGTGTTTTGTATTGCACTCTCTAAGGTACCATTAGCTTTGTCCCGGCAATGAAAGCAAATAATCACAAATGTTGTTGCAAAGTACCTATGTTCATGTCACGACAGCTTTATTTTCAGTAAGCTGTATCTACTATTCAATGGGGAGAGACTACAGAGAAACCTGGCTGTTATGTTGGGCACTGAAATTGTTTCACAATTGTAAATATATATGCTTTATAGCACACGTATTGTTTACTGGAATCATTCTCATTCTCATTCTCATATTTCAGATATAATATATTTCACATATATTTGTTTTATTAAAAGGACAGGATTTCTATTGACCAATCTGTCATCCGCTAGCAGTCAGTATAAAAATGTTCTGAATTTGAACAATTGTCTTATTGTGTGTATGTGGTCAGTAGGGTATAATGGATCGTGAATACAGTTTTACTTTTGGATGCTCTGTGGCCTTCTCCCATCAAAAGTCCAGTCTTTCCTTAGTTTCTTTTAGTTTTTCTTTTAGACGCTGCTTAACATCTTTTCTTGACATCATCTACTGTTAATTTTATTATGCCTAATCTTTTTTTTGTGATGACACTTTTTTGTGACTGTACCCCATTGACCATTACCTCTATTTCCTTATCTGTAAATGTAAGTTTTCTTTTTCGTGGGGTTCCCTCTGTATTTGTGCCTTGTTCTCCTACTTCAAAATTGCAAATGGAGGGGTGGCGGATAGCGTAGGGGTCTAACGCACCACACTTTGGCTGGTCCCGTGTGGTGTGCGCTGCCTGTCAGGGACGTGGTTCGAAACCCATGTCTCGGCTGTCCGCCTCCGGGGGAGGTGGGAGGGTGAGCCGGCAAGAGTCTGTCGAGGAGCAAGAAAAAGGCGTCCGTGGTAGAGTTCCGTCTCGGAAGAAAGTATATTTCTATTGGCTCGGAAAGAGTGTCTCGACCTGGAGGACGGGCGGTGGACTCGTGGGGGAGGGTGGATTTAGATAAATAGAGGGTATAATTCGGAGAAAAACGGGAAAAATTTGAAATATATATATTTTTTAATTGCAAATGAAGGCATTTCATCTATTTGATTGCATAATTAGAATCAGTCTTAGCAAACTGCGCATTAATTTATCTGATCGTTAAGGTATCTGCCACCACAAAACTGTTGTACTGCAACCATTTATTTAGTAAATCTGGCCCTCTGTGTTATTGCAACCATTTATAGCACATTTCCCAGGCATCGCAAAATCACAGAAGAAATCAGGGATGTGAAATTTTGGTTTTAATGATGTAACTAAATGCCAGAAGAGATTTGGATTTTTAAAAGCATTTTTTCTCAGAAAGGCATTTGAGGTGAACATGTTTGGTATAATAATTGAAGTATTTCCTCTTCATTGAAATTTATAAGGAAAGGGTCATTATTGTTCTGTTCTCCATGTATTTTGATTGAACATAATAACAAAAAATTGTTGATTTTAACGAGTCGCCCCCTTTAGTCCTATCAGCTTTATACTGCATTCAAAGATATATATATATATACAGTATATTGTGGCATCCCAAGGGGCAGGACGAGAAAATGGCTGCCTGGCCATTTAATTCTTGAGAGCCATTGTAGGAAACAGAAGAACTACGGTTCCCAGCAGCCCGCAGTCCCACACCTGAACAAAGTTAAGCAACTTGGACTGCGGACAGCTGAAGGCCATTTGGAGGCCTATTTCAGAGACTTGTTTGTGTTACACTGGGAGAGAGTAGGTTGGCTGTTGTGGAGAGTGTTCGAGAAAGAATTAAAGAGAGAATTAAAGAGAGATTGGGAGAGAATTGTTTGGGAGAGAATTGTTTGGAGTGTGTTTTGACTTGGATTGCAGAACCGACCTGGACTTTATGTGAAATTGTATAACGGATAACAACGAGTAGGATTTTGGACTTTATGTCTGTTGGATTCCCAGAATACCCCACCCTTTGTTTTGTGTGTTTGTCAAGTGAGTTAATAAATTATTGTTTTGTGTATAATACTGCCTCCTCCGGGTTATTTACCCTGCCTACTGATTATATTACCGATAGATGCAGTTACCTGTGGTCTTATTTGACTATAATTAGGAATACAAGAAAGACCGGTATTTCTTGGGTATCTTCCGAGCTGATCCTATGGTAACCCTAAAGCTCTTAGTCTTTGGAATTTTGAGTGCCCCACGAGGTTGCCTTTCCATACCTGTGTTCATTAGGGCATAGTGGAATTGAGTTGTGGTGATAGCCAGATAACAACAAACAACAAACATCTCTACATTCCTCCCCTCTCGAGACCCCAGTGACTTTGAAAGAGGGGTGATTGTTGGGATGTGTATGGTCGGAGCTTCAGTCACCAAGACAACTCAACTTTCGGATGTTTCAGTAGCAACGGTGTCTAAAGTTGGATATTCTTTATGGGATATTTATGGGATATTTATGAAACAATGCTTGAGACAGCATTTTCCACTTTAATCAACTAAACGGGCGTTGAATGACTTTCTCACGGAAGAGTCAATCAGTCGATCAAAATGTATTTGTATCGCGCATTTTACAAAACACTTGCCACAATACTCTTTACAGCTGAACCCACATAAAAGTGGCAAAAACTCCCTTAGTGGAACAAATAGGAAGAAACCTTAGGAGGAACTAGACTCAAGAGGGCGAGCCCATCCTCCTATGGCCGGTCCAGGGTCTGAGATTGTAATGATCAATGAGTCAATATGCAAAACAATTATGAACTAGATTTTGTGGGGTGCTGGGCTGGGACAGATGGACGGTGGGTTGACAGAAGGGTTCTGAAGACGGAGCATGCTCAGGATCATGTCATTGTGCCATACCAGTAACAGAGGTAGACAGAAACAAGTGCATACAATTAGGGAAAAGCAATGCATAGCACTAGGGCAGTAGACTTTACATTAGTGCTACAATTAGTATTTAATACAACCTATACATTTCACTGTTCATGAGGGGTCATGCAGAGGTCATCAGCCATGTTGCAGAATGTGCTGCAAAGCTCATTTGCAGTTTGTTGGAGCCAATGAACAGTTGGGAAAAAATCCTTAATCACAATGGAATTGTCCGACCAACAAAGGCAACAGAAGTTTGTAGAATGAATGCACAAAGCAATCCAATTGGATACTCACGGCAGCCCGTTTGCTGAAAGCGGAATGGTTGATTCAGATGGCTGGGAAGCTCTTAGCGCTCCTGCATTAGGATGGTATTAAATAACTACAGTGGCATCTGGGTGAAAATCAGGATCTCATTTGGCCATATGCAATAAAACTTTGGTAAATGGGAATTACTGCAACACATCCTAGAATTAAAGACAACTCTGTGGTCCACCAGGTCCCATTTAAACTTGAGACTAATTGGAAGGGAAGGGAACATACGGCACTGCTGTAGCCCACTGACTCCATCAGTCAAACTGTTTAGCGGAGAAACGCTAAACCTCCAAAGATCACGTCTCCCAACATTGTGGAGAAATCAGACTTGTGTGGAGGCTGTGCCCTTATGTGTAGCATGAACGTGTACAATTATTAATGCAGCTGCAGTCATTTCGCTGGCCGGCTGTGTAGCTTGTTCATTTCGCCTCATGTTGTTTATGTCCAGCACTGATGTTTTCCCAGCCAATAAATTCCCTTCACGGCTCGCTTGTGTAGTGTCCTTGCTGCGGACCTGATGTGACTGATTCTCTGCCAACACTCTACCGTTTTTGAAAAACAAAAACAAAAACAAAAAAAACTGAGATAAAATGGAGTTGTTGTGGTTTATATTCAGTCTTGCTCAGCTTCAGTTTTTTCTTATCTATTTTCAGATGCAGGCAACTTTGCTTTTAAGTATTAAAAATATTGTTTTGCTTACAAAGAAACCAGGTCAGTGGTGCACCATGGAGGAACATGCTTTTAAGACCTGGAGACATAGATGTGGCATTTTGTACATAATATTAGTTTAATGATGCTACTTTTATGTTTAGTTAACACTCATCAACGATTACAGTCCAGATATCTGTGCAAGTATGGCACTCTCAAAGACTTCTCTGGAATGTACCAACTGAAGAAGGTAGGAGGGGTGTGTGCACTGCTTGTTGTGCTGGAGGCCTACCTCTATTTTTAACAACAGGGGTATGTGTTACCTACTGTAACTATCTGCCTGTTTGATAACCCGGGTCAAACATTAAAGCTTCCAGCTGGAATTGTGGAAGGATTCACTCAGTTCTCCCTCAATTTCTGTTATCTGATTTCTCCACTCCCCTCCCCCTCCTCTGTTCTCTGGCTCATCTCTGGAGCCAGTCTTCAGAAAGGATGAGCAAGTGTAGGGGGAATAGCTGGCTCCACGCCAGCCTCTGTGCTGTTAGTCACCTGCTAGTATCAAAATATAAGGCTGTCAGCGATCGAACTGCACTCTGGCTCATCTGGCACTCATCACATTTAAATATATATGTATTTTAAAATGACATTTCCCATGTGAAATTCATATGATTTTCAAGTTTAAGAGAGATCCTGTTTTATTTTGTACATTATCCCTCAGACCTCATCTCTTTTGTCCATACTCTGAAAAATGTTCCATTGTGAGCTGTGTTTGGGCTGTAGTGAGGGGGGGCAACGTGGAGGTCAACCTGAGAGTGTGGGGATGCCTGGGAGGTCATCCTTTGGAGGGATCATTCCCCAGAGCTGCCAGGAGCGACTCTGTAAACAGTCTCTACCCTCTGGAAGCTCTCCAATGTAAATCGTGGTTTATGTAGCGCTGAAAGTGTGTGTGCGTGTGCGCAGTTCGGCCCCCGCATCGACGGACAGAGAGGGCCCACTCTCCGTTATGGCACTCACTGCCATGGAGTGTTGAGTCAGCGTGGCCTGGGCGAGCCGTCAACGCGCCTGGAGTGTTCAGCATGAGCACGGTATCACTCAGGATTGCATTACGACCTTGTTTAAATGTTTTTAATCCCCTGATGGGGCCTTTATGATACTCGTAATGAAATGGGAACGCGGAATTTGAATAAGATTGTGCTGCAGGTTGTGTGCAGCCGGAGCAAGACCTGCGACTACATTTTTTGATTCAATCGGCATCGCTGCCTATTAAAGGGAGGAGCATCTAAAACTGAACAAAAAAACAAAATAAACCGGTGGCACTGTGGCGCCATAAGAAGAAACGTTGCTGTTTCTTTAGGACTAATAATCAACCTTTGGCTTTCCCTCAGCGGGCTGCGCATGAATTGAAGCTAAACAAGATGCTAATTGATGTCACCCAAAGATCCAGAGCAGAGGAACGCTGGAGATTTTTAGCCATCTGGTCACTTCTGCTGCGTTCCAGACACACGTCCCTTCCAGCGCTGACCCACTGCTCCACACAGCACCGTTCTGATTGGAGGGCCAAGGAGGGCAGAGTCATCATAGATAGTTTTTTTTACACATTAGGGAATGGAACTCCGTAAAGTGGCCATTTGAAAAATGAGCGAGCAGTCAAGACAATGAGAAAGAGCGAGCATTCGAAGCAAAAAGCATTGATGCCCGACGGAGAATAGGGAGGAAGGGAGAAAGGCAATTTCGTCGGGGGGAAAATAATACATTCTTGAAATGAGGTTGGTGTCTCACTAAGTATTTTTTTTATTTCTAAATTTAGCGAGAGCTGCTTTTCCTCTTCACAGAGAGAGAGAGGCCTTTGGAACAGACGGACCTGAGGACATTTGTGAAGCACTGAAAGTATGATACTTTATATGAACAAAAATACTCCCTCTAAAAATTCCTGGTAATTCACAAATGTAGGTCACCTCTGGCACATTATGAAGAGTTTATAAATGTGTAATTACAAATTTGAAATTAGGAAGTGCATTGCAGCGATTTAGTGATGGAGTAATGAGCACGTGTTTGCAGGAGAACATTATGAACAACGTGCTGTCACAAATCATAATGTAGATCTTTCTATAGGTATTGTGGTCATTTTAAGCATTATCATTAATGTAAAAAATTATTTCCATTTTTTATTTCTTTTTAATTCATTCATCTTTTATTTTTCCAGGAAAGACCCATTGGGATATGACATTTATTCTTCAAGGGAGTCCTGGCCAAAAAGTCAAGATCAAATGAAATGCATTCCATTACAGGTTTTTGCCAAACAGTCAATTCAAATATGATAATATACAGTACATACTTCGATAACATTCTTGAAATGCAAGTAACATTTAGGAACGTTTCTTGGTCCCAGAAGAATGTATTAAGCCTTTAAATTTAGATAGGGTCACAAGTCCATTTTGAACTGTTTTTGCAACATGTTCCATGACCAGCGTCTTTATGCTAAAGAGTGATGCTAAAGCGTTCAGTAGATTAATTCAGATTTTCTGTCCATGTGACCTGTATGGTTGCCCTCCTATCCCTACCCTCCCCTCCTATCTCCACCCTCACTTGCTTTCTTACTAATTGTATTAATTCTGGTGGTTTATTTATTTGTATTGTTCTGTGTAATATGGTATGTTAATATTTGCAGTATAGTACTAGTATTGGAATAGAGTTAACCTACGGTAGTGTTTTAGTGATGATGTGCGTACACTGGCTGGTCTGGGAGTGCTGCTGAGCCTAGTCTATGTCACTGTGCTCGTATTACTCTTGTGGATGCACTTACTGTATATTCTCTCGCATTGTCACTCGAGAGATAAGTGCGTCTGGTAATGTAATGTAATGTTTGTTTGGTTCCTGGGAGCTGTGATGGAGAGACACTGTCATGTGTTAATCCATTGTGGGAAATGGCTCGGTCTCTCAGTGTGGTCATCAGCTGAGAAGGCACGGATTGGACCGATGAGACTTCAAGATAGTGGGTGGGGCTACAATTAGCTGCCAATCACTGACTTGTTTTGACACTTCCTCACACAATCAGTCCACTTGTCTTCATTAAAAGTTGGAGTTGCACGTTCATGGGCACAATGACGGAGGCGGGTATACACAAGTAATTAGTTGCTATCGGCAACATAAGTTTCCTGTCTTCCTGCAGTGGATTATATAAAACAAGCGTGTACAGTATTCATTGTGTCCAGAATATTTCTGAGATCTAATCTGTGATGTGAATGTACTTCCCACGCTTTTCTCGAGTTTGATTTATTTCACACAGACAGTACACACTGTACAGGTAACACAAATAATGCAGTCATTGCAGATGCTGCTCCACATGCCATGCACACCTTCAAATGTTGAACAATGTTCCAATGTTCCTCCGATAATTGCACAAAATCCCACCACAGTTGCATTTATCTGGGGTTGCTTGGTAACATTTTGCCTGAACTACTGTATATGGCATAAAGCCTACATAGCATGGACATAAGCATGACACAACACGTGCCATAACCAGTCATTACAGTGTGTTACAACTTATAACCAATGTCATAACACTGTCATAATGTAGGCAGTGATCATTTTGAATCAATTATATTGAATGCTTTGTCAAATTTGCTACGTCAATCAATTAATCAATCAAATTTTCTTTATAGAGCACATTTCATACGAGGAGGCAACTCAATATGCTTTACACACAAAAGATGCAAGATGCAAAAGATACATTATGAAAGTGTTACAGGCTGTAATATGTTGTCCTGATTGGGTTATGACCGGTGTTATGCAATGCTTATGCCCATATTATGTATGATTTATGACATATAATTCCAGTAAAGTGTTGCTAGTTATTTATTTGGGGGTGCTGTCTGTGTAAATCTTGCCAGGACACCCTGCTTTAGTCAGGCTGGGGAGTGAGAGTGGACACAGCGATTATCAGTGGAACTGAAAGAGATACATTACTTAGGTCTGAGTCAGTTGGGATAATGAGGGGGGCATCATCTCCATGGGGTCCTCACCCCCCTCCTCTTGAATTTGGGTAATGAACAGGATGTGTGAAATGAGCGCTGTATTGTTTGTGGTCTTCTTGTTTTTCTTGACGTTTGTTCCAGACAGGCAGAACCGATATGGGTAATTGATTGATTTTTGGGCAGAATTTACTGACAAAGCTGTAAGCTTGCATTTGTTTCTGCCGCAGTTGGCATTTGTTGCCTCCCCCCCACCCCCCGAAACATCTGTGAATTATCCAATAATTTAATTTGCATGCAGTCGGCTCAACAACAACAACATCACTATCACCGCTGCTGTCTTCCACACCCCAGTATCCCTTCACCATTAAATCTTCTCAGAGGGGGAGAGAGGGAGCGAGAGAGAGATAATGATTTGATACATCTTAAATATGAGCGTGTTTCTCATCAACTACATGCGAGAGGGAAAGAGAGGGAGAGTGCGAAAGGGAGGTTTCATAGTGGACTGACCAGTACAAGTGATCTACATCTGTTTCATCTCACTGTCAGATTCAGCTGCACACGGGGACAGCCAGCGAGGCGACAGCTCTCCTCTGGGCTCGGAGGCAGTCTGTGTTGTCACTCGTCACAGTCATTAAATCCGAGATGCCTCCAAGTACGCCTCAGGACTTAGCTTTGTGCGCGCGTGTTCCCTTAACCTGCATTCCTGCAAAGTCTGGCATTTCTGCATTTAGAGCATAAACTGTCCTGACTAGTTCTGCTCGACTTGCTTTGGAAAGAGATGTCAGCAGTTTTATGCGTTGATACGGTTATCTCTGCAGGGATTCCGAGGTGGGTTGTCACCATGAGTTCCTCAGCGAGCGCAGACATTCCCCCTGAATCCACGAAAATGGCGGTGTATGAGTTTCGTTTAATGTCATTATGAGATTTCACCACGGTGGCTTCTGAAGAGGACCTTAGGGTCGGTCATCAGATTTTCATCATGTAGAGGCAGATATAAATATCCAGATTTTCATCATGTAGAGGCAGATATAAATATCCAGATTTCCATCATGTAGAGGCAGATATAAATATCCAGATTTTCAGCACTTACAAATCCATGCTGGTATGCACAAAATGCCACTGGTGACCTTTTTTGCTAAATCCAGTACCGGTGCCATAACCTTTTTAATGTGCTGAATGGGGGAGAAAATGTAAATAGATTGCAGTTTTGATTATAGTTCAGTGAGCTGTGGGCTCAATATATTTGTTTGGTTAAGGTATCTTGGAGATTTGGTGATTTTCTCATCATGTCTTACCCTTAATGAGCTGGTTTGTTTGGCATAGGTATAGTTATCACAGTTACCATAGTTACCACAATATATATATATATATATATGTGTGTGTGTGTGTGTGTGTGTGTGTGTGTGTGTGTACAGTATGTCATTAATTAAGCATGTTTATTGGTGCCACCGACAGCGTTGTTGTTATATATGCTAACATTAGGAAGGCAGTGGAGTGTAGCTTGGCTACATATACTTTTAACACTTAACATTAATGTTTACGCTGCACAGCACGGCAATATTTGTAACAAATAATTAATATCTGAGAAATGTTTTCTTGCCAATTCCAATGCCAAATCCATTTTTGGATAGCAGTTGGACAGAATCGTGCATTTAAATATTGATGAAGAAACCGCTTGTCCGAAGGAAAACAATTGGAACAAGGGACCCGTCTCTTCCCATTCCTGGTGTGGGGACTGGACTCCTCCGGGCGATAGAGTCAGTGGAATGACTGCATACGCGTGATGAGTTAATATTGTTTTCAAATGTGTGAATGCAATCACGGCCCCTGTGTTTTAGCGAGCTGATGAATGCAGAATTGCCCATTGTTTCCAGTCTAATGCCTGCAGGACTCCTGGTGTATGCTCGGCACACATCACAACTCGGTCTCCTGCGGCTGCCTCGATTCACACGCCTTCTCTTCCCTGGATGTGCTGTGGTAGCTGGACTTGTTTGTTCTGTAGGAGCCTGTCACTCTGAAAAAGCAGCCTGTATGCTTTTAAGTTCTGGGTGTCAGAGAAAGGAAATGACTGTTTTTGCCAGAGCTGCATGTCAATGCACTGCATGTCAATGCCCTGAAATGTTAACGCTAATTGCTGGTTGTGCTTAAATATTTACGCGAACTAAGGGTCATCTCGAGAGATTTGTTGTCTCCTCTGGGCTGACAGACTTTGCTAATGCTTTTTGGAATCTTTAGGGAAGATTTGAAAATGTAAGAGAGAAAAACCAAAAGGGAAAATCTGTAAGAAAAAAGCTGCCCTGAAGAAAATGGCAGTGATGTCACACAGGAACTCAGGATTTTTCCTTTGTCAGGATTTTCTTTCAAATACAATGAGTATTTGTATTCATTGTATTTATAAGTGAAGTGATAAAAAACAGTATAAAATCCAATCATGTTCATCCGATCCAATTTATATATACTGTGTATATAAACAGGGGTACATAAAATACAGGAAGGAATTACCAAACAATATATGAATATTTATCAACTGATAAGGAGTTGAGCCACCCTTTGCCTTCAGAACAGCTTCAATCTTTCTTGGAATGCTGTTATACAAGTTTTAACTCTTTCTAGTCAGATATTGGGTCATTCTTCAAGAAGAAAAGCCTCCAGTTCTTTGAAAGATGAAGGCGGTGGAATTCTACTCCACACTCTATGTTCCTGAATTTCCCATAAAGGTTCAATGATGTTTAGATCTGGTGACTGGGGAAGCCATAGAAAGTGTTTGACTTCATCCTGGTGTTCATGAAACCACGATTGAATCTGTTTAGCAGTGTGTATGGGGGTGTTATCCTCTTGGAATATGGGAACATCTGGGGACCTGGTCTCCTAAAATGGTTTCGTACTTCTTGGCTGCTTTATGCTGAGTTAATAATTGGACCCGATGACTCCCACAAGATGGCTGCCCATACCATAACAGATCCACCCCCATATTTTAAAGTTGAGATCAGGCAATGTGGGTTGAAGGTTTCTGTTGGCCTTCTCCAAACATAAACCCATCCAGATGTAGGAAAACTGTAAAAGAAGACCATATTTATTGGTCTGATCATTTCTTGGTGGTCATTACACCAGGTTATGCATTGTTGCGCATTGGCTTTGGTTTCCAAATGGCAGCCCTACCATAAATATCAGTTTTGTGAAGCTCACTATGTTTCTGTGACTTGCAATTCGGGCACCAACTATTTGAGCTCTTTCAAAATCTGTTAGATCTCTCTGGTTGCTTTAGAGACTTGCATATTAAATGTATGATTTTAAAACATGTTTTATAGCAGAAACATATTGGTAATTACTATTGAAATGAATATGAAAGACACATAGACTCCTTTTTAATTGCAATTTAGTTACGTCAAAATAGTCCTTTTTCATTTGCCGTTTCCTTTATTTTGTCTACCCCCTCTGTATGTGTGTGTCTTTGTGTGAATATATATACTTTTTTTCTTAATGCACTTAAAAAAAAAAAAAAGTTAATTATTCGGTCTTAGCTGAACAAAGCTACAATGCAGGACTGACTGTCATTTTAAAGCTCAGAGATTCAAAGGAGTCTTGCTACGGGAGGGTGTGCGTTGCTCCATCACTCTCTTTTCGGTCTCCTTTCATGAACGACTGTGTGTTTAATGGTGCCTTTCCAAAGCCATTATTATCCACAATTTGCTTTAAGCGGTGACTGATAATGTGGTCTTGACCTCGTTTTCATTTTGAAGGGTACCAAGCCTCTCCGTCACTGTGTCCTTCCGCGGCCCGGCACGCCACAGCTGCTCGATAAGAGAGACAAATTGTCCCGCTTTGCGGACATGGCACGCACCACACCTGGAGGTGACATCATGCTATATCTTTTCCCGGGACTCGGCCTCGTCCGTGGCAAATTACAAATTACACCGATTATATTGTGCGTGTTATCCTTTCGTGCAGCTGGATATTTACCGAAGCGGTCCAGGTTAAATACCTTGCTCAAGGACGCTATGGCAGTGCACCACCTGGGAAGTCAGGTCCAATACGCCACGTCGATGGTAAAATTTATTTTACAGCACTTTCGCTATCAAGCGAGCAAGCCAATGATGTGGAGGCGGTAATGGCCTGGACTCCTTTGATTCTGCACCCTGGCTTGGTTAAATGCTCAATTATGATTGGTCGAGAGGACGTCGGTTATTTTCCTGTCACCTGCATGGGGAAACCGTAACTGTGAGGTAGTTCCAGTGAAACTGGTCTCATCGCAGTTTAATTTAACATTCGATTTACAACTGAAAATAGCAGCAGAAAAGCAACAAGTTAACAACAGAAACCTAGCACTACAACAATTTTGTTCAATTGAATTTGAGATTTGATCCTTGACAACCTTGATCACTGTTGAGCTATTCTCAAAACCGATGCCAAACAACATCTTTTGAAATATATTTGGAGTCTAATAGAATCTAATCATGTTCACAGTTTTGAAATGGATATGCTACCGATTGTGTTATGCACAGGACCGCTTTGAGTCATGTGAAGAGCTCTATTAGTCAGTGAATTGTGTCTCTCTGTGAAATACAGCTGCCAAGGTCACAAGTTCGATCACACCAGGCACAGATATCATCAGTCACATTTAGGACCCATCCGCCATGTGCACCACATTTACCTTCCTCACACACAGGTGCTTTTCCTCCACCATATTCTACCGTCAGGCTTTCCTAAAATTTGAAGTGCCCCATTTCCACGGGAGCAGGATGCCACTTGAATGATTTAAGGATGTCAAGTGTGCTCATGAATAAATTAGAGCTACACGGGCTATGGGGTGAATATTTCATGGGGTGTGACAGAGACTCTAAACGCCTGGTGGGCACGGGTATTGGCGTTCCGTCCCGATTGGCGAGGGAGAAGGACCGCCCCCACTCGCACGTCACGTGTCACTCGGCTTCGCCGCCGTGTGCCGTAAAGCTGCTGTAGTGGGGGGGCAAGGCCTTGTCTGCGATGCTACATGAACCTCACTGCTCAGTCACAGGAGCATTAGGAATCAGGGGCAGAATGGCGAGATGAAGACGATGGGTGACGTTCCTCTATGTGCTCGCATACGCGTTTTTGCATGTGTGTATAATGGATAATGATGCATTTTATAGGTTCATTTGTTTCCCATGCTCAATGCCTTTTACAGGATAAAAGACAGAATTACGTAATCACAATCAATGCAATGGTACAATTTGAATTCGTAAACGTGCAGCTATCAATGACCTAATACGCAAAACCCTACTGGCAATGATCCATAATGGTAGTAAACAATGAAATCAACATGTACTGTATAAACAATCTGTGACTAAGGTGGCACAGATTAATGAAATCATAATACCCTTTTGTAAAGATCAATAGGCACCAGTCGATACGGGCTGCAGATAGAATGGTTATAAAGCAATATACAGATTGACTGTGTTCTGAATGGACACATTCATAGGCGTAATTATGGATGAATCAGTGGGTTTGTTGCGAGCGGAGTTTGAGTGGCAGGTCAGCTGCAGCTTGTTCACCCGGGAGGCGGTTTGACAGGGTGCCATGAATGGCCTTTGAAGGCTGGGAAACCCTGGCGACCGTGACAGTGTCATTCCCTGTGAATCATGCCTGCTTTCACTCCCATTGTAATTCCCATTCCATTCAAATTCGAATAACTTTATCTTTCCATTAAGGCACTTCCTGTTTGGGGGATGGCATCATATCCACAAACAATGCTTTCTAAAAACCAGCCACCTGTGACATCATCACAAATGTACAGTACACAGAATTAAAAACATACACACATAGACAGTGCTGAATAATAATAATAATAATATATGCCATTTAGCAGACGCTTTTATCCAAAGCGACTTACAGTAGTGAATGGATACATTTTCAGTATATGTGGCCCCAGTGGGGATTGAACCCACAAAATAAAATAATGAAACTGTTTGAAACACAATAGCTAAAATAAAAATAATAAAACATGCAATAGTACTTGAATGAAATTAGTCTATTGTTGGTTTTGTATTTAAAAACGGCCGTCACACTAAAAATCCACACCAATAACCAAAATTGGGGGTAAAAGAATACAGGGGTGAATAACACACACAGGGGTAGTGCAACCAGTTAACCAATTAAGGAAGCCAGAAATTGCATAAAACAGAAGAATCAGGTCAAACAATCTCCCTTGTTAATTCTGCCAGACAGCCTTCCCATTAGCGCGGCGCAACTGTGAGCCAAACCTGAGTCCTGAGCTGTTCTTCTGTCCTTCTGTTTGTGATTCGCAGGGCCGGTTGTACGGTGATGGGATCCAGCCTTTAACAGCCAGTCTCCTCCGCCCCCACACCCCACCTCTCACCCCCTCCCCCTCCCTCTCCTGTGGCCCGGAGAGCACTGGAGGTCTGATGACAGCAGAGAGGATCGGGCATGTCCAGTGGTAATGTACCTCTGCCATTACCACCTCTCTTAATGAGATCTGTGCCTTTGCCTGGAGGGTGTTGGTTGCCAAGCGCATATGGATGTGTTGTCGGGTGCCTCTGAGCAAAAAAATGGGGTATAAGCTTTTTAGCCTTAATGGCCTTGATGTTTGCTCTAAATTCTCACTCCTGCGCGTTCCTCGTTTCTCCTCGGCTTGCTATTTCCGTTTTGTTTTTATTTGTTTATTTATTTGCTGCTTCTCGAGTCTGGACCTTCGAAATAGAAGATTTTGAATTGCAGTTTTTGAAATACCATTACTGCCTGTGAGCATCTTCATACGTCTGGGAGACTGAATCAGGAAGGACTAGAAACACTATACAGTAGCGCTACAGCTCAATTGCTTTTTGGTTGATATCTGGTATATTATTGCTTTGCGACACAACAAGTTTTACCTTAGATTGCAGTGTATAGACTGTGTATATATATATATATACAGCGGGTATAATAAGTATTCACCCCCTTTGGCATTCAGAGGTTGTTTTATTTGAAGTTATAGAATGTTTTGTGTGGATCATTGGCAAGAAATTCCAATTAAATCCATTTAGATTCCATGAAGTAAGAAAATAAAAAGTGAAAAATGCCAAAGGGAGTGAATACCATTTATAACCACTGTGTATGTATAGATATACGGACATGAAAATGGAATGGTATATTTAGCATCACATATTGTACAGTATGACTCCCAAATATGACTATTTTATGACCGTTATTTAGCAGATGCTCTTATCCAGAGTGACTTACAGTAAGTGTATTAACCTGGGTGAGACAGCAGCGTATCACAATCATTGAGAGATATATGCTGGTGGTGTCTTGCGCAGTGGTTAAACAATGGCATGCACATCATGGCATCATGGTTAAACTGCAGAACCAGCTCAGGGCCTGAAAGGAATTGGCCGTATCACATGGCGCAGAACTCCATCTGAGCACCGAAAAAATGTACCACTCTCCAGGCTGTGCAATTTTCCATTACATCCCTATCACGTTAGTGCAGGAGGGGTCAGGGTTAAAGCATGGGGTACAATTTTAGATTCTATTTTTCACTGCACTTGAGAAGCTTGATTACAAACATAACAGGGGTTGTGGGGGAGGGGTCAAGGGGGCAAAGGGCAGCACCTGCTCTGAAGAAGTGAGGGGCTTCGTCCGTCTTTTCTCCACTGCAGCCCTGCCCCGCTGCCAGGCTGAAATCTAAGTCATTCTTCCACATCCAGTCAGAATTCACTAAAAGCCATCCCCTGACAGATCCAAGTTCTCACTGCCACTTTCCAGTTGAGAGATTGACTGACCTTGTCCCTGCTCCTCTCTCAGCAGCAGATGGTTTAGGGAGTTCAGGACCGGAGCAGACCTCCCTCAGCGTGCCCTTGGCGGACCCCGGAGCCTGGGCCACTGCCATGAATAACCTGGGTATCGTGCCCATGGGGCTGTCCGGACAGCCGCTGGTTGCAGGTAGGGCCTTTACATCGCAGGCATTTTTTACACTACTCTATGAAACAGGAAATGATGTCACTGTCACACTGTTGTAAGCAATCCAGTTCCCTGAAAACATTACATAGGTTTGTCAAATATAGAGTGTATACACTATACACTATATAAAGTCTCTGTGTGTGTGTGTGTGTGTGTGTGTGTGTGTGTGTGTGTGTGTGTGTGTGTGTGTGTGTTTGTGTATATATTTATATATACAGGGGGTAGAAAAAATAATAGAAACACCAAATGAACAAGGACTTTAAAATATAAGTTACTTCAGTTTAGTTACTTCAAAATATAATTAAATAGTATATAAATGTGTTTCATATTAATGTCAATACCAATTACTAATATATTTCTGCTATAAAAGATGTTTAAAATCAACGTCAATGAGATCTAACAGGCCAAATAGTTTGTGCCCGAATTGCAGGTGCGTTAGTCACAGAAAGGGCAAAATTATTTAAGTGTCAAGGGGAACAGTGTTGAAAATCATGACAGCAACTGCATCATGAAAAAGGAACAACGCCTAACCTGGTGTAATGAGCACAAAACCTGGACTTCTGAGCAGTAAAAGAAAGTAATATGGTCTGATGAGTCATCGTCATACACACTGCTAAATGGATTCAAAAGTGATTTCTTGAACACCAGGATGAATGGAATTATATGTTTTGGTCAGTAACATGCTTCATTTATATTGAAAGTCCTTTACTCTTTTGATGCCAATAAAATTTGAAAATGGTCCTTCAGGCCTTCAGGTCCCTGAGAGTTTTCAACTAAACATGTTACTAACCAAAAATGTGCAATCGTATGAAAGAATAATTTTCTTATTTCTTATAAAATTGTCAGTAATTTGCAGGACTTTTACTGGTGTCTAAAGGATTAACGTACTGTACCCAGGTCTGCTTTGCGCCCAGGGTCCATCATCCTGACTGCCCTCATTGATGCTCTTGCTAATAAGAACATAAGAATGCATAATGAAAAGAACAGGCCATTTCACCCATTTAGGCTAATCATTTCCCAGTCTAAAGAATATACAGTACTGCATAAAGCCTGGACTTGAATACCCCAAGTGTATCTGCCTCAACTGGTAGTTCCTGGTATCTGTGCGGAATTTGCCTAATTTCCACCTGTGTCCTCTTGTTCTGCTATCCAAACGTATCTTTAAAAATCTTTGGTTGTTCACTTTGTTAATCCCTTTTAAAAATGTAAAAAATCCCTCCTACTGGAGAAGCACACAAGTTGGAGAGCTGTTAGAGCTTCCGCATGATCCTGTGGCAGCAGGAAAGGCCTCCATGCTGAGTCAGGTTTTGATATTCATAACCCTCGTTTTATGAATGCCTTATATAAATTGTGTATGACTGTGTTGTACAGTTGTTTATACAATATTCTTTTATAAAGCTTCTCTGGCTGGCTGGAGCAGGGGACCTTTCTGAAATAAATAGTCGGTGTCTTAAAACAAACCTTTTATCTCCATTTTTGCCATTTTTGAGTTTTATACATGAATAGAGAGCTTGCAACATCAGATGTGAGTTATGGCTCCGTGACATATAAGGTTGAATCAAAACAATAATCAACTACAATTTTCAAGTCTTGTGTATTTTTATAACAAAACAGTTTTATTATTAAAACTCCTAAAAACTTGGGCCTTTTTCATGGCACCAGTGAATTGAGTGTTGTTTGCCCCCCCCGTCCCCCCACTCGTTACGGCCTATGAATGAGAGCCGGAGGAAGTGTTGCCTCCTTGACGTCTCATGCATTTGATCGATGGTCGATGGCTATAAGCCCAGGGTGTCCTGCACGCTGTTGTTTTGAAATATGTCATAACGTTCATGAACTGAATGAGTAAATATTTCACCAATTCACCAGCAGCCGGAGCGAAAGCTCTTGCCAAACCCCTCTCCTCGTAGACTCAGGGCTGATATGCTCCCTTCCCCCTTTGGAGGCAAGGCTTGTGTGACCAGGTGACCACGTGAGCCCCCTTCCAAAGCTCTGTGTTTCTGTCTCTCATAAACACAGTCAAAGAGCAGGGGTCTTGAACATTAGTCATAACCAGGGTTGTGGTCAATTCCATTCCAGTTCAGTCAATGAAACAAATTAATTAATTAACTGACAAATCCTCATGGGACATTACAAGCATTTTTTTAATTCATGAATTGAATTACAATTAATTTCCTAAATTGACTGAATTGAAATGGTATTGATGGCAACCCTGAGAAATACATTCTCCAATGGCAGTCAACACAGTTAATTGTGCTGCCTTTACCTTAATACTACCTTCATTCAATTTTTCAGGTTTCATAATTTCACATTGTGTTAATTTTATGACCATATTTAAGTATATTATTATATTGGAGGGGGTGGATGTGTGGCTATAAACAATAGGAGAGGATAGGCTACTGTTAAAAAGGTTTGCGTTGAATATTCTGATTGAATTTGACTATTGACATTGCATTCATGCAAGGTCAGACTTGGGTGGAAAAGCATCCTATTGTACTTACCATCATGAAGGGCAAAGGCACCAAAGACAAATTACGCTCAGAATAGATTCTTGCTCTGGAGTAAAATCCTGTCTCAATTTTATACAAGCCCTTATTCGACAGGAAATCATTTTCAGGCAGATACAGGAAGATACATTTATCAAAATAAGACAGCAAGCCAGAATCATAGAGGCAGAATAGAAAGGATTCCCTTAGGCATTCTAGACTATTATAATTTTTTTAAGTCGACCAAAGCTGGAGAACGGAGCGACTTTCAAAATGTTTCCACAGTTAAGAGGATGAATGACAGCTACCAAGGTTTTGTTCTGATCTCCTCTGGGTGCTGTTCAATTCCATCTGCACTCAATGAGTCTTTGGGAGGCTTTTGAAATAATTCCTTTACTTTGAATAAATAGTTTCTGATAACATTCATCATATTGTAGCTTATCATTTTTGTTACTTTCCCAGACTATACAGTATGACTGTATGGTCCATATCTTTTAACCCAACCCAAACCATAATCCTGCTTATAAATGTTCCATATATTTGTTTTACTATACGTTTTACTGGCTATGACAATGATTACAGCTTGGTTTTCATGTCATCTCCTGAAAAATTATGATAGTTGCATCATCGAAGATACGTGAATGCATTTGTGTATCCCATCACAAAGCATACTAAAGACATTTGAGCAATGTCTATTTGGTATTTGGAAACTTCATCTCAGAAAACTATATTCTTATGTTTAAATTTTTTTACAATATTTTTATATTTTGCATATCCTGCAAGTGGATATAGTGATTTTTCCTGACACAGGATTTGCTTTTGTTGAAGCTGAATTGTAAGGTTTATTAAGTTAATGCTGAAGGAGATTTAGAGTTAGAATTAGTGTAAGCCTTGCATTACTGTGTGCAAGCATTTGCTAGAAAATACAGGAAAGCTGTGTGATGAGTGAAAAAGAAAATTAATTTAATTATTCCAGAGGCAGAAAACAATTTTCATGGTACATTTAGGATGTGGGATATTAAGCCAACATTTGATGTATTTTCTTTCTGAGTTTACTACATGAACCAGGCAGGACTATATGCACTATTGCAGTCAGGTCCAAAATTATTGGCAGCCTTGATGAAAATGAGCAAAAAGGGCTGTATAAAATAAACAATATTGTATGAAAGAAAATGCTAAAATTATATTATTTTATACTAATACAATCTTTCTGAGAAAAATATTTTCTTTAACATCTGTCCATATCTGTCATATGACCACCTGGTTCCAATTGGAGATCAACATTGGTACTCTCTGAGATGTGAGCGTTATCTTCCTCCGTGTGTTTCAACCTTGGCGTGGTCGCCAGTCTCACCACCGTCCCTTCTGTTTTTGCATGTTTGTCCCACTGGGACCACATATACTGAAAAATGTGTGCATTCATTACTGTACGTCGCTTTGGATAAAAGCGTCTGCTAAATGGCGTATATTATATTATTATATTATATTATGTTTGATCTGAACTCTCTGTCCTGTTTCCGGGGGGGGTAGTGGTCTCACTATGCCAAGTTGCTTGTTTTCCTTTCAACTCACGGTCCTTCTGTCTGAAGAGGTCAAGGTTAGGCCATCTAATATATTTGCTCGGCTATAATTGCTCGGATGGGGTGACAACAGGTGTTCTTATTCTCCGGCCCATCATCAGCTGAGCTGGCCAGATCCCTTGCGCCAACGCTGTGGCTCTGTAAGCCATCAGAGCCTTGTGGAAATCCTGTTATTTTGACAGCAGTGTCTTTACTGTTCTGACGGCTCTGTCTGCTTCGCCATTGGTCTGAGGCTAGCGTGGGCTGCTTGCGAGATGAGCGAGGTCGAAGTCTCTTGCGAACTGCGCAAATTCCAGAGAAGCGAACTGAGGGCCGCTGTCAGTCCGTAAGGTCTCGGAAACACCAAAACGCGCGAAGATGGACTTGAAACGTTCGATTGTTTGGGTTGGGCTACTAAGTAAGTTTGCCACTTCAATGCACCTAGAGAAATAGTCAAACACTACTAGATAATGTTCCTTTTTCCATTCAAACAGGTCTGCTCCGACTGTTTGCAACGGTCTTACAGGTCATTTTGTTGTGAGGAGGGGCTCTACCTGCTCTTGTGCCTCTTTGTTGCTGGCATGTGCTGTACAATGCTGTCGATGTACACTTTGCGCTCTCCTTCCAATGCTTGCTCTGCACTTGTGGGCATTGTGCAAAGAGGCACCATCTACAGCGCATCGGCAGTGACACTGCCATTCAGCTTGGTGAGGTTGACGCGACTCCGTATCCTACCATTTGTTTTTGGAACTACGACCGTACCTGCTCCCATCTTCTCCATCCTGTCCAACTCCTCTTTAACTCTTCCCATCAGTGGTGTGAGAAGGACACCCTCCGTGGCAGTGAGAGAGCATATGGAGTTACACATTCTTTCACTTTAATTTTGTGCTCCCCTCATATCTTCCCCAGGCCAGTGAATACCTCGGGATACCTTGCTTTGAAGTATGTTTCAGGATGTTAAATGTGTTGGCTCTGACCCAAAACAGGAAGTCTCTGAATGGCCAGTAAGCTAAGCAACGGTGTTGTTAATCCTGAGACGACATACACTTCCTCTTACATTTTTCTTGCTCCCTTCTGTAGCACAGCATTTACCTGGCCTCTCAACTGCAATGGCTGATTGTTTGGCTGGTCCACACAGGCATCTGCTGGATGTGTACAGCTTTCCACCCCTCTCCACTGAGTAGTCAGTCTCAGGGATAGCAGTCACTGCAGCATCTGTGTCAATCTTGAAACAAAATGGCTGACCATTCATGTCCAGTATCTGCGTCCATGCACTCTGAATTTGGGGGGTGTGAATGTGACCCAGGAATGCAACATCGTCCGACTGCACACTTTTGCACACAGCAGCAAAATGTACCTTCTTGTGGCATTCTCTGTATTCAATGTCTCTAGCAGGACACACACTCCACAAGTATTTTGGTGATTTTCCACATTTTCTATTTCCATTTGAGAAAGTTCATTGTGCTCTATGAGCACCACGCCATACAGGTTTGGCTCTTTGTGTAGGTTTCGTTTTTTTGTCCGCGCCGCCCCAGCATCACCGTTTGCTGCAGGCACCCTGAACGCATGAACGGCTGCTGCTTCTTAATCACGTCGCGCTACTACACTTGAGTAATGATGTTTGCTAAAGTCAGCTCTGCATTAAGCTGCAGTCTTTCAGACGAGAGAGCGTCTCTAATTCCGACTACATTTCTATCTCAAACCATTTAGTCGTGCAGTATTTCATCATCCAAACTTGCTTTTTATCTGTATTAGTATAAAATAATGTAATTTTTTTAATTTTTTTGCATACAATTGGTCATAACCTGTATTTTATACAGCTTTTCTTGCCAATTTTCAGAACATCGTTCCAATATTTTCTTGTTTTCCTCATTAGAATCTTGCATTGGCATTTCATTCCCAGTGTCAAAGTCATCCGTTCAGTGAACATCCTTGAGGCTGACACTTGATTAGGATAAATACATTTTTGAAACAAATCTCCATAAAAATGTCAGTTACCACAATTCTAACACAATAAGGTTAGATGGCTTAAGCTCCTACTGGTAGTTCGTTGGCTATTTGTATTCTGAAGGCAGATCCGCATTTTAATCTTATCTGGTCTGAAGTCAAAGGCATGAGTTTCAGATCATGAACACCTGCCGAATGGACAACAGGCAGAATGTTTCTCATCAAATAATTAAGACCTGCTGTTTGAAGTGAGACACAGGCCTCTCTAGTGACCTGACGAAGCCCATCTCTGCTTCAGATAAAACACTCTAATAAAGAGCAAAGCCCTGTTTTAATTAAATGTGAATGACTGGGGCAATCAAAGACCCTGTATGTTAGCTCTTTGCTGACGGATCGGGAGGGTTGAATTAGTTCCATTTTCTATCTCGGTCTCACATCATGACTACTGTAGTGGTTAATTATACCTCATGAATACAATGTGCGAGAGGAAGAGTTTGTTCTTTTTCATGTCTGCACAGCCGGGGAAGAAAGGAAGGTTGTCCTCCTGGGCTGTGTGTCTGAGTGCGAGAGCGTTGGTTGAGGATTTGATTGATCACATACTCAGGGTGTTGGGATATAGAGTGGGTTTAAAAAGTATTCACCCCCTTGGCATTTTGGATCATCAAAATGGATTTAATTGGGATTGCTTGCCACTGATCAACACAAAATACTCTATAATGTCAAATAAATAAATAAAGCTATAAAAATAAAAATAAAAGTTTTTTCCTTAATTAAGGAAGGATTTTTTTGACTGGCCACAATCCCATTGAGAATCTGTGGAAAGATTGGAAAATTTCTGTTCACCAACGGTCCCCATCCAACCTCAAGAACAGGTGAAATGGGTGTCCAGATGTACAAAGCACGTCTCTTGCAGACTGTAGCAGGTTTTCCTCCAAGATTAGTCTATATCTAGCGCCATCCATTTTTCCCTATATTTTGACATGTTTTCCAGTCCCTGAAGCATAGAAGCATCCCTATCGCATTAGACTCCCACCTATATAGGTGGGATAGTGTTGGGATAGTGTTCTTGGGATGATGTTAAGCTTGCGCCAAAAATAGCATCTAACTTTGATGCCAAAAACTTCAATCTTGGTCTCATCAGACCATAGAAGCTTTCTCCATTTGGTTTGAGTCTCCCACATGCCTTCTGGTAAACTTTAGGTGAGGTTTGATGTGAGTTTTCTTCAACAATGGCTTTTTTTTTGCTACACTCCCATAAAGCACTGATTTGTGATATTGTCCCATGGACTGTTTCTACCATCTCTGCCAAGGAAGGCTGTGATCTCTGAAAACAATGGAATGCACCAGAATTTATTTAGGTGTGTCGTAGGAAAAGGGGTGAATACTTCAATCAATTGTTGTCTTGGTAATCATATCCAGTTGGATCCTAAAATACCTCTCAGGCCCTCTGAGTTCACAGACTTCATGGCAGATACCATTTCTGCTGCAAGAAGATGAAAAAAATCAGTAATGAACAAAAGTACTTCACATTCTGGTAGAGACAGCCCAGCCTGGAGCCAGAGAAAGGACCTTGAATGTTTTTTTCTGTGGGAATTATTTTTGAAAAAAACATGAATGAATGTGATGAATGTGAGGTAATTTACCTGTTATTACCATGTCTTTTCTCTTTTAATGAGTTTTGCAAGGACTTGGTACAGCTAAGATTTCTGCTGATTTTGAAATATGGGCTTTACTAATGATAATGTCTACTTTTTCACCTGGCTGTGAGGTGAATATCGGATGTGTAATTTTTCAGAAAATGTTCTCATTAAACTTATTTAATATATATTTAGCGTTTCTTATATGGTTATATATGGGTGCAAGGTATCAGGGCTTCACAGTTGTGAAATCTTTACCTTTGTCCCTTGCAATGTATAGGTGCCTATTTCACCTCTCTATGATTTATAGAGAATACATTTGTCACACCCTGCAGTAACTCAGTGATGTGTGCCAATTTGATTGGTGTCATTGATGACACGCTTGCTCTTTTTTTTACCATAACACAGTCAGTACATTAATCTGATATACCACTTCATCAACAGTTTCAATTTTAATCCACGTCAATTATTATATCATAGAATCTATACTGTCAAGCAAAATAATTTATTTCCAATCCTTAGTGGGGTTTTCTGGATTCCTTTCACGCATTTACATGGTGTTTTTGTTATTAATGTAGCCACTGATATTGTACTTTATACCCTCTGTTGTCTTTTAAGCTATGGCTTCCACAGGGTGCCATGTGCTTGAGGATTCAAAAGTTCAGATACTGGGGATATCAGTGGTTACATAGAGGTATATTTCACAGAAAAATAACTGAGTACTGTGTGTACCTATTTCCATACATAGATTTGATCTAATGTCACTGATCTACTGTATTTTAATTTTTTTAATGTCTTGTGAATTATTGTGTATTTGTGGTTTGGCAAGCTTATCACTTGGCTTATGACCTTATCACCAGCTTATCACCAGGAGAAACTTGAAAAAAAGTTTTTTTTTCCCTGAACAAATAAATTAATAAAAAGGTATTAAATAATTCCTTTCATGCATGTCTTTTCCAGATTCTGTCTGCATCCCAGGATTTGACCCCAGTTTGGGGATTATCGCCCCCATCAACCCCCCAATGATGGCAGGGATTGGCCTGGTGCCCCCCCCTCCGGTGCCGGTCGAACTGCCTGTTGTCAAGGAGATTATTCACTGCAAGAGCTGTACCCTCTTCCCACAGAACCCCAGTGAGTACAGTGCACCAGCCCTGGATAAAACCATGATTCAACATACTTTAACCCTTTTGTCACCGCAGTAAAATTCCTGCAGATTACTGTTGGTTTTAAAATAAGCATCTATTTTCACCAATACTTTGGTTTTCAAAATTGGTTGAAAACCCTTAACAGCAGCAGTGTTTTCAAATTTTACTGGCATCTGACATATTTCAAATATGTATTTGGCCCAGGTCTGCACACAAACACATGCATGCACACACACGCACACACACACACACACACACACACACACACACTCTCTCTCCCCGTATTAACACATTCACGTCATTGCCCTTCAGAGGGTCAGCAGTAGTCAGTCTCTCTAAAGGAATGCTTCTCATGGCCAGGAAGCACAGGTTTGAAACCACACACTACACTTCCCACCCCCTGCTTGAGCCTTAGCCACGCCCTGAGTTAGGAACAAGAGCCGGTGCTGAGCTCTGGGAAAGCACCGTGAAACTAACAGTTTATATAAAACTGGTTTGCAGTCATTGTTTAAAACAATTATATTTCTCCCTTGTTTTTTTGTGTGTTTTTTTTTTTTTGGGGGGTTGTATTATGTTGTATGTTGATGTTGTACTGTATTTTCTCATGACTAATGTGTGTAGCAGTGTCCTTGGATTTTAGAAAGGCGCTATACAAATAAAATGTCTTATTATTATCAGCTCCCATGGCAGTTGTGTACTCTCCGTCGCCATGGAGATACACATTTTGTTTGTCTGTACCGAATGCTACTACAGTTATTGTATATTTGTGTTCCCTAATGGAGTGGAGGCTGGTGTCTTTTAAAAGCAAGGAAGACTCGTACCACTCTTCGTCGCTTTGGATAAAAGCATCTGGCAAATGACTACATTTAAAATTGTAGCAAGGAGCAGTGTTATGTGAACACTTTCTTATTCAAAAACCTGGAAAGCAGCTTCAGAGCTGCTGAAGGCAGTGAGAGGAGAGGCTAAGTAAAGCATCTCTCCTCATGGATAGAAATAATCTCACCTCAGCCTTTTCCCACCCCCCCCGGGAGGCTGCAGTAGGCTTGTGGGAGAGCGGATAAAATGGCTGTTTGTTAAAGGGGAACTCACTCAACCCAAAAATCGTAATTTGGTATGTTCTGTTTAGCCCTCAGAATAACTGGCAAAAGACCATTTGGAGTGATGATGTCATAGGGATGTCTCATAATTTAAGTGTCATTTGAATTGGAGAATACTGTGTAATGACGACAGGTATTGTTCTCTCAATATTTCTGAAGTCACAATCACAATATTTAGGAAACGGCGGAAGGTTTGGGGTCTTGTTTTAGTGTCCGAACTACAGCGTCCATTACATTTTCTGAACCCGTTCTCTACAGTGGGGGAAAGGGGAGACATTATACCCAATTGACATAATCGTTTGGGGATCATCTATACATTTTTGTTGCTGTCAGCTAAAGTAGCATATGTGACCGATTAGAATTGAGATAAATTATTCTTAAAGTGAGGGCCAACATATTAACTCGTGATTTTTGGCTGCAAAGAATCATAACATTCCCCTGTCCTGTTAGACTGCCATTGCATTGAAGATCTAACCAAGGAGTAGGGATTTCTTCAAATGTTTCCAGGGAGATGTATTTTTAAACAAACCGTAATGAAATGAAGCATACGAGAAATACGCGTCCGTGTGTATTTTGTGTATGGACCAGTGGCAATTTTAGACCCTATTTACGGGGGCTTTAGCCCCCCTGTCTTTCATCTCACCCCCCTCAAAATGTTTAGTCATTCTTTTCAAAAAAATTGTTTTACTTAATATCTATTTTTAAAAATACCACAGATAGAGAGTCATATTTCAATTTTGAGAGCAACCACCATTGTGGTGTTTTTGTTTTTGGGAATGTGACAGTAAATTAATTACAAATTTAGTCTTGTGCTTTGCATGTGTACATCTCACATTCTCATTGGGGGCTGAGCCCCCCTAAAGGTCAAATCCTAGAATCGCCCCTGTTGTGGACTGAAGATGGTTCATCTAAATTGGCTAAATAGGCTGAGGAGCAGTGAACTGGCAATGGGAACAAGGGGATATACAGAGAACTATATAGTGCACAATGCTGTAGTTAGCACCTATAAAGATGGTGTACTTTGACCTGTATTACTGCTGGAGTAGGTTGTCATGGTAGTGTTGTGAACTGGAAAAAAAAAAAGAATCTTCCTTTTGGTTAGTTGGATATGGATATCTAGATTTTTGCAACCTGATTGTGACAGTGGGCATAAAAAGTATTCACCCCCTTTAGCATTTTTCACATTTTATTTGCTTACTTCATTGAATCAACATGGATTTCATTGGGATTTTAGCCTCTGATCAACACAAAATACTTTAGAATGTAAAATAAAAAACAAATGTCACGCTCTTTGTTAATTAATTACAAATAAAAAATAGTCACCCCTTTTTCTAAGACATACCTAAATAAACTCTGGTGCAATCAATTGTCTTCATTGGTCACATCATTATTTGATTGGAGTCCACATGTGTACAATTACATTATTTTGAATTAAATACACCTGTCTGTGAGAGGTCCCACAGTCGGGTAGTGCATTTTCAAACAAGAGCTTGATCATAAAGACCAAAAACATTCAAGGCAAATCCGAAAAAAAGTTTTTCAAAGCAACATTCAGAGGAAAGATGCAGGAACATTTCAAAGACTTTGAATATCCTCCGGAACACCGTTGAGTCCATCATAAAGAAATGGAGAGAATATAGCACAACTGTGAATTCCCCTAGAACAGGCTTTCCTCCAAAATTGAGCATCCATGCAAGAAGGGCACTTGTTAAGGAGGCCACCAAGAGGCCTATGGCAACTCTAACAGTTTCTCCATGGGAGACAACAATAGCCCGGGCGCTTCACAAATCTGCACTTTATGGGAGGGTGGCAAGAAGAAAGCCATTGTTGAAGAAAACTCGCATTTGCCAGAAGGCATGTGGGAGACTCTCAAACCAAGTAGAGGAAGATTCTATGGTCTGATGAAATCAAGATTGAACTTTTTGGCATCAATGTTTGGCACTATGTTTGGTCAAAGCCTAACACTGTGCATCATCCCAAGAACACTATCCCTACTGTGAAACATCAAATCAAATCAAATCAAGTTTATTTGTATAGCGCTTTTCACAACAGAATTGTCACAAAACGCTTAACAGAGGGGGAACCCAGGCCTAGACCCCCCCAAAAGCAAGCCTAACGGCAACAGTGGCAAGGAAAAACTCCCTAGGTAGGGAGAAACCTTGGGAGGCCTCTTCTGGCCGGCACAGGGTATGTCCAAAAAAGACCATGTCATGGTCAGTCCAAGGTTAGTCTGAGTTAGGTAGTCAGCGGGGGGGGGCTAAACCACGCGGAGAGGGTCCAGATCCAGGAACTGGGGTTGGCGTGGGGGTGAGGGTTGATGGGGGCAGCTCACACTTCTCGCAGGATCTAGGGCTCGGGCGGGTGCCCCGAGTCAGAGGCCGAGGCAGAGAAGAGAACATGCAGTCAGAAAAAAAGCAGTGCTATAGCCAGTAGCACTATGTAAGAGCAGGGGAGCACAAGCATAGGAAATATACAGTTAGCCCCAACAGGTGTAAGCTATGGCAGCATACCTATTAGGAGAGGGACAGAGAAAACACGCAGCCATGTGAGAGTTCCAAACAATCCACACCTGATCAAGGATAACCAGCATAACAGTGGTGGTAACACATTGAGGAGGTGACAGTATGGAAAGTTTCTCACTCCATAAGACACTAAGGCACGGCCTTCTCCATCTCTCCACCTAGACTATGTTTGGCAGTAAGCTAGGCTGAAAAGATATGTTTTTAATCTACACTTAAAAATTGAAACTGTGTCCGAATCCCTAACATGCCTTGGTAAACCGTTCCACAACAGAGGAGCTCTAAAAGAGAAGGCTCTACCACCAGCTGTGCTCTTCAAAATTCTAGGGAGTAATAGATGGCCGGCTTCTTGTGAACGAAGCAGTCGTGTCGGCTTATAGGGGCAATCATTTCGGTCAGATATAAAGGTGCAAGTCCGTTTACTGCTTTAAAAGTTAGCAACAGTACTTTATAATCAGCCCGATATTTAATAGGAAGCCAATGTAGTGATGCTAACACTGGAGTAATGTGCTCATACTTTTGGATCTAGTCAAAATACGTGCCGCTGTATTCTGTACTAGTTGAAGACTCTTTAGAGAGCTACTAGAGGAGCCGGATAATAAGGCATTACAATAGTCTAGCCTCGATGCAACAAAAGCATGCATCAAGGTTTTAGCATCCTCTAATGACAGAAAGTGCCGAATTTTAGCTATGTTTCTTAGGTGAAAGAAAGCTACTCTGGAAGTGTTTTTAATATGAGTGTCAAATGTAAGGTCCTGATCAATAATAAAACCAAGGTTCTTAACCATAATACTTGATGTAACTATGCAATCACCTGCATTTAACTGCAGATCCAACTTGTTCCTTAATTTTTTGGGGCCCAAAACCATCATCTCTGTTTTATCTGAATTTAAAAGCAGGAAATTTACTGTCATCCAGTTCTTTATATCAGAGATACAAGCCTCTAATTTAGTGAGTTTAAGTGTTTCACCTGGTTTCATTGATATGTACAGCTGTGTATCATCGGCATAGCAATGGAAATTTACACCATGTTTACGAATAACATTACCGAGTGGTAGCAAGTATAATGAGAACAGTAATGGTCCCAGCACTGAGCCTTGTGGAATACCATATTTAACCTGAGAGTAGTCAGAGAACTCTTGATCTAATTGCACAAATTGAAACCGGTCTAATAAGTATGATTTAAACCATGAGAGTGCCCGTCCACGCAAACCAACCAGGTTTTCTAGCCTATGAAGGAGAATCTGGTGGTCAATAGTGTCAAAAGCAGCACTTATGTCAAGGAGCACTAGAATAGAAACACAACCAGTGTCCAATGCTAACAGTAAGTCATTTACAACTTTAATAAGTGCTGTCTCAGTGCTATGGTTTGGTCTAAAACCTGATTGTAATGTTTCATATAGATTATTCGTTTTTAGGAAAGCAGTTAATTGTTGAGCTACAGATTTCTCTAAAATTTTTGACAAAAAGGGCAGATTTGAAATGGGCCTATAGTTCTTCAGATTAACAGGATCAAGATTTGGTTTCTTTAAAAAGAGGCTTGATTACTGCTACTTTTAAAGACCTAGGTACGCAACCCAATAATAGGGATGTATTTATGATATCTAACATGGGCTGGCCTAGCACAGGCAAAAGCTCTTTAATAAGCTTTGTTGGTATGGGGTCTAACAGACATGTAGATGATTTGGAGGACATAACCAGTTTACTGAATTTGTCCAGATCCAAGGGAGTGAAAACTCAAGGGTCTCTACGCAACCCTGCTCCTGATAGCCCTGTGCTATCTCGGCAGTTGGAGTGCTAGATATTGGAGTCATTTTCATAATTTGTTCTCTGATTGTCTCAATCTTATTAGTAAACGAGTTCATAAAGTCATTTGAATTATAGTTAGAAGGATAACTGATGGAAACTGAAGACTGTTTTTTTGTCAGTTTAGCTACCGTGTTAAATAGAAATCTTGGGTTGTTTTTATTCTGGTCAATTAGTTTCGAGAAGTACGATGACCTAGCTGTAGTAAGAGCGTGCTTGTATTCGATGAGGCTGTCCTTCCAAGCAGAGCGAAAAACCTCTAAATTGGTAGAGCGCCATCTGCGTTCTAATTTTCTGGAAACTTGTTTAAGGGCACGGGTATGGTCGGTAAACCAGGGTGCAAGTTTCTTCTCACTGCATTTTTTTCTCTTGAGGGGTGCGACCGCATCAAGTGTATTCCGTAAAATGTGATTTAACGCATCAGTTTGATGATCAATTGACAAAAGGCTATTTGGGTCCTGACTTGATACTAAGGATTCGGGAAGTAAGTTTATAAGTTTTGAAGCCGTCAATGAATTTATAGAGCGGCTGGAATAGTATTTAGGTTCGATTTAATAGGAATATTTACCTGAATTTCAAAAGAAATCAAAAAGTGATCCGATAGTACAAGATTATGGGGAGACACAATGATATTCTCGACATCGATACCATAGGATAAAACTAAATCTAAGGTATGATTGTGGCGGTGGGTTGGTTCAGATATATTTTGAACAAAACCGACAGAGTCAATAATAGCTGCAAAAGCCAGTCCTAAAGGGTCACTGTCATTATCAACATGTATGTTGAAATCTCCAACAATCACAACTTTATCCGCCATAGTTGCCAAGCTTGATAAAAACTCTGCAAACTCGGAGAGAAAAACAGTATACGGTCCAGGTGGTCTATAAATAGTTATTAAGAGGAAGGATTGCACTGAGGTAACTAGATCTTTTGACCGTCCAGAAAGCATAGAAAGCGATTCAAAAGAGGAGAACTTATCCCCACATTTAGGTGTAAAACTAAATTTTGTCGAAAAAATCACAGCAACACCGCCCCCTCTACCGGACAGACGCGGCGCTTGGCAGCTGGCATAACCATCGGGAGATGCCTCATTAAGTGCACTGTATTCGTCAGGCCTAAGCCAGGTTTCAGTTAAACTAATCAGGTCAAAACTATGGTCGGTGATTAGTTCGTTCACAAGAACCGCCTTGGGGAAAGTGATCTAACATTTAACAATCCACATTTAAGATGCGTCTTACTACAGGCAACACTTACAGCAGGCTGAGAGGTTTTAATATAAATAAGATTGTGTACACAAATGCCACGACAGCCAGTGTGCTCAGATAGCTTTTTACTTCTAAAACCATTTCCAAAACGAGGGACAGACACAGTCTCAATAGCTAAGCTAGTCACGGGTTTTGGAAGCTAGCAGACAGTGGTTTAGGACCAGAAGTCTGCTGCCTGGCTAGCGCTCTGAGAGGTCATAAATTTTGCGAATTTATACTACGGGATAATGTTCTAGATAATAGAAGAGAACCTCTCCAGTTCGGGTGGAGTCCGTCTCTCTTCAGTAAGCCAGGCTTTCCCCAAAAAGTAGGCCAATTGTCTATGAAGCCCAAGTCGTTGTCAGTACACCAGTTAGCCATCCAGCGATTTAGCAACGTGAGTCTACTGTAGACTTCGTCACTCCTACGGGTAGGGATAGGGCCAGAGATAATTACTTCCCGACTGAGTGTTTTAGCGAGCTTACACACCGAAACAAAATTATTTTTAGTGATCTCCGACTGCCTAAGTCGGACATCGTTGGTGCCAGCGTGGATAATAATTTTAGAATATTTACGATTATTCTTAGCTAGCACCTTTAAGTTTGCCTCCACGTCGGTAGCTCTGGCCCCAGGCAAACATTGGACTATGGTCGCTGGTGACTCTATCCTCACGTCTCGTAAAATGGAATCGCCAATTATCAGAGCTTTCTCAGTAGGTGTATTACTGAGTGGGGAAAACGATTCGAAACGTGAGTTAGGTGTATGACCTCCTTGGGACGGCGACTATGCCTCCCTCGAACCGTGACAAAAGCGCCTTGCTGCGAAGGTTCTGCTGGGGGAATAACACTAATGTCTAGGCTATTTAAACTCCTGGTGCGTCCGGCGCTAACAGAAAAGACTCTATGTAACTCTCTCCTTCCTGAATCTGGCGAAGCGTCCGGATGCGGTCCTCAAGCTCAACTATTTTCTGCGCCAATTCTAAATTAAGTTCACACTTCCTACAAATACCAGTTACGTTAAACTTGGCGTCAGAACTAACACTAAACATATTGCACTCCAAGCAGGAAACAAGGGAGGAAGCCATGGTCGAATTCCTTACCGTAATGTTTTCTTGGGTGTCGAACAGAAAACCACGGTGCTCGAGTCCCGTATGGGTTGGTTAGTTAGGAATAACCGAAAAAGATTTAAAAAATAGAAAAGAGTTTTGTATCCAAATCAGTATAAAAGTGTAGAAATGCGGGCAGCGAAAACCTGGAGCAGCAGTTACTACAGCGCGCGTCGCGTTCAAAATGGAAACATTGCTGTTCACTGCCTGTCCCCATCTAACCTGATGGAGCTCTCTCAATTTTGTAAAGAAGAATGGGTGAAAATTGCAGTATCAAGACCTGATAGAGACTTACTCAAATAGACTCACAGCTGTAATTGCAGCTAAAGGTGCTTCTTCCAAATATTAAGTCAAGGGAGAAGAAAACTTATGTGATCAATTATTGTCTGTTTTTCATTAGTGATTAATTAACTAAACTTTTTTTATTTGACATTAAAGAGTATCTTGTGTTGATCAGTGGCAATAAATCTAATTTAAATAAATTATGATTCCACAAAGTGAGAAATTAAAATGTGAAAAATGCCAAAGGGGGTGAATACTTTTATACCCACTGTAGATGGATGTAATATCCAAGTGGGGATGATTTCCCCACTTGATGATAAAAAATGTTCATAGACAAAAAATAACATGGAGATTTCAATCTAAAAGAAAATCTGCGTAGATTTTTCAGCCCTTTCTTGGACATGGTGGTGGGAGCCTAATGCTATGGGGATGCTTCTCATGCTTCTCTGGAATAAAGGGAAACATGGATGGAGCAAGATATATACAAACCTTGGAGGAAAACCTGCTGCAGTCTGCAAGAGACCTGGGACATGGGAGAAGATTTATATTCCAGCAGGACAATGGCACAGGGCATACAGCAAAAGCTACATTGCAGTGTTTAAAAACAAAAGAATCAATGTCCTAGTTACCCATTCAAAGCCCAGACCTCAATCCCACTGAGAATCTGTGGAAAGATTTGAAAATTGCTGTTCACTGCCTGTCCCCATCTAACCTGATGGAGCTCTCTCAATTTTGTAAAGAAGAATGGGTGAAAATTGCAGTATCAAGACCTGATAGAGACTTACTCAAATAGACTCACAGCTGTAATTGCAGCTAAAGGTGCTTCTTCCAAATATTAAGTCAAGGGAGAAGAAAACTTATGTGATCAATTATTGTCTGTTTTTCATTAGTGATTAATTAACTAAACTTTTTTTATTTGACATTAAAGAGTATCTTGTGTTGATCAGTGGAAATAAATCTAATTTAAATAAATTATGATTCCACAAAGTGAGAAATTAAAATGTGAAAAATGCCAAAGCGGGTGAATACTTTTTATACCCACTGTAGATGGCTGTAATATCCAAGTGGGGATGATTTCCCCACTTGATGATAAAAAATGTTCATCGACCAAAAAATAACATGGAGATTTCAATCTTAAAGAAAATCTGCGTGGATTTTTCAGCCCTTTCTTGGATGTGTCTATGTAAAATGAGTTCTCAGTTTTTTCCCTGTTACAACTCATGTGATAGATTCCATCAATCTCACCCCCAGACCTGCCCCCTCCCTCCACAAGGGAGAGACCCCCGGGGTGCAAGACGGTGTTCGTGGGGGGGCTCCCCGAAAACGCCAGTGAGGAGATCATCCGGGAGGTGTTCGATCAGTGCGGCGATATCATCGCCCTCCGCAAGAGTAAAAAGAACTTCTGCCACATCCGCTTCACGGAGGAGTTCATGGTAGACAAGGCGCTCTACCTGTCAGGTGAGATATCGACTCCACACCATCACGTAGCCGAAATCAAAGGAATCGTGAAGGAAGTTAGCTTTCTTGGGAACTCAAGAATCTGAAGAGTTCTGAGGAGAGATTTTGATCTGTGAGCATCCATTCCAAGGGAATTGGTAGTCATTAATTTAAATCAGACAGTTGCAGCTTGTTTCTTTTTTGGAGTTTATTATATTCAAATGATTCATTGTGAAGTTATTCTCCGTGTTGTAATTTACTGTATCCTGAGCTGGATGTGTGTGCCTTGCATCTGCTGTAATGTTGGGTCCTGCACAATGCAGGATCCTATAGAGGATTCAAGACACGCAGCAGATCCATAGCAAAATCTTTTATATACGAGTACACCCGGGAGGCAAAGTACCGGCACATTCTCAAAAAAAATACTATAAGCAAGCAGTTCCACTATGTTCTGTTGCTAAGCAGTACCTCAACTTCTTTCAAAGTCCCTGTGACAGCAGATAAGGCACTAATTGGACATTTGTCCCTGAACATGTCATAATGCAAGTCCATGCAAAGTGAAGAAGCATTAGTATGTTTTAAAAGTATTAATTAAATTACAAAAACATGCAAATATATTGCATCTATTGTATATTGTCCTGGCTGTCGAGCACCATGTCTACTACTCTCGTTCAATAGCTGGGCTAAAGGTGCGTTCCTCAATCTTATCAGTAAGGGCCTATAGAGGCGTTAACTCAAATCCATTTTTTTAATTTTTTTTTATTTCTGATTTTCCCCCCGTTTTTCTCCCAATTTAGTAGCCAATTATACCCTCTATTTTATTTTCAATTCCCCACCCTCACGAGTCCGCCGCCCGTCCTCCGGGAACGAGATTCGTATTCCTGGACCTATTTCCCCGCCTTCTTTCGAGACGGAGATCTTCCACAGACTCCATTAACCTTCTCCTCGGCGGACTCATGCCGGCTCTCCCTCCCCCCTCCCCCGGAGGCGGACAGCCAAATGCCGCCTCCGATCGGGCTGACGACCAGGGCCAGTCTGGTAGAAACGCAGGTTTCGATCCGCGTCTCTGACGGGCAGCGCACACCGCTCCAAAGCGCGGTGCACTAGACCGCTGGGCCATCCGCCAGCCCCTCAAATCCATTTTTGACGCATGTGTTGTCTCTGTGTGGCCGGCCCCTGAGGTGCTCTGTGTTTCCTGTCCCGCAGGGTACCGGATGCGCATCGGCTCCAGCACGGAGAAGAAGGACTCGGGGCGGATCCACGTGGACTTTGCTCAGGCGCGGGACGACCTGTACGAGTGGGAGTGCAGGCAGAGGCTGCTGGCCCGCGAGGAGCGCCACCGCCGCAAGGTCCAGCTGGACCTGCTGCGGCCCGCCTCGCCCCCTCCCATAATGCACTACTCCGAGCACGAGGCCGGCCTGCTGGCCGATAGACTCAAAGGTAATAATATGTTTAATAATATTAATAATAATGCTAATAAAATAATAATACATTTGACATAAAAACGTACAAAAAATGCAGGAATTGTCCAGTTCTGTCAAGAAAGTTAAGAGAAGCAATGTTGACAGAATAAAAAACGGAACAAAACGAAATGCAAAAAGAAAAGAGATGGGCCATTATATGAGGTAGGCCTTGTTTCTCTTTTGGAAAACCACTCAGAATGCTTGTACTTCATACAGTTACAATCATTGCAGGTAAAAGCCCTTCTCTACCAGCTGTTAGCAACTGCTAGTAAAATTACAAAAATGTTTTAATTGTTGCTGTTGTAAGGAAGCAAGTACATTACATTGACATTTTAGGCATTTAGCAGACGCTCTTATCCAGAGCGACTTACAAAAAGTGCATTACAGTTTTTTTTGATTGCCAAGACACATTTCTTGAAATTATGCTCCATTTCCCAAAACTCTAAACACAAATGCATAACTGCACACTCATCTTCACAAACTTCAAACTTCCATGTCAAAACCAAACTCTCCACTCAAAACCATGTAATCTTACATCTAAACCAAACTTTGCCTTCAGACATCACACAAAAGCCATCAAATACACATACACTACAAAATAACCATTACACACTGCTGAGATCAATTAAAAACACTACCGTAAAAACCGTGTTACTGCAATGAATAATGGCGCTTATGGTTTTCCCAGAACAACCTCTTTACATGATGAACACAATATAAAGACACAACACATGTATAAATTAGCAAAAATTGTAATGTACTGTAGTAAAATAAACTGAAATTAAGTGGAAAAAGTAAATGTACTGTAAAAAACAGTTTGTACATAAAGAAATAAATCACATTTATTCTGCCTCAGCATCCCGTCTCTGGTCTGGGTCAGGCCAGAGATTCTCATCAACATCACAGGCAATATTAGCCCTAGCCAGGCAGCGGGGGAGAAAAACCCTTTCATGCCTTATCTACCCCTGGCAAGCCTCAACTGTAATATCTAAACAAGCCTACAAAAGTAGGCCATCATATAGCCTGTACTACAGTATATACTACTGTAATACATAACTGTACTCAAATACTTATGAATACAGTATGAAAAAACATACTTGCACCATTCTCTTCCTCTACCTTCAGGTCTTTGTAGATCCATTGTTCCAAAACAAGTGATCTGACCCATGGCCCTTTTATCTACCTATCCATCCTGAGGTTCTGATTGGTGTGTGAACAATTTTGACTCTTAGTGTTTCCTCCTGGGGAATTGTGTGTTAATTGGGTTCAAGTTGTGATCACTTGAGTTAATGATATTGAATGCCAGTGCTTTCTAAATGAGCACATGGTGCAGCCAGTGATATATGAAGGGATTTGTGTGTAGAGTTTTTCACAAAAAGTTCAACAAATCTGAATCATGTGTGAAAACAGGGGAATAGTGTTTATAGTTTTGGGAAATGGGTCTGTCTTTTGGTAGATGGCGTCATGGTTTGGGATGTTTAGTTAATAGGCCCAGTTATAGTGTGTAAGCGATCGAGAAAAACTGTAATACATGGTAAGATTAATCATAGTCCGCGCCAGAGATCAGTGTCGTGATACAGTAATAGACATAATCGTTGGCAGCTGCAAACCGTACCTTCTTCTTCTTCGTTTAGGTATGTTCTTTTTTTCTGCTCCCCTAGGCTGTTTTGGTGACAGTCATCAACAAAGATACATATCACAAAATGTAGTATTGAACATGAAAGCAGTGGTGATGACAATTAGTGGTAATGGAGTCTGAAGAGATGGGTTTTGAGTCTCTTGTGGAAGATTCCCAGTGAGTCGGCGGTCCTGACCGAGTACGGAAGATCGTTCCGCCACTGTGAGGGATAGGTGCATGCAATAAGCGATCAATGTGGGGTATCATGACTCACTGGGAAATAAATCCGCTCGCAGAGACAGAAAGAGGACGATCTTTCCTTAGGTGTCGTGTTTGTGCCATAGCTTATGTAGTGCAGGTTGACAGTAAAGTAGGTTCCCGGGCGTGATGATTTAGGAGGTGGCATGTTTACTCTGCGCTCCTCGGTTTGGGGTGGTGACAGTGTCCCGGGGGTCCCATCAAGTGATGATGGGGAACAGTGACAGCGCGCCCCCGTCCCACGGCCCCTAGGGGAAACATCGCAGCTGTTGATTGTGTGCATTTATCTCATTGTGCCCTTGCAGAATCGTGCCCTTGCTGTTGTGTTTATGCATTCGCTCATTCTGCCCTTGTGCTGCAAGCCGGCCCCAGTCATTACTTTGAAAGCCTAATCTTTGCGTCGACCCACTATCTTGTCCTCTAGGCGAGCTGATGAGGTTTTTGAGGTTGTCACATGGAATTGAACCTGCCAAAATTTTGCAAGTGTGTCTGAGCAGAGCTAGTAAGGCACAGTGCACTTATGCATCTGTGACTAATTCAGATATGGTACAGATTCCTTAATAACAGATGCTTTAATAACTGTGGGCAGAGTGAATTTACGCACAGACTGTGTAGAACCCATGAGTGACTTGCGTAAATGCAGCATCGTATGGGGTGTCTTCTCACACTGAAGAGAGCTGGAGGACTGCTCTCTCAAGCACAGTTGGCCTGGACTGAAGTAAGCAAAAAAAACATTTACAGACAAAGGGTAACTTGGAAATCTTAAGCTATTCAGCATATGAAATATGCATTGGTGAGATGTATTCTGTAATAATGTCACACTTTTTCAAATGCTTCAATCTGAAGACACAGGAGGTTTCTAATAATTAACCACATTGGCCTAAGACTTTTTTGTAGTGCAGTCTTGCTAAAGAGTCTTGTTTCATATTATTCAGTTTTCTTGTTGCTCTACGTTTGGAGAAATTATAAAGTGTAGTGTCCACGCACGCATCTAATTACTCTAAATTGTCTATCTTGTATTAGTATTCAAAAGTGTTGAGAGAATTGTACAATAAAAAAACAGTTCTGCAGAAATATGGAATGCTCATCTGTGATTTCATATTGATTTGGAAGGTGCTGAATTCCTTGCTCATTATATTTGAGGCAGAATAATGGTGGATGAAAGTGAGCGCCCTAACATGAAGAAAGCATGAATTCTTCAACACTCCCATAGTTTTTTTCTTCAGCATTACAAACAAACATTTTTGATATCGCCATGTACTTTCCAAACAAACCCTCCTGACGATCATATATCTCATATGTATACCTGTGGATAAGTTTTCTTTTTATAATGACCCGTACCATAGGCCATGGACAAGGGGGAGGGGTTTTCGAATAGAAATGGAGGTTGCCATTTCCTCTCTCTCCTCCATGTACAGACTGTTCTCATTTGGATTGGACTGTTCTCATTACTCTGCTACCTTTCTCCTCCTCAGTATTTTAACCACGCTTGTGGAGCGATTCCCATCGTCTCTGCTCTGCGCATTCTGGCTGCCCCCCGCTACCGTCAGCTAGTTGGTCCAGCCCAAAAGGCACCAGGGAGCTCCTGACTGATGGAACTCAATCAGACTCGGGAAACAGATTTCCATAAAAGGGCAGGCCTTCCGCAGCTTTCCTCGCAGTGTTAAAGCCCCAGGGTGTCTTTATGCTCGGTAACCCTACAGACATTGAAATGGCCGCTCCCGTTGGAGGCTGGGAATGAATAAAAACGCACGAGCGGACTAAGAAAGAAAAAGGCTGTACGTGGCATAGAGAGGGATGATATGAGCACGTAGCGTGCCAGGCGCTCCACAATGTGCCCCATTGACGGCGGATTTGAATGCAAGGCTTCAGCTCGAGTCAGTTCCCTCGTGTTTGGTACTCAAACATTTCCTCATTTCGCTCTGGTAAGAAAGGCGTACCTTTCTGTCAGACCGCAGGCATCATCCGTGTGATCATAATTCCCCTCCCCGTATTTGTACTCTTGCTGTCTATCTGCTTCTCTGCTCAGAGTGGCGTTTGTAGTCCTTTACGCTGTTGTCAGGTGCGTTATTTCAAGAGGACCAAAGTTACAAGTTTTGCATCATGGCCAAGTTAATGCATTAATCATCGCCATTGCTGCATCATAGCTTCTCTAAAAATATGTGGATATGTAGTTTAAGACAAAGTTAAGGACACCGTTGTACAGACCAGCATTGCCAGTGTGAATTCAAAAGCCAAAGTCAAATAGGGTGCTGGATGGTTCATACTGTTAAAGTACTTTTCTGGTGTGTGGATGAGCCCCACGGTCTGCATCCTGTTATTTCACTGTCCTAGTGTGTGGATGGGACCCACTGTCTGCATCCTGTTAAGACACTGTTCTGGTTTGTATATTGCATTACATTACATTTACATTTTAAGCATTTAGCAGACGCTCTTATTCAGAGCAACTTACAAGATGTGAATAAATACATGTGTGGAGGGCGTCGGTCTCGGCAACGTGGGAGTGGCAGGGTTGCCTTTGGTTTTCCATGTTGTGGAGGCCTTTGGAGCAGTGAGACTTTCCGAAGGCAGGTTTGGCACTCACAGGGTGTGGGAGTGAACTGTTGCCTGGAAGGTTGCTCCAAAGGCCATAATTGATTTAATTATTATTTAATTGGTAATTGATGGGGAATTCAATTGGGTTTGTGTGTTTGAGAATGATTGTGATTGTGATTGGGTGAGTGAATGATAGACTGGTGATTGCCTCACGAGTCCCACCTGAGCCAGGCAGAAAGTAAACCTATTTAAGAGCAGGTGGGGCGAGTGGGGAATCAGTTAGTCTTGTCATGTCATTCATGTGTGTCTTGAGTTAGTTTGGGCTTGCCGTTCATGTATGTGTATTGAGAATTGTTGGTTGTGTCATTCTTGTGCTCATTCAGAGTTGTGGTCTTGTCATTCGTGTGTGCGTGCACACGTTTCGTATCGTGTACTGTTTGTGTAATGTAATGTCAGGTGTGATGTATTGTTTCGTGGGTGTTCCCCGCAAGGGGGTTTCCGTGTCAGAGGACAGGGAGTGTGTGGAGTCTGTGTGGAGTTTATGTTGAGTTCTGTGTGCGTTTGTGAAAAGTGACTGAGTAGAGTGCTTCCTGTGTGTAGGAAAGAGGGAGAGTGGGCGCACAAGAGTGTCCACCTCTCTCCCTTGGTGTGATTGTGAAAGAGAGCGAGAGGGCGCCCAGGAAGAGGGTCCGCCTCTCGCCCTCGGTGTGATTGGGAGAGCGAGAGGGCGCCCTGAAAGAGGGTCCGCCTCTCGCCCTTGGTGTGATTGTAAGAGAACTCGCACTAGGGCAGTGGAGAGGGTTTCTGGACAACGGGCCGAGAACTCTCACTGAAAGAGTGGAGAGTCTCTGTGTGGTTGCCAGAGAACTCTCACTGTGAGGAGTGGCGAGGGTCTCTGTGTGTTTGGGGAAAAAGAGAAGTCGGACTGAAAGGTTTGAGTGTCTCTGTGTGCATGGGTTTGGGAAGCACTTGAAAAGTCACTCGATATGTGTGTGCCTGGGGAGGTTCTAGGGGAACTCCGGTCTGAGGAGGCGCGGTGTCTTGTTGAGATGTGTGTTGAGTGTGTGTCGGGACAGTGCGTAGAGTTCTACCCTGTCCCGTAAGTGTTGATGTGTGTTAAATGTGGCTGTATGAAGGCGGTGTGGAAAGCCGCTGATTGTCTGTGTTTGTTGTGTGTTCCCCGAAAGGGGATTCCCCCCTCGGAGGAGGCGGGGTTTTCATTTATTGTTGGTTTATTTTAGTTTGTTATTTTAGTTAATTGTTTTTGCCCGAAAGCTTCGCGGCAAGTAGGGTGAAGACTTTGTGTTTGTGTTCGTTTTATTTTAACCTGCTCTCCCACTGTTTCTCTCTCCCGGGTCTGGGAGAGAGGCGGAAACAAATAAAGATCCGGTCCATAGACCGGCAAAACCCCACTCCTCCAGGGATTGTCACGGTGTGTGATAACATGGTAGGAACAATTATAGTTCACGCAAGAGATCAGTGCAGTAATACAGCAATAGACATCATTGCAGGCACCTGTGTTGTACCATACCTGTAACACTGGGAAGGAAAAGGTTAGTAATTATTATTTTTATTTTTTTAAATGAGGAGTAAGTGGGGATACATAGTGTTGAGCAAGTAGGCAGTGGTGATGACAATTAGCTAGATGTACAATATTCAGTGGTAGTGGAGTCTGAAAAGGTGGGTTTTGAGTCTCTTGCGGAAGATCAAAGAGAAGAGACGAGACCGCGAGGAGCAGCTGCCAGGCGCCCGGAGGGATGGGACAGTCAGTTTGCCAGAGGAGGCAGAGCGGAGGGGTCTGGCTGGGGTGTAGGGAGTTATGAGTGACTGGAGGTATGGGGGAGCAGTACCTCTAGCCGCTTGAAAAGCAAGCACCAGTGATTTGAATCTGATGCGTGCTGCAATGGGGAGCCAGTGCAGAGAGGAGAGTAGAGGGGTGACGTGGGTGAACTTCGGCTGGTTGAACACCAGACGTGCGGCAGCATTCTGGACTAGTTGCAGTGGCTTGATGGCACAGGTCGGTATTGGACCCACCACAGTCCACATCCTGTTAAGGTACTGTTCCACTGTGTGGATGGGCCCCACACTCTGCTCTCGAATCCAGACAGAGCCAGCGCTGACTGTGGATGAAAAAAAAGAAGTATAAATAAATATATCTTTAAAAAGCAAAAATGTGTTTCTTGTGGTGCAAAGCAATCACAAGTGGGTGCGAATTTATTCCATTGATGAGTGGAAAAGCAATATTATCATTACCATTAGCAAGGTGTTCTGCGTACTAGAGGTGGAGCCAGAAAATAGGAGTTTCAGATGACGGGCTGTGCCCATTGGTGTTGTACTCTTTTGAAAAAAGTTGAAGTTTTTCTCCCGATTTGGAATGCCCAATCGTATTCTAAGCTGCGCCTACTGCAACCTCCACTGTCAATTTGGGAGAGCGTAGACAAGCATGCTCTCTCCTCCGAACCACATGATATCAGCTGCCGCTTCTTTTCATACAGCAGCCTACAAGTTAAGCTCGCACAGGCATGAGTCGGAGGAGGACACTTCATGCGTAGCTTCATACCTGTAGACTGTGGGTGCCTAACTGACGAGCTGGGGTTGCTGGTGTGCGAAAAGACACGAACAGCCACCAACTGCCACCAACTGAACCCCACCAGTAGTGAATGCATCATTTTCGTGGGCCCCAGTGGGCGAGATTATGCCTTCGCCCTGTGGGCCTGCTGGCCACAGTCGGCACTGGCACGGACACAATTCGATACCAGACTGTGGGGCTCATCCACACACTTCTAACAGGATGAGTCACCCAGCAGCCCGCTTGTTGTATTTTTGAATGCGGTTTTTCACCATAACTGCTTCTGTAATTTTGCAGCCCCTTAGCTACCCTACGTAACCTGTGCAAGTTGTTGCAGGATGGAATGCAATATAGAGGTCCAAGAGGTGGCTTTGGTATCTGTCTATTTGGTATAGACACCTGGAACTAGCTTTTGCGAGTGATATACTGTATATGTGTGTCGTATGAACCAACAGACAGGCCTTGTCTGAAGTGTAGAAAATCATTGTGCGGGCTACAAATTACCGCCAGCTATTGTGTTTGCTCCTACACTGCGACAGATTTTAATTATCATCAGATTTGCACATGGGTCCCCAGAGACAGGATTACTGAAGTCAGGGAGTAGCAGCAGTGAAGGACTTTTGTTGTTGCTTTTCCATGAAATGGCTTCTCTTGTTTTTTGTCACTCAGACAGTGGGCGCTGACGTGTGTGATATACCAATGTCCTTTTACCCAGCATGCTCTTTTAATCCATGTGTTCAGGTCTCAAGGCTGCAGTGTGGCACAGAGTTTACAAAATATGTCTTACAGCCAGGGGGTTGTTCACACTCCAGGTGTGTCTAGTGCTTGGTATGTGAATTACCTCTGTGAATGCCAAGCTGCCTTGATAATATTTTAAAAAAAAAAAAAGTATAATTTAAAGAATTATACAAGGACAAGGTTGTCTGCTAAACAAAATAATTATAGTATTTAAGTCAGTTCCACTCTTGTCAATGTATAAACGGAATGACACACCTATACACACAACTACCGCACCTACTTATCATTCATATCACATTTTGTTAATATTACAATATTTTCTGAAGACAACTATTTGTAGTTGTGTAGTACAAATAAAAATATTTTCTCAACTGAATAATATTTTCTCAACACAACAATCATTTATAGTTGTGCAGTACAGCTGAGAAACAGCCGGTCTGATAATGAGTGGCAGAGTAGTGTAACGGTTAGGGGAACTGGGCTTCTAACTCAAAGGTTGCAGACCCGATTCGATTGCTTCAGTAAATATCTGGCAGTATTAATGGGTTGTATACTGTATATGAAATGCAAAACTGTGTAAGTTGCTGTGGATAAGAGCATCTTCTAAATACCTGTAATGCAATAGGTGCTGTTTCTGTGAGGCAGCAAAGAGGGCAGCTGTGTGTCTGGTCCTGTTTCTGTCGGGCAGCGGAGAGGCCAGCTGTGTGTCTGGTCCTGTTTCTGTCGGGCAGCGGAGAGGGCAGCTGTGTGTGTGGTCTCTCACCACCATGCCACGGGGCTTTCCATCCTCCTCCTCCAGATGACCACAAGTTCAGCGAGGCCACGGCGGTGCTCCTGACATGGATCGACCGCGGCGAGGTGAACCGTCGCTCTGCCAACCACTTCTACTCCATGATCCAGTCGGCCAACAGCCACGTGCGCCGGCTGCTGAGCGAGAAGGCCCTGCACGAGGAGGAGATGGAGCTGGCCAAGGAGCACTTCAAGAACGCCCTACTGTCAATCCTCACGCAATGTAAGCCCCTCCCTTTCCCCCCCCCCCCACCTCCTCAGCACCCTACATTCAATTCAAATTCAAATTGTAATGCAAACTGCTTTATAGGCAGTGTTTTGGTCATTCAGTGTCCCTCAGGCTATGGCATTTGGATTTGCGTTCACTCTGTATGCAAATATGAATAATTTGTTGCTCTTAACAGGCAATAAGGGGTTAAGATGGATCGTGAGTCAGTTATCAAAGCAATTCTCAATTTGGGCTGTTCAAGACCAGACTTGACACAGTACTAGGTACAGTAATGTCGCAAAAACATGAGCCTAGATGGACTGAATGGCCTCTTCTTATTATCAAACGTACTTATTTTCGTATGTCCTAATGCCATTCTACTGTATGTCATGACACATTCAGTTTAAAATTCGTATAACTTGGTCAGGGCTCTTCATCTTGATGGAACTTTTCAGTGGTTAGATAAAAATAAATAGAATTACAAGAGCAAATACCATAATAAGACTTACCATAATAAGATATACAAGTAGATCAGTAAAGGTTATCCTGTTTTACTGGGGAATGCCCTATACTGAGCCAAAGGCAAATGAAGCCATGAAATAAACACACATACACACATACACACACACACACACACACACACACACACACACACACACACACACACACACACACACACACACACACACACACACACACACAGAGACACATACACAGGCCAATAAAATTGATAAAGTGATCCAGTACAACCAATCCAAAGAGAAGCTAAGAAGGGGTAAGTACAGTAACACAACAGGGGTGGAGCTGTCCCCACTTAACTCCAGTTCTCAAAGGTAGGCCAATGTTTCATTCCCTTCCTGCTTTCATTTTCAGCACGTTTAACACCATGGCAGTATGCTGTAGACCAATAAATACTGAACTGAATGAAGCACAAACTTAATTACGGTTTTCTCTGTGCAAACACTGCAATTATCTTATTGAAATTCACTGTTTAAATACCAGGCTGAATAGGGAAAATGTACATTTGAATCGCACGCTGCATAGTTCTTTAGCACAGAGAAAGGAAAACAGAATGACATTTTTGGCATGAAGTTGAAACCATGTTATTGCTGAATCACGATTGGCTCCAAGCAGTCACGTAACATGCAAAACAGATTACGCATAGAGAGTGCAATCTGCAGTGATTCTGAAGTGTATTAAAATCCAATTTGCTCTAAGGAGCGTGAACGTTTGGACCGAATTCCATGCTAAATTGTTGACAGAATAAAATATACAGAAATATGGCCACAGTAAACACAACAGAATGTGGAAATTTTAAGTTTGAATGATCTCTTTACTTGTATGACAGCGATGACATTTGTCTCTCAACTTGTACCAGCTACTGAAGATTTATAAAAGTATTGCTCAGTATTACAGGAAAATATCCATGAGGCAACATTTTACTACAGGTGGGAATATTGAAATTGCAATATATTCAAAAAACTTGTCTCCCCCCATCAATAATTCCTGTAAAGTAAAAACTCTCTTGAGTCCCCTTTCCTTAGCGGCTACTGTGGGTGTTACGGAACATTCCGGCACAAACTATTTTTAATTTCCCTCAATCTGCCACTCACTGTAAAATGTTGCCATTCTCAGTCCAGAAGGAAGTGTATCTGCAGGTGATGAACTGTAAGTACAGTATTGTGCAGCCGGGACCCCCCAGGAAGCTGAACTGAACAGAAGAAACGATGTGTTTAGGCACAGATTCTATAGACACACCAGATACCCAGCTCCTGTGTTCCTTCCACCCCCTCTGCTTCTTAGCAACAGGAGCTCCCAGTGCTATATTACAACACAGACATCCATCGCCACAGTATTGCACTTGGTCACGCGCCTTCAACAACATTCACGAGACGCATCGAATTGGGACGGTTGCGGCTTCAGCATTGTGAAGACCGAACCCGGCGATGTGGAGAACACGGAGCTGGGCATCCGGCGAGTCTAACGAATCTGCGGCCTAGGTTTCCTGGTCGTTCCCCGTTGCTTGGTTTGCCGGCGGTTACGGAGCACTGCATAAAATGGCTTGTCTTGTCTGACTTCCCTTACCCACCAAAGTCGAGCAGATTACGGCCGTGTTCTCCGCCGCCACCAGGCAAAAGGCATGGGACCATTTCTCAAAAGCGCAGCGCAGGAACATAGACATGTGGCACAAGCAGTGCGAGGTTGGTACCACTCCTTCCCTTTTCCTGTCATGCTCAATTTCCTCAGGCCAGGGGCCCAGCACGTCAGATGTTGATGTGAAGATGTTTCATGTTCCCCCTAGCTCTCTCAGCTCCTGGGGCCTGTCGTGTCCTCACAGATGAACAGTTAAGAGGCATTCATGTGCCGTATCTCACTCAAGACCACCACCACCCCCCCTCCCCCTCCCTCCCCTCACGATGAGGCTTTTTCTCGAAAGCGAGAGAGCTACGGTCGCTCACCAGTCTTAACAGCTGTTGCTTCTCTCTGGGAATATATGAACTGCTACCATGGCAACGTTTGCTTGCAGGGTTTGAGATGATAGCTATCGATGATGAGCTTTAATTAATTATTCATAGCGGGGGAAATTTGTAAGGGAGGTAAGGATTTTATGTATATATTTAATTGTCAGGGAGGAAAAAAAGGGCCTTGTTTGTAACTCAGCATAATTATTCAGAAGTGGAAGCATCTTTTCACCGATTACATCGGGATGAGCAAAATGCATCCCACGTCAAGTGAGTCAATGCCATAAGTCATGCACAATGAATATAAAACCCATGATCATACATTACACAAATTCCATTGTTACAAAAGCATTTTTTATTTAATTTGACTGTTAATGTGTTAATTATCCATTTCCACTTATATTGTGGATTCCTTCTTTTGAGAATGCAGTATTTCTTACATCTCTTAAATAAATGGCTTTCACAGAGTTCCTCTGTGCTTCTCCTCCATTTTGAAGTTCGCCTGTGTGGATGTACATCTAGGCCAGGGGTGGGATACTCTGGTCCCAGAGGTGCAGATTTTTGCAGGGTTTTTTTTGCCACCAATTAGCTACTTATCTCTATACGCAAATCTATAGATTAGACCACAGTAAAACATTTCATATAATCACAAGCTTATCAAGCCTTAATGAGCTTATCAAGATATTTTGCTAAAAAGTCTGATCACATAAATGTCTTGCCTAATTAAACAATTAAGATTAGAATTTGACCTGAAAGCAATACAGCCCTCCTTGTCCACCCATGATCTAGCATAGCCAGGGGATGTTAAGTAAAATTAAGCACACTTACAGGACCCCGAAGTGATTGACAGATGAATTGGTCAATGGGGATGGGGTGGGGGTGGGGTTATCAATTAGGATCAGATCTACTGGAGGTGGAGTTAATGCGTTACTGAATTTAAAGACTTTGTTGGCTGATGTTGGCTCCTGCCTCTGAGGAATGCATGTGAATAAAAGGAGCCGTTTCCATTTTTAATTCTCAGTGCACCTAGAGGTAAGGCATTTCTGTGATGGATATGAATTTGTACAGTCCCACCTCATTCATTCATATTGTTGTGATGCCTCTGTGGTGAAATACTGCAAGATAATGAAGTTTGACAGCTTGTTATTTCAATGTGTTTACCTTGAGAAAGAGTGCTTTTATTTGTGGAATTCCACTGTTTTCAGAAACTAGAGAAGTCTGCTGACCTGCACTGGATTAGCACCAAGGTCAATTGAGGTATCGGATGTGAGTTGTACAGTGCATATAATTGTACTGAAGTTAAATGGCAAATAATCATAGAGGTGAAGTGGCCTTAATGTACGGTAACACGTTGTATTTAAATACAAGGGATAATGGAATCATTACACAATCCCACATGGGAGGGAAAGAACGTTGTTGCTCATGGAATGTGCTCGAACATCTCTAATTGGTTCTTCCTCCCTTGATCAACGACCACACTGTATCTATTTTATCAAAGGGAAGATATCTCACAGCGGTTACATTCCTCCTGAGCTGATCCTAGAATGGCCAACAGACGATGCCTGGTGCTGGAAGTCTATGCAATGCAGTGCATTCGAGGATTTTTCTCAGATTCACTCTCTTATCACAGACGAGGCTGCAGACCCTGCTCTCTGATTTTCAGTATTGAGAACGCGGAGAGGTTGCCCTAGCCCAGCCCTAAGGGTGATGTTACGGTGTGCGCCCAGGGTTTAGGCCCAGGCTGCGCTCCTCTTTTACCCCGTTTACCCTGTTCTTCCTTTGTCGACCGTGTTGTCAATTGCAAGTAGCGTGTCTTAGTGGAAAAATGATTTGGGGCTTAATGGCTCAAGGCGGCGCTGTCTGTGTTTTTGTGGTGTTGCAGGAGCTGAGGAACGCACACAGCGAGGAAGTGATGGGAATCCGCAGAGAGGAAGAGATGGAGATGTCCGATGAGGACGATGACGATGAGAACCCCTGCAAGAAAATGCGATTGGATGACTCAGGTGGGCCGAGGCTCAGATAAACTGCATCGATGACTTGACTGAACCCCTCAGCCATATTTATAATCGGGGCACCCGGTTTAGCGAAAAGTGCTGAGGAGACGAGACCCACGCCTCTTGCGCCTGCCCACAGACTCCTGCCGTCTGCAGTCTTCTTCTCTGGATCAGGATTATTATTTTTTGCCTTACATTAAATTCTGCTTGATATGAGAGATACCAGATAAATTGTGCATTTTAATTTTGTGCTTCCTCTAATGTAGACATTGAAGAGTGCTTGTTGGCTGTCTTGGAGAAGATTTCCCAAATTGCAACAGTTTTACTCTATATATAGACACTATTACTACTTACTATTCTACTACTACTACTAAATAATAATAATAATAGCCATAATATTAATCATCATCATAATCAGAATAATAATCATAAATGTTTTTCACCAAATAGTGCTGTTCTGAAGACTGGCCTGTGATTCCAAAAGCATTTAAATTTTTTGGCCTACCACACAAGCCCAGAATCCTTGAGAAAGCATTTGAGTATATATTTATCAAATGAGCTGAAACGTCTCCTCAGACAAGCTACAGCGACCAAAGCTATTCGGAAAACCTCCAAATTAATTACGGCTCCGGCACCAAACCGAAATTTATTTTAGCGCCTCGTACGATGACAGCCGCGCTGCCTCACTTTGACAGTTGTGCTTAAAATATGATGCTGGGTTTGAACATTGGGGGAAGGAGGGAAAACAACCGCTATCTCTTCCTCCCGTAAAATGGCAAACAAGACATTTCCACAGGCCTGCTTATTTTGGATAGACCAAATATCAATCAGATCACCCCATGCTTGTAGCATGCTGCTAATGACTTTGGCCCGGTGCCACGTATGCTGATGAGGGAGTTTAATTTACTGCAAATTTCAAAATGGCTTAGTGCCTCTGTTTTCTGAGGGCGCGCTGGTGGGTGTGTGCGTGCCTGCGTGTGCAAGGGTGTGAGAGTGCGCGCGTGTGCACGCGTGCCTGTGCATTTGTAATCGTGTGTGTTTGCGAACATGCCTACGTGCATGTGTCTGTGCATTTGTAATCATGCGCGTGCACGCGTTTGCATTTGTGAGTGTGCGTGCGTGTGCATTTACACACGTATGTACACGCACGTGTGTGAATGTGTGTACGTAAGTGTATGACAGTGTTATATAATCATTCGCTCAGGCCTGGAGGTGCAGACCTATGCCCTGCGGGAGGAGAATGACAGCCTGCGCTGGCAGCTGGACGCCTACAGGAACGAGGTGGAGCTGCTGAAGCAGGAGCAGGGCAAGGCCTGGCGCTCTGAAGAGGACCGCAGCCAGGATGAGCGCCAGCGCTTCCTCCAGCAGACCCTGAACAGCATGCAACAGGTACCGCACCACAGGTCCTCTACAGAAACCAGATGGGCAGCTCCTGCGTTCACTTCAGCGCTCTCTGCTTCCTTACTTTGGGACAGGGGTGCACGACTCCGTTCATGGAAGACCGGAGTATGCCAGTTTGGAGTTCCAACCAATTGCTCTTGCTTAGTTTTCTAAACCAGTGGTTCTCAAACCTCCTCGGGGACCCCCAGCCAGTCCATGTATTTGTTTAATTTCACTACCAGCACACCTGATTCAACTCAGCACACCTGATACTTAACGAGCATTGATTAGTTGAATCAGGTGTGCTGGTGGTGGAATTGAACAAATACCTGGACCCAAGGAGAGGTTTGAGAACCACTGTTCTAAACAGTCGGATGTACTAATGCTGGTTTGTTCCAAAGTAAAAAGGTTTTACATTTTACATTTTAGGCATTTAGCAGACGCTCTTATCCAGAGCGACTTACAGTTTACATTTCTTTACAATCCATTTATACAGCTGGATATTAACTGAAGCAATTCAGGTTAAGAACCTTACTCAAGGGTACAACGGCAGTGTCCCACCTGGGGATTGAACCTGCAACCTTAATGTTACAAGCCCAGCTCCCTAACCATTACACTACACTGCCTACTTTTCACCAAGTATACGTGTATCTGCAGCTGACTTTATCAAAAATGTCAGATCAAGTCAGTTACTGGGGGCTGATTAAATAGTTAAGACTAGAAGTTGCCATGAAATCCCGAAACGGATGGGCCCTCACTGTGCACCCCTGCTCCAGGATGTTCTGGATGGTAACAGGAGCTGCCAATGCTATATTAAGGCTCATACAAAAAAATCAGTTCATACATATTCATGAACTGCTAATGTCCTTGGTCATACCCCTTCATGAATATTAATAAGACGCCTCAAATTGGAACGTGTCAACTTCATCGGTAATGAGACGGAACTCACATACAGAGATGACCATCTGGTTGGTCTATTGACTCTGCGACTGCACAACCAAACTGCACTGTTGCGCTTTTCTCCGCAGTGCCCGTGAACCTCTTCGTCCCCTCCAAAGCTCATAATCATGAGGTCGTAGGGTTGAAATTTTTATCCAAAACTAATTATTGACATGGGATTGCTCTTTGTTGGGTCTTTGTGCTATACAACAGATTAAACACCTGCGATTTTTCATGTTTAAGTTCTAACAGATGCAGTGCAAAACAATGCTGCGAAAATTCCACGAGCTTGACGTCTCAAAACCGTACCCTCGGCAATGGCTCCCTGCCCAGCGACCGGGGCTGCAGGATAATAATACTAATAATGATAATAAATTCTGCGGCTTGATATCTCTGCACTTTCGGCGGAGAGAGCCGCATAGCCCTGATCTCTCGCTCCCCTGACGCTGCGGCCCGCTGTCTCCACAGCAGCTGCTGGGGCTGCAGGACGAGCTGAAGAGGAGGGAGCTGGAGCTGGAGCAGGCCAGGGACCAGCAGATGAGCCTGGAGGGGGAGCTCAGCGTCCTGAGGGAGAAGGTGAGCTCAGCCTGGGTGATCCAGTGCCCCTACCCCCCGGTCTGCAAGCAAATCCCACGTATATAATGGACATTTCACTATTTTTTTAAACACTATTGAAACAAAAGCATATATATATATATATATTTCAGGTCACTAGGTTGCACTGTTGGCAATGGTCTTTACCACAGTATTTCAAACTCAAAATGAAAGTTTCTTGTCTTCAGACAAAGTAACTTGTACTTTTCCTGCTTTCACTACATACATTTGCAAACGTTGAAAGCATAGAACTCCTAACCCATATGATTTCCAGTGTACAAAATGTAGTACATGGGTGTATCTCCACGCAAGGAACACATTTACCTCAGGGACCCCTAATTTATCGAAATGCAACTTTCAAAAGTGTTCATTACCATCTTCTCTGTAAGAAATGTTGTTTCCGACAATATTCCAACAACTCCTATTGTTGGACTGTGATTGACTCGGTGGGTGTATGGTCTTTGTTCCTCTGTCAATAGCTGCTGAATGGCTTGGACGACACAGAGAGGAGCCCCACAGGGAGGCCCGAGAAGGTAGGCCAGTTCTGCTGGGAGAGAGGGAGGGAGGAAGGATGGATGGAGGGAGGGATGAAAGGGGGAAGGAGAGAGGGGGGAGGATGGAGGGAGGGACGAATGCCGTACGGAGAAAGGGGGAAGGGAGGAAGAGAGAGATAGATGCATGGATGCTCAGCTCTGCCTCTGTGGAAATGGGACTGGGGGCTGTAACATCGGTTGTAGGCTCTGGAGCTGCTGGGCTGTGGATCACTGATAGCCAGGTATTCATGCATCTCAATCTGGACCAAGGGATTTCTTACAGAGAAATTGCTTATCCAAGATCACTGTTTGTACTTGTTTGAAGAGACCCCCCATCACACACACATCCATCAGACCCATTCTGGTGGAAGTAACCAGGATGTTAGAGAGAATGTAACATTACTGCCGTAGGCTTGGAAATACTTTCCGGGTAGATTGGGGCCCCCAGGAGAAAAGCAAAAGGCACTCTGGTCTTCCACCCACCCCATCTGGAGGTCTCCACATGTGCAGGGTTTAAACTTTTAACCCTGGAGCTCGTCTGAGGCACAGTTTTGCACTGAGTGTGCTATATATTGCCCAGCATTAAAATTGATCAGCTGGAATGGAGCTTGGAAACATCTCGCGCCCTACAGCCTCTCTCCGCGCTCTCTCATGCGCCGCGAGTTCGCCATGGCCCCACGGGTGAACCGCGGGTCTGTTGTAGGGAGCAAATGCTGCGGTAAAGCACTCTCCCAGATTCCAGGAGACGCTGACTTCATTGTGCGTCGACTTTAACATTGATTAAAATTTTTGCATTGATTTGCAAGGCATATAGCAATTAAAGCACAGGGCAAAACCACTCTCTCTCTGTGTGTGTGTGTGTGTGTGTGTGTGTGTGTGTGTGTGTGTGTGTGTGTGTGTGTGTGTGTGTGTGTGTGTGTGTGTGTGTGTTTGTTTAGGTGTGCTTGGGTGTGAGTGTGTGTGTAGTTGGGCGTGTGTGTGTGTGTGTGTGTTGTGTGTGGTGTGTGTGTGTGTGTGTGTGTTTAGGCGTGCTTGTGTGTGAGTGTGGTGTGTGTGTGTGTGTGTGTGTGTGTTTAGGTGTGTGTTGGGCTTGTGTGTGAGTGTGTGTGTAGTTGGGCATGTGTGTGTGTGTGTGTGTGTGTGTGTGTGTGTGTGTGTGTGTGTGTGTGTGTGTGTGTGTGTGTGTGTGTGTGTGTGTGTGTGTGTGTGAGAGAGAGAGAGTGTGTGTTTGTGCATATGTGAGTGAGTGTGTGTGTGTGTGTGTGTGTGTGTGTGTGTGTGTTTAGAGTGAGAGTGTGTGTGTGTTTAGGTGTGTGTTGTGTGTGAGTGTGTGTGTAGTTGGGCATGTGTGTGTGTGTGTGTGTGTGTGTGTGTGTGTGAGAGAGAGGGAGTGTCCATGTGTGTGTGTGTGTGTGTGTGTGTGTGTGTGTGAGAGAGAGAGGGAGTGTCATTCGTGTGTTGCTGATTTGTTCCCACTCTGTTGGTCCCACCGCTGGCTCACGCAGCGTGCGCTGTCTTTCTGTCCGCCCGCAGGGAGTGAACGGCTGCACAGCGCTTTCCTGTCACAACCCGGAAAAGAGCGCGGAGGCTGTGGTCCGGGGTGCTGTCGCCCGAGGCCCTCTGAGATCAGAGAAAGAGGCCCTGTTGCTCGGTAACTGCGCTCCGTCTTTTGATGTCGGTAAATGTCTGCAGCGCGCGGATCCGCGGCCAGCGCCAGACGGGCGATCGGAGGGGTCAGATGAGTCTCTCTCACCAGGAGGGACAGCGGGCTTTTCAGCGGTCAGGGGGAATGTTTGCGCCACAGTGTCGCTGCTGTGATCCTCAAACACCTGACCTGCCCCCCCCCCCCCTCCCCCGGTGAACTGTGCGGTGAGCTGGTACCACCGGGGCCTTGGTCCCTGCCGTGTTTCTGCGATGACGGGAGCGCTGGACTCATTTGTCTCCTTGACAGATGAGTCCACTTCCTGCAGACCAGGGCCTGCTACGCAGTCCCATTGCACACACTCCACACGCACACTCACACAACCACACACTTACACACTCGCGCACGCACACACACTCCCACTCACACACACGCCCCTCCCTCCCTCCCAGTGCTGCATGTGTCGTTGACCTCCCCTCATTCAGTGCAAGAAACACTCTCTCGTTTGAGAGAAGCAGGGAGAAAGAAGACCTCACCCAGGGAAAAGACTGACATTAACACAAATTACTCACCTCTGCCCCCCTGTCCCAACTTGCAGAACTGCTCTTTTAATTCCGGACATGAACAACCAATGTATACATGTATGATGATTTATATAATCTATTCCCAGAGATTATAATCAGGCTGTATACTGTGAGAAAAGGAAAGGAATGCATTCTCTCTCTCTCTCTCTCTCTCTCTCTCTCTCTCTGTCCCCTCTCTCTCTCTCTCCTCTCTCTCTCTCTGTCCCCTCTCTGTCCCCTCTCTCTCTCTCTCTCTCTCTCTCTCCCCTCTCTCTCTCCCCTCTCTCTCTCTCTCTCTCTCTCTCTCTCTCTCTCTCTCTCTCTGTCAGCAGTGTGTGAAAATACGGTCACAAGCTCCAGTGATTATTAAAACAATCAACAGTGTACAAATAGTGCCATTTCTAGTGCTGGTTAGCGGAACAGCACTGCCAAGAACACAACAACCTTACCGTCCGTGCATGTCTTTGCACTGCAGCTGCTGTGGCTCACACTTAAAACTGAGCAACACCATCTTTGTGTCACCTAACCCCCTCCCTCCCTCCCTCCCTCCCTCCCTCCCCAGGCAGGAGAAGTGACGGCCCGTGAAAGCAGCCCTTGCGTAGGGAATTGAATTAGGTTCCCCTGTAATTGGCAGTGTTACGGCATATAAATCAAGGAAATAAATATTGGCTCTCCGCTCTCTGGAGATAGGACTCCACTCCTCTCTCTCCCTGCAATGTGCCATTCCCATTCCGGGACCTCTCCAAAGTAATCAACTTAAGTGGCGTTTCCTGCTTGGCCAGCAGCTTTATGACCGCGTGGACCATATTATTTTGTCCCCGCTCGGTGACATGCTGCTCCAGACACGTCAAGTCGAACCCCACGTTTCAGTCAGATAGGACAAATCAGACCCTGGGTTCCAGTCACAGACATGTCCAATCAAATCCAGTATTTCAGCCGCAGATACATTCAGTCAAACCAAGTATTTCAGCCATGGATGGATTCAGTCCAGCTCTGTATTTCAGTCACAGATAGATTATCAAGCCCTGTGTCCAGTCACATTCGATCAAACCCTGCGTTCAGTCACAGATAATTCTGTAAAATTCTGTTTCAGTCGCCGAAGCGTCCATTGAAACCCTGTTTCTTCTTACGCAGGGATTATATCCACCTTCCTCCACGTCCATCCGTTCGGCGCCAACATAGAGTATCTGTGGTCCTACATTCAGAGGCTGGACACAAAGGTAAAGCCATATGCTATGCTAATGCAGTATTGTTATCATTGTCAGCTTTTGCTTGTAAACTGTTCTTGACTACGCACTTTGTTGTCTATATTAATGCCTGTAATGCAATGTAATGTAATTGTGCTTTTGCTTGTGTTCTTTGCTGGTCTAATTAATGTACATTGTTGTCTTTGTCAGCAGTGAAAACCTCGACACATTTCAATTTTAAATGTATAATGTGTGGATAGCGTAGCGGCCTAACGCACCGTATGTTGGCTGGTCCGATACGAGTGTGGCTGCCTATCAGGGACGCGGTTCGAAACCCGTCTGTGCCAAACCAGCCCTGGCCATTAGCCCCAATCGGGGACGGCATTTGGCTGTCCACCCCAGGGTGAGGGTGGAGGGTGAGCCGGCACGAGTTCACCGAGGAGCAGAAAGGGGCGTCCGTGGTCAGGCATGAGGAGGCGGATCTACCGACCCGGAAAAATGTGCTTGTTACCTGGAGGATGGGCGGCGGACTCGTGGGGGAGGGTGAATTGAGATAAATAGAGGGTATAATTAGCAACCAAATTGGGTTAAAACAGGGAAAAATGAGAAACTATAAATATAAAAAGAAAAAAACATTGTAAAAGACACACACTGATATTACGCTAGCGGTCAATAGGATGGAAATTCTTTAGTTTTTGCGTTTTGTTGTTATTTCGTTTTGAAACTGTTTTGGATGGGAGATGCATTCCTTTGTCGCAGTGATACATTTCAGTGCTGCCCCCCTCTGATGTAAAAGGTCTAGAACGGCGTGTGAACAGCGTGCGCCATACCAGAGGGACTGGACCTTTTCAAAATGACTGGCAGAGTGAAGCCATTCTCCATCTGTTACTCAGATGAAATGTATCAGTAGTTCTAAGGTTCTCCTAAAAGACTACTGTAGGCGAGCAGTTTGCATAAGACATGCAGCCAGCTCCCTCTGCTACGAAGAAAGATTTTGTACAAGGGCGTGGCCACATATTCAATATTGGGGGGGACATAATGAAAGGGAATGTTTTATATCTACAAATTATTGGGGAGACAGATATGACTGTTTTGAATATTGTATTGGGGGCGGCATATCCACCCCTGTCCACCCACTTGTTACGTCTATTCTTTTGTACTTCATTATTTCATTGTACTTCAAGTCAAGACCTCATTCAAGGTTCCACCGTAATGTGGTCATTGAATGAGGTATAAATGGAGGTTCAGAAATGTGGATTGATTGTATGAGTGGTAGTTTATTTATGCTTATTGTAACATATCTGTCTGCGTGTCTACACTATGTGTTATGTGTGAGCCTGCTTGAACACTAGATTTCCCATTGAAATAGTAAATAATGAGCTGGATTTGTACACCTGGAAGCACTAGAGTTTTTGTAGCCTGCTCGGCGCATAACAAACGGCTAGGCAGGTCTCTTAACCATTGCACTGTATCTCCCCAGATGAGAGAAGCAAAAGCTTTAAGAGCTGAAATACCTGTAGTATTAGCTATGGGCCGATGAGATGTTGGTTGGTCCTCCTGAGGCTATCCCATGATGCTCTCCTCAGGTCTCGGCGGCGGAGTTGGAACGGCTCATGGTCCGGCTGCCCCGCATGTTTAAGCAGGAGCTCAGCGGTGTGGGCGCCACTCTGGAGAAGCGCTGGAAGTTCTGCGGTTTCGAGGGCATCCAGTCCTCGTGACCCCCTGGAGGGCCACCGACCCCCCTGGGGTGCCCCAAAGGGGAACGTTCTGTGGGAGTGCCCCCGAGGGGGAAGGTTATGCTCGGTCCCCTGGGCACCACGTGGACAGATGGGCCCGCCGCTCTTCCTCTAAATACATGGACCATGGGGGTCCAACTGGGACCGAAACCACCACAGGATGTTGGGACACATGCATTTTACTGTACTTCAGGCTTACTGCATAACGGTGCCATCTACGATGGGGCCCTGTCTTTCTGGGGAGAGGCAGGAGTATGCACAGCAGCTCAATCATGCATATGCGCTGGGGCAAGACTTTACGGATTAAAATGGATATTTTTGTCCTTTACCAGAACCTATAAAGGTCAGTACATTTCAGAGGGATTTTTTCTGATTTGATGCATTATCTTGGGATCGGCGCTTGGACATTGCAGAAATACTCCATCCAATTGATGAGTTATGACGAGATCCAGTTTAGAATGTGCATATTCACACCGAGCGTGTGTATTAGAATATCATCCAGGAGGCAAAATGTATATTTTCTTCCTTTTACCATATGCTAAGTATGTAATGTACATTCTGTGTCGTTAAGTACATTATCCACTTGTGTAAATTATTTTTAACAAATAAAGGTTTTTATCCAGACTTTATTATTCCATGACATCACCGACTGTGAGAATCCATGACATCACTGAACATGAGCATCCATGACATCACTGACTCTTGTCTGCCGTGCCTGTAATTCCCACCTAACATTGCGGTTGCATTGGATCAGACATACTTGTTTAGATCCAGAACTGATTACCGCAGACAGCATGTGGCAGATGGTGTGCAATTTCCCTATTGGCAGAAAAGATAACACATTGTAAAAAATGGATGGAGAGGAAGATGGAGAAGGATTCCCGAGGTTTAAAAAGGCTGCTGCACATTGCTGTACAATGTTAGTGGTAGAGATAGGCCTGACAATCCCAAACCTTAAAAAACACTATAAAGTGGGGTAACATTCAATTTAAGCACTATAAAATTTTGTTCTTAACATTGAGAAAAGAACGTAAGTGTCACATTTTTATCTTACCTCTTACACGCCATGACAAATTATTGCATATCACATAATTAGCACCCACTGAAATAAACAAAAAACATTATGTGAGGAAATAAGCAAATAAAACCTTGTAACTCATATTGTAACAAGCATAAGTGACATGGCCGTTACACTGAATGTTCCCCACCACCCTAAAAGTGTAAAATCTTTTTTTCTTTCTGCATATTATATTTTTCAATGGTTGGTGAGGTGTTTTATCTTCTATGCCTACATGGTGCAGAAATGATTTTTCAAATGCTGTGTCTCACTATCTGAAAAGCCATCACCATCAGTCTGGGACTAGATAGGAGTTGTTAAAATGTCAGTAAAAAAATAAGTGCCATGCTGTCTTCGTTTTCACAGTCCTCAAGCCACATTTAGAAACTCAGATGGGTGGGAAAAAAGTCTAATTTCTGTGCAAAATAAAGCAATGCCTTTAATTCAGTCTAGATTAAAGTTTACAGAACATGGCAAACGATGGCTAATCTACACGGTGTTGGAACGCCTGCATCATTTTTAGAGTTCCATAGAAATATTGGGAACACTTTTAACATCTTCACACATCCTTCATAAAAACATAACACGTACATGAGCAAGACATTACTGCTTTATTAAACATCCATAAGAAATATAGTGCATTATTATGGTGACAAAGCCCATGTTTAGTAATTTTCCTCAAATAAGATGCAGTGTAATATATCACTCTATATCAACCACCACGCAGCAAGCCATCTACACAGAAAATGAAAATTGCATTTAAAATGACTATTGTCATCGTCATGCTTTAAGGTGTTATGAAAATATGCTTCATGTAAAACGTGACCATAATATAAAAATATAAAGAAATGGCAGATTGATTACTCAACTTCAACCGTGTTAGTCAAAATCGTTTCCGAATTAAAAGCTGAGAAACAGCCCCCTCTCTACTTTCCTTCTTCTTAAGGAATCAGTCGACAGAAATGCACTGACGAAAGGCTGAAGGCACTATTGTTTATTAAAATGCACACAACCACTATGGCTGGCATGCGGGTAATGGCGAGCACATAGCATCCAATATGAGTGGCTTTCTAGTTGGAGTGCTGGCACTGACTGTACGTAGCCTACGTACGGTAGCGGAGGATTCCCATTTTTGCATGAACAATGGACTCGCTTTTTTTTCTCCTTAAATTATTAGTGTAAATCCGTGTTTTGTCTTAGCTGCCTTTGTTCCCGTAAAATGTCTCCACAAAATGGTCCCCTGACATCGTTGCCCCTATAGTAGTAGGTGTCTAGTATTTTGACTGAAGTTGTGGTGCCTATGACTTTTCCAAATTTACCCCTGCAGTGGTAAATCACATTGCTCTGGATTTGCGGTTTGAATTATGCATGAGCCCCACAAACATTCTTAAAAATCTATTTTTGCGACGGAGCTTAAATGAGACGTAATGTGTTATTTTCCTCGCGTCTCGGCTTTTCCTTTTTTTCGCCGTCAATGTTCGCCGGCGAAATAATGGATGGATGCTGCAGACACAATGGGATGTTTACAGGGCCTGATTGAGCGCGGCCGACTTGTGTCCCGCACGGTTTGGATCCCTCCCCACTCCGTTTGCCAATTCTTGTTTTATTGTTCTCCTCTGTCCCCCTCTGTTACATCAAAGGGAGGGAGAGAGGGAGAGGAGAAGGAGACAGAGAGAGGGGCGAGAGAGAGTGGGTGTTGTGAAGATTGAGAGAGAAAGGGAGATTGTGGCTGTTGTGAACAGGGAGGAAGGGAGAGAGGGAGGGAGAGAGACAAAGAAAGGAAGAAAGAGAGAGGGGGAGAGAGACAGAAGCCTTATGGGTGCTGTGAACAGGCCTATTGTTGTGGTATTGACAGGATCCAGGTGATGTGGCATGGGCAGTTTCCCTGTTCACATTTCCCTGAATGAGCGAGCTCTTCCCCAGGACAGGAAACAGGAGTGTGGGGGTGCCAGAGCAGAAGGTAATTAGCCCTGTTCCGCTCCAATATCATTATTCATTTGCGTGATTTCAAGGGCCAGTGTCAGCTTTGTCCATATATTACAATTATAAAACTTTAAAAAACCTGTGCTGCCTTCTCAGAACGCATACATGTGTGAGTAGGTGGAATGGTGTTTTTTTATTATAGCACATTGTCCACTTAGCTAAAACTAAGGCCTGTCTCCCCTTTAAAGACCAGTGAATAAGACTCCAGTTTGATGCCAGCAAGTGAGGCGTTATTGAGCTCTCGTCTGTTAATAGAAGGAGTGAGGGAGGGAATAACAAGGTATTCGTCACACGGACTTCTGCTAATGAAACCGCTTGACAGTAACTAATTAGCCGTAGCCTTTGTGCTTTGTTTACCGGGGTGAAAATAAAGGAAAACATTGCGCTACATTTCAAATGTCAAACATTTTACGTGTGATACTGTGACTCATATGCTGATACTAACTCCCACCCCTGATATCCTTCATCCTAATGTGACTCCTTTTCCAAATCCCACTCAACATGACTAGATAAGCATTCCAGTAGGTAATTTTGCGACTTCTTTGACTCCTCTATTGAACCATATTAACCTATTAACATATTAACATTGTCATGTTATTCTGAGTTTTTGATGGCTTTATGACAAACTCAAGGTGATATTTGAGAGTTTGCAAACATACTCAAGTCACACATTTTCAGAGACAGAAGTCATAAATGTGTTTATATGTGTTGGTCTATTTAATTAATTAATTTCATTGGCTATGTATTTGACAACTCATGCACTAGTCATTCACCACACGTCGTTGTGAGTCAACACAAATTTTGATATTACATTTTAAAAATGTTTAATGTCCTTTAAAACTAAAGGAAAATCTATGTAACAGTTGCTTAGCAACAAGTCTCTGGTCTCCCCAGTTCTGAAAAAAGCCCTCTCATTCTCAATCTATCTATTATTAACATTTTAAAGACAAGCCAAGTCTTCATAGAGAAATCCAATGCTAAAGTGTTATGTTTACATCTTCAAGAGAGAAACAAAATTAACAAATTCACGTGGGATCAGATTCCAGTTATATTTTGCAGTACTGCATTCAGGCCTAATGACCCTCAAATAATTGATTCAATGAAACAGTTAATGAATTATTAAATTCAATTAAATTGAATTATAACAAAACATTATCATGAAACAAAAAAAGAAATGTTCTAACACTTAACAAGGCATCACAAAATGAAGTGATGGTCACCTGTCATAGTAGGCTAATGGCTAATGGCTCAGAATACCAAGCACATTTTCTGACTGAACTACTCAGAATAACAGGCACATTTACTGACTGAGCTACTCAGAATAACAAGCACATTTACTGACTGAGGTACTCAGGATAACATGCACATTTACTGACTGAGCTACTCAGGACAACAAGCACATTTACTGACTGAGCTACTCAGGATAACAAGCACATTTACTGACTGAGAATGTTGAAAAACACTCCTCTCTGCAGTAAAGAAATGGTTTAACATTGGGATTACTACCATAAAGTAACAATTGACACCGGCCTTGCCTTCAAAGGCAGGAAAATGCCACCCACAGCATTATTACAGAACCACCAGAGCCCTTCACTGTTGGAAAGCCATTGTTTCCATTTGGTTGTACACAACTTCCTAAACAACCAGGGCCTCAATTCCAACTGTTCTTGGGCAAGCAGTAACTGTATGATTATGCTGGCCTCATTGCAACACTCAGAGTGTTTCTTAGGGAGTGTTGATGTTGAAATTGCATTTGGGAATCACATGAAATGTTGCCAAATTCCCATGCTGCATTAAAATTCTGTTTTATGAGGTGCGAGTTTTAGTTATTTGAGAAGTGTATTTATTTTTAAACAGTCCCCTCTCTGATGGCTTTCGCTCAACCATAACAAAGCAAATTCCTTCCACGGCCCGTAGCTGCGACCAATTTAATTCCCATACCCTTAAATCCTGTTCTTCTCATACCTTCTCGTGGAAATGTAGCCGGTGGGCAGTGCGCGAGAGGGTAAGAGATTTTCTCATAAAAACCCACCTGGCGCTCACAGCACAGGGGACGCGCTGAAAATAGCTGCAGCCACAGCGGGGAGGGGGAGCCGAGCCAGCCGCGAAGGGCCCGAGACCGCAGCGCGGTTTCAGCAGCACGCGCGAGACACATGCGCGAGCGCGCAACCGGGACCGTAAATATAGCATGAATAATACAGGAGAGCGCATAGCGGGAATAATAAGTGGTCTGGCTGTGAAAGATACGGCGTGTCGAGATAGGGTTCACTTCCAGTTTACAGTTCACCAACACAACGGCCGTTTTACACACGCCGTTTTAGCCGCCGAGGCCAGCTTTCACCCAGAGAAGCGCTACCGTGTTCAATTACCGTCAGGTCTCAGGACTGAGGACGGATGGGCCGCTTTCTTTACTGAATACGCCTGTGTGGATTTTTAAGTTTGTTTTGTCAGTTTCTGGCTAACTGTATTGCCCTCTTGCATCGGTCGTTTCTGCGTGTTGCATCACCCGTCATTATATTCCAGACAGATGGAGGATCACATGACCTCCTGCCAGCGTTGGACAGGGTGATCTGAGGGAGAAAGAAAACTGACACACACGCTCACGCTCACGCACACACGCTCGCTCTACCAACGACATCTTTTCTTGTGCTAACCATTTGCTCGCCTTCTGGTGCCTCGTCAAATCAAATCTGAGTCTGTAGAGTACACATGATTATTTTCTAGAATGTTCTGACATATGGGGCTGCCAGAGTAGCTACGGTCTCCCCAATAAGCTAGAGCACTAATAACTGGGAAAAAATATTTTTATTTACCAGCCAAAATGGGAATTTCAGTAAAGCATCAGGTATCTGGGAAATAAATGCCTTTGTGCATTATGTTAAACTATAAAACATGTTTTGACGGTTTCAGAAGTCCATCATATTAACCCTTCAACAGCATAAAACAATATACAGGATTTTTTACATTCACTTGTGACTCTGTAATGGAGATGATGTTGCCGCCTTTTAACTGTGTTCCTGTTAGTTTTACCCCTCCCTCCCATTCATATTGTTTATTGATTTATTTTGCATCACCAGACACATTATTTGAGACAGTATTACAGTCATATTGAGAATTAATATGAAGGCCAGCCATCATGTTTATATATTAATAAAATAAAGTATTTGGGTGTTGCACTTTAACTGAAATTCTTTGTTTACTATTTTAGGCCAGTGTCTCCTTTTTTGAGCACAAAACTTATGTTTTCCCCATTACAGGCAGAAATGGAAGTCAAATGGTTATGGCTATATTTTTGAAGTGTCAAAAAATATTGGCACATAAGTAGAGAAGTGTGGCTCACACTTATAAGCTGTTGACGTTTTCTCATTTCAACTCGGCTCTGCTACTGGTACACGTTAGATTACATTTTTACCACGTGTTTCCTCATTGGTCATGTCAGGTAGAAGTACAGTATCTGGTACCTGATTGGTCAGCCTCGGCAGTGGTTTGCACAGTATAGCCTGAGGGCCTTAACCTGTATGTGGAGTGAAGCATTGTGGGTCTGACCTTCTGAACTGCCATCGCAGCCATGAAGCCTTAGCCTGCATGTGGAGTGAAGCATTGTGGGTCTGACCTTATGAACTGCCATAGCACCCATGAATAAATAAAATAAATGCCCTTTCCACAAAGCAATCTGTCAGCAGTTCAGGACCCGGTGCGCATTAACCCGGTCCCCGAAACTCTGCACTGCTAACACAGAAGTGGTGCTGACCAAACACAGAAACAAATTACAATATAGTTTCTGCATCAGTGCAGAGAGAGGGCACTGAAAAAGGAGCCAAATTTGTAAAGGGCATTATACAGCAGCAAATATATACTGTATATTTGTGGAAAAAGTGAAGCGCTGTGAATACTTTCCGGATGCACTGTAAGTAACTATAATGTTCTGTCCATACAGACAGATAAACAGACACACACACACACACATGCACGCACACGCATGCAGGTTCACACACACACACTCTCTCACCTCTCTCTCTCTCTCTCTCTCACACACACACACACACACATACACACTTAATTTCACAAAACAGTCCTTACACTTACGTATACCTAATAGAAATAAAGGGAATTCGCCAAGATATTCTCAGAGAACAAGATCAAGTCTGGAACAAATTAGTGCAAAAAGCGGTCTCTCAGCACCCTGGGATCAGAGTGGAGGTCCCTGGGAACACACCACAAGTGCATATATACCGTATGGTCAAGGTTTCATGTGTGAATCACAGACAAGGTGCCAGAGCTCAAAGTGAATTGGGGGAGCGAGCGAGAGGTGGGGGTGCAAAGGTACCAGAGTGCTCAAGTGTGACGTCATACACACAATGCCTAACAATCAATGTGACACACATTTACAGACCACTGCTACAGATAATAGCACACAACCATGTAACACCAATAACGCCACTCAGAAACTGTGATGCAAGTGGGATGAATGTAAGTGGGTAGAAGATACGTTTAAAATTTGTAGCCGATGAGGTGCCGATCCCGAGGTCCTGGAGCACGGAAAATCTAAATTCCAGAGGTGGCAGAGCGGAGCTCCGGCACAAATTAAGTACCAAGCATGGCATATTTGCATCAGAATTTTCCAGTTCTCTACGAGCAAGCGTCCTCAAAAAGGAGACGTCTCCACCTAGTGGCCAAGCTTTGAAAGACATGGTCTGAGAGCGTCCAAATGCTTTGTGACCAGGAGCAAGGACAGAGAGCTTGTATGAGAATGTTCCAGTATGATCCTCCAGCCCCAGCTCTTTGGGGTCCCTGGGGGTGTCAAACTGGGCAGACAGGTCACCGACCCTGAGGCAGAATTCAGTAGGTCTTTCACTTCGTTGACCTTTGCCACCACATAAGATGAGCCACCTGTAGGGAAAGCAGAGCTGTCTTCTCTCCCCCAATCCTTACACCCGCTCTCCATTCCGCTGTGTCTCCGCTGTTCCAGGAGGGGCAAAACACGGCAGCCAGCACTCCAGACAAGTCACCTCCAACAACGTCACACACTGGAGCACCGGAGACTAAATCTGACACTTCAAACAGCTAATCTACAGCACTTTCCACACCATCTCTCCCTGTCCACCTTCACGCCTTCTCCCAGAGCCTGACCCACATACAGCATGAGACACACACTATTCCACACAACAGGAATAGGGTGCTGACACTGCTATTACTGAAGATTAGCTTTTAATTAACAATAGCCACCTCATTATTCATTCTGGCTAAGCATTCCTTGGCTCCATTGCTTCCATCACACCACCAACAGAGCAGCCACACGGATACTGTATGCTGGCTGGAATGCTCCTGTTTTATTCTGGAGGAGGCCACAGATTCTCCATCTGCTCCCACAGGAGAGCTGGTGTTTGCTGGCGGTGTTTACAGATGTGAGGCTCATCCCAGGAGAGCCATGGAAGCGTTTGTTTGTTCCGTGAGCCGGGCGGGAATCGTGACAGGCCGGGAGCCGTGGAAAAACGGCATCAGTCAGCTCTTCCCCCCTCCGCCTGTGAGCCCGTCTCTGGAGGGATGGGAAGATGGAGGGAAGGATGGAGTGTTGGAGGGGGGGGGGGGGGTGAGGGATGGAGGGAGGGATGCATGGCGTGATGGAGTGAGGGATGGAGGGAGGGAAGGATGAGGGGAGGAATGGGGTGAGAGGGAGGGGGGGAGGGAGGGGAGCTGTGACAGACAGTGGAGTGACGTGGTGACATGGAAAAGAAGAGACAGACCACACTGCTTTGCCAAGAGGCTCCCTCACTCACCCGCTGACACCACTGACTCCCCACTCTTCTCCAGTTCCACCCATGCCCCCATGTGGGGTGGGGTGTGGTGCGGTGGGGGATGGAAACCTGGGAGGAAACCCAGATATTTCCCGGTCTGTGTTTCCTCCGCTCTGCTCAAGCCCTCCTGCAGAGGGCACTGTTGGGAGTGGCAGGATTTATAAATCAGGTTTAGGTTGATGCGGGAGAGGTAGCGTAGAGAGAGGTGGGCCTGGGGAGGGTGCTAATCCCTCACTCTTCCACCGGAGGGTGCCGAGTGACATCCTTCATTATGCAGGGGTGTGGTACACGCTACGACAACAGCACCACAGCACCACAGGGGGGCACTGTAGTCGGGAGCAAAGGGCGGGGTCTTTCCTCTGCTCAATGTCATCTGAGGTCCACGTCCTGGTTAAGGACATTGTGGACAGACCTGGGGGTATAATGACATTAGGGCACTCTGCTGTCTGTGTGGATACAACTGTCTTGCTTTGTCCTTGAGAGCTGGGAGAGGTAGAACAGGTGGGGTGGGAGAGGGAGAGACTTGTTGGGAAGGGCCAGGGCACGTTTGTACTTGAGAGCTGGGAGAGGGAGAGACACAGGAAGTGTGTGCTTGAGAGCTGGGAGAGGGAGAGACACAGGAAGTGTGTGCTTGAGAGCTGGGAGAGGGAGAGACACAGGAAGTGTGTGCTTGAGAGCTGGGAGCTGAGAGAAATGCTGGGGGAGGTAGAAAAGGGGTGAGCCATGAGGGACTCCCCTTGATGAGGAGGATAAATGCACCACACATGGGCATGAATCTCAAATAACCTAAAGTGAGTTTGGCTGTGACTGAGGAATAGAGAAAAGCCTAAGGGTGTCCACAAATGCAACAAATATTGAAAGTGGAAGTTAAGTGGGAAAAAGTGTGTGTATGTGTGCTTGGGGATGGAGGTGTGGGGGTAGGGTGAGGGCTATATACCCTGGCTTTACTGTAGATTGTTATGGATAATAATTGAATCATATTAATAGTGCAATCAACATTCAAGCTTTCAGTCATCAAGACCATATAATGCATTTCTTCAGGGAAGTGTATCACGTCAACATTTTAAACCGTAGAGACCACAATGAGACAATAAGGGCAGATAGAGGACAAATCTCTTCTCATGCTCATTAAAACCTTCAATACCACACTCAAAATATTGATTAAAAATAAGATGGACAGCCTTAACTGATATCACATACAAAGCGGTTCTATGGAGCAGTGAGACACTGACCTTTATCTGAATGATTTAGAACCATGATCCTCCTGTGAGCCTCCGTGCCTTAGCCTTGGTGCTGGTCGAAATGTAGGGGAGAGGTGTGTTTCAGTCACACAGTTCCCCCTAGTGGTGACAGTTGTTAAATGCAGCCCCCATCAAATGCAATGCCAATCAAAGATAATTAGGGCTATAATAATATAGATTTAAATCTTCCTTCTTCAATGAAAAAGCTGTTCCAATCAATACGATGTTTTAAATTAATGCTATTTGACTTCAGTACATTTTATGCAAGGTTCATTATTTACATAAGCAAAATTTGGTAAGAGACCATGGAAAATCACTTTCACAATCATCTCCATAAGGTAACATCTTTTAATTTCAGAAATGTGTCCAAATAACATACACTTTCACAAAAAAAGCAAAACTCCCCTGAGGAAATATGAACAACAAACAATGACATAATAGACTACCGATGCAGAAACACTAATTCATTCCGAAATGGGGTCTTCCAGATTTACTGGATGCTGTCTGTCCCAAAACAAATAATTTAGAAATAACTTATAATAATACTTCATTTTTTGGAGGCAGTCATTATTAAAGTATTCTCAATGAAACCCAGTGAGAACTTGCACTACTATTTTTAGAGTGCACCTCTCATTCAGCCAAGGTTTATGTATCGGGTCTGAAATCTACAAACCAAGAAGGAAATGATACGAACACGGGCCCAAGGGCCAATGCGTGCACCATCTGACACTACATTACATTACATTACATTACAAGCATTTAGCAGATGCTCTTATCCAGAGCGACGTACACAGTTTTACATTTCTTTACATACAATCCATTTATACAGCTGGATATTTTTACTGAAACAATTCAGGTTAAGTACCTTGCTCAGCAAGGCAGTGCCCCCACCTGGGATCGAACCTGCAACCTTTGCGTTACAAGCCCAGTTCCTTAACCATTATGCTAACACTGCCGCCCTGAGCTGACCTTCAGTACCTGCTGGGGCCTTCATGTGGATGGGGCGCTAACAAACATGAGGGTAGTGGGGGGCATAGCTGAGGAACCTAAACTTGGCAGGAAGAGAAGAAACCCTTTTGGAAGAAGTGCCAGAAAAGCAGTGTTCCACGGCTGAGGCTGCCGGATGCTCCAGAACATTCCAGATGGTCTAGAACAGCCGCTAACTCACTGTAATGAGTCAGTCACTCTTCCTTTAAAAAGAGTAGGAGTCACATTTGGGAGAATACCAAATGGGACAGATGTAGAGCAGGGGAAGGACTAAAGAGTCTTTAAGAGACCGGAACAGCGTCGAAAACAAGCTGCACATCAAACGGGACTTCAAAGCGGGCCACAAAGAGAATATCAAAGAGTATCAAACACTTTCGGACCCAACATCACAGCGGTGAGCGGGGAAGCGTGTCACGCTTCAAGTGCTAATATTACGCAGACGCGGCGATAACCAGGAAGAGGAACTGCCAGATCGGCGATGCCCAATGGAGTCACGTGACAGCATGCGTCAGCCTAACCACGTTCAAGTTTGGGTAACAATGAGATGTACAATTCTTTTTTTTTCAGTAACTGGTATGTTTTGGAAAAGGGTGGAATGCGTGCGCTCATGTGGGAAACAATGTAACGGTTGGCCACAGAGGCCGGCCAACGGGAACACACAGGGCGTGAGAATTCTGCGCACGGGAGTGTTCCAGAAGGCTCCATGTGGGGCCGGGGGAGGAGGGGGAAGGGGGGTCCAATCCCTGCTCCAATTAGGGCTTTCAGAGGGATGTTTGAGGTTTTCTTCTTGTGGGTCGGAGCCAGATCAAAGCTGAGATGCACACCAGGTAACGTCTGATGAAGAAGCCCTATTACTGCCTCACCAAACCACAGGCCCTGCAGGGAGGAGGATTCTGGGTGGTGCGTGTGTGCCGTTGTGTGTGTGCACGTGTGTGCGCTTCTGTGTGCGTGTGTGTGTGTGCATGTGGGTGTGTGAGTGATGAGTGAGTGAGTGTGTGGGTGTGTGTTTCTGTGTGTGTGAGCGTGTGAGAGTGTGAGTGATGAGTGAGTGAGTGAGTGTGTGTGTGTTTCTGTGTGTGAGTGTGTGTGTGTGTGAGTGTGTGTCTGTGTGTGCGTGTGAGAGTGGTGAGTGAGTGTGAGTGTGTGTGTGTGTGTGTGTGTGTGTGTGAGAGTGTGAGTGGTGAGTGAGTTTGTGTGAGTTTGTGCATGTGTGTTTCTGTGTGTGAATGTGAGTGGTGAGTGTGTGTGTGAGTGTGTGAGAGTGTGAGTGGTGAGTGAGTTTGTGTGTTTGTGCGTGTGTGTGTGTGTGTGTGTGTGTGCCTGCACACAGAGGAAGTGCTCACACGGTCACAGAGCAAAGAGATCGTCTCTTTCCTGGAGCTCACACTAGCAGGCAATCTGCAGGGCCCAATCTTACCTGATCCCCAGGATGAGACTGGCTCCGTGTTTACTCGTCTTGTGCTCAAACCCTCCTTTGCAGTACGCTGAAAGCGCCTTTGGAGGGAGCATTCAGCACTTACATCCTCCCACCTTTCAAAGGCCAGGCCCACACGGAACTCAATCAACCACACAGATATATTCAACCTGCCTAGTGAAGGGAAACAAACACGCAGCAGTATTGCATATCATATAATCATAGGCTCATAGCGTTCCAGCCAACACCACATTTTACAGTGTGTTAAATTGTCCCCCTCAACAATTTCTGTCCATTCATAAAAAATAAGGCACTTTCGTAAAGGGTTATGGTCACAGCAGTTAAAAAGGCCAACAGGATGCTGGAATTGGGATCTACAGCAAAAAGTATACAATCCTGGCCAAGTATTCAGCAAGCTAGCTTGTAAGCTAACTGACTTGCTGGTTAACTACCTGGCTACCAAGATGCAAGATGTGTCCATTTGAGATAACTTAGCTTTGAACATTGGGGACAGCAACAGTGCATCCCCCCAATGTTCAAATGAAACCTACGCCCTTGCATATTATATTTGGTCACCTGACAGGATCCTACCTGCTTCAAATCCAAAGGCCTAACAAAAGCCAGGAACAGAGTCCAAGGCCTCAGAAAATGCAAAAGTAAACCCACTTCCAAACAGTAAAAGGTTTACGTCCACTTCTCAATAGCAGATGCTCTGGTTTTGGAGCTCTGCTCCAATATTGGATTTTAAATCAAAAACCTGCTTCAAAGGGAACCTGCTCTACAGAGAAAATCCGAATTCATCTTGAGAACGGTATTATGTTGATATTATATTAACATAATGATGTATTTATATTATATTTATATTTTTAAGTCCTAAACGTTCACAGGCGTATGCAGTCATGTTAATGTTTCCTCACATGGGGTTGTCCTGATGAGAATTTAAACCAGCAATGAAATATTCATTCTGAGTAGCGCACTCCAACACTGTGTGTCATTCAACGCTGTGACTCAACGCTGAATTTGCCTGTTTTGAGGCCAGTTTATAAACAGCCAATAGAGGTCATCATTTGTCCAGCAGTGCTTCCTCTTTTATTTAACAGTAGCCCAGGCAGTGTTTTGGCTGGTGAATCGCAGTGGAGCACAGAATTTCACCACAATGCTGGAGTATAGAAATAGAGAATAAAGAAACACACTGCAGCGCTACTATAATAAATGTCTATGCAGGCATATATTATCAGAGTACATTACTCTAGTGGGGGGAAATAACTAGTGACCGCAAAGACAAACAGCAACAGAAATAGACGAATGAATACATGAATAAAAATTCAAGTAGACACATAAATATTAATACGCTTACCGATGTAGGCATTTTCTTTGTGGTTTCTGCCCCAATGGCTTCCAAAGCTGGAATGCATAATGTCCTATTTAAGAAGAAAATGAAATGACCCACAATTGAAAAATGACCACTAGTGATTCTCTCTCTCTCTTTTGCATGTGAAGTAAGGTATTCAAAGATGTTGTAGATGCATGTAGAAAAGTTGCAAACCGTCATACTTGTTTCCTATTCAATAGTTTTCATAAAAATGTAATATAAGAAATGAACAAATATAGCATTGACATTATATCCAAATAAATGAAATAGATAAATGAATATATCAAATATATATTATTCAATGGGTTCAATAGGTTGGCCAGCTACCATCAACAGAGATTAATTTGATTCCATGCACTGCTCTGTAAGCAATTCCTTAGAACTGGAGAACTGGAACTATCTAAATATAGACAGAACACACCCTGGAACCATTAATCAGCTCTGAACGCAGGTAAAATGGCATTTACATATCAGTCCACAGGAATGAGGTGAAATGACAGGCGTTAACCATTAAGCAAGGATTTAGCTTCTGCCTCTAAAGCAGATAGGACCCAAAGCCCACAGCCTTTCCCTTGGGCAGACTTTACACAGTGAGGCAAACTCGCCATCTTCACTGCCGACAACAGAATGAAGCCTTTTCTTCTCTGTAGCTGCATGTAATGCACGCTCTAGTCACGGAACCCACACCGATGACGTGGCAGATCAGTCACTGGTCAGACTCTCGTATTTGAGGCACGCCTCTCAGTATTTAACCACTTCGCCATATTTTAGTTTATGTTTGAATCGCCCATTAGAATCGCCTTTCACCTTAAATCCGCATTCACCGAGTCGATGAGATTTGTTAGTAAATGTTGGTTACTTCCTGAAAAGTTGACGGGTTTGTCACTCTGAACTGCACTACTTTTGTCAGGCTTTTAGCAGAAAGGCCTAAGCCTGGCACACATGCTCTTGTACCCTGACTGTTTCTTACACACAGAACGAAAGAGGAAGTCTTGGGGAAAGAAAGAAATCATTTAAGATTAAATTATTACTCAACCACAACTTCTGGGCAGACAAAACCAGAAAATCAATTAATATCCGTTACCAAACACAACATCCTTTACACAGCACAGCACAAGGCCTTGCTGCAGATGTGTACTGCTAAGAGGATCTTCGCTTAAACGGCCAAGGGCCTTATCGCCACGGAAACATCATCATCTACCCCCTTTTCCACTGATAGAGCTGGAGTCAAGCGGGCCTGGCCCAGTGCAGCAAGCTTACTTCACCACAACACACATCTAAAGCTGTAGCACATCATGCCATGCTCAATGTTAGCGTTAACCTCAAGGGAATTCTTCCTTGCCACTTTTGCCCCAGGGGGCTTAGGCTGGGGTCTGCTGTAAAGCGTATTGTGACAAACGTTTTGTGAAATGCGCTATATGATACATTTTATTTGATCTGATTCCAATTCTATTGGAAGACACCTTTGTGACTTATGTATAGAGATATGACATCATGTTATAAGATGTAAGGTGGGGATTGGGTGGAAACCTTGGTCAATCAAGTCTTTCTTCTTTAATGCAGATTTAGCACTAACCACAGTTTTCAAGGGTACACAAAAACAGTCAGTCGGGACTGAAGCTCACACTGTTACATCCTAACGACGGTCTTAATTACTCAGTTATCGAAACAACAGAAAATAACAGCCTAAGGATAGTGGCACTGGAATGGGAATGAAACAGTGACGAGTGCGATGTAATCACAGGTCGATAGTCACTTAATGTGTCAACAGCATTCCAGGAGAAGGGTTTTTGGAGAGAAAGCAAAGGTCTCCATCAACAACAGACTACCTTGTATCCACACAATACACAACCGCAGTTGTGTATTTCACATTTCAGTGATAGATACTTTCCAAATATGTATTTGGTTGGAACCTTATTATGGTGTTTGCATGACAACTTATTTAAAAGATGTGCCAAAATATTAATAATACTGTGACAACATTACAATGACCATAATGAATAGCTCTTTGAAGCTATTAAGGTTGAGATTACAGTTATTGTGTAGCTACTGTATGTATGTGACAACTTTTTTCTGATAGCAAATTCAGCAGGACGGACACCAAGGCCAACAGGGCATAGTACCACCCTGTAAAAATCACCATGACACTTCAATCGTCAGTCATCTAAATTTATAAAGGTGCTTTCCTTACTGCAGATGCATTATCCGTCGAGCTTAGGCAATGCCAGTCGAGGTTTAGGACAATTTTAGATAGTTTGAGCTATATAACTGACAAACAGGGGGTTACTAGGTTAACAGTTTTAACACTACTAAAAGTGTTACTAACTGGCTAACCATAACGTAATTAGCAAGAAAACTAGCTACGCTTTCTTATCAAGCGAATTAACTTGTTAGCTGCCTCGTTTCAAAACATATTACGTTGTTAACGATTGGTAATATTCGTTTTTTTCTAAAACACTACTTAAAACTAAATCCTTATCAATGTGTGTTTCACTCTGAACGGTCGGTGTCATGCAGTCGGCATATTTCATAATGTCACTATCCAGCACCAGTCCAGTAGGCCTACCACCTGCGCTCGCCATGTTTCCTCACGCCTGTAGATGAATAGGTAAGATAAGATGCGTAGTAGACTACGGAATGACGTTTGGGACAAACCTAACACAAATGACAAATATATGTCCATCACATGATGTTTCTGATTTGTTCTGAAAAAAGACCCCATTAGAAAAGTTGCTTTGCCAACTCGCCCAGATTCACTCTCTCTCACGGTCTCAAAGTATGAGTGGGTAAGTACGCTAGAGTCGGAAACCCCGAATCAACATCCTAAAAGTAATAATATGTTGTTGAGAGGAGTTTGGAGATGAATTGGGACCACAGACCTGGCCGGGAGCAAGACCGCACGAACCAGTCCAAGTGGTTACGGCCCCCACGAAGAAAACGATATAATGTTAAAAGCAACAGATGGATGTTGTCTGTTTTTTATTGCAGAAACCAGCCCAGGAGCAACAAACCTGAAAAGACGGCACCAAGAACAGCATTTGAGTGAGAGCAGAGATGGTGACAGCATACGAGTGATAACAAAGTGTTCAACAATGTGAACTAGTGTACAAAATAAATGAACCATCCAACCCCTGGGACCGACAAAATTGTTTGTGGGAATATCCAAAAGTATCTGTTGAAAAGTGTGTAATCCCATTCGTCACTGTAATGTCTGTCTTTCCTGCAGAATACAACCGCCTCTTCAAAGGCCCAGAAAGTCAGACTCAGCTCCAATGGCGACAAGCGGCTCCCCCAACACTGTAGCGGGTAAAGGCTACAGCACAAAAATGTGCAGCGCTCCCCGTGGGCCCTGGGTTCGAACCTTCGCTGCATAGCTGTGGCCATGAGGTTACAGCCCAAAGGCACAGTGGGAATTCACACCAATTGATCCATCTTTCATACGTGTTTTCTGAGTAAACACCCCTCACTTTTCAACTTTTCGTTGACTCAGGATGTTCGGATTGGCGCAGCATGGCCGTGGGCGTCGGCCCCTCCCAAAATCGTCTCCTTGTTCCTCGGGAATGACAGAGGAGGGTACTCACTCCATGATTCAATTTTAGTATGCGTAAACACGCAGAGTTCCCTTCATGGGTTGCCAGCGTGACGGTTCTGGCACTACATTCATACAGACATGAAAGACAGGAGAAATTCAAGGGACTTCCCAGAGTTCATAGCAAGAGAGTTGAGTGTATCCGAGGGGGAGGGGCTGTGAGAGAGGAGAGGGTGCAGCACACAAAGCAGAGCAGAACAACTTTGCATTGTTCTGTGATGAAAGTCCCAGGAGAGAGGTCAACAGGAAAGCCATACGGAGATTAGGTCTGAACGCACCCGTCACACCGTCACCCTTATTGTGCAATCTCAGAATGTTCCAGAATGTGTCAGCATGCCAAGTCACAAGTTATGTGACGTCTGACATTCTATTGCAATTCCGTTCAGAATATACTCATAATTCTATTGCAAGAGAGATGTCATTGATATCATTGTAGTGACTATGTAATGTCCCTCTGTCGTACGGAGAGGTCAGTTTGGAGAGGTCAGTTCACACCAGTCATAATGGACAAAACAATGTTTTGGTTGTCACAGTATTTTCTCCCTAAACCCTGCTCTACTTGGCAAGTTGTTAGTGAGAAGACAGAAGACTGGAGAGAGACCTCTAACCAAATGCGGCCAGGCCATTATTTTGTTAGAAATACATATTACATTTGCATGTGCGGCTTTTGCAGTGAAGAGGGGAAAATTTACTTGTGTGGCTTTGAGATTGGTTGTCAGGATTTCCAAATGCGCTTCCCTCTGCCAGTCAGGAGATGACATTTCAACACAGCAGGAAAAAGGAGAGCTGATTGTAAGCTGCCTCTCTCACATGCTTTGTGGAGAAACCTCTGGAAATAGAATTACAGTTCTCTCTCTGCAATTAAAATATGGGGACAGCATTATTAGTGTTGTTTGTATGAAATAGATTTGAATTTAATAAAATAATGTTATGTCTGAATATAACAATGGCTCCATGTAGGCTGGTGTATGGCCACTTGGAATAGAGCTTTATGGGATATTTCTGTAAAGAAAATTCTGTAAGGAGATCATTTACAAATATGTAATGTAAAATATGTAAATATGAATCTTATACAATTTTATCTTGAAAACTAATAAGAAAAATAACTCCCTTGTGTTATGGATATATTAACAGTCAATGTGAGTGTGACAGTTTTATCAATTATCTGTATTATCTCCAAAAATCATGTTATGGGAATTCTTGAAAAAATAAGTTGGATGCTACACTATTTCTGAGTTGGTACCTCTCCCTTGTTCCAGTTTGAAGCCCATTACCTCAGATGGCCTTTTTGTCCATAAGAACTACCTCCTGCTGTCTGGATTCTCTACCAACTACTTTACATCTGAGTAGCATATGCTGTGTCAGTGCTCTTTCCCAATGCAGTTACTTTGACTTCAAATCACTCTGCAGCACTGGCATTCCTTTAAAAGCAAGATTTGTCTTGTTAATACTTTAGAACAGGTGGTGGTCAACTTGCTCAACAATATTTAAAAGCAAGTAGCCAGCATGAGAAGTTTCATTCTGGCTTCTGCAACATCCAAAGTACTGGAACAGCTTTATCAAGGATCACAAATGACAACGTAATTGCCAGTGTAAATATTACCCTCCTGCTTTTTCTGGATAGCTTTGCTCCACTTGAAACAGACCTTAGAGTACTGCTGAATGTACAAAAATGCATTGATTTGTTTTTACAGTAATTTGTTGTGATTCAAGCTCCTTCTTTTCTACAGGCACATATCTGTAATGCCAAATAGCACCATCTCACCCATCTCATCTAATGGTGCCCCTCAAGACTCAAGGCTTGGTCCATTAGTATTTCACATGTACATGCTTCCCCAAGGTAATTCCATGGGAGAATATAGCCTCAAGGTTATTTTTTATACTAGTGACACACAGCTGTATTATGCTTTCAACAGTCTCTCAGGCGGTCTAGCATTATGGCTTTACTTTGAAGATGCTATCATGACCTGGACATGAGCTAACTTCCTCATAGAGCACTGAAGACCTTATTGTTTTTGGTCCACATTTCATAAACTTGAGCCCCACTCAGTCCATTTCAGTGGCTCTAACCTTACCGTATTAATATATGAAATCATGGAATCATCATGGATCCTGAGTCAGGAAATCCTGAGACATTTCCTGAGGCATGGCTCACCGAGGTGCAGTTTAAATTTCAGAAGTGACAGGGACATTTTATGCAGGGGGCCTAAGCGGTCCCCTGCAGAAAAACATTTGTTTACTAAATGCAAAACTGCTGGAACCCAATTTTTGATGGGATTATTGTCGTTATTTTCCCACGAAAACAATTCCAGGCTAAAGCTCAGGAAAACAGCTATTATACCCTTATTAACTTTCTATATCAAATCTGCTGACCTGTCTCCCCTCATCTGAGGCTGATCCTGCCACCATTTGGGTCTACTAAAATAGAGCAGTGCATGCATTTATTAGCTAACACAAGTGATTGATGGCAACAGGCAGCTCAACTAGATTAGCTCAAAGATAAAGTATGATATACTGGAAACTTTGTTGAGACATGTCCTCCTAGAGACATGTTTTAGTCATTTTTGTTCCTCTCAACTAATATAATTTAATGTGAAAATGGTGGGGACAAAATCGCATTTTCAAAAAAATGATAGGGGCATGTCCCTACCAGTCAGTGGCGATTTTACCGCGGGTGCCGGGGGTGCATTTGCATTTAAATGTTCAAATCAATGTCAAAAAACATTTAAAATAAAATGATTTTTGAACATTGCACCCCCTGTTTTAAAACCCTAAAATCGCCACTGCCCCTCGGAATTTTACACCCGGTGCATGAAACCAGTCCGTGCCCTAATTGTGTTTTTTTTCGTCTTCTGAAATTCTGCGCCCCTCGGAATTTTGGGCCCGGTTCCACAGTGCACGCTGCGCCTCTGCTTGGCACAGGGAAGGAAAAACTGTTCTCCTATGGTTAATTTTTTTTAACATTTATTTTTTGGCGACCCCAAGTGGGGGTCGCGACCCATAGTTTGAGAACCGCTGCCCTACAGACAAAGCACTTTTAGCTAAACAGCATTTTCTGTGAGAGAGAGTGTAACATTTCTGGAATACATTACACCAGGGCTATTCAACTCCAGGCCTTGAGAGCTGTAGTGTCTGCAGGTATTTGCTCCAACCACGCACTACACCACCTGATTTTCACGATACCATTTACTTCCTTGGTCCTGAGGTGAGCTAATTAGTAAAATCAGGTGGTGTAGTGCGTGGATAGAGCAAACACCTGTAGACACTGCGGCCCTCGAGGCCTGAAGTTGAATAGCCCCGCATTACACCCTTGAAACAAGAAATAGTGCCACTTGTCATCCTTTCAAAGGAAAACTTAACATATGGCTCAAGGCAAATCAACCCTGCAATCATGCAATCAAGACAGACTTTGTTCTTTGGTGTGTTTATATGGTGTTGCTACATTGCTGATATTATATGTGATGTAACCTTATCTATCTCCAACTACTATATGCATGTCAGATGTTGTGTGATGCTGTTGTGGCATTGTGCTTGTGTTAAATGTACAGTAATATAATTTTATCCGTTTTTTACCTGCTCAGGGCCTAAAGATGAAAATGAGCTCTTTAGCTAAATCTGGCTCTCTGACTATTAAGCAATGTCCCTGTCAAATAAACATAATAAAATATTATTGATTATATTTCCCCTTTTTCTCCCAATTATATTTTAGGCTGCAGGAGTGTAGACAAGTATGTGTTGTCTTCCAAAACGTGTGATGTCAGCTGTTGCTTCTTTTCACACCCCAGTCTATAAGTTTAACTTGCACTGACATAAGTCGGAGGAAGACGCTCAATGCACAGCTTTATAACGGCAGACTGTGGGTGCCCAGTCTGACTGACTGCCTTGTGACAGCATGTCTTGCTGCTCGCCGCCAGAAGGCAGCATTGGACGCTTGAGTATTCCCTGATTGCCTTATTGTATGATTGTTTAATGGTTTTATTGTTTTGATTGTTTAAGTGGATTATTGTCTCAGTGTTTACACCTGTGTCTCGTTTGCGTTCACTATTTAAGTTGTCTGCTTTCTGAGATCTGTGCTCAGTCTTGAGTTCTCTGGCACAGAGTTACTGCCAGTGTTTGTATGCCTGTCAGGACTCCTTTGTGTTTACCCTTTTTGTCTTTGTGTTTACCCTTTTTGTTATTTTGGTTTTCAAGCTCTATGTTTTGGGAACCTTGTTTGTTCCACTTTTGTAGGTTAGCTGTTTACTTTTTGTGTTACTTACCGTCATGTCAATACCAATAGGTATAGATTCACAATTTTATTTTGTTATAGAATTTTTCTTTGCATCATAAAATTATGGCATTTTCACTGCAGATCCTCTGAACTTGTGGGTAAATGTACTCTTCATTCTTTGTGCCTGAATTCGATATTTACTTATTCTTTAATTATGGATTTCCGGTAAATATCTTCGTATATATTTGTTTATCTAATCTGTGCAGATCAGGCAGTTTAATATTCACGACAAAGCAACAAAGTTTTCAACAAACTCAAATGAGTTCTCTCAAAGCTATTTTGAGGTTAAGTGTAGCCTATTCTTTGAAATGATTCAGTTGGATTTTTACTCAATTTAGCCACTTATTGTAATTGACATTCTCTAACATGGCGTGGAGAAAGAGAGCACTACAACATGAGACACAATTAAGAGGAAGCTTTGTGACTCAATCGCCAACAGATTATTCAATGACTTGTTAATGAACCAAAACAAATTAAATCAGGTTGAGACCAATGCTCGGGTTAAAGGTCAGCTTTCAGCCACCTCTATTCCCACCTCACCAGCCGCCACTGCTGTAGACCCATATATGGTGCCATTTGACTCTTTGTGGTCTTGAGGTGGCACACGTGGTAAAGGCCAACATAAACCACTTTTATATCGCATTGTGTCGTCTACAGAATACATCCCAGACAGAATTGGACTACCACTTCACAAAGCTCTTGTACTGGGAGGGAAATATTTTTTCACACAAACATCTTCAGATCACCATGGAGACATGTCTGTTTCTTCCCATCTCTCGGGATATTGACTTCAGATCCTGGAGGGACTCCAGCCAAAGTAACGGATCGCTCCAACCTAAATGTTGAAGGGCCGCTGATCAAAGTGCATGTGAAAAGGCAGGGCCTTGAAGTGGTTTTTGTGAATAGTCGGATTTGTTATTTTTCTAAATATGGTTCCGTAGGGCTGATTCATCCACTCTGTAGTCCTTTGTTTATGCGAGGGTTCCTTTGTGTTGGTTTCCCAGGGTGATCGGATCAGGTCAGCCCCCATATTCCGAGCCATTCCAAACAGAACGCCCCCTGCCCTTCCTCTGTCCATGTGTGAAGGAGAACACAATGTGCTGTTCATTACACAGATGAACTAGAGTCTCTATTATCCACACTAAATAGACACACACTAGACGTGCTGCAGGGGTCAAACCCAGGGTGGGGGTATCTGCATCGTCATCGCTGTCTGACATCACCGTTTACATCTGAGAATTGGTAAGATGAGATAACTTTGAGTGTTTTTATGTCAGGGGTGGGCAATGGAGGATGGTGAGTATGCAGGTTTTTTGTTCCACTGATTACTCCTGACACTGTTAGCTAAATCAGCTGTATACACCAATGGCAGTTCAGTCATAGATTAGGCTGCAGTAAAACATTTTATACAGGGACACAAGAACAGACTTAAGAACATAAGAATACATAATGACAAGAATGGGCCGTTCGGCCCATCTAGGCTCGTCATGTCCTAATCTAAAGAGTATCTAGTACTGCATCTAGCCTGGACTTGAATAGCCCAAGTGTTTCTGCCTCTATTACCCGACCTGGCAAGCTGTTCCAGGCATTGACAACTCTCTGTGTAAAGAAAAACTTCCTAATATCTGTGCGGAATTTGCCATTAACTAATTTCCACCTGTGGCCTCTTGTTCTGCTTTGATTTCCCCACTTATCTTCTCAAAAATCTTTGGTATTTCACTTTGTTAATCCCTTTTTTGAACCTTTTCAGAGAATTTAAAAACTGCCCAATCAAATCCCCATTCTAAATCTCAGTTTGCTAATTTCTTAAAATTACAGAAAAAATTGAGTGCCTTTTAAGTCTATCCTCAGACACCAAACGTTTTACCTTTCATGCCAGGTATCAGTTTAGTCCTAGTACCAAGCAGAGTTTCTTTGAACCTTTAACCAACTCAAGAGCTTGTATATCTTTCTTGACACAATTTATGAACTGCCATGCAGAAAGACAATTTCGCCCAGAACTGCCTATCATATTCAAAATTCTGCACTTTGTTAAAAATTGCACTGGTCTGTGTAGTAGCTAAAATAAACAAGAATGAAACTTCTATTCTTGTCATTCGAATTGAAAAATGTTTATAAAGAAAATGTGTTAAAACAAAGCCTCAAAATTAGATTAATTTTTTTAATCATGTAAATGATTGGACTAATTACATATTTAAGAGCAGCATTTTGCATGAAATCCACAAACTGCTACGGCCCTCCTTGCCAACCCCTGATTTATGTCCATCATTGGATGCGGTTGCAGCTGTTGACCACTGGCACCGACTCCCGAGACCACACGTCAACCTCTGGTTCTGCTGTGGTAAAAATATCAGGTCACCTGCACAAGAGACCCTTCTTACTTACTCTCGGGACAGATGACACAGCAATAACCCCGTCAGCACTGAACAAAAGGCGGTACTCGTCATCTGGGCCAGGGCAGGGAAAGTCAGAGAGGCCCACAGGAGGCAGGGACGGTGCTGGTTCAATGAAAGAATAACAAAAGGAAGAGACAGACACAGATGGAATGAGACAGATGTTCCTGTTCTGTTTTACTTTCACGTTTCTTTTGGGCACAAGAGAACACCTTGAGCAATAGCAATAATTCTGCGAATGAGGAAAAAGATATATGTGTAATCCCTGAGGCATTCAGACAAGCCACTGCATACCAGTCAATTGTCTGGGAAATAAATGACAGGTAGCCACAGTAGCACTGATGCAGACATGAAGCGTCTATTGAACCTTGCTGCGGTTGAAAAAGGCCATGTAAGGATTCATATCAGGCTAATGACATGTGTGCAGTCATTGGGTATAGTAACGTCATTCAAGAGCATATTTCTCAAGACTTAATTTCTTATGCAAGATGCCCACAGCTCAAAAAACAAACTTTCCAACCACTCAGTCTTTGCATGCTTTGTTGGGGGGTAATTAGATTAGTTCCACAAACTGGTAGCTCCAATAGGGGTGGACTTTGGCTATCCAGTGTGAAAAGGTGCTTCTGTAACCTATAAACCAGGTGGGAAAAAAACACTTAATTTGCTTAATTTCGCTCTCATTAAAATACCTCAATTGCCAAATGGGTAAGAACCCCTCTCCAGCCAACAGGTGTTAACACTGACCATTAAACCACCAGTTTGTAAGGGTTTGACACATTTTTAGTAATTGTGCTTTTGAACATGCAGACCATTCATCCGTGGTAGACTTCCCTATTGTGAATTTACACTTGATATGACCCACAATTTATTTACAGCCCGAAACCAAACTTTTGCATACTAAACATTTCTCAACTCCACTTTTTCTTCCAAGAGCTGAGTAGAACAGCTATCCATAATCCCCTGTCGTTCAGCTGAGTGCATGGTGCAAGATTGAGTGGATTGTTCCTGTTCTGAATTCCCCAATGATTCTCACCACTTGTGTAGAGAATGTGCAGCCCCAAATAAAGCGAAACCAGAGAGAGAAGACAGAGCACTGTGCATCGCTGAGGTTTGGAGTTAGCAGGTCCTACCATATCTTGACTTCCAACTTTGCTTCTAATTGCCCCAGACATTTTATGCCTGTCTCATTAGAAGCCCAGTTGATTGGAAGTTGTTCAACGCATAATGGAGCACTCAGCTGTGACTTGGGTCGACCTCACTTTCCAAGCCTTTTGGAAACCCAGAGCCCGCAACACACAATACCAGTCTGGATTCCATCTGCTTTCTTTCTCCATGCTGTGTACTTTCCCAGCATTCTCTCTTTTCCTGTGTGAAGCTGGCATTACACTGCATTGCTCAATGCCTATGTATTACTTGCCATTTAGTCTGTCATTGCTTGCCTGGCTCAATTAGTCCCCTGCATCTCCCAGTGCTTTGTGTGCCAGCTCCATCTACCCAGCTCCCCTGTTCCTGGCATCTTTGCTGCTATGAGACCTCCCCGCCCAAAGACGGCGCTGTGTCCAATGGCATGAGGTGACACATCATGCAGCACACACCATTCTCTGGGCATGGCAGCTCTCACGTATTAAGCTTGAGTATCTCACCATTCACCCATTTCACACGCCACACCTGTGGTTTCTCACATATGTCATTCTAAATGCAGTTTTAGTTTGATTGGGGTTACAAAATGTCTTTGTGAAAGTGTCCATGGTAACGCAAGTATAATATAGACCCACGCCTCAACAATCTCAAATAAAGTGTGTCAAGTGTCAAATCTCACTCTGTCACCTCTCAAATCTGGCAGCTCTGATTCTGCGTCAGTGGGTGAGGTGCCTTGCCTCACAAGAGGCCCTTTGATTTTTCATTTATCTGCCTTTACTTTGAAGCCTCTTAATAGAAAGTTTCAGACGAAAGCACTTGCCCAGTTGGCTGATTTTACACAAATACTGAAAAAAGGGTGTTGCAGATGTTCAGGAAGACATTTTATGGGGTATTGCCTATCTTATTTGAAATGTCGCCCAACCATGAGTCTATAGACATGAGCACATTATGACTCAGCGTAATGGGAACAATCTGCAAGCGTAATGTCTTATTCAGTAAAGAGGGTTTTTAATGGCTCATACTGTATTTCCCATAAGGCTGGACGAGCAGTAGATATTGTGCATGAACATGGCCCCTATGGAGTAATATTTTTATGTAAGTAAGTAAGTAAGACTTTATTTATATAGCACCTTAACAAGAATTGCAGTTCAATTGAATCGTATTCATGTTGAATAATGTGTGGAAATGGAAATGACTATGTAACATCACAGTCACCCAGATGTCATTTACACCACACTGTGTCCAGTGTTCTGTGGTGTGTTTATTATCGGTCAAAATGTTGAATAATGTGTGGAAATGGAAATGACATGTGTTTCATTTAAAATGACAAACATGTCTAAAATGACTGTATTGTAGTTTTTTATACTGTAAAAAAATGAATCTAAAAATGTACAGTGGATTCTATGGGTTCTTTATGCATAGTATTGAACATAAAATATATTTGTACAAAGTATAAATAAAGAAATAAATATTTGTAAAAAATGTATTCTCCTTTCTTACCTTGGAGTAATTGCTTACTAGTTTTATTGACTATTAATTGTTATGTTTTGATCTGAGCACGTTTCCTTCTGGCCACAGTAAATGTCTTAAGCATTGTTTCAGACACAATACATCCATGTCATTTATCTTCCACGGGTGCCTTTAATAGATATGGATAATATCAATGGATTGAATTTCAAGGAAGGCAATAAAATACTCATGAAGGGAATTATTTTTTGGGTATCGTTTACAGAAACACAGTCACCATGAGAACCACCGAGAATCTCATTAAACATTCAATTCAAAAGGGCTTGCTGGACCTTCACCATTGAAACTTGCCACAGGCAAAATGGTGCACGGTTACCTAATACAATGCAGACATTTTTTTTCTCTTGAACAATGACATACAAGTTGGCAGATCGTGCTCCCTTTGAGCAGTTGTACTTCATCATCGAATGGTTCCATCAGTACTGCTTACGGTACATTACAGAATTTCAAGGGTCCTACACACAGTACCTATGTATGCACTGGCCCATAAAACCTTATCAATGACTTTAAACATTTAGAAATATACTTCTAAATTGAACATAATTGTCAGTCATGCAGCATAACAATTATATTTATTTTGCCCTCATTCAAAAATCAGATACCTACTTTAAACACTGTGACTGTAGAATATGGTTTGATCTTTCATGGTTTAGCTGCTGCTAAAACAACAACAAAGTAAATATATTAGCCAGTGGTGGCCTAGATTATATTCATGCCATAGCTTGGACAAATAATTGATTCTGATATGACTAAACCAGTGTGGTTTAAATCTGTTGTAAAGCACCGTTGAAAATCAGAGCCTAATATAAGCCTAATCACATCAATGGAACTATCATATGCAGATACATAGAAACTAGCTTGCCAGTCAAAAAGAGATTCTAAACTTTATTATTAGTTGACATCTTCTTTGCTGATATTACATTGCAGTATCCCAACCAGAGCCACAAATATATAAGCAAAATGCAGCTTTAATTTAAATAGTTGGGTTTACAGTCAGTAATGTAGCAACCTGGCCTTTGCACTGGGTCTATCCCTCTTAACTGGTGACACTGTACAGCAGTTAATTTACATCAAAGCCCTTTTTTCTTATCTGATTTGTGAGACCGGTCATGACATAAGCTCTTAACAGGGCTGGGACAGCATTAGTGAGCGCATGCTCTTGGCAGACAGTCCACAGACAGCCTCCCTTCTCTAGCCATTCAGATCCGAGTGAGAAGCTGCCGTGCTTTAAAAACGTTTTTTTTTTATATGTCTTTTTACGTCAGCCTCTTGTTTAACAATAGAAGTCATTTCCTATGAATCATGTGAAATCATTAGGAAACTGAAGAGGAAAAAGCAAGCTACTCCGGCGGTACGGGGGAGGAAATTGCATGGGAATGTGCCAGGTTAAAAACACAGAGCCTCACAGATCCTAATATCCCATGTTTAATCTCACCAACCTCAACTGTTTCATTCTGGTTATAGCTAAGCAATAGTGGAAGTGATAGAACAATAGCATATTATGGTTCTGAAAATAATACATCTATAAGTTAAAGCGTTCGCCGACATCTAAGCCTTTGAACTGACTATAACGGTTTTGCTTTTAAAATGTCATTTCATGAAACTATATTATTCCTTTTTCCTCTCTGAAGAGACAGGGGGTGTTCGACGACAGCTGAAGATCCTGAAGTGGGCCGTGAAGGTTTGCCTGTCAAAGGGTTGTGACATCAGCAATCCTAACACTGAACCACAGCTACAGACTCACTCCTTTGGAGCTGTGGATACCTGCCTGTGCTGCTGGGGGCCAGCACAGACACCAAGAATCTCTATCTCACAAAGATCACATTGTGTTCACCAGACCTGGGTCTAATAATTGTTTGAAATACTTTGATACCCTTTAGATACCAGCAGCATTGCTGCATAATACTGGCAATTTTAAAAGAAACATTTTCACCAAATGTGAAATCATAACAAAATTCCCCCTCGGCCCCCTCTCAGCAGACATGCAGAGATACACAAGGCATACTGAGTCTGAAATGGTTTTTCACCCCTAAATATCACTGTTTAGATATGGATATACCAGCTCCAGTGAACATCTCCAGAAATGGAAATCCTCTAAGACTTTATATGTATGTTTAGTATTCATATTCCCAGCAGTACCTGCCAAAATAAAAAGTGCCTTCATAGGGTGTTGCGCCACCATGAGCCAACAGGACACGCTTTGATGCGCCTTGGCAAAGATTCTACATGTGTCTGGATCTCTTTCGGAGGGATGCAACACCATTCTTTCATTAGAAATTCAATCATTTGGTGTTTTGTTGATGGTGGTCAATGGGGATGCTAATTGCTTAATTAACCCAGACACCACACCTGTGTGGAAGCACCTGCTTTCCATATACTTTGTATCCCTCATCTATGCAAGCGTTTCCTTCATTTTGGCATAATAATAATATAATATATGCCATTTAGCAGACGCTTTTATCCAAAGCGACTCACAGTAGTGAATGCATACATTTTTCAGTGTATGTGGTCCCAATGGGAATTGAACCCACAACCTAGGCGTTGCCAACGCCGTGCTCAACCTACTGAGCCACACAGAACCATTTACCTGCCGTAAATTAAAGTCAAAATAAAATAAGTGTGCAGAAGGGAAAATGTTAATTTGATCTTTTATTTTTGTGAACTGTTGTATAAGATAAAAATCAATTGATAACGATCTCGATCTTTGCTCTTCATTGTCTTTTAATCAGCCAGTTGGGTAATTGTGTCTTATCATAAGACCATAATGTTTTAAGTGCTATCTCTTTGTTTATCAGATACAGTATATCCTCAGAAATGAACCATTCATAACACACAGTTTGAAGCTCAGTGACTCTCTCACGCTGCAGTCATTCTCATAGGGGCGACGGAACAATCCACAGACTTAGCAAGGGCCACCTACGAGAACCATCTGCTTTGTGTCTCAGTCAGAGGAGGACCAATGGACAGCGAGGAATTCTTGCAACATTAAGCCACCTCGCCAACGGCAAGTTAGGAATGATGCAACCTGTCAATTTGGCATGGTTAATGTCTCAAATGTGAGATATGCTGATTGTTTTTGTTTCGTGTCAACTTGAGCCTCTTTTAATGCACACAAGAAAGCATTGAATAGGCAATAAAGATATTCAGTTCAATTAAAAATGTGTACATCTCATGTCTTCCACGTTTGATTCTGTGCTAATGGTAGCCCGGCTGCGTTGTTTTATCTCCCCCGTTTCCCCGCTGAAGCCTGTTGTCTCATCAGCCCCTAGACTCTCTGCAGAGAACCAGCGGAGCTGCAAGACTAGAATAATATTTGGTTTCTCTGGTCTGGCAGCGGTACAAACCCGAAACTGGAGAAGGTTATGATACAGCTCATTTTGGTGTTGTCTGTTAATCCCCGCTGATCTATGTTCCCACATCTCGGCCTGGCAGTGGGTTTTATTCAGCTGTCTGATGGGTAACACCAGGCGTGTGACGCAGAGTGCAAGTGAACTTCCACTGCCCCAGTTTTCTACTCGCATGACGTCTTCTGAACATGGCTGGTTTGAGGCTGTTCTCCACTGCAGACCTGGGACAAATACGTGCTGCACTTGTAGTGAAGCACTACCGCTCAGGTGTAGATTGGATCGCGGTAAAGCTTTCACAAAGGGACGCAAGGACTTCGGCTGTCATTCGTGAGCTTGTCAACAAATTTAGCTAAAATGTCAGATCATGTAAATGATTGGTATAATTAAATAAGTAAGAGCACAGCATGAAATCCCAATTTTTTTGTTTACTGAGATTCAGGAGGCAGACAATAAATTATTCAGTGGCCAGACATCTATGCCATTGAGATAGCGGTATGCACACAAATTTGCTTCTGAAAACCTGTTTGACATAAAAACCAAAGCCATTGATATATTTTCTTTCATGTTATTATGCTTAAATCTTCTGCACCAGTGGTACTGTCTGCTCTGAGCTCAAATCTTCACACAAGAGTATCACTCAAAAGGATGAATAGGGAATTGGTAGCATGAGAGCCAGAACAATTGACCTGGAAATAGGGGGTCAGCTCAGTTTTCAGTCAACAGTCCACAAAATAGACCCTTGTGACTTAACGTGGAAGCAATACAGACAAACCCCTAACCTTGTTGTGGTCAGCTGTTTCTTGAATACCCACAACGATGAGTCAACCTCTAGCAGCATTGTTGTTTTTTATGGAGTGTGATTTGACCCGGGGCCCTGACATTTAGATGTGTCTTACATTCACATGACTATTTGTTATTTCCTGCAATTCATTTTGCTGTATCAACAAGTGATGACAGGACAAAAGGCAAAAATCAATGCTGCTGATTCGGAAAGCAAGGCAAAAGATTAGGACCTTGCGTGAGTGGTGGTGTCTCTTGTCATTTTATTTGAGTAAATCTCTTCCACGTACAGATCAGATTTGTTATGTGTTGTCTATGCTGTGTAGTCGCTGGGAATTCAGGACAGTTGTGTGTTAACTAAAGCAAACAAGAAATAATACTACAGCTGTACTGTGCTTCACGGAGCCTTGTGGTTTGCAACTGCGAGGCCCCACCTTGAAAAAAACAAGGGGATTATTGATAACACTGCCTGGAACATGCTGTAATGTCTGTCTGTAAATTCCTCCTAGCATGCAATTATCTTAACCATGAGATTAATATCTAATGATCTGTCTCAACAGTTGCATGTCCTTTGTCCTTATATGTCCTGATATGTTCTGATGTGCGGGGTAAACGGCTGAAGGGGGCGGCTGATTACCGCGGTAATCCTCTGCATCCTCTTCCCATCATCTTACGCCCACCTTTTTGGGGCTTGGTTTCTTCCGTGTGGTAAATTGCATGGAGATTCTAACCATCAACTGGTCCTGAGACACAATAAACCTTGACCCCCAAAGCCATTGAGCGCAAAGGTCCGTAAAACCGAGTTAAATGAACCCTCTTCTGTTTCATCCTGGACAATTTCACAGTGCCATTTGATTAGACCTAGAGTGTTTGTGCTAGAACCAGCACCAAACCGGTCCCTCCACCAAGGAATCTCCCCTAGCATTAGCTGCTATCAGTCTAGTACCCGCCGCCCACTGGTGTTTGGGACAGGGTGTGGTGGAGTGAGCAACAGATCTCGAACAGGATTTTCCCTGGCTTTCTCCGTCGGACGGTTTGTAAGGTGAGCCCCTGTCACTGTCAGTTCTTAAAATTGACATTCAGTTCGCTCTCAAGTCAAGTCTCATATTTTGAATCCTGAAGAGTGATTGTTATTTATTACAATGCACTATTTGGTACATCATTGAAAAGCTGAATTAAAGAGAATAATAAGATGGTGAAAATGTCATACTGCATATCAATGAACGTGTGACTGGTGGCGTGTACAAACACTACCTCTGAGACTAGAATCCTCAAAACAAATGCTCACAAATATGAGAAGTGTAAAACACAAACACGAGACAAAGAAACATCAATCTGAATGACACGGAAAGGTGCATGTAGAAGTGGAGTGTGATGAAACAACGATTGCAGTCGCTGTTTTACTGTTCCTCTGCTGCTGGCGCATAAGGTCAGACTGACAGATTGAGTAACATCTCAGAGACCTTGTACAACAGCTTGGTTTCTTTCCACCAGCTCTCTCACAGTTTCAATCTCTCACCTCACAATGGCAATGATATCACAGGAAAACCCCCAGTTCCACCACTGCAGGTTTTCAATTTCGCAACCTTCAAACAACAAACAAGCACAAAGGACCAACTGCAACAACTGCAGCGATACTGTGTGCTGACTTTGTTCCATTGCCGTTATCGTAGATCTCTGATCGAGACCACATTGTGACACTGTGCTCCAGTTTAGCCTCGTTTGGCTTAATCATTTTGATACCTTACAAATTCATTTGCACATATGATGCTACAGACATTTTTGCAGATGTAGAAAATGGTGTTTTCTGCAATGGAATGGGTTAAATGTTTAAATGAATAAATGTGGAAACAGATAAGCAATCACTGTGTATAATCGTGCGTTGTGAACACAGTTGTTTAGTTGTGCACTTTATATAAACAGGGATGTTGCTTGGAGGCCTTGTCAACTTGCAAGATGCTCTTCCCACACAATTTGCTTGCAAGCCTAGGAGACATCCATTATCTAGTGATGGGAGAGTAAGCCTTCATGCACCCCAAAATGGGCTATCCTGTTTTACCTATGGCACCTTTATTTTCATGAAGTATAAGGTTTTGCTGTGGAGAGCAAGTTATTTTGATTGGTTCAGACATTTGCTCTACCAATTATGTGGTTATATATCTATCCAACAGGATATGCACTGAATTTATTCATGACAAGCATTCTCTTCTCTTTTTGGATGTCCGATTGTATTTCTGGGACGGCCTAATCGCTGCAACCTCCTCGTTCATTGTGTTGGAGGAGTACACTTCATGCGCTGCTGGCCCAGGCACACTGGAGAGACTTCCGGTGCACAACCAACCAGAGGAGGTCACTGGCGCGCAAGGACACATGGACAACCCTTCCTACTGAATCCCTTCTTCATTGGCCGATGCTATGGCCAGTCACAGAGCTCCCAGCTACGGTCAGCACTGGCACGGCCCAGATTCAAATGCCAGACCACGGGGCCCATCCACCCACTGGAGGTCAAGTGCCTTCCTCAAGGCTCTGACACGTCTTTTTGATCAAACCCCAAAACTGCTGTTTACATCCGCAGTTCCCTAACCACCGCCTCACACTTGTATTCTGTGTCTCGGTCGCCCCTCCAGCGATGTCATGTCTAGCTGACATTAGCTTCTCTGAATTAGTGAGTTCAGAGGAGGATAAATAACAACCATGGTTGTTTTTTTAACCTTGCTGTTTTCCTCCCAAATCCTTTCTTCACTCACAAAGCTTTTTCTTTTGTGTCTCAAGTCAAAGTAATTCCATCTGAAGTTAGAAAATATCACTGCTATTGTGAAGAGAACAACAGAATTCCCTCCGGGACCGACAGGCATGAACTTCTGAAAGACAACACTAACCTTTAAGATGAAATATCTGTTAAAACCCTTGTGTAATCTTCATATTATGTATTCTCCCGTGTCCACGGGGTAAAAAATGATCCACCCTTGCCGCACCACTAAAGCCTCTTAATTGAATTTTAAACCCCAAATCGGTTTTGCATGAAGAAACAACCTGTCACTCATCAACAACTTGGTGAATAACTGTGTTTTTCCTACTTCACAGTGCAGACAGACTGTATTTATTCAGTGTGCACCATTCGTTTTTACTACAAAACACACATCGTAATAGATTTGTTTTTGCTGTAATAGACAATTACCCTGATGGTGTACAGCTTTTATAAAAATGTAAAAAGGGCGATGTTTCACCTTTTCTAAGGGTAGGTTCACTCCAGGAGAAGTCACCAAATTTCATGCTGAAAAATATATATTTAGCAGGTTTTCACTGCTGTTAAACTCAAAAAAGAGTATTTTTCGCCCCGAGGACAATACTGGGCGTTTGGCATCCTGAAATAAGTGGCAACATTCTACAATGTTGCATATTCCAAGGTAATTCTTAAAATAATTTGTAAAAACCTTTCATGGACAGTTATGCACTTTGCTTTTTACATTCACTAGCTGGATTTGAAACTTTTTTGCTGTTGTTGTCAAATGCGTTGTGTGTTTGGTTCATGCAATTTACATACATTTATATGTTTGTTCAGGCGTTGTGTTGTGTTGTGCTGTACACACAATACTTTTTCCTGGGGACCATATTTGGATTCAATAAAATGTGAAATGGATACAGCAGACATTAGAAAATATTACAGCATTCCAATTACAACATTGAGACTTGATTCTGCATTCTTGATTCTTGATTCTGTGTGAAAAATGATTTCATTTACAAATATACAGTATTTTTTTTTCATTTCTCCCCTTAATAATTTCTGAAAGCTGACAGGGGGTCCATTTGGGGGTCACGCGCAGGTAGTTGAAGAGAAAAATGCAGTAACTGCCTCGATCACAGCCTTTCATGTGCATAGCCAGAGGGATGTGCATATTCAGAGATCCCCAAAGTTCGACAGTCATAGCTGGCAGCATCCGGGCGTTCATTTCGACAGAAGATTCCAGGTGCTGCGTTTGTGGTTTTCTATGTGCGTAAGGAAAATCTCTCAGACCTGTGTTCACTTTTGAAGTTCCTCAGGCCTGTTTAAAGCTCAGAGGCGTTGGAGGGGCTGATTCATTCTCTGCTGTCAGTGTCCTTATGATCACCAGACGCCCAAGGCAAACCCCCTGTTTCTGTGGCTTCTGGGTGAGTTACCTTAAATGACTCGTTTCGTTTTCTGGTCAATGGGTTTACAGTAACCATTGTTGAAAGAACAAAGGATTACCATATCATACTTGACATGGTGATTAGCTATGTAACGTTTGTGGTAAGGGTACAATATTGACCTGTAAAGAAATTACATCTAAAAGGATTCAGTTGTAGTATTTAGTAAGGTGGTACGATTTGGTACAATCAATGGTACGATTTGGATTCGTTTTATACTGGCCGTGTACTAGTTATAACTAAACACAGTTATTATAAAAGATTTGATGACCCACTGTTCTCCTGTTCTAGGCCAGGTGAGCAGAGTGTTTCCCAAGACATCCTCCTCCATCGCAATATTGTTACCAGTAATGAACACTCCTATCTGGCCCAATTGTAGTGTTGGATGCCTGCCAAAAGGTTTAGCCAGGAAACCTTAGTCGAAGCCAGGACTTTGGTCCTTAAAAGCATCAGTGCATCTCGAATTCAGATTACTGGTAACTGATCTCTGTGCCATGTAATGTCTGCAAGAAAGCATGCACAAACATTTGGCCAATCAGTCACTCAGCTGAATTTTCTTTACTGCAGCGCAACAAAGGAAAAGTTATAGGGCACACAGATTCGTTTAACACTGAGCTCTAGAGGGGTATTGACTGTCACAGAAGGAAGAATAAATACAACATCTAAGAATATACACATATTGTTGTGCAAAAGACCCTTTCAATGCTTTTGCCCTTCCCAAGATTGCAGTTCTCTTAGATCGGTTTTTATATCATTTTATTCACTTACTACAATGACAGGCAAGGACATGTGCACTTCCAATGGGGCCAATGCAGGTTGTAGTTTTTACATTGGTACGTCGTAAACAACAAATTGCATTCATTAATATAGCTAAGTATGACAGGAGGAACAACAAAGTAAAATGGCACAATTGTGTGCCTTAATTGAAGACAATGAAATTCCATTGTTTGTGGTATTCTGTAAATATTTTCAATTTAGGACATTCTGTGGTTGTGAGCAGTTTCTGTCAGGGGGGAAAAACCTTTTGCACATTCTCTCACAGCAAGTATTTAGGGAAGTGTGTAGGTCTTAATGTTGTGCCACATCACCACCCCCAAATGATCTGCGAGGGGTTTTTTGATCAGAGTTGTCTGCCATTGCCGCTGGTTTTTTACAACATCCACAGGAAATGCACATAGCATTCTGAAAGGGCAGTAATTCCCCTTCTTGATGTCCTTCCTGATTCTCAGTCTGAAGCTGAGAAGTAACAATCATTCTCATTAAGAACATATTGCAATGTGCTGGAGCCCTCTTTCCAGAGTGGTCAGGCCACTGAATTTCATTACCATTAATCACCTAAAATTCGAAATATTATGCCATAATCTGAATTAGAATCTGAAAGGCAGCACTAGCGGTGGTGCGTTGAATATGATATTCTAAAGAGATATTAGAGGTTAGTTATTTGTTTACTTGAAGAGCATTCATATCCAGAATGACTAACAGTACAAGGTTAATATGACACGGTTCACATTTTTCTCAATTACAAATGGCCCCATGGTCAGGGACAGTTCTGGGAGGTCTGGGAGAAATGTACTACTTTATGAAATTAAATGAATTGACACCAACACAATGTCTTGCTATCACTAAAAAATCTTTATTGAACTTCATGTTTTATTCAATTAATGTTTTATTATTTATTCACTTTATTCTCAAGTTAAAAAAATTGGTTTGATTTCTTTTTAAACTGAACGTTGCTGAGTGCGAGCTGCAATAGCTCAATAAACCAGCTTCACTCTGATTTATAGTTGTGGCATATACTGTATACATCTTGCCCCCTTTAGTGCATGCTTCACGGGCCCAAAATTTAAAGGACCAGTACTGGACCCATACCTCCTTAGGCCGAGCTCTGGTATAATGTTCCAGGCACACTGTGCAGTTTTCTTTTTTTTCTCTGTTAAATCAACTTTCCTTTTCATTTTTTGACCCCACATCTATTTTTTCAGCTTCAAGGGCTTTCTTCACAGGTGTTTTGTTTAGAATTGCTGCCATTTTTCCTTTTCCCCCTTTGGTTGTGGTTTGCCTTGGCCCTGCTTTGGGAAATGGATAGATGATGAATGGGCAGAAATCTTTTGTTTTGCAGAGCGGTCCAGAAGCCTGAGGTACTTGCCACAGTGGAGATGTGAGTCGCTCTGGATAAGAGCGTCTGCTAAATGCCAAAAATGTCAATGTAGATGGCCAGTAGCGCAGTTGCGGAGGTGACTGGTGGTGCGAAGGTAAAGGGAAGTGGCTCACCAGCGGCGAAGGACGAAGTCACATTTGTCAAAGACATTCTCATTGAATGGCCAGATTCCGGTACTCCGGAAGCCTGCCTGGATGTTATTTAGATTTGTAGCTGAAGGTAGAGCAGTTTTAACAATTCCGGGACTGTTGTATATCAAAAGCATTTTCAGGATTGCTCCTCATCCAGATGTCAATGCAGGAGCTGACCATTGTCTTCAACGGCCCATAAACGCTGGGACCGAGAGGTTGCAGTTTATGGCTGCCATGAGGAGGAAAATGAAAGGAAAGGAGAACGATTCTGGACACACATTCCATAGTACAAATCTGCAGCTTTGTTGGATCCTTCTTCAGCTAACTTTTTCCTGACTTTTTCTGACTAAATCTGTACAGCGTTACAGAGCATGTGAAATCGCCACAGATCACACTGACTTTCCCTCATTTGTCACCTCATCAAATGCCCAAATTCCCAACAAAGATATGGAGTGGCACTCCCCTATTTGTCTTTCTCTGTCTAATTCATGGCATACTGAAAACAAACTAGTTTTGTATGGGGTCAGTTGTTGCACGTATTTCAACTGGCCACAAACCTAGGAGCCATTACACAACTTCACTTTTTGGCTAACAACAACACTATGGATGTCTTTCAGTTGTGGTATTTAGTCCACAAATTAGTGATAAAAATAATACAAATCTTGATTCATGAACTAAAGAACAAGGTCAACAGTACAAAAGGAAAGTTGGTAGAAGACATTTACTTACATACCTCAAACAGTTTTTGCGATAAATTCTTCTCTGTTGCTTCATTTCTTGCAGGCAGGAAGAGAACTTAATTACACAAATGCACAGTGAATGACATCATAACAGCTTGGCTACGCTCATAATAGCTTGGCTATGGTTTTCGAGGTTTAACAACCAAGGTTTTCGAGGTTTAACAACTGTCCCGAATTACAATTGGACCCAGTCTCAACATTATGGTCTTAACCAAGGCCCTAGCTGTGTCCCAAAACATGTGCTTCCACACTACATGCTATTGTGCTCCCAAGTTCGTACTCCGCTTCATGCTGGAAGCAGACGCTCCGGAGTATGGTAGCACAGTAACATGGACAATTATGTTCCCAAATGGGATGTACTTTGTGACCGACCTTGACTCATAACCTTTAACCTTTCCTGGAACTATCCAGAAAAACTTAGATGGGAACACATTGCAATTAGTGAACAAACCAGAGAATAATAGGTAACATTTGACTGTATTTGAAGCCAAATTGTAAATTAGCCAGAAATTTCACATATATATGATATATGGTTATATGAATTGGCCATGCATGCTCAGTTGGAATTTCACTGAAGTCACATAGAAGACAAAAGGAAGGCTCATCCTGTTAAAAGCATTGTTCTAGAGTGTGGATGATCCCCACGGTCTGGTATCAAGTCCAAACCTTGCCAGTGCCCACTGTGGCAAGCAGCCTCACAGGGCAATGCACAATTGGTGGTAATAAACTACGTCTGATTTGATGTCATTATTTGATCATAAAGTATGTGGTAAACAGCAGGAGCCACTGTACAGCATGGCAGAAATGTAAACCCATAAATGTCTGTAAGCCTAGAAATATTATAATTGTCGTGATTAAGTGATGAACAGTAATCTAAAAGCTTTTGTTCTTTAGGGATTATTTTGATGCCACCCACTTTGAATTTGAACGCCTAAGCCATTTGTGGTGATTTAGTTTTTAAAAGAATGAATGTGTCCAACATGTAAGAATTACAGCGCCTTATATATTAATCATATTGTAGTATCAAAGCCAAGCTAGGTGTCTCACTCTCTCTCTGTTATAACTAAATAGACATGGGAAACTGAAGAATGTGTGTTCTAATGCCATGACCAGCCAATTCATGCTAAAGTACTGTTTAGAAAAAAAACATGGAAGAATATAGATAAAACCACACTAAATGTGAGATTCATAACATTTTGAGATAAAGAAATGCATTCACAGTTGCAGTAGATGAACAGTACAACTGGTTAGAACTTACACAACTGCAAGTGGAACCATTTCAAGATGAAGTTATGATGTATTGTAGCACATAATTGTTTTGTCTGACAGCACCCGGCCCAGTGATAACAGCTTTGGTGACAAAGCGCAGATAAACATCAATACCTGATTCTCTGCAAGCCTGCTCTTCTGACTGCATCGGACTGTATTGCGCATCTTGCCCAAGTTTTAAATAGCACCACAGATTAAAACAGTAGATATGGACCTCACTTCAGCTTGGTAAATGTGAGTAGTCTTGTAACTGAACAAAGACAAAGACATCATCATACAGTTTTAGTCATATAAGTCTGACTTGTGTGCCGAAAGGAATCCATCTTTATTAGGATGCAGACTATAAGTTGTTTTGTTTATTTTTTTTACTACATTTGGTATCTGTTTTTCTTTACCAGCTCAAAGCATTTCTTTTTCCACCAGAGAAGATTTTTTGTTGAAGTGTGTTTTTTTATGTTTATGTAGTCTCTGAGACAATAAAAGATTAATGAGAAATGTTTTAGGATGTGAGTATTAAATCTGAACTTTATTTGTTTGACCCAATGTATAATTTGTTTGACCTGTATAATAATAACAATAATAATCTGTAAAGAAGGGAAAAAGATTAAATGCATTTCATTCAATGTTAGTGGTTGGCCATACCTCCTCCCCCATGTTCAGGAGGCTATAGTGTATCTGAGCAATTGAGTAACAGAAAGAGTGAGTAAATGCCCTGTTTGTGATTATGGTGTCAGGGGTAAAATCAGGACCATGTGGCTTTGACACTCTCCAGCTTCTGCCTGGGTGTGTTTGCTGTTGCAACAGATGGGTCTAGGGTTGTCCGAGAGTGTAAATGTGACATGTCCCGAACACACCCTCTTTCAGACATTCAGCCCTTCACTGTAGCACATGCCCAGGGGGGTTAACACACATGGAAGCTCCAGGATCTGTCAGGATAATAGTGTGACGGGCAGGGGAATGCAACTCTTCAAATAATACATACCAATTTGTACTAATTGAAGATCATATTTCACAAATGAGTGAAAAAAGTGTGACCCCAAATATTAAGAGAGTGCAATTATGACGTTGAAAGATGACTCATTCCTGATACATATCGATATTTCAGAATACACCCTAATTTACAGCATATGCATTCATAAGCTACAGATTTGATCAAAAAAGGTAACAATTAGGCCTACAATTAAAAGTATGATGCAATTGTATTGTCCATTTGTTACAACAGAACTGCAGTAAAAAAATATTGATTTTTAAAGAAAAAGTGTGAGTCTTGCCGTTTTTTTTAATCGAATGAAAACAAAGCCTGTAGCCCCTTTTCATTAATGGTGGTTGTCGTCTTAAGCAGTTTGCTGTCCTTTTAGCTCTTCATTTCCCTTGGAAAAAAATCCAATGGTTTTTCTCTTATATACTGTATATGCCATTTGACAGATGCTTTTATCGAAAGAGACTTACAGTAGTGAATGCATACATTTTTCAGTATATGTGGTCCCAGCGGGAATTGAACCCACAAACCTAAGCGTTGCCAACGCCGCTCTACCTACTGAGCCACACAGAACCACAAGTGAACCACACTCTTAATGTGCTGTGTTTACTCTCCAAATAGTGATCCATTTTGCAAGGCTTGAATGTCTCCTTAGCTAACGGCCCCCCGAACACGACACGCTGCGGTCTTGGGTTGTCTTCTGGCCCTTTCCATGTGAAAATCTAGGCTTGAAGTTTGGGATCATACTTTGTATTTCTTTGTGTTTTATTCGTGATTGCATCCTCCTCAGTCGGTCTTTTGCCAGAAGCATTTGTCACCGTTTCACCAGCTCCAGAAGAACCACTACTGTGACTGCATTCGTTAGTTAAAAGCACACAACATTTTACTAGTGGCAGCAATTTTCGCAGGTTCCCTGGAGCGTGATTTTTGATATGGTCCCTGGAGAGCTGTGCAGGGCCGTCTCATTGAATTATTGGGTGCTAATGCGGGGGACCTGCTATGGGTTAGGTCATTCGGGCTGGGCCTCATTATATAAGCAGCTCACCTGGGGGAAAGAGGAGGAAATGGGGAAAGCAAGTCGTGCGGGAAAGGGTTCTTTCTCGTTGTTTGGGCACAAATTCACATATTCGTACGGCTAGTCACTGAGCTCACAAACAACTACCTCTGTAATGGCCTTGAATTTTTTCCAGGGAGTGCGTCAACCCTCCCGCACAGAGAGCAATCCACAGTGTGTCCCCTAGCCAAGGCCTAAACAGACTTTTTTAACAATTTTCAATTGCCTGTTGCAGCTGAGGTTCGATCCCCAGCTGTGCCAGCCCGAGACTCCGGGAGCCCCACTCAGGAGTGGCAATTGGCTGGCCACCCCAGGGGCAGGGGGAGGCTGATGCAGGCTGGCCACATGCACAAGAGGGTTCTGCGTTTATCAGAATTGCAGTTGACGATTGTGCGAGTTTCATCTCGAAGGGGGTGGTGTAGTGTCTTTGTCACCCTTTGGGGGAAGGGGGTACCTGAAGGAATAGAGGGTATAATTGGCCACCAAATTGGTAGAAAAAATATGGAAATGTAAAATAAATTAAATAAAATAAAAAAAATTTTTCAAAATTAGTGAAAATAATTAGCATTTGGTTTAAACAAACAGCCTCTGGCTTAGGTAGCTGATTGCACAGCTAAAGCTCTTCTCTCTTAGATTTTCCTTTATGATATAGTCCAAGATGCAGGCCAAAATACATTTAATAATGGTCACAGCCTTGGTGGTAGTGCCCGGCAGTTTCATCAGGATCCATCGGTGCAGGATTCAATTAGGTCCGGTTGCTTTTATCCAAGGAGGCAGTCCAGCCAGCAGCCAGGGTCTTCTGGATCACAGGACCAATCAACATCTCTGTTGCTGAGGAAACCGTTACTTGCGTTGTCATCTTGAGTCTCTGGGGCTGGCTGGAAGAATTGTGATCTATGGTATCGATGTTTGACATGTCTGCTTGAAAATGTGTGTCACCTTTATCCAAGTACAAAGTGGTAAATGGTGTGGGGTGAACAATGAAAGGTGGCACTGTGGGTGTTCAATCAGGAATGCGGTGGGGTGGCTTATACAGTGAGTATAAAATGTATTCATTTTGCCATTTTTCACATTTTATTATCTTACGTCATGGAATCAAAATGGATTTAATTGGGATTTCTTGCCACTTAATTTTCTAGCTGGAAAATATTACAAAATGCGTAAGATAGTAGTGGGAATTGATGGTCGTCACTGGTGCTACCATAGAGACCATTAGCTAAATAAATGTTAGTTAGCTAGCTCACTAATTTAATTAACTTAATTTATTAGTTGCCTAGCTAGGCGTTACCCATTTCACTAACTTTATTCAAAACGTTGAATATGATTAAAAACAGAATGAAACCCAAAAAATGCTGAAATTTACATAAACATAACTAACTTCAGTAATTTATCAATGCCAGCTAACGGACTTGCTATACATTTAGGTTGCTATCTGGCCTAACGTCATTTTCAGAGCACAGGAGCTTTCGGTTAAATTAAAATCTTTGCCAGCCCCTGTACATAAAGAGTTTCCAGCGCGTGTTCTGGAGAGGTCGCATTGCCCTAGTAGTCAAATGTGATATCCCCCCGATGTAGTGGCGACGAATCCATTTCTGTGCAGCATGACTTCAGACCTATATCCGACGTTCCAAAACGGAACGCGAAGTATTGCAGGTGTACCGCTTTAATACAGACGTCGATGCGACGTGTAGTGTGCTTACTGAGATGTCACTAACGTTAACCTCGATGACGGACTACGTTAGTGTGCGCGTGCGTTTGGTGACGACACTCATCCAAAGATTGTAGCGCTCCTGACAAATTGGCGCATGTCAAAGCACTTAGTGTCTTCTATTTTGAAATAGAAAGTAGGTTATGATATTAACAGAAAAATAATATTTTATTACATAAATAAGTGGTGAGGACAAAATCGGCCCTTGTGGGGAAAGCATATCCTGTCACCCAGCGTTTTCCACCACCATCAACAAAACGCGATTGGATGGATTGTGTTGCATCCATCCAATAGACATCCAGACACGTGTAGAATCTATGCCAAGGTGCGTTGAAGCTGTTATGGCAGGTCATGGTGGCCCAGACACTTTGTTTTAGCTTTATTTTTGGCTTCAAAAGTAAATATTCAATGTAAATTGTTTGTCAAAATAATTGTATATTGCTACAGTGTTCTAGACATGTCAATAAAAGACTGTATTAAATGTCCCAGATACACTGTGTTCAGAAGATTTTTGTCTTGATTGCATAACATACCGAAAAGCAGTGCAATTATGTAATGCTGTCCCGAACTCAACTTTAAAATGCTCTATGTGTGTATAGGGACATTTTGCATAGTCACCTTGTTCAGAGTATAAGACAAAAATGATGCTCTACTTGCTTGTTCGCAACATTGCTTTTGCTGAAATACGGTTACATGAATGCCAGCAGCACATTCCATAAAACCAGAGGTCACATTCCAGGAAATCAGCCAGTCAGAAAGATCTGAGATCACTTCTCCAGGAAAGATTTCCCCTGAGACTGGAGTCTCTTCAGTGTAGGACGAGTGTTTTTATTACTGTGTGTTATCTTCTCCCAAGAGCTTAAATGAGTTTATTCTTGTCTGTGTCTTGTAATATTATACCCTTTCTCCATGCTTCATGAGCTGACAGTCATAGCCACAATGTTTTCTCATCTCATTGTAAATGCTACAAAAAAACAACTTTTTTGTATTAGTCTGCACCTTTTCTGAACTTGGGTCCCCTGGGTCTTGTGGATACTTCTTATCAACGTACAGTAGAGGCTGTGAAACGTCAGGCCATAAATGCACATTTGCCCATTAAAATGAGAATGGATTAAACAACATGGCATTGTGGCGCTAACAACTTGTGACCCAAATTATTCAGGAATGCCTTTTTGGAAGGCTGTGGAGACATGTCTCAACTGCTACACATTTGCATAAGACATTTAGCTGGAAGTGATTTAAATTCAGAACTGAAGCAAACACAACAACAGTGGAGCAGAATAAATTGTATGCAGTATCATGGAGATGAATGCCCCGTGAATGCCCTATGAATCAGATTCACGCAATCCAGTTTGTGCTGAAAGACTGCCTCTCCTCGCGTTACTAACTGCTGACAAAAGTACTGAGTATAAATCAAAGGAGTTTATATTGATGGTATACAATGCCTTTGTTAGAGCACACTTAAATGATTAAGTGTCTGGTCCAGGTCATCACACTATAAGAAATATTTAAAAGTTAATGAAGTACAAAGAGGGGCAGCTCATTTGGTTCCAGGTATGAAATGTAAACGTTAGAAGGAATGACTGAAGACATGAGTTGGTATCTGGTATCTGCTAGGTGGGCATAGGTGGAAATTAGTTAAAGGTAAATTGCGCACTAATATCAGGAAGGTTTTGGGGGGTTTTTAAACAGAGTTGTCAATGCCTGGAAGCTTGCCAGGTCATGACAGAAGGGGTTATTCATAAAAACTCACTGGCAGGGTTAAAGTGACAGTAGGGGTTGAGATTGTCACAGCATGTGTTTTACAATTGATAAACGTGGGTTACCATGCCGGTTTTACTACTTCCATGTTCTCAGGTTTTTGCTCAATTTCATATTGCAACTGTAATTCAAAAAGGACACCACAACACAAAAAATACCACCCGCTCTGTAGTTTTAGGCAGGCAGATATTATCACAATTTCAAAAAAAGTGAATTTCAAAAATATTTGAAATAAATGTTTAATATTAAAAATGTTAAGACATCACAGGGTGTCACACAATTTTGAAATCAATTTGAGGAACACATGGAAGTGTTTAACCATTTGGAAATGCACACTTAATCTGCAGTTAGTAATTCCACATATCCTACTTTGTTATTGATGACAGTTTTAAGTCCAGTTTTAAGAGCTCCATTCCACTTGGACTATTTTCTCTGAAAATGGCAAATATTGTTATTGTAGCCATAGTGTGTTTTGCAGGTATACAAATCTAGGCATGGCTAATCCCATAGGAATTACACGGTGGGCTAGGGGAAGCCAGAGGATAAAATTACAAGAACACATTCTGTACCAACCAGCGCCAGTGTGCTGAAGTTGGCACCGGCGTATCATCATACGGCAGCACACTTAGCATAGGGGCTACAACGGGGTAGAATGAATACTTTCCACATCTACTGCATACTGAGCGAGACCCTAACACGGGCCTATTGACGGATGTCGTCTGACTGCTAGATGATCCCACACGAGGGAAACTGAACCTTTCCCCGCCTGCATTCCTCACCGTCTCCACAAATCAATTAAAAGTGTCTGCCTGAGGGGAGTAAAGTGGAGGAGTGTGTGTGTGTGTGTGTGCGTACACTCTGTCTCTATTGTGTCTGCGCCTCTCAGGTTTTAAAAGCGTAGCTCTGAGTACAGAGCGTTCCAGGAGGATCTTGCATTAAGCCGCGCGCGTCTCTGTGCCGGAGCGGGTAGGGAGACCGCACCAGTCCCAGGGTGCACTGCTGCGGGTGCCACAACGGAGGGCAATGCAAACCGTCATATTTGTCAACACAGCAAGTGTTTTCAAATGAAGACCCTATCATTTAAAAGCAAACGATGTGTTATCCCGGAGGAAATCTGTTGCAATCTCCGGTGGGCCATTAGCCCATTAATTATATGAGCAATTATGTCTGAATCACCAGAATTCACCTCTCCCAAAAAAACACAAAGGCCTCCACTTTTGGAGACACTGGGATCCCATCGGGATGAATTCCCCGTCTGCCTGACTCACAGGGGTATTCCCTCTGATGCTGTTCAACCACAACATTTCCTGCTTTTTTTTTCTTAAATGTTTTCACCCCAGCACATAATTGACTTGTTCGGGGCCTGCCCAGGAGCCATACATATCAAACACCATTCAAAATATTTGAATACACCAGTTGAACTTTCTCATGACCTTTTCCATCAATTAAAGAAAGAAAACGGTGTGATACAGAGACATTTAGCAAGGAGGAGACGAGGTCAAACGTGGTCCAAGGTGACAATACAGGAAGCAATGCTGAAGACATGGATATTAACGTACAAATCTTTACAATGAACTGATGCCTTGGGGTTTGAATGACACAAAACCAGTGGAGGAATGACTACAGCACAGTGTAAGTTTACTTTGAGACACAGATGTCAGTCAACCACTGAGGACAAAGAGAGCAATGCAAGAGAGGTCCCCACCAAGATGGCCAGTCCCAGTTGGATGGTTGCTATCCGTGGTGCTGAAACTATCCCAGAGCATTGTGGTTCACTTTTAGGCCAATAAGATGCATTACATTTTTACATTTACATTTTAGGCATTTAGCAGACGCTCTTATCCAGAGCGACTTACACAGTTTACATTTATTTACATACAATCCATTTATACAGCTGGATATTTTACTGAAGCAACTCAGGTTAAGTACCTTGCTCAAGGGTGCCACACCTGGGAATTGAACCTGCAACCTCTGAGTCACAAGCCCAGTTCCCTAACCATTACACTACACTGCCAGATACAATTTATTACGATGGGATTACCATGGTTGGACCTCACCATTGGGATGCATTCATTATCTTTATGGTTGAGCTGAATTTTCCTTTCTCATCAACATTTGCACGTATTCAGTTTGAGTCCTCTAAAAGCATGGGAATAGATTGAAGGAGTTTACATGTCAACAAGATCATCGCTCTTCACTACATTCACAACAGAGGCACCACCTTTTGCAGACACTAAGGGTTTGCCTGATTGACATCTCTCCCAATCATAGAGTTGGTCTAAGACACTAAACCCACCATAATGCTGCTGTTTATATGCTTGTTATAAACGGGCCCCCCAGTGGCGTAACAGTAAAAGGCACTCACCGGGAGTGCAAGTTGCCCACTGCGGCCGGGTTAGATTCCCCTGTTGTGCCAGCCCGGCTCTGGCCGGGAGTCCCATTGGGGGTGGGGATTGGCTGTCTGCCCCAGGGGAAGGGGGAGGGAAGCCGGTAGGAGCTCGCCATGCATAAGAGTGGCTCTGTGTGTACCCGAGTTATGGTCGACAGCTTGGTGGGGTTCCATCTCGGAGGAGGTGGTTAATTCGCCTTTGTCACCACCGGTCCCAGAGCTGCGGCGGAAGGTTGTAGTGTGGGAGGGGGGGTAGTTAAAGTAGACTGTACAACTGTAGAGTGTTTCTCCAAACAACCACTGGAAAACAACCACTGTTTTCAATTGGCTTCTAAATTAGGAGGAAAAATATAACAAATTTAGATGCTAATTGTATTTGCTGGTTATATTGTGTTATATTGTGACTCACACAAGATGGCTCTGTGTTGCCTTTAAGTCATTGTACACAAGGGGTTGCTTATTTCCTTTTCATAGTCCACACTTTCCATTGTTCTGAATGTCACCCCCGATCCTCGATAATGGAATGTGGCGCATAAACAACAACAAGAAAAACAGCGTGACAGCATTGTCACATCCTGGTATGACGAAAATAGCCTGACAGCGTTGTCACATCCTGGCTTAAGAAAAAGCGTCATGTTTTATTTATTTTCGTTTTAGTGCAATTACTGCTTTCCTGTTTAGGTTTACACCGTTTTAAACAAATTCATCTGAAGCAACTGCGGCGATTAAAAAACAGCGGACGTTCTTCAAAGGAAAAACAGGACGTGCCCTAATTGCAGCAATGTAACACTCTCAAAGACGTGGCACCTTTTAGCAGGCGACACTAAGCACTTTACACCTGGCAGGAGGGATTACATCCACCTTACATAAATTACATTAGATGCACTCATTATTACTGTCAAGTTGTAAGGGCATTACTTGAATGGGCAGCTCTTGGCAACTGAATTTGGCAGGGGGAGGGAGGAAATCTATCTTTTCCTCTCTGTGAATCTCATAGAATAATCCAGTGCAGCTCTCTCTCTGGCATAGAGCTAAAACACAATATTTTGCCTGGGGTTGTGTGCCTGGCCCTCTCTGACCATTAGAGGAATCAGTCCTCTTATCTGCTGTCATTTCCAGATAGGAAACACAGCTAAGCCTCTGTCGCACAGGGGACACCTACAGTACAAATGAATGTAACATGTTTGTTGATATTGAATTACATTTTTTCATCAAGTAATTACTGACATTAATTCATGAAGTAATTATTGGCACAAACATTACATGGTCATTTATGATTAAACATAATGACATCGTTAAGAGAGGTGATACTATACGACTATGGAAAATCTGTTGAAATACAGTAATATTATATCTGAAACCTTTGTTGTCTGTCATTTTTGGTTTGTTATAAGAATACCAAAGCTACTTACAAAATCAATATTATAATAAATCATAAAAGGGCTAAAACTATGGTAATCCATCAAGACACCGAGCACAACAAGTGTGGAATAGTATCTTTGATTTACTGTTTGCTGGCAGGGTTTTCTTTGTGCTGCATACTTACTCTTGACTTGTGGGAGACAAAGATAAGAAAACAATTTCTCACAGAATTCAGCCACAAAGCTTATGCTGTGTATGTATCTAAAAATGAATAAAACATTGTTCGCAAAAAAAGAACAGCATTATGAATCATAAAATGAATAAATACTGCATTTAATGGGATCTTAAAATATCAACATTGAAAATGTGGCAGCCTTGTTGTATTGAAACTGAAATAAACATCAAAGATTCAGTTCAGTTTGTGCATTCTGGTAGAACGGCAGGGAGAGAGGTAACAATAAATGGTAAATGCATTCAATGTTGATAAGAAAAGCTCCCAGATTCATAACCTAAAATCTAACCATGGATCCATTTCCTCTTCACCTCAATATAACAAAATCAAAGCACCCCAATGTCTGCAAATGTGACAGGCAATGATTTTCCAAGTAAGCTTCCGCTGTTCTATTGAAGTGGTAAGAGTGCTTCCAACAACTGAAAAAATAACATAGGGTGTAGGGTTTGTAATCCCTACGAGGATTATGTTTTGGAATTGTACCCTAAAATACTATCCTACATGTGAGTTGAGTACCCAACATCTTACTTGTTGTCATATTCTATTGTACTGGGTGCAGTAGTTATCAATATTTGCTAGGCTCTTTCAATTATTCAGTCCTGTTCAACACTTGGTCCTTTAAAAAACAGCACAGCTCAGGCATTACTGGGACTATATGTACATGTAGGGTTGGCGGCCATCTGAACACCATGATCCGAGTTAAAGCCCGTCAGGAACCACATCAATATAACATTTGTGTTTGTAAGGTAGTGGTAAGGGAACGTTGATTTTCGTTTTTCAGCCACATAAACACTGCTATCATTAGGATAGAAGCGCGGCCCAGCAGAAGCAGGCAGGCAGGGTAAGGTGTTGATTTTGATCAGACTCCAGCTTATTATGTGGTTGAGCGCTGGAGTACTGAGGACCCACATTTGGCACAGGGCACAAGCCCCATCATGACCGCGCTGTTGAACTCTTGAACTAATTCCAAAATAAGAACTCCCTTTTTCCACGGTAATGTATCACACAGAATAATCCTCATTCCAGAAAGCCACTGGTTAATAAACAATACTTACTTCAGGTACTTGAATTTCTATTGCTGAAGCTATTTCTACTGCATTTCCAACACATGTGAACATTAACATGTTTCAGTAAAATCTCCAGCTCAAAAAACGCCCATTTGTATATGTTGTATGGAGGGTACAGAGATAGTATATACATGATGCAATACAGGAACCACTGCTTTAAACTAACTTTAATTTTATTTTTCTTCAATTGAAGGATAGTTTCCGTCTTTTTCAAAATGAATGGTTTCCAGTACATAGATTTAGTCCCAGATATACCTGTTATTTGGGCTGTTGATAAGGAAGTGCAGGCTTGACTTCTCCAACATATTGCTTCAGTAGATATCCAGCTGTATCAGTGGACCACACGCAGCAATAGCATCTGTTCAGGTCGTTTCAACAATTCGGTGGGCCGGTCTACGCAAGGTCTGTTCATTTTCTATACTGGCACTGGGCGAATCACATGCTTTTTTTCATTGCTGAAGACTGCATTGGGAATGATACTCTGATGGCAGGGCCTAAGCCCTGTTCTGAAGGCATTGAATCTTTCAATTCAGATGAATGAAAGGGACACACTACTAGAATGACTATTCAATTGAGCTACAATGATAACAATAGATATAATTATTTCAGAACAATTTTTAGAACACATCTCCATGGACAAAACATGTCCAATCAATTGCTGCTGTGCACCGTCTGTACCTGCGGGAAGCACGTGTATGTTGATTGACAGGCGTGTACAATGATAAAATGTTGTTGGTGTAGATGCTAGTGAACGATTTACAATGTATTGTTATCATTATAGTTACATAGGGGTATAAATATTGTTCACCCCCTTTGGCATTATTCACATTTTATTTTCTTACCTCATGGAATCAAAATGGATTTAATTGGGAATTTCTCAGTATGTGAATTGTATTTCATTTCATTTCCTGGATTGACTGCATTGAAATGGAATTGACCCCCGACCCTGGTGAAAGTTGGATGCTACACAGAAGAACTGTAAACTTTGTGGGGCCCATATTTGACACATGGTCAGACCCTGAACCAACCCAAAGCAGATAAAGCGCTGACACAAGTTACAATAACTTAATTCATGAAACACTGAAACAACTGCAGTGCCACTTACCACAAAGAGGGCTGAAACAGGATTCAACACATTAATCAAGTATAACTGCAGCCTTGAAAGGCATGTTACACAGGGTCAGCCTCTGGATATTGCCTTCTCTCATAAAAGTACAAACTTAACAGGGGCGGATAGCGTAGCGGTCTAACGCACCACACTTTGGCTGGTCCGGTGTGGTGTGCGCTGCCTGTCAGGGACGTGGTTCGAAACCCGCGTCTCCACCAAACTGGCCCTGTCGGAGGCTGCGTATTTATAGTTCCTGAGAGAGACGGGCCTCTTTGCTCCAATATTCCATTCACATATCAGCTTTTCAGTAAATTATCCTCCATCCTCCAATCTATTCTCAATTAAATCTCTAAGATTTTTTTTTTGAATCTGAACAAACATGGTATAGAAGAAAAACATATATATTTAGAAAGTCGTTTTATTATTTTAAGTGCTATAAATAACACGTACAATAAAAAAAAACATATTTGAGAAAAAATATATATTTCTTACATAACTTAAAAGCTATCCCAATGCCCACCTTTGAAAATATGACAATTGAGAAGTTTTATTTTCCTTTGAGAGACAACTCAAACAAAAGTTCCATTTGTAAGACAGAACCAACTGCATTTTACTACATGTGCGTTTACAACGTCATCTAAAAGTGCAGCCTATTTATCTAGAAGTGTAAGTACAACAGAATGCACATATAAAACATACATTCGGGACTCGACAGACAGAACATTCTACAAATGGGCTGCCAGTGATTTATGATTTAATACCAAATAAATAAATAAATTTAAGGCATTCTCTCATGTCTCTCCTGTAGGACTAAAACATAAAAGGTTTTTTTTTTAAATCAATTGAGCACCAAACTCAGTTTGGTTCTGCAGCAATCTTAAGTTAAGACCGCCAATTGTCACACTCACACAGACAGTCCAGCTATCTTCAGTTTTCTTTCCCCTCTTTCTGGTGTATTTTGCTTCCTGTCAAAATGCAATCATTTCCCAGAAAACATTTATGCAAGAGCAACTGGGGGGCAGAGCTTTCAATCATAACCATAACTATCTCCCCAGATACCAGCCCACTCCCTTAGAAAGCCTCCCCCATCATACTAGACACCCAACAATCAGTGCTTGCTCAATGGTTCCCGGACTGTTTTGAAAATGTTTCGTAGGGCAGGATCGTCCACGTCCACACGCCCGTGCTCGGAGGAGTTCAGCGGCAGTGACCGGACGCGTTCACTTGCTTATCTTGAAGGCGCCGAAGTAGCTGCCCTCCGCCTCGGGGTCCAGCATCCACGGGTTGGACACCTTGACGAACAGGCCGTCCCCCTCGCGCAGGGCGAAGATGCCGCCCTGCTGCTCGCAGTACATGTTGTAGTCCGTGCTCCTCCAGCGCTTGGTGCTGCCGCTCTTCATCAGCACCGTGGGCTTGATGGTGTTCTGCGTGTGCTTCTCGTGGTAGACGTACTGTATCAGCTGCGTGTTGCCCTCCGGCTGGTAGCCCGACTTGGAGCCCGGCTCGTACTCCATGTCGTAGTAGCGGAAGCAGGTCTTGACGTAGATGTAGTACAGGCCTCCCTCCTGGACCAGGATGCGGCCGTTGTGGTAGCGGAAGCGCTCGAGGTTCCCCTGGGCTTCGTTCCACTGTATCGTCCGGGCTTGAATCTCGCCTTCTTCAAATGGAAACGACAGAGAGAGAGAGAGAGAGAGGCTTTGAGGGGGTTGGGGGAGTACTCATTCCTGTTTTGTGGTATGTTCTCAACTTTGACCAGCACATAATTATTTTATTTTTTAAGTCATACTTTTTAATAAATCAGAAATTTCCATCTTTGTTTCAGTGACCGCCAAACTCTACGGTGTTATATAAGATACGGAAAAATAACACCTCATTAATTTGCATCTAAGGGGGGGGATAGAGGGCAAAGCGGTATATCCAAAGTGACCGAGAATTTCTGGCATCGTTAAATCAAACTGGAGTGAAACTAGAGCACTGCAGAGGCAGTAAAACAGTACTCTCTAGATTAGCGGTGTGCCACTAGGGATTTGAGATACATTTCCCACAGAATCTAAAACCTTGACCACCGTTTGACACAGTGGACCCTATAGCACTTCCTCGTGCCTTGCACTTCATCCATCTTCCCTATTACATTCCTTTCACAGAGACTACACAGCGAGAGTACGGTGTGTGTATAGAGTTAAGGTCCCACGAGTAAAAAGGGTCTACGGGATGCTGGGATAGATAGCAGACATAGCACAAGCGTGGCCAGACATTCAGCAAGCCAGCTTATAAACTAACTGTCTTGCTGGTTAGCTAGCTGGCCACCTAGATGTAAACTAATGTATCCATGCAAGATAATTTAGCTTTTAACATTGGGGGCGGCAACAGTGCCCCTCCCCCACCCCAATGTTTAAATGAAACGTATGCCCTTGTGTGTGGTGCAACAGATGGGCTTACTCTGGACGTAGTCGATGGGCGCTCTGATGGGCAGATGGGCCATAGGCGTGGCATCCCGCAGGGTTTTCGTGCATCTCGTTCGGTCCCTTTTCCTGGGGTCCCTGAGCGCGCCGGCCAGCATGGGTCCAGTCTGCACTGCCTGTCAATGTATAAACACAAATTTAGTGATTGACAATAATTGAAAATATCTGAATTCTTACGCACAAGATTGGAACGATCTGCAAGAAGGAAATTCAATTAGATGTTTAATATCACTAAGTGACTTGAAATAACTTGTTCAGAATACTGTGCTAGAGCACTGTAATTGTTTTACATCGTAGGATATCATGTTTTGTAGGACTGAATAATGGGTTTTTTAACTGTTTGTGTCTGTCATTAACAAGAAGCTTTTAGGCATTGTTACTTTGTTGCTAATATCTTGGCCAGGTGTTCTTTTTAAATTAGATATCCATTGGCCAGAGGTCTCCACTTCAAAGGACTTCCAGGTAAAGTTTATATAGAAGAAACGTGTAGATTCAGGTCACAACCCAGGACCGTGTTCATATGGGACGTATTACTCCTGACAGGGCAATCAGGAGAGGCCAGAGCAATCAAAAATGTTCCTGGAGAGATTCAATATCCAGATGTAAAAAAAAGAAGATTTAAGCCTTAGAAGACTGCCTAGACCTTAAAGGCCTTTGGAAGATGGCATACACTTTAAGTAAATAACCCCCCAAATGGAAAGTTCATGAGACCCATGACATTTATGATGGCTCAAAGGTACTTAAATCTGATCTAAACAAACCACTACTGTAGAGATAATACATACTCATACAAAAACTCTATACAATGTACTGCCAAGTACAGGGAACAAAAATGTTTTTACTTGATTAAATTCTCTTGCTTTTACTCTATAAATCCCTTCTTCCCATGCATTTCTGGAATGACTGAAATTGAATATGTTAAGATGAAAATGATCTCAAATAACCAGTAGGTCTTATAAATCTATCCATGGCTACAGAGAATACAAAACGTAAAGTCAGCGTTTAGGTCAATTCCATTTCGATTCAGTCAATGAATTGACATTCAATTAAATGAATAGAAAAATCCTGATAGTGACAATTTCAGTATGTGATTTGTATTTCAGTTAATGTTTTGGATTGACTGAATTGGAACGGAATTGACCCCAGCCCTGCTGAAAGCTACGGTAGAACTGTAAACTTTGTGGGCCCATGTTTGACACATGGTCAGACCCTGAACCAACCCAAAGCAGATAAAGCGCTGACACAAGTTAGAATAACTGAATTTTAATGAACTGAATTAATTGTAAACACTGAAATGACTCCAATGCCACTTACCACAATGAGGGCTGAAACAGGGTTCAACACATTAATCAAGTATAACTGTGGCCTTGGAAGACATGCTACACAGGGCCAGCCTTTACTACCCTCCCATAAAGCGCAGATTTCTTTGCCTGGGCTATGTTGTCCCATGGGTAGTTTCTCCCATCTCTTCCCATGGAAGACTGTAACTGTAACTGTAAAAGTTGCCATAGGCCTCTTGGCGGCCCCCCTAACCCCTTATTGCCTGAATTAAAAAAAAAATGTAAATACATTTTTTGCTGTATTAAGGTCTTAAGGGGTTTGAGGCAGCAATCGTCAACAAGGGGCTAACAAGTGCCCATCTTGCACAGATGGTCAGTTTTGGAGAATGGCCTGTTATAGGCAATTTCACAGTCATGCCATATTCTCTCCATTTCTTTATGATGGACTTAACGGTGCTCCGGGTGATATTCAGCTTATTCAAGTCTTTGAAATCTTCTTATATCCTTCTGCTGACTGGTGCTTTTGAAGAACCTTTTCTTGGACTGGCTTTGAATGTTCTTTGGTCTTCACGATGAAGCTCTTGCTTGGAAATGCGCTAACCAACTGTGGGCCCTGTCACAGACAGGTGTAATTCATTTGAAATCATTTGAAATACCTTAAATTGGTGGAATTTTACAAAGGTGGATGAAATAATGATGTGACCTCTGAAGGCAATTGATTGCGCCACAGTTTGTTTAGGTGTGCCTTAGCAAGTAGAGAAAAATGCCAAAGGGGGTGAATACTTTTTACAACCACTGTATAATCCAGTAAGGCAAACATCTCTGAGGTATACAGCTGACCTTGAGATCAAATGCTCTTTGCGGGCCAGTTTAAACAATGCCTGCTCATTTTCAAAGGGCACTCAAAACACGAGACAAAATCTCAAATCGGCGTTATATGTTCTTTTTTTCACAACAACTTAATTCAGCCCAGTTTTATGCATCCCATGAGAAACCTTGGCACAATGCAGGCAAACCCCAATGGGTTGGGAGCTTAATAAACTTGTCAAACTGAGACAATGCAAAAGGCATAGTGCGTGGCTAGAATTTATTAGGACCAATATTATAGACCTCCTCAAATAATGATCTTATTCCAGAGCAGACTGAAATGGTTTGCATAACTATTCCTTTGGGCTATAAGCAGCCAATATGAGTCATTTTTGGTACAAGTCAAGCCATCAACTACAACTCTTAGCTTAATTCTGTGCATGTGATGTGGTAATGCAGTTTGAATATTAAACATCTTTTTTCATTCATGTAATGCCCCTGACAAGCTGGACACTAAATATTCATATTGCATTTAGATACAGTAAATGCAGAGATTTCCATAATAGATTCAATGTGTTTTAACTAACAAAATGATTCAAGCACACGCACAAAGTGGAAGTGGCTTTTCTAAAAAAAACTTAAACACTTTCTTCACTTAAAGCATAAAGAAAATCAAACTTTTGATTGATTCTATGGGTTTAGTTTGAAGCAAAATTTGTTCTGTGAATAAAAAAATAAAATGTAAATTATTTGAAAAGTATTTAAATTAGAAGCAAAAAGTGAAAAACAATAGTTGAAGGGCCACTGTGATATCTGCAAAGAAAACGATGAACATCTGTGGCCGAAACATTGCTCTCTAATCAAGGGTTTTTTGCAAGTATCACACAGTGACACTGTCCCTAGGGCTATTCTATTAAAGTTTAAAGCCTAAACATTAGTTGCCATGTAGAGTGCACCTATCCCTCCTGATGCCTTACACAGATACTGTAATGATTCCCTAATGCAGGGAAATAAAAGAGCACAGCCAAAGCCTTCCCAAAGTGACTCACAAAGGAACAAGAGTAGATTCCAGCAAAGCCACATTACAAAGCCACTGATGCTGATGCAGCACAACACATTGTGAACAGGAATTCACTGAAGATGGTGACTTTACTCCCTGGCGTCCGGACAAGAGTGTGATTAGTCCCCTGCGTGCGTGTGTGTGTGTGTGTGTGTGTGTGGTGGAGGGGGTTGGGTCTTTTGCACAGTGGGCTAGATCCTGCTTATTGTTGGGAATAGCGCCGTGCAGCTGGGAGTACCACACCAGTTATAATGCCGATGAGTAAGCAACAGCTCTGATGGTCTTGAAATTCCATCTGACCACAATGGTTACAGAAATGGCTTGAGACAACTGTTGTGTGCAGAGATGGGGGGAGGACTAGAAAGTAATAAATGGTTCCCATGGTTGGGATAGAATTTGAGCTGGACCTGTATTGACCTGCACAATACAGGACTTTGCATTGCATTGACAGATTTTATATTTTACTTGTAAGGGAAGTCTGAATTCATCATGAATTAGTCATTAATGGAATTAATTTTGTATTTGAACTAAGGGAAACACTGGATGCTCATATGGGCAATACAATCATGGCCAGGCTTTTTTGTATATCCTTTCGGATATAACGCCTGGCCATAAAACAGTGTTTGGCGATAAGCCTGCCCATACTGCAGGGAGGATCCCTGTTGATCCCCCTAGTTAATGATTTACTATGATGACTCATCCAACAGCCAGTTAAGCTAGTGCTCTAACAACCAGCCAATGAAAAAGCACTTCAGAAATCTGAAGCAGAAATTAAAAGCTACCACTGTTCTTTCAAATAATTTAAACTGAGGGCTTACAACCAGTGATGTCCTTCCCGTAGGGAGAGTGATTGAGACTACAGAAATAGAATAGGAAGTCTGAACTGGACAAATCATGCCATCAAAGAATCCTTCCCATTATAAAAGTTGTTTCAATCTATCACCACCCCAAATATATTTTTTAATGAATTCAATACCCTCTACCTGTAAGAAAGAATCTTTACTGTCAATGGGATAATCCTGATTTCAAATCCTGATAGCAAATTTGTGTTCCGCAACATGCTCCTTTAAATGTCTGTTAGTGCGGCCGATATAAAAGCAACCACAAGGACATGAAAGAAGGTGTCCTACATAAGAGGTGTTGCAATGAATAAAATGATTTTGCTTGTAAACATAATTTTGCCTGTATAACCGGGTTGGAGTGGTTGCAATTAGAACATTTAAATGCACCTGTGGGCCTTTTGAACCACAATTCTTTCTCTTCGGCAGGTAACTATGAGCTATCATGTCTTTAATGGAGTGACTTTGCCTAAATGATATACAAGAGGTGGGTCTGAAAAATGTTTCTTAGTGTCAGGTCACTTTCAATAATACCCCAATTAGAATGTAAAACGTGTTTGATGTGTTTTGCTTGTGTGCTCTAACGAGTAACATTGTTTCCATTCTTGACATTTTGTTTTTTGCAGTTGGTCAGGGAAGCTGAGTGAGTGCCAGGGACAGGGGTCAATTCCAATTCAATTTGGGGAAATGAATTGAAATTAAATGACTTAATTGAAAAATATCCTATAGACCATTATGGCCATTTTTCCATTCATGAATTTCATTTCAATTCCTCAACTCTGTTGAATGTGCTTTTCTGTGAGCATGTGCAATGGCGCTCGCTATGTAGGCCTGTTCCTGAAATCTGCCCGTCATCAGCCTGTGACAGGAAGTCTTGCTCCTGGTCACCGATGCAGCAGCTTTCGAATTGGACAGTGGGGTTATTCTTCTTCAGATGAGTCAGGTAAAAACTGTCCACTCTAAAAATTGTGATACGATCCATCCCCTTTCTATAAATGCTAGTGTGCAAGAGACCACTTTGACTCATAGAGATGAAGAGGTTCAGTTTAATACCTAGTGTATTGTTTCGTATGCAGTTTTGTACGGTGTATTGTTTTTACCACACACAATTTTATGTGCTAAAAAACATGAAAGGGCATGAAAGAGCACGGTGTAATCCTTACAGTGCACAAGGCAAAAGCTAACTCACAGACAGTGTGAATGTCATTTTTGCCTGGGATTTTGGTATAACATCCACTGTGTCCTCATATCAAACTGTGCTGACTGTACAGTGTGATTGACTGTCAAAAGAGCAACTCACCTCTAGTGACTTCCGCTGGACTGAGAAGTCTACCTAGAAAAATAACATGGGCACAATTGTAATTAAGTGTGTCACAGATTAAATACCACGGTGTATGTCATAACACATTTCAATAATGCAATACAATGCATCCAGTGTGAATACATCAGAAGTCAGAACCCCATCTGTCAAAACACAATGTTCCACTTTGTTTCGCAGTAAAAGCAGTCTGAGCTGTGAACTCCATCCACTTAACCTCAGGTTGCTTGAAGGGACTTTTTGAGAGCACCTGCCATTTCACTGATGATTAGTTTCTGGAAAAAAAGTGCTGACTGTCCACCCTCCCATGCGCTACAGGTGTTACCAGGAAAGCTTGATGTGGTGTACAACATCGGCTCCTGTGTTTCCTGACTGCATCATGACTAACTCAAGAACAGTAACAGATGCAGTGAAATATGCAGCATAGCAACGGGACAGAAAGGAGACGGCTTGGTGTATAAGTCTTCTACTTTTATTATAAACGCATATACATCTAATTTACTGCAATCAAATTGAGTTCCTGAGGCAGCAATCCTGGAGTACAGAGTTTTAATATGCAGTTTTGGTTGTTCTGAAATTGTTCTCCCCTACAGCCAGTTCTAAAGACGACCTGGGTTTGGTGCCAAACGCAACTGAAATTCATATCTGCCCTCTCTCATGTCACCCATTTTGGCCTTGCGCCATGACTTAACAAGCACATAACAGACACACTGCGCTGTTTATGCCAAGCCTCCTTCAACAAGAGTGTATTATTCTTCACTACTTTCAAACACAGATGAGGAAAGCTGGATTTGATCATAGGAACATGCCACAGCTGATTATTCTCAGGTCATTTGAATAGTTTTGATTTGTTTAAACGTGGCCAGCTCCAAGCATAACATTACAATGCAATCAAATCAAGACCTGTGAGAGATTTTCACTTTAACATGGTGTAAATGCTATGATACATTATGAATACTAACCTTCTGGACAATTAACAAACTGCACTTAAAGGTTAAACTTAATGAAACGTAATGAAAGTTTTGCTTCTAAACTTTATTTTTGTATACAGCTTCATATACCGCTGGAAACAAGACTGAAATGTGTTGGTTGTCTGTGCGCATCACCCCGTACAATTCGGAGGAAAAGTCATTTTTATATATTAAAATACTTTTTATGCAATACAGGCAATTAATTTCAACACCAGTGCAACTAGGCCTACTAATCGCCAAACACGTTGCCTACTCTTATTATCTCGCCGTTTAAATTTTTTAATTTCACGTGTAATTAAATGGACAGCCATTATATTCTGGTTAGCATCATTGAATCTACTAATCCAGAAAAATGATACTCCTAAATCCAGATAAACTGCTGGCGCATTCCACAAAGCCGAAATACTTTTCATATCACTATGTAAACATTGTTATCAGGAGAACAAAACCCCCATTGCCAGCAGCAACTCAGGCAGAATGCTACTACATGGTTTCTCGTAGTCTTAATTCAAGATAAGGGATGGATCACGACCAAGTGAAACGTGTACAAACCAATGCACAATTTAAGTCCTTTGAAGTTAACGATTTTGAACAAAGGTATACTGAAATATACAATTTAATTCGTTATAAGCGTGAGATTTAACGCTGCTTAGACGCCTGTGAAGCATCTAAAGAACACTTAAAATCGCAGCCTAAATTTACGGGTGACATGGTGACAATTGCAGAGCCTTACATTGAATTCGTATAATGAATTTACATGCCTTTTTTAATAGCTTCGCAAAGGGACAGGCAGATGTCATCTGACGTGAAATAAAAGAAAAAGCGCGCGGGCAAATGTGCTAAGCACGGCAAATCCTTCTATTAATAGTTTTCCAAAGCGTGTCAATTTAAGATCAGTCTTTTAGTAATCGCAACTCCTCTAAAGCCAGGCGATAAAAAAATAATCAAAATAATAATAAGGACTACTTTAGCAATTCCTGTCTGCCACAAATTGCAATTTGCCGTTGCAGCCACGGCAATGTGCACAATGCTGATCTGTACTTAGGACAATAATAGATCATTCTAAACATTAACTACACATACGATTTCACTGTTCAGGCATGCCACTCGTGTTATTATTACAACGTAAACATTAAGAACAGAGAACAACTATGCCTTTGCACTGTTAATGCTATGAGAAATAGTACGCAATAAAGTGAAAGTAACAAGACAACTTGAAGTTCAAGACAGACTAATCTGACTGCACATCTTGTTAAATATGTAGAGAGAGACGACTGTGGTTTAAATAAGGAACAGTGGTTAGACATTGCCTACCTCGTGGATGTAACCTGTTAAATGTAGCAATATCGCTACACTCGATGCGACCTGAAGCAATCCCATGACAAGCAGCGTTCCAAAAAGAAGTGGCTTGCAACTCGGCTCCGCGCTCTTGGCCGAAGGGAGTCGTGGATGACTGTTCTCCATTTCAGTCGGATTCCGCAGGTAACCGTAATTGTCATTAGCTGCCATGGTCTCTTGGTTTTAATATTAATCTAAGTGGAAGGAAGTCAAATCATGGCAAGGGATAGATATAAACAGTGGGTGGGCAGAATGGTTAGCTTCCTTTACAGCGAAAGAGCCAATCAGATCAAAGTAATCTAAATTATTAAGTAGAGCACCGTGGTACAGGTTAAACTTGACGGTTCACCTCACGCGTTCCTGACAGTAACTTCTCGTAAGGATACAGTTATTCAAATTGCATTCTTGTGATTTTCAAGACGCAGACAGTGCGCCACTTACTTGTAGCAGACGCAACCAATGAAATGTCTTATTTTCTTGTGCATTCGCTCCGCATTCCAGCTGCAAATATTGATTTGTCGAACCAAGTCAATCTCACGCCTCACAAAGATACAAGTGCACGTTTGATACTGTATGCTAACACAATTCCGCTGTGCATTGTAGTTACACGTGGAAAATAATGCATAGCCTACCACTGCTAAAACGACTTCACCAGTTGGTTTGAGGAGGTCTTATTTAACCATACTACAACTCCGTGTGCACTCTATGAAAGCGTTTAGGTGTACTACCGTCTCTGCGTCATACAGTAAATGCTCGAGATACCGATTTTCTCTGAGACATTTGCTGAAAGATGCTAAATTAGACGAAGATGTGTTTTTGGCACCTTTCATCGGATAAGACTCCTTTCATCGGTATGTTGAGAAGTAGGCTACAATGCTAAAATGATGTAATGTTTGAGGTTTGACATTTCAGAATGGCGAAACTTTTGTGAAACTTTTGTGACACTAAAGGGACTAAAAGGCTTTGGGTATTCACACATTAAACGCGCATTTTGTTTTAAAACATCACACATCTATGGTTTACTGTGTCACCGACTCCAGAACCGAAACACACTGAGCATCGCGATGCAAGTGTTGCGCAGTGTTAACTGTGTGTTGTGTCCTGCGTAATTGCTCTCCATTTATAGGACATGGATGCGATAATGTAATAATTACACCGCGAATCAATGGTGTGTGTGGTTACACCTTCAATTGTTTATCGGTCTCACTGAACTCACATTTGAGTACATTAATGATCTTAACTGCTTCGTTAACTGCCTCCCGAAACAAATATGTTTTAAATATCTAAAATCAGAAATTAATAATTTGCGCTTTATTACCATTTCTACTTTATTTTTACGTTCTACATTTTCTTCAGAGTATTTGAAGGAAAAATAGCCATCCTGACCATTGTATTATTTTCCAAAACCCTGTATTGGCAATTTTATGGTAGACTGAAAGTGGAATTGGAACACAATTTTGTCCTTTGCAGGTCTCTCTCTAAACAATAGGAAATACAGTTGACATTAATTAATCCATCCACTCAATTGTTCATTCACCCATCAATTCACTCACTGGTGTTGAGTCACTTATTTCCATTAGTATGTTATCATTGTTTGCAAATGGACATTTATAACGTGTAGTGCTTTTTACAAGAAAAAAACATTTCTGGAATCTTGGATGTGATATTCAGACCTATGATCCTAGCAGACTTGATACAACTTACTCCAGCAGTCGCCCTGTGGGACTGCTGGCCACAGTTGGCACTGGCATGGTCTGGATTCGGTACCAGACCATGGGGCTCATCCACGTACTAGAACGGTGCCTTAACAGGATGAGGGACCGGGCAGCTGCAAGAATCACAATTTAACAATGTGGGAGAACACACCTTTGCCCATTAAGTGATTTGATGTTCTGGACACAGCAACCCCTCCTATATAATTCAGTTATCCTAGATTCAGAGGTTTAGAAAAATAAATTTAGAAAAGTTTGAAAATATGATTATTTTGAACAGGGGCAAAGATGATGGAAGTGCAGTAAAAATTAGATTAACTTTTCTCTTACCACCTACACTCATATATAGCATGTTTTTGATGCTTCTGTTATTCTTGTTTCTGAGAGGCCTCAACAAAAGGTTTTCTTCAAATTGTGCAAATTATAATATGTAGATCAAACATACAGCTCGGTAGGTAAAACGTTTATTTGAGAATAAACTATTGATGACACACAATGCTACCTAGCTATAGTACGTTAGGCATTAGCATGGGGAAACTTTCTGGCTGAGGTACTTTACACAATACAGACCCGCCCGCTTTGCATCTCTGGGCTCCAGGCCAAGCTGCTCTTGCTTCTAGGGTTCTGGTCAGTTTGCTGTGGAGATGGTTCCAGCTATTGTAGACTAGAAGCTAAGGTGGGACATTGGAAGGGTGACCTCAGGACACCTTAACTGACTGTATTTGTGCACAAAGGCTAAGGCAGGACCAGACAGGGAAAACCACAAGACTGGATCCTTCAGGTGCCCTCTTGATCCTCTTAAACCTGAATGGCCTTATAGGAGTAGTGCTGGCTCTGTGCGTTCTACTTTCAGACGGTAGTCATTAGCAAACAGTGGGAACCCGTGTCTTGCAGTGGATTGGCCTGAGCTGTCGTTCGCCGAGCGCAGGTGGGAGAACAATGACAGGAAGGTCTGGGTGCAGTTTACACCCACTTTTGTGTGCTTCCGCCAGGAGGCGGTTGGGCTGGACAAAGACCTGCGTTTTTATTGTTTCCCTCACAGAAAAATCACATGAATTCTGGACATGTGAATCACGTGTTTTTGTTTTGTTGACATTTTACATGTGTACTTTGTGTCGTAACATGTGTATCATGTGATCACATATTGTCACATTTACTTCAGTTATTCACATACATATGATCACATACAGTATATGCAGGCTTGTTTTGGGCTGTTTCGTATGTGAATTCTTCTATTATGGTTATAACTCTCTTATCATTCTACTCCAGGTGTGGCAGGGATGTTTATCCTCATTGCTGCTGCTGTCTGTTTTATGTACCTTGTAGTAGTTTAGAAAAGTAGAGCCAGATCTCTCCATTGCTCCAAAAACCTGCACTTCTCAGACTTTTCTGTCGAAACTGTAGAATCGACAGAAAACATGTCACACAACCCCTGATGCAATTTACAGCAATACTACAGATATTTCTGTCTGAAACAACTGTAAACAGCCAGCACCACAAGTGTATTTGCTAGCTGATATTATAACTAAAGCAGTGTGTGACAAGGGAAGTGTATTGCACTTGCTACCATGCTCCATTACACTCCAAGCTGTGTACATTAAAGGCCACAATTACCGAAGGGCAAGGCCTAACAAAGATGTATGTGTGTAGCAAGTATGTTAAAAAAGAAACAGAACAAGGGACAAGGCAGCTTCCACAATCCTAAAGAGAGGGCATAAGGTGGACTCACCCCAGCTGTAGGAATTGGTCCTATCGCCCATGCCAGCCCAGTCTCCAGAGCTCTGCAAAGGGCCTGTCGCTGTTCCTCTTCTTTCCATCATCATTTTCACCGGAGCAGTTAATTTAGTTAAAACAAAACACGTGCATGCAGTATCTCTCAGGCTTTTACTGAATCAGAATTCCGCTCTCCAGCGAGAACAAAAACCAAAAGGACAAATACCCAAACGTGGAGGAAAAGCTGCGGGACCGTCATTCATTTTTTAATTTCCCGCACTACCTTCTCCATGTTAGGTCACCCCTGTATCCCTTCTAGAAGGGAAGTGCCTGTGTGTTTTGTCACGGCGTCACGATGCGTGCCCAATATAAAATAAAAGGTGTGTGTGCGCGTGTGTCGGAGACCCTCAAACCCATCACACACTAAATAAAAGCAGGAGCACCGATGCAGTAGAAGGGTGCTCCGTCTCAGTCTATTATTTTAAAGCTGTACTGAAAATACTGTCCAAGTTAAATCCACAGCAATACCCCAGTCCTGGTAATGCATACAAAAGGTACAGTCGAAAACAAAAGGCCTTTTAGCTCTCTTGTCTTTTTCTTCTTAACGACATTTTTGAGACTGTGCACTGAAACGTAATTCTTTTTATTGTAATTTAAAACCAAAACACCGACGTGACTCTCTTGATGAATTATGGAAGGGATATGCACAGTACATGCAGAATGAAGTCATGGTTTTCCCCTTTAAAAACACACGGAAACATCATACCACTTCCACTTGACATGATTCAGGGATGAAGTCATTAGCAAGACATACATCACCAAGGGAAGGGAGGATGTCAATTTAGCAAAGAAAAGCAACCACCATTAAACCACAGCTTACAGCGTCGAGATCCAAGATAGGTGAGTCTGGTTTCGTGCCGAATGTTTTTATTCATGTGTCAGTCGATGAAATGGAAAACAAGGACGAAGAAAACATTGTGTGCTTGCACCGATGATAAATAAATCAGTCATCGTTTTGGGTGCTATTCAATGTGCCTGAGATGCCTCCTTCTTGCTCAAAAGCCACAGAAAAAGAATTATGTAAACAAATACAGTTGACCACGTTTGTTACAGCACCCAACAATTTTCGATAGTGTGGGGACGTTTTGTGAGAGTTTGTGATTGGCATTGCAATAGCTAAGTATATTATTCAAAGACATTATGCGAATGGATATGACCTGGGGATATTGTGCTGCCTTAGTTTCGTCTTGCATGAAGAATGCCTCTTGCTACTGATGATAGCCTGCTCTCTCAACAACACACCAATGCCCCACTATGATAACTAATCAAAATATTTCTTCAGGGAGGAGAATTCTTATGAAAGATGTTTTGAGTTGCTGTTTTCATTCCTTTGTTTCTATTTTTTGATAAGCACGCCCTGCATATTATTTATTGAATGACGTTATACTGTATTCCCTTGTTTTCATTGCATTGCTTCGTTTATACCTCTGTTAAAACAACACAGGTACTGCATAGTGATGTGACTCAGTTTCTGACATAAACACGGTTACTGGGAACGCCTTAAAGAACCATCTACCTCTAGCTAGATTTCTACAGCACTCAGACTGGGGCTTGGGCAAGCCCATACCAGAGGTATCAGAGACATATGATATCACCCCTGGATTCTCCAAGGCGCGAGCCAAAATAATGAAATAACTTTGCATGCCTGACTTAAAAATGACTCAGTGGAAAGGACCACTATTTAGCATAGTCTCCTTTGATAAATTAACTGAAATCACCTCAATGATAGTAATGATATTTGCTGGAGTTACCCTGTTTTCTAGAAATATCCCGCAACGTTCATAAAGAACACAGACTTCCTGACCGGATATCTCCGCTTGGCGAATGCTGGCAATGTTTAATGTAGCCTGGCAACATTAAATTCTGATAAGGATGCGGGGAAGTGACATCATCGATGAAGTCACCAGGCATACACCAGGGGATGTTCCGGGCGAGGCCAGACCGAGCCTGCCTGTTGTCAAACTACACCTTTCAGTAGATTTAAGGACGGGCTCTGCATTTCCTCTGGAAGAATTCCCTTCATGTGTGTTAAAGCACATCTTGTTTTCGCAGCTGGCAAGCCCATACGTTAGGAACAGTCTCCCTAATACCATTTTTTATGATTGCATTAATGAACATGTTCTTTGTTACAGAATACCTCCAAGGATCCTCTTGTTTTCTGCCAAATGACTCTATGGCACATTCTTAAATCCCTATGTCATCGCAAAGCCTACAATTATTCTACTCCTTCATCTCTGTTGCATAAACACATTCTGAAAACAGTAACGGTAAATTCTTGACAGTACCTATGTATAGCGTAATACAAATAACAATGGATTTCTTTGTCATGTCGTCCATAGAAACACTTGGGAGTTTGTGAAGTTGGTGAGGTTTTACTAATACAATCAGCTTTGACTTTGATATGCAACTTACTAATACAAACAAGTTTGACTTGATGATCACTTTCACAGTGAATTAAGAGGGTCAATGTGTTTACCATCTATTATTGGCTTAAAGTGGGTGGCTCATGATTTTTTTTGGATACATAAAATCCACATACAATCTGAATGTATAGAGAAATACAATATAAGTCATATACTGTATATATCAGGGTAAACACCAATTGAAAAAGTAACTAGTAAGTAATTGAAATAGTAAGTAACTAAATCGCAATTACAAAGGAGTCTAAACGTTTCATATTAATGTCAATGCTAGTCACCAATATTTTTCTGTCATAGAATATGTTTTAAAATCAACAGTTTAATACGTGAGTTTCTAAAGCAACAGGAGAGATCTAATAGATTGTGAGTTCAAATTGTTGGCGCCGAATTGCAGGTGCATCAGTTAAAGAAATTGCAAAATTATTGAATGTGTCATGGGGAACTTCTGGACAGTAGAAGAAAGTAGTATGTTCTGATGAGTGGTCTTGTACTCTTTTTCCTTCATCTGTATGGAACATCATTGAACCTTTATGGGATGTTCTGGAACGTAGAGTGAGACTTATATATATATATATATATATATAAGAATACTGTTATACAGATTTTGCACTCTTTCTAGTGAGATATTGGACCATTCTTCAAGTAGAAAATCCATCAGTTCTTTGAGAGGTTAAAGTAGAGCAAACCTACCATTTTACATTTTACATTTAAGCTTGAACCGGGACCACAATAGGCAACTCACACTCGCAAAGCACCAGTCAAAGCGAGGGCGTTAGACCACTACACTATCCAAGGCCCAGCCTGTTGCCCTTTTAATAACTTTGCCATAGCGAACTGGCAATTTTGATCTGATGAAGAGCAAGCGCCAGGGCTTGCGAACATCCATAATCACAGTATTGGCATGTGATATGCAGTTTTTGCTGATAGTTTGATTAATTGATCCTTCCTGGTTGATCCTGACTTGCATGAGTGACACATCAGAGATACATTTTTTGGACCACAGATGGTGGTCTACACCAGTAACCAACATTAGTCTCCTCAAGAGGGCAGTGGTAATGCATTTCTGTTCACTGAATTTCAAATTGATTTGGTCTGTAGCTGGAGACTATGGCTCTGTGCTTTTCAAATACAATTTCTGCAATTTGAGTTGAGTTTTTAAACCTTACTCACAAACGAATCAACGTTACAGGTTAATCCTGACGGCCCCTTGTTGTTGCAGTGAAAACCTGTAAATGGATAGAACGTTGCAGTTCCGAACGCCACCTCATTATGATGTCAGTCAGAAATTACGTCAGTCAGAAAAGGTTTCGTCAACATACTCGTTTGTCATCATGCTTGCTTCTACCAGCTTAAGTCTATTACAATTTTTACATAAATGTTCTCATTTTAAATGTCACCACGTCGACCTGAACCTCTCTTAATTCCTAAAAACAAGTTGCTTATAATTAGGCTTATAATTAACTTATAATTAATTTATAATATCAACACATTTCTAATACAGAAATATGCAATCCGTTAGTAATGAGGGCAAGCAAACACATATTGAGGCATAACAGTACTGTACACATGAAAAAAATGATTTATTCTTGGCCACAGCTTTTACAGTTTGCAAATATAGTGCTTCAAGCTTATAAGATGTCAACTAATGAGCAATATCACTAAAGGACACGTAGTGCACGCACTGTTATAACTTACATTAATCATTAAATATTTTATTTGGCAAGATTATACAAATAAGCAGGAAAAATATATAAGTCAGTATACAGTACATATTGTTTGCCTGCTACAATGTGTAATTGGATGAGTTTAACACTGCACAAGTAACAAAATATCTTTTTTTAAACTACTGAGCCAAATCTATAACACATTCAGTTTTTAAATAACACAGAACAAGCATAGGGTCATTTTTGAATGATAGGAATGCACACAAATGGGACAAGAAATAAAGTGACTACGCACAACAAAACTGAACACACATACCCTCCGGTTGAAACATACGTACAGTGAGAGAGCAAATCCATTCATTTGGCTGATTCGAGGAACCACTACACCAATTGCCTGCTTCTGGTTCAACACAATTTTGTTTTTTGTTTCTGTTTGGATATCATTTAAACTGCAGAAATGTAGCAGATTTCCTTCCTGCGCGCAGTGCACTCGACGTGCATGTGATTCCACATTGTACTTCCCTCAGATATCTGTGTGGCGTGAAAGAGAACAGTTAAACACCGCCGGCGAATTACCGTGAGAGAACATGCCAACCTGTGCCACCGTGTATATACCCCCGTTTTTATTAAGGCAGGTTAAATGATCAAATACTGTAGTAGTCGCATTGGTGTTGTTTTTTTCAATGACAACGTAGTCTAACTTTGGTTAAGAACACGATGCGTTAAATCGCATGACAGCTTCAATACTCGATGCCAGCCCAAGTTCCCTGCTTCAGAAAGCGCTTCAGATAGTGGCAATCGGTTGTCCAGTGTTGCCATTAATACCATGAGGAAATGTCCATTATGCTCTCAAAACAATGAGAACCAATCAAACACTGCTGGGAATTTCTGTGACATACAGAACATAACCATGGCAACCTAACCATATATGGTATATGCACTGTCAGCACATACCAGCGCAAAATACAAATAATACAATATTTATTAGATTTACTTTGCATTTCCTTATCCAGGGTGAATAACAGCTTACATTGGACTTTACTGGGGCAACTGAGGGTAATATACCTGGCTTAAAGGAACAACAATTGCATCCTCCCATTCAGGAATCAAACATACACCACCCCCAGTGCCTTCACCACTAGTTTATACCACTAGCTTACACTCTATGTCTCTGTGATATATTGTGACAGCACAATGCTTTTTACACAGTCTGTTGAACTGTTATTTAAAAAAAAGTGTTCACCAAATATATTTTGAGGTATTTCAAACAAAAAAGGCCCATTGCCTTGCTGAACAGTAGTGTACTTTGGGACGTATGGACTTTGCGCTTTGGCCTTGCTCAGACAGCAGCACCGCCCTCTCAGATTTCCATCCGTCCGTCCGCCATTCACAAAAGTAGGCCATGAAATGTGCAGGTAGTGTACTTAGAAATAAGACGCTGCAGGGAGGTGACTGAGCAAAAACGTGCAATCCTGACAATAGTGGCAGGAAACATAATGCGTGAAGACTGGCTGCAATGCACAAGCTGGATCTGGTGTGATGCCTTGGGTGTTGTCAGAAATGAAGCGGTCCTTACTCGGTGATCTTATAAAATTAGAAGTCCATGTTGCCTCAAGTTTAAAAGAATTTGAGCCAAATGTGGCCAATCACAGCATACTGCAGTGGTGCTATTCACTCTTACCCTTGGAGAGCCATAGGGTGGCTTTACATTTAAAGCAGTTTATTACAGTTACAGTCACCTCACGTGGCTTCTTGGGTGTGAATTGGTTATGGATTTCAAGGGGAAAATAAAAACCAGCACAGCCTGCAGCTTTCCCAGGGCACGTGTATACCACTGGGGTACACCTCTGTGTTACAAAGTACTCAAAAATGTTGGCTTCCGTAACTTGGCCCATTTCGAAGTGCAATTTCCCCCTGTATCATGTTAACTACCTCCCACAATGCCTTTGGGCATGTTCTGTGGCAGCTTCTTGGAAATATATCTTCATTTCTAGCCATGAATGTTTAAAAATAAGGGTCACTGGAAATATAGAGCTTTGTTTTTTTAGTGTGCTTTTGATTTGAGAGGAATATTGGCTTGGATAACTATGGTACAAACACAGTGAAGAGGCTTTCCTAGATTGCATTGCGTACGTGCTGTAAACAATTTTGTTAACTGAAAAAGAAAAAAATTCAATCCGTCAATATTTCTTCACAATAATCACAGTAACACTTCTATTATGACAGCGTATATCGGTAAAGTGTTGAGTGGGCAGAATGTTGAGTTCCTTTCATATTGGGGCCGTGCTAAGCCAAAGACTCTCAATCGAAGGTTTGTTAACACACCTAAAAAAACCAAGTTCCGTTAATGGACTTTTGACAGCAGCCTCTGAAGCTAGACAGTCCAGTCCATATATCTATATCCAGATTATTTTGTGAAAAAAAGCTTACAGAATATTTTAAATATTTTTTTCCATAAAGCTTTCTTGATTTACTTGACTTCACTAATGTAGGATTCTGTCCAGTGGTGCTGTTAAGTAGAAGTGGTTTGCAGGGTTAGCCCCGGACCCTGTGGAAACAGGGGCCAGAGAGGAGAGGTATAATGGTAACAGTTTTCCCTGAAGCAATGGGGATTCCCTGACAGACACACTGTCTCATTCATCAGGCTGTCCCTCCCTCTTACGACACATAACCAGGGTGTGAGAGCACAATGCACAGACGGCCACAGGGGGTTCGCACAGTGATGTGGCGCGGATACGCGCCGTACACAAACGTTAAAAAGAAAACTAAGAGAGACGTCGTGAAACTCAAGACAAAACAACGAAGCGGTTCAAAGTCAAAGCATCGGGGTCGGCGTCAATTCCATTTCAGTTCAGTTCAGTAAGTTCAGGAAATGAACTGAAAGTCAATGCATTTGTTGAAAACTCCTCACAGAATATTATGCCCATTTTTCAGTTCATAAATTACATTTCAATTCATTTCCTGAGTTGACTGAGGAACTGACTCCTGAACTGAAATGGAATTGACCCCCAACCCTGAAAAGCATACTGTTACACCAAAGGTAGAAGGCAGATTCCTTTACGGCGCCCCCTTGCTGGCAGGAGGTGCACCCACAAGCAGTGCACAAGACTAGACACATTCCACTGACTAGGCCCTATACTTCAGGCAGAAACATGGCACATGGCAGCGCAGTGAGGGCGGAGCTTTGCGGTAATGGCGCCATTATATTTACAAGGGTTGGGAGGATCTATTCCATTTCAATCCAGTCAATTCAGAAAATGAATTGGAATTTAATTAATGAACTGAAAAATGAAGTGAAATGGATGCGATGCTCCCAACCCTGGTTTTCACCACCCAGAGGACGTTTAGAGCAGCAACTAAGCGCCAGGACGTGGGGGGGTCTACACGTGCTCGAGCAGCCACTGGAAGAAGGGCTGGTCACAGCGTCTCTCCGCCTCTGGCTCCATCTCCTCGCAGTACCTCAGCAGGGCCTGTAGGAGATCCCCCACCCTCCACTCCTTCTCCTTCACCTTCTGAAGCACCGCTGGGAGCTGCAGAGTGGAACACAAGCACAGCCGGTCAAGCCTGTTTCGGTTTCGGGACTCAGCCCCACCCAATGAGAGCTAGCAGGCACAGCTGCCCCTCAGGACCCCTACAGGGCCTTCAGGTCCAGGCTCAACACAGTGCTGGATACTCTCTAGACCAGGGATCTCCAGTCCTGGAGGGGCACAGTGCCTGCTGGCTTTCGGTGTGTTTCAGCACTTACGAGCTTAATTTAAGTCACTGGCTGGCTACACACACCTTGTTTCGAAGGCATGAATTGGCTGCTGATTGAGAAAAGGTAGGGATGTTAACCCTGGTGTCCTGGTCAAATGTCCACAAAACTGTTTCTCGACATCTAGTCACCTAATAATCCCCCCGCATCTGATTGGCTACACATTCGCTTGAATTCCCTCCCCACTTTGATTCCCCAAGTCATCCCTGCAATAGAGAACTGAGTTCTCAGTTGACCTACCTGGTTAAATAAAGGTCAATAGTAATACAAATAATATCTAGTGTCTGTCTTATTGTGAAAATATGCACATCCCAGCGTTCAGGTGTGAACCCTACCCCAGAGTTCAGGTATGAATGATCCCCCAAAACACAGGCATGCACTCACCAGCTCCAGCTCCCTCTCAGCTGGCTGGCCCAACTGCATCATGGGAAGGTTGGAGTGCGAGGCGGCGATCCACTGCAGGGCCACGCTCACCTGCAGATCCAGGGTGTGCTCTCTCAGGTCCGTACTGACCACCAGCAGCCCTCGCTCCCGGGGTGGGGGTCTGACCTCCCCCTGTGGAGGGCCTGGGGCAATGTCTGGGGAATAAAAATAAAGGCAAACAGGTTGCTCAGATGATAGCATAAACAAAAAAAATTGGCCAGATATTTAGCAAACTAGCTTGCAAACTAACTGGCTAGCTAACTGACTAGCTGGTTAAATGGGATTAAATCAAACCTACGCCCTTGCTAATGACAACGGCCTATCTTTCACTAGAGAGACAATCTTCACCTCTAAATCAAGCTATCCGCCCCGTGTTTCTCACACCGCATGTGATGACTGTAATCTGAATCCCCTATGACACACTGAAAGCTGACAGGGCAGTTTTGGGGGACAGGGTGCTGAGTGTTTGGGGGCCTCTGTAGCACCTCTGAATGACCATTCTGCACTCAACACAACTGGATTTTACACAGGGATCTGTTCAAAATAACCACACTGACCTGGGGGGGGGTTCTTACACTATGAACTTGAAGGTCAAAGAATCAAATAAATATTTTGGAAAAAAAAAATTTCTTGCTTAAATTTAAGGACAGTTTCCTGCATTTAGTCTCGAACAGAAGTCTAAGGTGCATTCATGTGTCCACCTCTGACCATTTGATACGTACAGATTAAGACCAAAGCAACACTGAATTAATTAGTGTAAGCGATTGCAACTCAGCACACAATGACACACACTTATTGCTTTTAAATAAGGAAAGCAAAAACGAATGTCTACAGTTTTCCACAAATCTGGAACTTCAAAAATTACCGTCTGGGTCCTCCTTCGTCTCTATCTCCTTGTCCTCTGTGCCATTACTGCAAGAAGAGAAAAGAGTAACATTCATTCAGAGAAAAAGAAGGCAGAACACCACCAAGGAGAAGATGAGGTCAATCAGGGTAAAGAAGAGACAGCAGAACTACATCTCCCAGCATGCTTGTCTCTCACATCAACCTGCTCCAGAGTTTTTAACAGACACGCACGCAGCACTAAAGGCAGCAAATCTGTGATTTAAATTCATTTTAGGATTTCAACAGAAAATAAGATACAATTTCTTCATACGATTTTGACTTCAGAAACACTCCACGTGGTGCTGATCTTTGCTTCTTTGTGCATAGCAGCCGTAGTTATTTTCCCCTTGTCATAAACCCATTTTGTTTGTTGACACAGCTCCAGGCAAACAGATGCACGTAAACAGGGGATTACACTTATGATTAAATATAGCTTTCCTGGCGGGGAGTAGAAAATTATTAAGTGAATTAAGTCGATCATGTTGTCATTTTAATTACTGTATTAATTTTGCCCTCTGGAACATGATCTGGTGTGAGAGAAATGCAACAGCGCTGTCTCTTCATTCGCTCGTGCAGCACAAACACGTTTCTCTGCCAAAGAGTCGACACTTCCCAAAAAGGGTGGAATGAACGAGTGAAACCCCCCCCACTCACCTCCCAAAACCATTGCTACACCCACTGTCCCACAAACAGCACTTAGTAATTCCATTTACTAACAGTAACAGCAACAAAGAGGCCTTTTGTTCATCGTTACAAGGTAAAAAGGCTGCCAGTCACAGACACATTTATGTCCTTTTACATTTTTTAATCAAAGATATGACATCATGTGGTAATTACTGTAATTTTGCAGTGCAGGCCAGGCTGGCGTAACATTATTGCATGCCTCCCGTTACTAAAATGAGAATACATGCGGCACGCACAGATGTTCTCGTGACAAAGCAAACCTCTCCGTCCATGAGAGGCCCTCTATACCTCCATCAAAGGTAGAGGTCCAGAGAGGATCCCATACCAAGAGGTTTTAATATGAACACACCAGTTTTCACGCCAGTTTTCACCCAATCGAGGACTCGCATTCCATTTCCAGCGTGTGTGTGTGTGCGCGCGTGTACGTGTGTTAAGTCGGGGAGAGTGTAATAGTGAGTCCACACTGACTGTCTCCTGAGCTGCACCAACCTGTCAGATGGAGAGAGGGACAAGGGCTCCTCACAAACCTCCCCCTCCAGACCGAGGCTGCTCCAGCTGCTGCTGTTCCCATTACTGCTAGGAGAAGAGCAGACGACATAGCATGGCGTGTTAACATAGCATGGCATGGCGCGTTAACATAGCATGGCGCGTTAACACTGGCTGCCGCAAAATGTTTATCAACTGTTCAACGGAAGCTTCCGGTTGAGCAGCAACGAGCTGAGAATGCTTGCGTTTTATCATCCCATCTATAATGAAATAACTGCTCAACTGGATAATAGCTACTAGAAACTAATACAAAATAACTAAACACATGAGGAGTCCGTGAGGTAAGAATTGTGCTTTTATTCACCTAAATCGCAATGAAATAATGACCAAACAACCAGAGTTCAAGCGTAGTAGGGTTGACCTAAGTTCCAGTGATTTAGAAGAGGACAGGCCTACAACTCCAGAGGACCTCAAAATGTTTGCCTCGATAAACGAACAATTGAAAAAACTAGATATGCTGTATGATTTAAAATGAGACGACCAGCTTCTAAACCTCTGCAGGACACGCCTATCTGTCACCTCTCAAAAGAAACAATACACTACTGAATGGGAAACAGAAACGGGTTCAAGGAACTGGGGAAAAAAAAGGAACCTGAGCTGAAACTATAGAGCCTAAAGACAATATAATTTCCAAATGATAATTATGAATGTCACATTTTTCTTTTTTCTTAAGAGGAATTTCCATATTTATGGAGTGAACTGTATGAACTTCCAATGGCACCTGGCCAGTATCAGTGGGAAATCTTCCATAATTCTGACAAACACCCGTGTAATTGCCTTTAACGCCATGAGCACCAGATTTATTCGCTGCCCTTAAGCTTTTTAGTCTCCCAGCAAATTGCTCCAACCCCCCCCATCCCCCCACCTCCCCCACCCATCGGCCCAATTCTCAATCAGCAGGTACCAATCTCAAATGAAACTAATGATGTACCTTTAAATACTTTGGCCACAAATTAATTATTCTTAATCTTATCTAAGCATGCAAGTCACCTTTATAGTCTACCCATGTTTGAAAAAAAAACAACTTCAGATTTACTGCTTGGGAGTAATGATTAAGCATGATTGATTAAGGCACCGTGAGATTGATCCAAGTTCAATGTCTCCCAAAACACTAATCTCGATTAATTCATTCCAACCATATACCCCAATGCAAGGCATTCTCAAGCTACACTAGTGAGAGGTGTGCAAGAGAAAACAGGCTGAATGAAAAAGAAAAAGGCCACAACAACAGGCAGCTGTTGGGGTATTTAGCGGTTCACCAGATGACAACCTACCCAAAGGGCTTACTGCACCTGACACCTACAGTAGCTCTTAATAGATAATAAATTGCACAACATCATCTGTAAAGGGTAAAGAAGGATTAAGAGGACTTTATTGCTGGGTTTGGGTGAAGCAAGGAGTGCGTTGCATCACATTTTCAGGCATTTAGCAGATACTCTTATCCAGAGTGACTTACACAGTTTACATGTTTTTTTTATATACAATCCATGTATACAACTGGATATTTCAGGTTAAGTACCTTGCTCAAGGATACAATGGCAGTGCCCCAGCTGGGAATCAACCCTGCAACCTCTCAGTTACAAGCACAGATCCCTAGCCATTGTACCACACTGCCCCCATCGTGTACCTGTCGCTCAGGTGCAAAAAGCTGCTGGTCTCGTCAGGTTGCTCATCCTCAAAGCTGAGATTGGACCAGCTGCCAATGCTGTCGTCCCCCGCACTCAGACTCAGCTGCTGGCTCACCGTGGACTCTGACGTGTTTATCCTCTCTCTCCCAGGGGGACTAGAAAGGGGCATAGATGGCGCTTACAGTAGCAATCGTTAAAAGCATGGTGTACCGCGCAGTCTTAAAATGGTTATTTAGAAAAAACTTTCATGTCAGTCATTTGCTTGTAATTTAGAAAAAATATATACCGTAATTGCTAATAATTTCCCCCTTTTATATGATGGTAATGTGAACAACAAGACATTCAAATTAACCACTTTCTCTTCTGTGACACATAAAAACAACAAAACACCCATGAGCGATTAGTAATAATGAAAAAGACTTTATTTTTGGAGTTGTGGAATTTCACAGTACAGGGCTGTGGTTTTACCTGACGTTAGAGGCCTGGCAGATGTTTGACATCGCAGACGCCATTATCTCTGTGGTCAGGCTCTCGGCGAAGCTTGCACCATCGTGTCCAATCCCGCTGTCTGCATTCAGGCTGGTGCTGCTCAGCTCCCTCTTGGCTTTCTCAATTGCAGAGGACACCATGTCTTCGGCAAATGCTGCCCTCTTATCCAAATCGATGTGGATCTTTGGGATTTCGAGACCGTAAGCCCTTGCCCTGCTGTCAGTCAGAGCTCCACCGTCCCGCTCCCTCTTCCTATGAACTTCCTGGAAATGTTGCCTGGCAATATTGCTGCCAAATTGAGAATTCTTGACAGCACAGTAGTGGCAGGCTTTTTCAGCTAAGGCGGAGCCCAAAGCAAGCCTTTCAGTGTACAAATTTTGGTCCAAGCTCATTCGGTCTTCTACGGCCAGATGACCTGCCGTTGCCAGTGTCACCTCTAAAGTATCGTCGACAATTTTCCTGGCGTAGCGCTCAATGACTTGCATGACACCATCGCTGTGATTCCCATCGTTTAAGCTGCCTGTACTGTGATATTGTTTGTGTTTCTCCGAGTAAGGCAGGAGGGAACATGAGCATGAGGTTCTGATGAGCCTGTCTGGTACATCTCCCAGCTTGGCTTTCTTATACAGGCAGGAATCAGTTAGGGATTTGGGCAGCCGAACTGATGACAGTCTGAGCTTCCTTGTGACATTGCTTGTGATGTTATAGGCTAAAGACTCCGCGAAACTAACAAGCTCCATGTATTCCCCGCTGCTTACTTCTCCAGTCTTCTGACATGTGCACTGGTCAGCCTCACTGTTGCTGGACACCGTCACACTGGTATCTATGGAGGGTGTTTCTAGTGCAAGCCTCTTCCAGACCTCATGGCTGCCATCCTGATGCAGTCTTCTGAAAGAGTGCAGCCTCAAATTGGACTTCAGTTTGATCTTCCTTGCGGCTTGGGCCAGCCCTGACTTGATGGACCGGTAGGCAAGTCGGCTGGCATAGTGATCCAAAATGAGCTCCCTGCTGCCTCCTTCCCTCTTCAGGACCCTGATGAGGTACCCTGCGTACTCGTCCGTTACGCTCTCGCAGCTGGGGAACTTGGATGACAGCCCACTTGACCCGGAGCTCTGGAGGCTGAGAACCGAGGTCACAAGATCGCTGGACCACTGGTCAGCCATGTTGCTCAACTTGCATTCTCCGTGGTCTGTGTGCGAGGGACATTCGGCAGACTCACACCCACCACCCCTCGAGGCCCTGCGTCGGCATCGCGTGGAAACCATCATCTTCTTCACATCGTTGATGACCTCCCCTGCTATTTCCCCAGCGTACATCCACAGAGAATTTAAAGTCTCCTCTGAAAACTGAGCACTGCGCACAAGCGGGTTAGCTTTACTTTCCTTATCACTAAACTTCCTTCCTTCTTCCAGACCCAGCGTATCCATTTCAGTAGCCATGGAGACAATATGGTATGCCAGACGCTCAGCATACCGGAGAGCTCCCTTCTGCATCGTTTTATTGTCAGTTTCCACAGGAAGCTGCCAGTCTCCAGCCTGCATTCCTGATTGGCACCCGTCATCTCCTCCGTCTTCTTCCTCATTCTCGTTGCTGCCGGCTTCCTCCGAAAGGGACCTCATGAGCTTCAGCATGAAGTCTTTCTTCTCTGAGTCGGCACCGGCTTCCAGTGAGCCAGAGGAAGGCTGATACTGTGGAGTGGAGGGAGGTGTGGCCGGGGAGAATTCTTTGGCAAGTTTGCCCTTCAGCTTCTTTGAGAACTGCTTTATTTGTTTCTCCTGGGACTCTGGTGGTGGCTGCTGCTGGGGGAGGATGGGGGCGTGCCTGGGGTTCCGTTCCATTTCCTCCCGGTGCTGCTGAGCGCCTCTTCTGGAACAGGCATCTTCCTGCCACCCCGCCCTGCCGGTTCCAAACCTGGCACTCCTAAAGTATACTTCGTTGATGAGGGATGCATTTCAGAGGATGCCTCTCTGAACTGTTGTGCGTTCCCAATGACCGTTTCACAGGTGTCTCTGTGAGAGGAAGGCTGCGAGGAAAAAAGGGAGCCCTGATCACTAACACTATCCTTCCTCTCGCAGGCAGCATCTTCTGGCTTATCTTCTGATATTGAATTGTGCTTGTGCAACATGGAGTATGTTTCAGAATTATTCTCAAGTTGTGACCTTTGATTTGCTGCACCTTTTCTCTCAGTCAGAAGACATTCAGCCATGGGAGCTGAGGAGTCAGTAGTTTCACTGAAATGATCCTGAGACTCAGCCTGACCCGATGAGGGTATGCAACCACCGATTTTCTTGCTCAAATAGTCAGCACATTCCTCCACTGTCTTCTTCACTTTGGAAGTGGCCATGAGGTCATAAGCTTCACTTACAATCAAGTCAACCATGTTTCCAGAAAAGTTCTGAAAAGTCTTTCTCGACGATGAAGCGTCAGATACATTCTCATCATTGGCAAGGTTTGACACTGCATTCGGGGCATACATCTCACCGTACGCTCCGCTGCTGTCTTGTGCAATAGATGGCAGTAAGTCAGTCTGAGTTGCTGTGGATTTGTCTAATGCTGATGTTGTCACCAATCCCAGTTCCGAGCAGTTGCTTTTCCTGGGGCTCGTTTGCGATGTGTAGCTAACACTGGATTTATACTGACAAATATCTGCAAGGTTCTGAAACTGGGAGATGCCCTCCCCTGCTGCAGGCACTGGGACACAGCTGGCAATCCCGGACATGCAGTACAAGGCTTTTCTCATAGTGCATTGGTTTTCCGACGTGCTAGGCAACTCGGATGCGCATGGCGACCCGAAGTAATTTGCAGCGACATCGCACGTCATTGTGGTCGGAGTGGAGTCCTCTGTGCTAACATAATGTATGTTGTCCAGAGACAAGCTAATAGCTGCCTGCGTGGTAAAGGTGACCTCTGCCTGAGACAGCTCGATGAAGGCCTCCTGGAGCACAGACTCAGAGAGGTCCGAGGCGTACGACGAGACAACTTCCTCCTCCTGTTGGAAAGACCAGTCGCTTGAGGTTGAGGGCGTGGACGGGTGCGAGAACTGGCAGACCTCCATGATCCCTTCGAAGACGAGCTCCTCTGCGAGGTCTGCCGCGAACCTGCTAACCGTGTTGTTGAAAATCTGCTTCCTCACGAAGCGGAACTCTTTCAGGGCTTCAGACATGGCCTCCCCAACCAGGAAACCCGCCAATCCGTTTACGGCCCGTTCTTTTAATACGTAGGCGTGCCGCATGCCTATCTCTTGAAAGGCCATTTGAAACACTGAGGAGGTCAGCCTCGCGGCCAGATGGCAAAGTGTAGTGGTGCAAGAGGTCACTCCTTTCTGAAGGTCTCTAAAGGCACTCCCTATGCTCATTTCCACCAAGTCTGTGGCAAACTTCTGTATTCCATCCGTCAGTGTTTGTGAAGTCTGCGACTTGGATATGGTAACCGCCTCCTGTATGTCAGTTAATTTCATGAGGTGCCCACTGACGTTCTGAAATTCTTTATGACAAACGCAACTCAAGTTTTTGTTGACGTTCATATCGACGGGTGCCGAATACCCACAGACCGAAGCAAGAATGTCCTTTGACATACAGCTTGCGAAATCGGAGTACGTTTTATAGAGCGTGCAGAGGTCCTGAGGTTTGCGCAGTTCTGAGGCATCTCCATCGGCCTTCCAAAAATACTCCACGGTACCGCCATCAGCTAGAGGACTGAAAGCGGATGACCTGACTGGACTGAAGAGAGCCCCACTGTCCTCCCCGGAAGCCATCACTTGCCGTGGGGAATCGGGGACCTCAGAATGGCCAGCGCATGCTGCCCCCGGTTTCAGTGGAGTGGGTTTCCTGATGTTTGCTGGGAGCGTTGGATGGTCAAACCTCTGCAGGTTCATAGCTTTAGCCGAGCTGCCTCTGGACACATACTTTGAGCCACGGTCTTCAGAGGGCTTCTTTTTCTGCGTTTGGCTGGCGGATGTCGGCTCCTTGAGCAGCTCCAGAGTCTGACCCAGGTCGTCAAACTGGTCGAAGCTGTCGAAAAACTCGCTAACTTCCGAATCCGAGTCCTCCACCCCATCCTTGAGGATGGGAATTTTAGGAATGTTGAGCTTCGCTTTTAGACTCTTCTGGTAGCCTACTTCGTCCAAGAAGATAATGGGGCTAGGGCTTGAGCAGTTGGACTCATCTGACTCCGTGAGGGACGTGGCAGTGATGCGGCCTTTCTCTGGGGGACTGCCCGATGCGTAGACGCTCCATTGGCTTCCAGGACCGTAGGGCCATGCCGCTGCTGAGCTCTGAACAGACACCGATATTTCAGGGGGGGACGCCTTTTTGGCTGAGGCCTTCTTGGAGAGGGAGCGGATGATGACTCGGGAGCCGGACTTGTCTTTGCGACGGGAAGGGACAGTCTGCGAGGCCACGTCACGTCGGTTCTGCTGGCTGTAGGGACCAGAGGCTGAAACAGAAGAAACAGGTTTCTTTAAATAACACATGTATTTAATTGTGATTGATATCCAACATACGTTAGCCTTTGGCTGTGAACACTTTATGCAATGCAGCTGATGCTTGTTTTTTTTAACATTGCAATAATAATTTCCCTTTGGCCCTGACAAAGACACACACCAAAAAAAAAAAAAAAAAAAAAGGCAAATAAGCCATTTCAAGTTGGTTTGGAGTTTTAGCATTTACTGGGACTTGAATATTTAATTGGCATCTAGTCATAGCAACAGAAGTAGAGGCAAAGGATATCTTATTTTTATTTCATCTCCCCTTTAAAGGTAAACTGCAGCCTTAGCGGGGACATGGAAACGGAATCAAACTACACCCCAACCATTCTGAGAAAGTACCTACGTGGGTAATCTGTCGTTCCATCTTCCTCCAAATGCTCCAAAGCGGTGACAAAATCATCCTCGATGGAGGAGACGGACTGGTTGGTGTCATCATCCTTGGTCTGGCAGGCGTTGGACGTACCCCTCTGTACGGACTGCAGCTCCAGGGCAAACCTCACCCCCACCGTATACCTGGCCAACAGACCCAGGGTGGCACTGACGCTGCTCTGACAGGTTTGGGAGTGGCGCAGTATACAAATGGCCTTCAGCATGCTGGTCTGGAGTGAAAGAAGGACAGGAGTGAGCAACCAGCATATCAACTGTGGTCAACCGGTGCCAAACATGAAGAAGGGCCAAGGAGAGTTGATTTCCAACTAATTTAAATCGAGGTTTGAAAAAAAATACCACTGAAGTGGTGAGAGAGGATCTCTTAAGCTAAGGGGTTGAGTCCACACATCACCTGATTTGAGGAGTCCAAGGGACTCTGTATGCATCTCTTATCATCTTCCCAAAATATGTAAAAAAGAAACCCATAGAATTTCATATTTGCTATGTCATGAAAGGCAAAAGTGCTCCCAGCAAGTCACAAGACATTTAATAGTGAACGTCTTAAATAGTTTAGCAAACTGTGAAATAGGTAGAATTACATTTAATAGCTACGTTTTTAACTATTCAATTTGGACCAGCTAGTTAGACAGGTACATTTCAATCAGAGACGTTATATATGAGCTAATACTGAAAAATTGCAACAAAAAAAAGGTTAAAAAAAAAAGAGAGCCAGATATACTGTATATTAGGAATGATATACTCATGTTATTAAGTGTATAGTTACCAATAATTAATTTGGCTGCTATCTATAAGCTGACATTCTCTTTATCTCAAATTAATTAGCAATGCAATGTCTAGGTTACACTTTTATGTCCAAACATATTACAATGACTGAGTGTGTAACAGTGACAGCCTTACTTTGCTAATGTTAACACGCTGATTAGAATGAGCTCATGTTAGAGAAGTAATGTGTTACGTGCCTCTCCCAGTGATTTTATCTAGCTAGATAAGATGCTTCCTTATTTATGTAGCGCTGCTGCTTTATTTAACCAGCCATTCCATAGGAAATTAACATAATAAAAAATAGATACTTCTACTGACGTTCGATTGAGCCATAATTATTTCGCCCTTATACACTTGTCAGTTCAGTAATTGTAGTCTGTTAAAGCGATAAGTGTTTTCCTTCCCAAGCGTTATGTGGTTCCCACTGTTGTGGTTCAACTTCCAACCACCGCAAATAACTTATCCCCAAACAGCCTTGTATAGCTAAATAAATACATAAAATTGAAATAAAACCAATTTTTATGTTTAGATTTACTGCAAAATGAACCCCAAAATGGCTACAGATTTCAGTTTGCTCCAGACTCAAACCCTGGATCCATTTACACCGGTCAATGACTATGAATGATGTGTTTCCTTTCATATCACTGTCGGTAACGAGTGCAAGCGTTCGTGCACTTAATAGCCAATAGATGGCAGTCTAAGCCCCTCAATTATCACTTGCTTTGTGCTAGCTCGTTACAACTACACTGAACATCTGACGAAGGTTAATAAACAGCTTAAATAAATATTTGAATAAATAAATATTAGAAAATGTGTGTTTAAGCCTGTGTCTAGCAAAGGGGTGAACCCTGTTGTCACAACAACATGCCACTCAGCCACAGAGCCAGACACAATCTTGGCATGAAGAGATTGTAGACCTACCAACTCTAAACCGAGCACACAGAAAATACGGAAAGTAAATGTAAGAAAGATGTTTAAAACAATGCAAACGCAAAGTTGATATTTCTATAACATACCTGAAAACTGTCTTTTTTCTCCAGGAGATTCTTCGAGTCTTTCAGAAGCAGCACCTCTTCATCTCTAAGGCTGTGGACGTGTAGTGATCTGAGCAGCTCCATGACATCATCAGTGGCAGCTGCCTGGGCCTGAGTACAGTACATCAAACACAATTAAATAGCCTTAATCACTCCATGAAATGAAATTTATATTTATTTTCCAAATAACTGCTGTTTTATGCTGACATATATACAAACACACATACAGGTAACTGCCAAAATAAACAAAATGCTAACATAAAGGGCCACATTTACTAAAGAATTTCAACTGCTCTTCGATTGCAAAAGCAGTCGCTAGAAGGTCAGATTTACTAAACGGTCCCAATGGGTCAAATCCCTATTAGGATGTTATTCACTCTGCCACTTTCCTTTACATGCAGTTAAATCTAAGCAGGTAGAACAAGGTGGAAATTTGGGAAATTAGGCCGAATAAGTATTCCATCTAAAACAGGGTGGAGATTTTGGAAAGTAGGCCGATTAAGTATTCTGTATGATTTACTAAAGCATGCCTTAATTGCGACTCTTCTCTTTGCGTGAGAAACTCTGAAAGCAGACAGTATTTTGCTGAGTGCTGATATACCCTAGGCATTTCAGAATGCGCGTTTTGTATTGCACTCCCTGAGGTGCTAGACACTTTGTCCCAGTGATGCAAAAGAAATAATCATAAATGTGGGGCGGCGGATAGCGTAGCGGTCTAACATACCACATTTTGGCTGGTCTGGTGTGGTGTGCGCTGCCTGTCAAGGACGTGGTTCGAAACCCGTGTCTCTACCAGACCGGCCCTGGTTGTCGGCCCCGATCGACATGAAGCATGTAAGGAGTCTCCAGAACGTGGGTGGGCGAATTGCGTCTCGCAGGAAGTGGAGTTCGCTGCCCACGGAGAATTCGCTTTCCTCGTAGAGATGAGCGGTGGACCCGTGTGGGGTGGGTAAAATCGAAATAAATAGAGGGTATAATTGGATAATAAATTGGGAGAAAAACGGGAAAAAAATCGAAAACGAATTAAAAAAATTAAAAACATTTTGAATCGTAAATGTTGTTGCAAAGTACCCTGGTTCATGTCATGAGTGCTTTATTTTCAGGAATAACTATCTACAAACAGCTAAGTAACAGGGACTACAGACTATTATGGAGAAACGTGGCTGTTAGGTAAGGCCTTGAAAGTTTCAGACTTTAAAATATATATCCTACATAGCATACATATTGTTTACTAGAACTTCTCATTTATTTTCAGATATAATATGAAAATTATATTTGTTTTATTGAAAGGGTGCAGGATTTCTATTGACCAATCTGTCATCAGCTAGCAGTCAGTATAAAGATGCAGTTCTGAATTTGAACAATTGTCTTATTGTGTGTATGTGGTTAGTAGGGTATAGAATGAATCGTGAAAAGAGATTTATTTTCAGACGTTCTGTAGCCTTCTCCCATCACAAGCAGGGATTGTTCCAGCTGTTGTTCTATCGGTGTTAATATTCTTCCCTTGGTTGGACCACCGCCTGTGTATTTTGCCTGTATTATGTGGTAGGAAATATTTATTTTGCACGTCGCCTTACATCATACCATTTTTCTTTACACCATCTACTGTTTGTTGCTCCTGATGAGGTCTTCCCCTCAGACTTCCATGCCAACATTACCTTAGCCCCTGTTCCTCATGAAACATCAGCAAGTTGAGCAGTCTTCGTCACTGAAGCTCCTGCTAAACGTGGCCCAACAATGACCCATCTTTCAAAGTCGCATGATGGGATTAACTCATTAACTACACCTGTGTTCAAGCACCTGCTTTCAATATACCTTGTATCCCTCATTTACTCAACTGTTTCCTTTATTTTGATTTTGGCAGTTACTTGTGTGTACATTTTAGGTTATACTTTACTCCTGGTACAAGCCATTTTGGCCTTCTAACCTCTCCTACACTTAAACCACTCTATGCAGGTCTGTCTAACTATTTTATTAAACAAAAACAAAAAAATTTGTGTCACGACCATAATGGGTTACATAGATTAATTTGAGCTGTACAGTTAAAAAAACAACTGTACAAACTATGCAGCACTTTCAAAATGCAATTTTGAAATATAAGACAAGTCTTGACCTGTAGGGTGAAGCTGTCTCCATCCGAGTGACTGGGTAAACACACAAAATGCATCTAAGGATGGAAAATGAGATGTTTTCAGGGCAACAGTCTTTTACAACAACAATCACAGAGCATGAAGAGAAACCACTTGGAATTTGGCAAAGGAACTACAAAAATATCTAATTTTAACATCATAAGCTATCAATCAGAAATTATTTTGGAAAAGAAAAACATAATAAACTTACATCAACTACCTCATTCTAAACGTGTGCCTGCACACACACACACACACACACACACACACACACACACACACACACACACACACACACACACACACACACACACACACACACACACACACACACACACACACACACACACACCTACAGGAAATAGCAACAGCACACGCATTGTAAACCTGTTCTAATTTCAAGTTTTCTGTTATTTACAGTATTTAAACCACTTCAACCCTGTAATACGATTCAATATTCTTGCAGATATAACACCTGGCTGTAAAAGCACTGTGTTTGGGGATAACTGCACTTGTTGTAAGTCGCTCTGGATAAGAGTGTCTGCTAAATGACATAATTGTAATTGTAATAAGCCCGCCCACAATGCACAGAGGAGCCCTGTCGATTCCCCTGTCAATGACATAATATGACAAATCACGATCGAGTAAACGCGAACAAAGGAAGTGAGGTACAGAAGGAGGTGCTTAGCGAGTCCTCTAAGAACCAGCCAATGAAAAGTACTTCAGAAATCCTGATATATATATATATGCCATTTAGCAGAAGCTTTTATCCAAAGCGTTTACAGTAGTGAATTTAATTTTGAGTATATGTCACCACTGGGACCACACAACCTGAAAAATGTATGCATTCACTACCAACTGAGCCACAGAGATCCTGAAGTGGAAATGGCAATATTATACTGTTATACTAATTTAATGTTGGCTGTAAGTGGAGGGCTTGCCATCTGAGAATGGGACTACGGCAATGTTTGGGGCCACGTTTCAATGGCTGAATCGTCGCGGGATGGGAACACACACCTCGGTCATACACAGCGGGTCCCTGAGGGGGAACTCCAGGACCATGTTGCAAAGCTCCTTTCTGCTCTTCAAAAGGGTCTTCAGACTCAGAGCGGAGCTGTCCTGGATGGTCTGACCAGGGGGGACAAGGTTGGGTCAGCCAATGCCACACAGAGGGAGAAACATAGGAAACACAGAAACATAGGCTACTGGAGAGGTAACTAAAAATCCATCCCATACCAGGACTGGGTCAATTAATTATTTTGAATACTTGGTATTGAAAATACTGGTCAAATTTTGAAACAATCCTGCAGATCCTTGAGAATTTTCAACAAAACATGTCACCAACCAAAAACGTATGGTCACATAAAAGAATAATTTTGTTTTGAATACTGGCCTTCTCTGCTGGCCTAAACATTATTTATTTTACTTGTCAGAATCACTGAATTACTGGTGTCTAAAGTGCTTCAAGAAAAATCCATAATTTCATGATGTACTACTCACTATGTCTTGCTGATCCATTCACATAATGTTGATACATTTGTGTAAACCTGTGAGCCGTGAGCATCCAGATGGCAAATATAATGGGAGTCAGTATTAAAATAAGCTACAAAGACAAACTACACACCTAGCTAACCCACCTAGCTGACATGAAAATTAAATAAAGACGATATTGACATGGTAGGTCTTTATAAGCAAGCAGCAAGCAAGCTTTTTGATAGAGAAAATTCGCTAAACGTCTTATTTTTCACCTACAGTTCAGCAGCAAAGCTAGTAACTACTATAATGTCTAGCTAGCTATACAACTAGCTAAGTTTGTATAATAAACATGAACTGTGAATTGAATAAAAATAGCAATCATACAACAAGTTAGCTAGTGCTGTTTGACATTGGAAGCAACATAGCTAACGTTAGCTAGCAAGATATCTTCTTATGATTAGTGTGTTTTTATGATTATATAAAGTGGCTAACTTCACTATTATAACTAACCGGTTAAGTTGTTAACATTAAATTTGTGTATCATTCAGTTTTTAATAGCTAGCTAGCTAGCAAAGTTAGCCTGCAAGGCAGATAATAACATTACAACAGGCTACATTACAAAACATTATGGTTAGCTTTACTTACATGTTCAAAAGCTGGCCATCCAGTCAGGCTGGCTTAGATAGCCTTTTCTATTTTATATTAGACATATTCAGAACCCGTCCTTTCATGGGTTAACTGAGCCAAACAACACGAAATACAGTTAGTCTGTGTGATCCTGGTGTGTAGATTTTCTTAGTAAATCATTGGAAAAATAAGAATTTGACCATTTTGGTCCATACTCCATACCCATAGTCCAATAAAACTAACATGACCTGTTAATATTGAAACGTCCTTTATTATTGTACCTTATCTGTATTACTGTACCTTATCACATTTTCTTTTAAAGCTGGCGTGTCATGCCATGATTCCTTTGTACCTGTATCAATTGGTATTTTAAATAGTAGCCTTAAATAAGAGGAGGTCACTGAGGCAGTGCAGATGTTATAGCGAAAGGTTTAGGCTTATTTATTTAATTTTCTGCACTTTTCTCTGTCGTCTGTAATTGTTGTCCTGCGTTATCTGTAGATCTTTTATTTGGTTTTTTAACTTTGTGTATTTTATGTTCATGTTTATCTTTTTTGCCATTTGTACTGCTGTCCTGCATTATTTGTAGGCCTTTTACATGGTCTTGACCGTGGGGACAATATATTTCATGTTCTGTGCTGTTGATGTTGGTGCCCTATATATGTTGATGGGTCTGGCTAGCTTTTTCCTATGAAATGTAGAGCCTGAAAATTTTAACAATTGCAAAATTTTGAATATTGATATTATCCCCATGGGGACAATAAAGTACATATCTATCTATCTATCTAGAAGACAGTCATGTAACTTGCTACAGGGACTGACCTCTTTCCTGATGGAGGACCGTGTCTTCAGAGGGACCCCTCTGATTCGTGCGCAGGCGTCCATGGCTGGGCGTGGCTTGGGCAGAACGCTGGCCACTCACCTGCAGAGGGTACGGACACAGGACACTGAGGCATTGGAGCTGGGGAGACTATACTGATGACAGAATGGGCCCATGAGCACCTTGTAAGGTCAGGCAAAAATAATAAAAACATTTAACTGCAGCAGCTGTTATTAAGATTTATGATGGGAGTAGCAGGCCTACAATTTTTATCTAGAGGTTTTTTTTTATCTCGCCGGAACTCACCTGGATAAATAAAGGTATACATAAAGCATTAACAAATATGATAACACACTTGGAAGGCATTATCTTGGGCTACTGATACTGTTACATATTGAGGCACTCTCCCTTAATTCAAAAAACAAATTAGCCTTTGGTCCAAACAAAGAATAGTTGTGAGGAGATTGGACATGCTCCATGTCCAATGGGATAGATAGCCTAGATATTGGTGCAGGTAACTGCCAAAATAAAGGAAACACTTGAGTAAAATAAGTAAAGCAAATTTACGCCAATAAATACAAAGCCATTCTGAGTGAGCACCTTCATCCTATGGAGTAGCATTTCTATCCTGATGTGAGTGGTCTCTTCCAGGATGACAATCCAGGAAGTTCTAGACACACGTAGAATCATGCCAAGGTGCATTCAAGCTGTTCTGGTGGCTTGTGGTGGCCCAACACCCTATTAAGAAACTTTGCTGTTGTTTCTTTCCTTTTGGCAGTTACCTGTAGTATTTTCAGGCCATGCTTTTTATGATTCACCCCCTGCTAACAAAGTTCTATAAAATCCATGAAATTTGCTATTCAATCCATTATGTTTTTGGATTTATGTAGCCTATAATAATACAATGTATAAAATATTCATAATAAACATAATAATGGACTGAATGAATAAAACAAATGACATGGATCTTACAGTATAATGGTTCACAGTGAAGAGGGTGAATCACGAACCACCACCACCAGTGTGTAGCCCCAGGGTTAAGGGTTAATATAACAAATTAAACCGGGTGATGCTTTAATGGTTAAGAATCTATCCAGGTCCCAGGTGAAAGCCCTGCTTTTTGCAATAAGTGCCAAGGGATATTTTAAGATATCAAAAGGCATCTCCCACAGCCCAGTGTTCCCATCACTATACTGGCACATTGGATATTCAACATGATCCAGAGGGAAGACTGAATCATGCTTCTACTGGCCTACAAACACCACATAACAGCAACCTAGTTTCCCCAGCATGTTTGGCATCCAAGCGCTAACTAAGCCCAGGCCCCTTTAGCTTCGGCCTTATAGAATAAGCCTACAGGGGGATACCACCGCTGACAACAATCAGACTATTGTGCAGCAATACATTGAAATTCATTTTGGCCAATGACCAGCCATTAAAAACCAGACTGAAAGACGTGTATAAACAGTAAGGAGGGTGATACGCATTGGTAAGTACGCTACGTCGGTCAAACAAAAGTAGATGTGGGAACGTGAGGCTCCTGTCGGACGGAGGAGGTGTCTTGCAAGAAATTCTAAAACTGTGCTACTGTTGGTTTGCGCAATGCATCATTAGCAAGGCAGGTGCCTGGGACAGCTTGGAATAAAGGTGACAATTTTCACACTGCCTGAACATCTCGTTGCTGAGTGCTTACATTAGGCCAATCCTTTCATCTAGTGTGTTTATCAGAGTTTATCAAGGATTTACTTATGTACAGTGGGAGCAGAATTTCCCAAACATGCCTCTGGGCCCAGTGAAAATTCAATTATGAGCCGGAAATCCGAATTTTCAGCTACTCATAATGACATAATCAAAATGACCATCTCAAGCTGCTACTTCAGCGCGACAATAACGAATAATTGGAGGACAACACAAGCTTCCATTTGCCTCATAGGATTATGAAGTGCTGCTTTGTACGGCTGGTCACAAGTTACAACTCCAGGATCATCAACAGCTACAACTACTGTATAAAGGAATGGCCTAATTTCCCACAGTCAATTTCAGGGTTATGGGAAACTTGTGAAATGGCTATTGTGGCATTGAATGCAGTATCAAAAGTAAGCAGCTGCAATACATGAACTGCCTAAAATGGCTAAAAGGCACAACAGGGAAATGGAGTGCGTTGATTCGATACAGTTGTCCTCTGCAAAAAGGAAATAACTAAGATACACAAAATTAAGAGTTTCCACAGAAATCAGAGCTGCCCCACGAGTCCAACCTGCTTTGAGGGTAATTTACAGTCCGGACAACTCTGTTTGTGTTGCATGGGAAGCAGGGATACAAAAGCCTTGTTTGACTTTGTGTGGGAGGGCCCCAGTGTGCATTCTGGAGGTATTGGGAGTTTTTGTTTTCTTTTTTAATGACCTTATGGTCTATCTCCAGTACTGGTATACACTCCCAACGTGCAGGACCCTCATGGGATAAATCGTACATAATCCAGAGGCTCATTCCCACCACTCCCACAGTGTACTACAGTACTGTGTGTGCTATGCTTTCCAGCTAAACTGTTAAATGCATTGTGGTTCTTCTGCACAAGACAATGAGAATAATAATGATAACAATAGTCATGTGTACCGATGCTAGGCCATTCCCTTACTGTATAATTCATGTGGTGACTATCCTAAAAATGTAGCATCAGTGGAGACAGACTGCGATTCTTATCTTCCCATTAACATTTTTGGATGCAGTCTGATACACCTAAGAGGTGTAGCCTGATAATGAACTCAGATATGTGGCCTCATAATTAACTCGTAGCTTTAGTCTGATAATGACTTCAGAGATGGAGATCTTGGATCGCATTGCTCTACAGACACCAATTTTGCAGAGAAGCTCAATCTGGCTCAAATCTACGGTCCTGAATAGGATATTGTCATGACTCCACTACCACTGAATTCTGAACATCTAGCCAATTGTCATCACAACTGCCTACTTGTTTAATACTTTTTGTATATGTATGTATATACTTTTTGTTTACTCCTCAAAAGAAGAAAAAAAGTACTAACCTTTTCCTTCCCAGTGTTACAGGTATGGTATGCAGCTGCCAACAACAATGGTTATCACTGTATTACTGCACTGATTGATCTCTTGCGCAAACTATGATTGCTCTTACCATGCATTAGTGCACATCTTGTAAGTCGCTCTGGATAAGAGCATCTGCTAAATGCTTAAAATGTAAAATGTAAAAATGGATGCATTTTTGATCAGGTGATTTTTTTTTGTGAACTATGGACAAGGGTGGTAATTTTCCAGAATGTCTTGTAATGTCTCATTCACATCATTGACATTATCTAGCCTAAGTATCTGAAAAAGTATCCTGGATTGCTTCAGAACAAATTGCTCTACAGCACAAGCCACGATTCAAGCTCCTATTGAGTATAAAGCATAGGCCTAAATCCACTGCCTTCAGAAATAAATTAAATGAGAGTCACATAGCCTACTTTGTCACTTAACCAGAGGGTGCTTATTTCTTTGCTATGTACGCTTAAGGTAATTAAGCACTTCAGATCTACACTGGAATGTAACCAAACATGGCACTTTTGGAAATGTGAACAGTCACACAGGGGACTTGACATGTAAGAAACGTCATAACAATATCATTTTGGAGGTTCTCACTCCTAAGGAAAGACCCCTAGGCACTTGACACTTGTCTAAAAATGACCATCATAGAGAACTTTTATTTTGTTTTAGAATTCTGCCTTGTGAGGAAACCCATCTTCATTTTTATTTTCAATGGCAGCTTTGTGCAACGTAAACTTCGGACAGAATTCACACAATAAACAGGGCAAGAAAAGAAATACATCCACAACAATATATTGAACTGTATAAGTATAGTGCATCACAGCCTTTCTTATAAAGCTTTTTAGAAAACTGGTCATTGTGCCAGTGTTACAGGTATGATACGCAGACGCCTGCAATGATGTCTATTGCTGTTTTACTGCACTGATCTTGTGCGCTAACTATGATTGTTCTTGTATTAATGCACATCTTGTAAGTCGCTCTGGATAAGAGCGTCTGCTAAATGCTTTAAATGTAAAATGTAAAAATGTTGTGCGAGGATGTGCTGCATAATGAAAGAGCAGTTGCTGGACAACAAATATAAACTGCTCGATTCACAAGGATAACATCTCTCTCACAGATGATAGCTAGCACTTCTGGGATCAATTCCATTTCAATTCAGTCAAATGAAGAAATTAACTGCAATTCAGTTAATTACTTAATTGCAAAAATGTCCAAAATGGTCTATGCAGATTTCTAAATTAATTCTTTGAATTTCAACTGATTGCCTTGTTTGACTGAACTGAAATGGAATTGACCCCTAAACGTAGCTAGTAGAACCCAAATATCCAGAAATACCAGATAAGCTACTCTCACAGCATCGATCACATCGACAAATCTCTCACCGGTGTCTCGTAGTAACCATGCACACCTCTCAGCGGTGTGACAAAGGCAAAACAACACCAAACGTAGCCTACCTCTTACTGACGCGTCCTGTTTACCAACGAATCGTGTGAGCCACATCCAGAGTGCAGAGAAATATACGTAACCAGTATAGCTAAATGTTTATCTTCTGGGATTGTATAAGCGGCTTAATAGAGCCAGTGCAACAATCTGTCACCAGGGCACAATTTATATAAACGCTAGTGATAAAAATTGGTCAGATTCGGAAGCGTTGGCTGTAACTAGGTAGAATGTGTGGGGCCATGTATCTAGCTGTAACTAGCTTGATAACGTCAGCTAAGCCACAATGTTGTCAAACCATACCATCAACAGCAGCTCGCTACAATATCTTGCGGTTGACGCACACTTGTTAAATTCATCATCTTCGAACAATGGAATTGCTAAAATATTAAAATCCATACAGATGTGTAGCGAGCCAATGCATTTGTTATTTACGGAAAATCACGTCTGTTTTGGTCTGTGTCATTTAGGGGAAAAGTGATAATGTTCGATCCGTTATGAATTGACTAACAAGGTAGATGGTTCTGTCAAAACCTATACGTTAGTCACGCATGCTACACAGCGAATTTAGCTAGCGCTAGCTGATGAGGGAGCATCTCTTGAGAGACATCAAAGTAGCCAGCCACCTACTATTTTACATTTTCACAGTGCCGCGGCCTGAACGTCACTCAAGAGGGAGCCCGTGTATATGACATTACAGCGCGAATACGTAAAATAAAATGTCTGCAACAAATGCTCTTAAGGCATTCCAAAATACAATCCTTATATCGTGGCAACATCCACGGCTATTCAATGATTATTCTCACCCGATTGCCGTCAGACCCTTTCCAGCTTCACCCAGATCATTTCACATAACATGGAAGATTCAGGCCAAAGCAATCAACTTCAAAAACGATAGCTGGCAGTAAGGGAAAATTGAGAACACTGAAAAAACGATCCATTGTATTTTTTTAATTTATTTTTTAAATAACAGGGTACTGTAAATTACATGTAATTAAATTCTTGCATATCCCATAAACTCAAGGGCGTAACCACATATTATTATTATTATTGTATCTTTTTTTTTTTTGGGGGCTTAATGAAAAGGAATGTTTTATATCTACAAATTATTGGTGGAGACAGACATGACTGTTTTGAATATTGGGGGCATGTTGGAGAGGAATATTTAACCCCCACCCACCCACCACACACACCCACACACACACACACACACTCGTTACGCCTATGTATCCACTGTACATTTATCTTTTATATTAAAATATTTACATTTACATTGCTCTCAAGCATGATTTAGTTCTGTTCCCAGTGAATATGGGATAGATGTCAAGAGATGCTTGCTGTTAATGTGGACATCGAACTAAACCACCCAAATTAAGATTTATTAATGAACACTTCTAACGCTTTCATGTAGTAGTCAAGCTTTCCCACAATAGTACAGAGTGGAACAAAACACAACAGGGAGGAATAGAGGAATACAACTAGAGATGGGAGAGCAGATAATTTAATGGGACAACCTGACTGTAGACGGTAATATCAGGGCAACAGAACATGAGTCAGAAATAATGGTAGATTGCAGATAACGAGAATCAAAACAGTTAATACAAAAGCAAGCAGGTACAGTAGTTTTGAAGAAAATATGAGCAACATCAGGAGACCAATGATGAGAACTTAGCAATAAATAAAAGATGAATGATTAGACATGAGAATGAGAAGACACACACACAGCTGAATTTTGTATTAGTTGGAGAATATGGTGAATATATAGCAAGATGGGTGTCTAGCAAAGAGACTTCTTTTCAAGAAGATGGCAAGTCCAGGTAAACTGCACATTCAATAAAATGTGTTATTTGGCACTGACACTGATCAAGCTACAGCACATATGCAATGTTAGCTCAATCACTGATAGCCATATTTCTATATACAACTTGGTCTCTAAATGATAAACACGTTTTTGTTTGCACTATGGGTAAGCATTTATAGAATAATGACAATACACTAACACATGCCAAATGTAAAACAAATAAATGCATACATAATCTGCAGGAATTCAGGCAGAAACATTATGATTGCATTCAGTTTTATTGAAGTAGGAAGATATCAACTGCCTGCCTTTACACTTTACAATTAAGGCAGCACAAAATGTACAAAGTTTAACAATTCATTTCAGTAGAATACAAAAATACACATTTCCGTGACTTCCATACTATTAATAGTTACCATGCATTTTACAATGAAAAAGGCACAGAAAACAGTCACTTAATTGCCATAGAAATCACAACTTGACCATAGTTACCCAAATATCTATACAAGTAACTGTAATATTATATTCCAAAGGTGAAAACACATTACACATTAGTCAATTTCATCTTAGGCAATAAACACTCAATGTAGATACCTATATATAAAATTAGAAATTAAACCGTGTCGTTGTAAACAGAATGTAAACACACCAACTCTCTTCTCTTTTACCATGTTAAATATGTTGTTTTTAAAGGTCCTCCAAACAGTTTATTTTGAAACTAGGCAGTTTCTAGCTTCTTTACACAACTAGAATTTGCCATGAGCACCATATTACTTAGAGAATATACCGCAGGTTATCAGGTAGCAGGTATTCTTGCCAAGCCCGTTGCACTTCTCATAATATCCACTAGATGGACTCACTCAAAAACATTAACATTTGCCCTTCTAGGGGAATATATATATCAAAGTAAATGTCTGAGCCACCCACTGGACACAGTACAAATATTAAATATTAATGGCTGCCTCTATTTGGTAAGAGGAGGAGAAAAAATGGTATTAGAAAGGTGACACGCAAGTTGTATATCATCAACATCGTAAATAACCTTGTATGTCCATTTTTGAGTTTAATACATGGGGATAGGCAGCTCACATCATCAGTGGTGTAATGATTATTGAAGTTATTGATTATTCAAATCACCATGTAACCAAAATCTGTACATAATGTAATATAATAACAGAATTTTTTTCCTCATTTCCTGAAAAGTTTGGAGATACAAGGTTTTATTTTTACAACACCAACAATATTTTGATTTAAGATGCACTATTCTAACTGGGGAGCATGTGCACGCACTTCACTCCAACAATATATGTCGTATTATAATTACTACCCTACAAAACAGTATTGTATATTATGTTGTGTAAATATTATACATTCGATAAATTAATGTACAAAGAACGGTCCAGTGCAATACACATCCACATCTCCGGAAGCCTATCGTAGCTCATTCTGAAGCTGAAACCCATTCACATGACCATGGTCAAAGGGATCATGCCTTTCTGTTTAAAGGCGCTACATGAATCCACAAATTACTGCACATGTGGTGATGTAAGAACATTGACAGCGTGACAATTCCTTCTGGTCTGATCTGGTTTCTAATATTGTCAAGCGATCCCAATATCTTTTGAGGTGATTGTCACACGTACGAGTAAATGGTGATATCACTACTCTCGTACTGTAGTGTATACGTATTCCTCTCTCCCTGTTCCATTGCACCTTAACTGCCTCGATCACATGACTCGATGACATTTATCTTGTTTAGCGTTGGGAAGACTGTTCTTGTTTCCATTGAAAGCAGGGATCTCAAACTCTGGGCCTGGAGGGCCACAGTGTCTGCAGGTTTTGTGATTTCCTTTCAATCAGCAGTCAATTTAGGCCTTGGAAACAAGGTGCGGGGACTCTTCAGACAATCAATGACTTAGGTGAAGCTGAAGCACACCGCAAAGCAGCAGACACGCGGCCCTCCAGAATTTGAGTTTTAGATCCCTGATTCAAAGCCTACAACATGAGTGACACTGGAATTGAAGTGAATGCATTCATCTTTGGTTATGAGTGTAGCGATGGGTAGGGTGAAACTATTCAACGTCTTTAATATAATAAATTAGGGTCAAGTTAACTAGAAAGATAAACCTTTTGCGAAAAAAAATATGACATTTTTTAATAAATGCACTATGGCCTACTAGTGCACTAAATGTGCTACTCCCCCCCACCACCACCACAAAGCGTTCTCTGTGACAGCTGAGGAGGGCCGTGAAGTTTTATTCTAACTGAGTGACTTCTAATTTCATAGGCAGGGGAGGCCAGCAATCTGACAGAATGGAGTCCCACTGCATACTGAGCCCAGCCAGAGGACTGCATCCAGAGGAAGCGCCCCTTTGATCCAAACGGCGGTATTAATGCGTTTCCGATTCATGAATATTCCCGTGTTATTCACCTCAGACATGACCGGACGCTTTTTAATGAAATGAGACCGCTTCAAAGGCTTGGCTGGTTATTTCCACAGATGTGTGGGACACAGCAGTGAAAATGAGTCACGCCTGACGACTGGTGCTTTCGACTCAGCTGCATTTTCCACTGGAACCCAATGGCACTTTTAAGCCCAGTGGTCTGGCCGCATCTATGCTCACACTCTCACCTCTGGATCAATCAGTCCTCGATATTACATGGCACTCACAGGGGAGAGAGCGATACAGGAATCAAGACGGATTGAGGGAAAAATGATATAAACATTATGTATTTCTTTCAAAGTTTTGGAGCGGATTGCACTTGTCAGCAGCAGCCACAGAGAATTTTCTCTGTAATAAAAAGAAGAAAAACCCCCAACTAAACTCAATAAAAAAACTTGTGATTACTAACATTATTGAGGCAGAAACTGTCTATACACACATATTCCGTTGGTACCCAAAAAGTACTCTCAAAAGTAATAACAAAAAAGGCCAGAGATATTGAGTCATAATAATATCGACCCATTTTCTCTCCAGGTCTGATATTGAGTAAATACTGGATAGTTGCTGTTAGTGCAACCACTTTTTCACTATTACACTGTAAGCCTTACATTCCAATACAACTCGATTGGAAGGATTTGAAAAGCTTGGGAACACACATTTTAGTTTTTGTTAATATAAGTAATTTATTCAAATGCATCTAACTACTTTTGTATCACATGTAACATAATTCACCTGCATATTCTTATGTCGAGCCTCATACATATGTTCATGGGATGGTGTTTTCTCTCTATTTCTTTATTTTCATTTAGGTGTCACAATAGCACCCTCTGGTGGAGGACAATGTAAACACTCGTTGCTGAAACTGGCTGGATCAGTCAAATCACCGGACACTACAAAGTGCATGAAAACATTTAAGATTATTTACAAAAGTATTAAAAAACCATTGCACTGATTGCATCTGATAGAAGCACAACGGGCAGACTATTTGCTGCCTGTACTACGAAACATAATCACTGTTGTAATCTAGGAAGCGCAGTGAAACTGGAACAACAGTTATTGGAAGCATTTGGGACTATTATAAAGACATTATTCTCTATATATATATATATATATATATAAATTTTAAAATGCAATATTAAGTTTTCCACAGAAAAACATCAAGTTGTAAAGCTTCTAAATAGCAGTATTAAAATAATACCATATTGCACAGAACACAGAACACATGACACTAGAATATCAATTAATAATTATTTTCTGGTGCAATAAACATATTCAAGTGTGTGTTAGGAAACCATATCATACACAAATATACCATGCATTGGCCCCAACATGGAAAAAAGTGTCTAATCGACATATTATCTCACTTGTTCATTAAATAACTTTGGAAGTTATGGCACAGAACACCTAAGGGACACAGCTTATTGACACTGAAGATCAATGCAAAAATATTTAAAAGGCATATTTACATATGAGTGAGGGGGATACCTCAGTAGTAACAACTGGCATTGGTATAAAACTGTGTTCTTCTGGTACAGGAACAAATCAGACATCGATCATGCGAACAATATATAGCCATGTCAAGCATTCACACCATGCATGCTTATTTCACTGTTTTAGCGCACTTGTTTTTTCCTCGCTCCACCACGATGCATCGCTTGTCTCCTCCCTGCCTCTGTCAAATATAAATGGTGCTTTTAAAAGCAGGATGTTTTCCAGCGCATCAACTGCCCTTCCAAATCACCTCTCGAGTCATTTGTCGGGAAGAATTGCACCAAATGAGCAATTACGAAGCCATATACCAAACCTGTAGTATACATGTTAGGGCGGGAAGTTGATTTGCTGTGCATTAATGTTTCCTTCTGAGAGCAGAGCCCAGCCAGCGAAACAGAAGCTGCATCAATGATAGTGCCATGTACGGAAAAACTCATTTTTTAATGCACATCGAAAGCCTTCTTTAAACTTCCCGTTCTCCTCTCTCTTTGGCACCAGTAGCAACCCGTTCCCACTTCCCCTCAGGCAACAAAACGGTACGAGACATTCCACCATCCCTCCGTCATTCCCAGCACTCTGCTCGGCTCCCCAAACCCTTGGGGGCGGGGTCATGCATTGCCCCGCCCATCTCCTGTCCGTCCGGCTCACAGTTCGACGAAGGTGTTCTTGGCCAGGTCCTTAGTTCCCTGCAGAATCCTCTTCACATGACCCACCTTCGATATCCCCAGGTCCTGTTGACACGGGAGACAGGGTTCAAAGGTCACAGTTTCAAAGGTACAAGGCAAACTGTGTCAGAGTGAAAAGGATCATTTATTTTCCCCTGGCGTGGACCGGGGAACCAGGTGTTTCCGTGGTGTTGGCCGCCATGATGCCACTGTCAAGGTACACTGTATTCAGCTGAGACAGCTTACGACTGAGACACCTGTCGCATGTTTCAGGGGTGAGGGACCCCGTTCTTGGAGAGCCAATTGTTTCTGGTTTTTGCTTCCACTAATTAGCCTGATTCTCTTAGCTAATTAGCTGTATACACCAATGCCAGTTCATGCGTAGATTAGACCACAGTATGGTCTTTCATATAGGGACAGAAGAACGGTATTCAGCTCATCAGTAAATGGCAAACCATGAGCTTTTCAATAAATGTAGGAAAACATTCAGATCACATACATGACTGAGGTTTTTAAATAATTAAGAGGGGAGGTTGGCATGAAATCCAGAAACAGAACTGGCCCTCCAGGAACAGGGTTCCCTGCCCCTGATTTCCAGGGACAGTCCAGCTGATCTGATGCAAGTCTGGGTTGGACACAATTAAGGAGTTCAATGAGTTCTGTGATGAGACGGCAGGGTAACGGACAGATATGTGGACAACATACGGCACTCCAACTTTAACACACGTACAGCACCTTGGTGACTTAGGTCGTGTTTAACACTAAATAAAGTGTATGAAATCACAAAGCTTCTTCTGACTACTATCCTAGAACTTCTTCCTCAGCAGTACATCTGCTTTCCCTCAATCACCTACATCCTCCTTTCAACTTAACCTTCCATATACACTTACCTATACAAAGAAACATTCAATGTGCATGCAGAGTAAATCAACTATTATTTTAGTCTATAAACAAACCATTATGAGTTTTACTGTTTGTAAGAGTCAACCCAATGACCAGTTAGTTGGTTGTAATGAATTATTCAATATATTGATTATTGGAGGCCCGTAGAAATATACCCATAATTTAAAAAATATTAAATATAGTACGGTATACTTTTTCAGTCAAAATATTAAATCTTGGGGTAGAAATGGTAAATAGATCATTTTAACAGTATGTGGTTGTTAAAGCTAATCTCCCTCTCAAATTAAATTTATTTTAATATCGAATACCTTAGAATGCCTCTCTTAGCAAAGTTTGTTATTGATACATTAGGTCACGTGCCATCAGAAGCATAGGGGGATAATATTTGTGACAAAAAGCCCTTATAACACAAATACTATTTAATCCAGACAACAGAAGACCAGCCCAAAGAACACAATGAATCCATGGGAGTGTTGACGTGGATGACGAAACAACGGTGACAAACGACAGGGACAGAGATACAAGAGCACAGTCCGGGGTCTCGTGTGTCTGAAGTACGTCTGTGCGCTTTCTGACATCGCTAAGATGGCTTCTGCCCAACCGTCTGGATCGCTAGCAGCTGCACTCTTGTAGGAAGTACTTTCAGACTCCATTGCTTTCGATTCCTTTCTTTTCTCTCACAAATTAGAGGAATGTTCAAAGGGCTGGTGGTTTTTGGGAGGCGGACAACGGAAAGTATTTATTGATTATTATGTAGACCGAGAATCAGAGGTCACAAAAAATCAAAATGAAGACACACGAATACTGATTTTATATGGTATTTGAAATGTAAGATTCCTATTTTTTTTTTTTTAAACTACTATTTTAATAGAAAGGTGAGGAACAAAGGATAATTTGGAATGACTGATGGAATATTTGACCTGGTTAAAAGGTGTTGGGAGGGGCTTTGAAGTGCATTGTGGGATGGGGAGAGGGGACTACAGAACTACAAATCCCACTCCAGTTGGGGTTCATTCATTTCAATTCAGTAAATTTGGGAAATAAACCTAAATTCAATTAAATAGTTGAGAAAAAACCTAATCGAACATCATAGTCTTTTTCTTGAAATGGAAATTGAAATTGTATTGAAATGGAATCGATCACAACCATGGTTCCTTCCAATGTAAATTTTCAGTAACTGGTTTTAAGTGTGTTAGTTAGTGGATTAGTAGTATAGTATCTAGTAGTTAGTAGATATCTGGAATGGGAGGGCGTCCAGGCAGGTTGACTGAAAGCTGCATAACCCTGTAAAAACCACCCAGGCGTGTGTGCATGCGATACTGCAACCAGATGCATAGGCTGCATTACGACGCAGCAGTTTTCACACCGCGATTTGGAACAGTTCAGTGTCTCTCTAACTTTGCGACAGTGAAGCGTCAATCCTTCACCCTCTCCTCTCTAAACCGGTAACGGGGCTCTACTCTGCTATCGTAAAACATCACCCCCTCTCAACAAAGCTGGACCCTTGAAACCGACACAAAGGGGTAGAGGTCAACTCTCTCCGGACGTAAATAAGACAGCGTTTGCACAGGGGATGCCAAGCAGAGCAGTGCAGCACACCACAGCAAGCAGGGGAACAGACAGGTCGTGAGAAAGAGAGAGAGAGAGAGAAATAACAGACTGAGACAGAAAGAGAGTTTGGTTGGTCTAAACAGTTAGAGCAGGGATCTCGGAGGGCCGCAGTGCCTGCTGGTTTTCGATGTGCTTCAGCTTAATAAAAGTAATCAATTTTCTAAAGAGTCAACGCACCTCATTTCCAAAGCCCAAATTTGACCAAGGCCAGATTGAAAGGAAATCACACAAAAAAATGTGCGGCCTTCCAGGACTGGAGTTAAACCAGCAGACACTGCGGCCCTCCAGGACTGGAGTTAAACCAGCAGACACTGCGGCCCTCCAGGACTGGAGTTAAACCAGCAGACACTGCGGCCCTCCAGGACTGGAGTTACACCAGCAGACACTGCGGCCCTCCAGGACTGGAGTTAAACCAGCAGACGCCGCGGCCCTCCAGGACTGGAGTTAAACCCGCAGACGCTGCGGCCCTCCAGGACTGGAGTTAAACCAGCAGATGCTGCGGCCCTCCAGGATTGGAGTTAAACCAGCACACTGCGGCCCTCCAGGACTGGAGTTAAACCCGCAGACGCTGCGGCCCTCCAGGACTGGAGTTAAACCTGCAGACGCTGCGGCCTTCCAGGACTGGAGTTAAACCAGCAGACGCTGCGGCCCTCCAGGACTGGAGTTAAACCTGCAGACACTGCAGCCTTCCAGGACTGGAGTTAAACCAGCAGACGCTGCGGCCCTCCAGGACTGGAGTTAAACCAGCAGACACTACGGCCTTCCAGGACTGGAGTTAAACCTGCAGAAACTACGGCCCTCCAGGACTGGAGTTAAACCCGCAGACGCTGCGGCCCTCCAGGCCTGGCGCGCGAGATCCCTGCTCTAAGCAGTCAGAGCGAGAGGCGCTGGCGTATACCTTCAGGTCTCTCCTCTCCAGGTGAAGGAGCTCGGCGCCGCGGATGTCGTGGCGGACGAAGGTGTCCTTGTACTCCCCCAGGCCGAGCTGCTCCAGCCACGCGGCCACCTCCTCAGTGCCCCACCTCTGAACTACACGGGTCAAAGGTCAAGAGCAAAAAGCCCCCCTTCAGTGTCCAGGTCCCTCTCAGGCACAGCACAACGAGCAGACGGGGGTCAGAGGTCAAGGCCCATAGAAAGTGAGGGGGCGGGGAGAAACGTACAGTACAGGGGACGAAGGAAAAGTGGCGGCAGCAGCTGGCGAAGAGAGGGTTGGTGGGGTTGTTACGGAGACAGGCCTCTGGTCACTGGCACTCCAGAGTTTCTTGCATGCAGGTTATTTTAAGGGAGGGTGGGGGGTGAAGCCTTTGCAAGTCCCTACACTGACACAGTGGGCGTGGCTATTCCAACAGGCAGCTCCCAACCAATCACAGCTGGCCCAGATGATTCAGAGGTCCACCTCTATTCCATCTTTATAATAAAGTACACAATACAACGTGTAAAGCACATGACAAGCCCTCTAGCCAACGGGACAGACAGACCAGAACAGAGATGAGCAATTCCCTTCCTGCACGGCCGGTGTGCATACAGGTTTTTGTTTCAACCAATTACCCAATTGGCTGTATACACCAACGCCGGTTGACTTGTAGATTAGACCACAGCAAAGCAAGGAACAAATAGGAACAAAAGAATGGCCTTCAGCCGTCATTCATTAAATGTAGTTAAAATGGCAGGTCGCATTAATGATTGGGCTAATTGAATCATTAAGAGCAGAAGTTGACATGAGATCCAGAAACGGATACGGCCCTCCCTCCCCACCCCTGGTGTAGTGCAAAGGGAGTCAGAAGGAGGGTTATAGTATAATACCAGAGTTATTCAACCCTGGTCCTGGAGAGCCACAGTTCCTGCTGGTTCTTGGTGAGTTTCAGTACTTCAGTGATTCATTTCATTGATTGATTTGCCACACACCTTGTTTCCAAGGCCTACATGGGCCGCTGATGGAAATGAAACCAGAAAAACCTGCAGACATTGTGGCCCTCCAGTATTAAGAGTTTGAGATCCCTGGAATAGACAAAGAACAAAATCCACTCCAACGAATATCAGACGAAAGATCAAATCCTTTATCGGGTATGTTTCTCTGTGTCACCCCGTAGCAGCATAATTACCAGCTAAGAATAATCCCAGCTATTCACATCTTCACTGATTCCGCAGTAAATGAGACAGAAAAAGACATTTCATTCAGCCGCTTGTGGTGGTTCGGCTACAAAATGTCTTGTTAAATAGTTGGCCCTGTTACCGGGGGCTAATCCTCACAGTCGGTGTGTGCTGTCTGGCCTTGGGTCTGGAGGCCCTCAGACGTGTGCCTGCTGTACATGTATGGGCAGACTGACGGTATCCAGGCAACAGGACGACGGCATGGACAGAGACAGCGTGCGGTGGTGACGCACGTGGATGGGTGGGCTGGACTGAGGACTGAGGATGACATCACAGAACAGACAGGGGCGGGGGGGGTGCTCTGAGTAACTCTCCGTAACCATGGCGGCACCGCTGCCAGCAGCGCAGGGGGGCGGGGCTCCACTGGCTGGTCTGTGTGAAAGGAGGTGTGGGGTGGGGGCCCTCACCTGACTGCGGGCTGTTCTTCTTGGGGGGTTTGTCCTTCATGAACTTGGGCACGATGCGGAACACAGCGTTTCGGCTGTTCCTCTTGCCGAACTCCAGCACGTGGTCCTGAGGCACACGAAGCCAGAGCGTCACGCGCCGTCAGCGGCGGCGGCCAATGGTAGTGGCAGTGGGGAGTGATCAATGCGAACAGCCAGTATGAACAGCCAATGGGAGCGGCCATGGGGGGAGTAGCCAGTGTGAGCAGACAATGGGAGTGGTTGTGGGTGGGGGGCCAATGTGAAAAGCCAGTAGGAGCGGCTGTGAGGGGGAGGCCAATATGAACAGCCAATGTGAGTGGTGGTGAGGGGGGTGGCCAATGTGAGCAGCCAATAGGAGAGGCAGTGGGAGGGCTCACCTCCTCTTGGTTGGGCTGCAGGATGTGGTAGAGCCAGGGCACCTCGGCCAGTTTGACCAGCTCCAGCTCCACGCTCTGCAGGGAGCTGGACAGCAGCTCCTCATGCGGCGGCTCCAGTTGCTTTAGAGACAAACAGAGGAATATACCCTGCTAAAGTACACAATGGTGTGCTCTACAGAGGAATATACCCCGCTAAAGTACACACAGGTGTGCTCTACAGAGGAATATACCCCGCTAAAGTACACACAGGTGTGCTCTACAGAGGAATATACTCAGCTAAGGTACACACAGGTGTGCTCTACAGAGGAATATACCCAGATACAGCACACACACACGTATATACAGTATATGTAAGCTGTGTAAGTTGCTCTTTATAAAAGTGTTTGCTAAATAACTAAATGTAGTTAGGTAATGCAAGCCCAGTAATGTATCTCTTGTTGTGCGTAGTCTAGCAATGTAGCACTCCTAAATGTTAATGTAATGTAGCCCAGTAATGTAGCTCTCCTAAATGTAATGTAGTGCAAAATAAATGTTAACATCAATATTAATGTGAATGTAAATGTGAGTTAATGTAGTGGAAATGTAATATAGCCCAGGAGACCCCACTCACCAGAGACACCCTCCCCAGCAGCAGGGACTCTGTCTCGTTGTGCAGGGCCTTCACCGTGCTGGCCACCTCGATGGCTGTGTTTCTGCTCAGACTCTGAGGAGACCCACATCACACTTACAAAACAGCAACTTCATTTTGGGTGTCACATGTTATTTACAGTGCGAGAGGGAGGATGCAGCCTGGAGGTAAAGTTCAGTAAAAACAGTAAACATGGTAAATGTAGGGGTCTCTCACCTCGGGGAACTTGGGGTGCGTCTTGTTGATGGCGTGAGAGGAGGCGTTGACCGCATGAGCCAGCTCCTGCTCCAGGAGGCTGTTGGCCTTGGCCGCCTCGCAGATCCTGCAGACAAAATCAGGTCAGGGTTCAAAGGTCAGGGGTCAGATCACTCTGCACGGCACACTGCCATCCTGTACCACCACACAGGCCAAAGTCCAGACACCTCTACCCAGTCACAACATCTTCTCATGCTATAGACTTCTTCTAGGCATCAACCTTTTAGAAATCTGACCCCTATTTTCCACCAATTACCCAGTTAATTGTGTTCATGCTCATCTCTACAACCTCCTCTGTCCATTTGAGCACAGACAAGCATGCGCTCTCCTCTGAAATACATGATGCCAGCTGCTTCTTTTCACTCCGCAGTCCAGCAGTTAATTTTGCACAGACATTGAGTCAGAGGAGGACGTTTCATGTGCAGCTTGTGCAGGCAGATTGTGGGCATCCGACTGACCAGCAGAGAGATGGTGTGTGATGAGACACGAATGTCCCCGTGACTGAATCCTCCCTCCCCAGGTGACGCTACAGCCAATTATGCGTCCCATTGCGGGGCTATTGACCCCATTCGGCAGTGTCATGTGGGCCCACCCACACACTAGAACAGTGCCTAAACAGGACGAGCCACCCAGCAGCCCCTCCAAACATCAGCTTTAAAAAGGTCTAGTCAGATACCAGGCGGAAGTGAACACCTGTCCCGTCCCAAACTCTGGGGCGGAGCCTCACCTGGTGATGAGCTCCTCTGCAGCACGGGCGCACATCTGGATGAGCCCCGCCTCCTCCTCGGTTGCCAGGTCGACGGACTGCTGGGGGTACAGGTGAGGCCGCAGCGGGGGCTTGTCGTATTTCAGCTTGTCCTCCCAGGACTTTAGCGTGTTCTCAAAGGCCTGAGCAAACACACAGAGAGGAGGTAGCTGTCAACTACAGAGAGGATACTCACACATGTACTGACGGAGTCAAACACACACACACCCTAGCACTGGCACACATACACAAACTCAAAGCACCACTGACACAAAGCCACACACACACACACACACAGACACACACCAGCACTGACACATAGCCACACAGACACATTCACTTTCTCCAACTTCCTCTCCCTATCTCTCTCACACACACACACACACACAGACACACTCTCTGTCTCGCCTCTCTCACACACTCACCGACACACACACACTCAGCGACACACACACACACCACACACACACACACACACACACACACACACACACACATACACACAGTTACACACACTCACTCTCCCTCTCCTCTCTTTCTCCCTCTCTCTCACCCTGTCCCGGGTCAGCATCTGGGCTCTGTTCTTGTGCTGGATCTTAATGACCCCAGGGGGCTGGATCCAGGCCTCTCCATCCACTTGGATAGGGACCCCCTCCTCCCCCAAAATGGTGATCCTCACTGAGCGACACTGCAGGTGGAGAGAGGGGATGGGGGGGAGGGAAGAGAAGTAGAGAATGTACTGACCTTCTCATTCCTGGCCTGGCACGGCGGATTGTCCCAGGCTGAATAAGAGCCGTGAAAAAAAAGGCCCAATGGCTCAGCAGTGACCCAGCCACGTGTACTGTGTACAGTGTATGTGCATTGTGCAACTGCAGGAGAATGTGTATTCCGTGTGTATGTGCACCTGGGCTAGGTCTGCTATGGGTTTCAAACCACGGCCCTCGTCAGCCACTCCGCACAACAAGAGATATGATTAGCCCGCTGAGCTAAAGACCATGGTCCTCCAGTCAAAAGAGCTGATTATACTCGTACTGCTTCTCCAGGGGTGATGTCACAGTCTGTGGTGGATGTTTACATGACATTCACGTTCAAACTCCATGCATGCGCATGTCTCTCAATGTCTGTTTAATGACTGTTCAGTGTGTACTTGTGCGGGTGTCTTTTTGTGCTGACCTACGGTTGAATTTCCATGGAAATGGGACAATAAAGGAATTGTATGGTATGGACAGAATCCTGTCCTGGGATCCTGGAGGTGGGACAGGAAGGGGAGGAGTCAGACTGAGGGGAACTCACCTGAGCGATCCTGTGGTGCTGGAGTTTGATCACCCTAGACACGGCCATCTGCATGCTCCCGAACACGGCCACCACCTCCAAGATCTTATCGTCAAACGACGGCGCGCAAAAGATCTGCAAGAGGTGGTGCATTTACTGTTAAATACAGTAAATTACTTCTTTGCCTCAACACTACATCTGGAGTTAAATGAGACAAATGAAGACAACTAATCACTTCTGTCACATTTTCAGAACTTGAAATGCATCTGGAATCATGTTTGAAATCTGAACTCCAATACCAAAAAAAGGACCTCAATGAGTTTGACCTTTGTTTCATATAGGACCACAGCAAACCTGTATAGATTGTGTCCGGTTTCACTCATTTGCATAGAGGTGGATATTTAAAATGCACATTCAGTATTTCACGGAGGTTTTCCACCACTGTAGCACCGGGCTCAGTAAACAACCTCATCTCTACTTACTGCAGTTACATTTGTGATTCCACCAGGAGATGAACCACACTCAAAAACCATAACATGACCGCATTTAAACAACCATAGTGCTAGGTGGTCTACTGTTTATCTAGTGAGTAATGGACTAATGTAAAGTATTGAGGCATTTCATAATCTCATTCTCTAAAACATATATCTCTACAAACTACCTGTCTCTACATTATTTGCTTCACCATTAAGGGAATATTGGAAAGATGATACACTACACTGGTGAAGGCAGACATCCAAATGGTCTACATTCTGTGTGCACTACATGCATATTAAATACTGTCTATTCACATGTGTGGGTTCAATGCAACTGTCAAATAAATAATATTGTTCTTTTTTGAGTGTTATAGTGGCTCTTTATTGCATAATTCTTCGCAATATTCCAATTTTCTCCATCCGTTCCAACATCCCATTTATCAATAATTTAGCAGCAGAAAGGAATTATTCTTGTGCACTGTTTGTCAAAATGACACATCACAATTTGTTGTTGTTGCAGTAGAAGGCGGGCAGTATTGTGGCTTGTAGCAGAGAGAAAGCCCATCTGAATTCCAACGAGACAGGGAAACCCCACTCCGGGCTGGGCTGTCAGCTCAAGATTATGTTTTGGGAGCCGGGCCAGAGAGTCTCTGAAACGAAGCTTCGCTTGCAAAAGTAGAGCAGTTATGTAAAAGCCCGGCTCCGACGCGCGGGGAGGGAGGGGTAATGTGGACACAGTGAACACTCTGACCCGTCTGAGATCAATCTGCCCTCTGTAACTGCTGACTTGGGCAGTCCTGTCCTGTTGGGGTCACTGGCACCTCATTTGCTGAGGGGGTTTTGTGGAGAAAGCAGTGGTGCTTTCTAACTATGAATCTTAACTCTGAGCACTGTATCGCTGGAATTTAAACGTTGCATTGCGTTTAGGTAGCTCGCATATGCTTTTATCCAGAGCAACACACAAAAGTGCACACAAAAGAGGTTAGGCAACATTCGGCAATGGTTGATTGGACAGTCGAGACATTAGTTACGCAGCTGGAAGTACTTGTCATTACGTAACTCATCACGTTTCGTTAAGTGCCATAGTAGGTAGAGTTAGTGTTAAGTTGAATTGGGGGTTTCAGCTCAGAGTTTTGAGCAAAAGAAAATTCAAGAGGGTTTTAAGTCTGTGATGGAACATAAACAGTGACTCGGCTGTCCTGACCGTGGTGGGGGGGGGGCAGAGAATAGAAGAGCCGTGACCGGGATGAGGGACCTTTCCGGGAAAGAGGGACGAGGCGAGCGGAGGTCGCAGAACGGAGTGGTCTGGTTCGATGATAACAGCAACAGCAACAACGCAGGGAGCGTTATCAGTCGTTCATCTAAAGTGACCCTGTTCCCTGCCTCTTACTGGCACAAGTGGAAGAGGCTGGCTCTATCTGTTAACGGCAAACGCCTGATTCTAATGTTCCCTTACGGGAAGCCCCATAGGAGACGATGACAAATTAGAGCAGAAATGCTGCCAGTGATTAAATCTGCCAGAAGGAGGATCCTGGACCCTCTGGGATTAGTGAGCGCTCACGTCGTCCTCTTTGGTTCCGCCCCAGAAGTTTGTCCCGCCGGCGTAGCTGGGGATATTCAACACCGCGATTCCCTGCAGGCTGGGAAGGGGGATATACTGTCCGTCACACTGAAAGAAAGAAAACATTTGATCGTTCAGATCAGCCGTGTCTATATACAGTATACTTAACCCCACATATCCAGTGAGGTCAAAACTTAGGGTACAGTACAACACAGTTACAAAATCGAACACCTGGCCCACCTGGGTATCGTCTACTAAAAGTCTGTCTATGACAAAATCAAACCCAGGGACAGTATCTGGTTAAATAACTAAACTTTGTGGGGCTTTAAATATCAGTCTGACCGTGGTCGTCGGCCCTGGACACTGTGCTGTAGGAGGTGCCCTCATTCGGAGGAGATGTGAACCCGAGGTCCTGACTCGCTGTGGTGATAAGAGATCCTGTGGCACTTTTATAAAGAGTATGTGTAAATAAAGGGAAATAATGAATGATAAACTTGTACTATTTGAAAGTTAAACACAACCTTTTTTTTCATGGACACTTTTTTTTTTTTTTTTTTGCTGACATGCTAATGAATAATTCCAAGGTAAAGTACTAACAATTTACAATTACAATTTACAATTGCATAAAAGCGACTGTATATCTTTTTCAGATAGCAGTGGATTATGGGTATGAATCCTCCCTTCCTGTGACTGGACAGTCGGTCCAGGCCATTGTCCCTGTCCCCGCTGTAGCCCTGTGTGGTCCCTCACCTCCAGCTGGACCTTCTGCTCCAGGTTCTTATAGGTCCTCTGGAGCAGCTCCTTGGTCCCCAGGACTCCGTACCACATCATGTTCTTAGTGCGGCTCCTTCAGGAGAAGCACACGATTGTTTACACAGCCGAATGTAGAGTGTTTTTCCAAAAATCACTCAGTCCACTTTTGGTCAAGGGACTTGAGTGAGTTTTGGAAAAACACTCTTCAATTAGGCCTGGATTCAACCTCATTTACCTTTAATTGTATCTTTCATAGTAAGCAAAAAAAGACTGTAGGCTTATTAAATATGTTACAAAGTTGAAAGGGAACAAAAGAGAACCTAAATCAACAAAAATATTGTGTGAGTATCAAATAAAATAAACATTTGTTTTATAAGTTTTATTCAAAGTTAAATTACAGAACAAAAAGTGACATTTAAAGCCTTTAATGACCCTAAGTTTGAAATCTAAATATCCCAGTACAGAAACAAGCCTGTAAAAACAAGCATTTTACAGGAAAGCGGCCATTTAGAGAGGGAAGGGAGGGATGAGAGAGACCATAAGAGAAATGAGAACAACATAAAAAATATGGAGAGAATGAAAAAGAGAGAAGGAGTTCCAGCTCACCTGCACTTCTCCGGATGTTCTTCTCTCTTGTTGTTGAACTCCAGGGAGATCTTTGCATCCAGTCCAATCCCAAAATAGTTGTTCATGACACATTTCTCCATATACCCCTCCCTGTGGGAGAACGAATCACGACTTGTTTTCATCTTTTGATTCTAAAGACGTTATGTTGCTACACATGAATGGAATAAATAACTCAGCATCGTGCAGTTTTGTGCATTACACATAGTTTCTTAGTTCCAGGAGGGCACATTTATAAAAAGTCCACAGTTATTCTATAGACTACTTTAATGGACATGAGTGACCAAAAACTGTCCAAAGTGTCAATCTCAGGAGTATTAGCCCACTGGTCATGTAGTGAAGGCTGTAAACAGATATTGAACCCGAGCACCAATCAAAGCCTTACAGCGAGTCCAGGTCCGGGTCAATAAAGGGCGTGGCTCCAAACGGGTCAATGTTGGCCAATAGCATCTTACTGATGATGGAGCTCCCAGCTATGGAAGCAGCCAGGCCCGCCCTTAAACCTGCAGACACAGAGAGAGGGATGATGGGTACAGTGCGTGTGTGTGTGTGTGTGTCTGTGTGTGTGTGTGTGTGTGTGTGTGTGTGTGTGTGTGTGTGTGTGCAGACCAGGGCAGATGATGCTGGTGTTGAGCACAGGCAGGTTTGTGAGTATGTGTGAATGTGTGTGTGTATGTGTGTGTGTGTGTGCAGGTGTGTGTGCATATGTGCACAGGCATGTGTGTGTGTGTGTATATTTGTGAGTGTGTGTGTATATATATGTACTTGTACCAGGGCAGATGATGCATGTGTTGAGCACAGGCAGGTGTGTGTGTGTGCATGTATGAGTGTGTGAGTGTGAGTGTGTGTGTGTGTGTATATGTGTGAGTGTGTGTGTGTGTGTGCGTGTGCATATGTGTAAGTATATGTGCCTGTGTTCGTACCAGGACAGATGATGTGTGTGTTGGGCCCAGGCAGGTGTCTGTGTATGCGTGAGTGTGTGTGTGTATGTGTGAGTATGTATGTGTGTGTGTGTGTGTGTGTGTGTGTGTGTGTGTATATATATGATGCGTGTGTTGAGCGCAGGCAGGTGTGTGTGTGTATGTGTGTGTGTGTGTGTGTGTGTACTCATACCAGGGCAGATGTGTGTGTTTAGTGTGTGTGTATGTGTGTGTGTGTGTATGTTCTCGTACCAGGGCAGATGATGCGTGTGTTGAGCGCAGGCAGGTGTGTGTGTGTGTGTGTGTGTGTGTGTGTGTGTATGTGTGAGTATGTGTGTGTGTGTGTGTGTGTCTGTACTCGTACCAGGGCAGATGATGCGTGTGTTGGGCGTGTGTATGCGTGAGTGTGAGTGTGTGTGTGTGTGTGTATGTGTGTGTGTGTGTGTGTGTGTGTGTGTGTATGTATGTACTCGTACCAGGGCAGATGCTGCATGTGTTGAGCACGGGCAGGTGTGTGTGTATGTGTGTATGTGAGTGCGTGTGTGTGTGTGTGTGTGTGTGTACTCGTACAGGGCAGATGATGCGTGTGTTGAGCGCGGGCAGGTTCTCCTTGCTGGTGCTGAAGGGGATGTAAAAGGAGCCACAGGACTGGGTGCTGCGACTCATCCGGTTCTCAGGGGGGAGCAGGGCGTCGTCTGCGCAGCTGGAGAAACAGAGACATGTCCTAACACTTCTCCCATGATCCTCAGCGCTCACCCGACCAATCCCTTTCTCCAGATCCAACACATTTGCCCAATCATCAGGATCCAATCATAAGGTCAAATTAAAACTCCTCAGATTTAAACTGAATGGATCTCAGACTTGGTTCTGTGTGGCTCAGTAGGTACAGCATGGTGTTGGCAATGCTTAGGTTGTGGGTTCAATCCCACAACCTAATATACTGGGACCACATATGCTGAAAAATGTATGCATTCACTACTGTAAGTTGCTTTGGATAAAAGCATCTGCTAAATGGCATATATATATATATAGACTTTTTTTTCCCATTTTCTTTCACTCGTCTATGATATTTCTAAATGTCCAGTAGGTGGCAGTACAGGTATGCAATATGTTACTATGTGGCAAATTTCCTGGGCTTTCATTTCTAATCTGTTACAAGAACTGGTACTGCAAATGGCTTCCAGTTAATTTGTTCAGGGAGCAAACACAAAGAAGGTGAAGACTCAGTAAGAGAAGGACATACAGGAGGGGGACTCCAGCTCCTTGGTGTCCTCATCCTTCTCACTGTCCTTGTTGTCGTCCTCGCTCTCGCTCTCTTTAAACTCAGAAGTCGGTGACTGAAGATCCTGCGGCTCCTCGGTGTCATTGTTCTGCTCGTCCACCACTGAGGACGAGAGAAAACAGAGGGATTAGGACAGGAGAGGGACAGAGGAGCAAGGGGAAGAGAGAGGGCAAGAGAAAGGAGAGGAGAGGAGAAGGAGGAGCGAGAAAGAGTGTGGACGGAGTCGATGAGATGAGAGGTGGAGAAGAGACAGGAGAGAGGGGAGGGAAGAGAGGAGGGGGCAGAGAGGAGTGAGAGGATGGAGCTGGGGGAACGCAGATAAGGGAGAAGAGAGAAACGGAGCCGGAGTAAACACAGTAGGCGAGAGGAAAGAGGGGAGAAATGTTATCGCTGAAGCCGTGAGATCTTCACTGATACTTCACAGTTTCAAACACTGCCATTACATTCTCCAAACAACACAGCTTGGGCAGAAGCTTTTTCATTTGTACTGGAAAGGGTTGAAGAAAGTGGCGAGTTTAGTCACAAGCTTTGAAAAGTGTTGCCTAACATTTCTGTGTTGCCATGGCATTTCTGCCTAATAGCTTTTCCCTAAGTCCAGGGGTGTCATGTAAATGTATGGAACCTGCACGCATACTATAGGGGTTGACAGATTCATCAGACTCCAAGAATGTGTACCCGAATGTGTGCCTTTGTTATGAGGAATTGGCTTTCACATCGTGAAAATACATGCATCCAGTTATCAATGGAACTGAACCTCACAGTATGAGCTGAAAACACACTAGCTGTGTTGCGTAACAGAACGTTAACATAGCATGATTTATGAGCATTTCTTTCACATAATAACCCACACTGAAAGTGCTTTTTACATTTAGCAGCCTAGACTACTTCCTACAAACCCAAACACCTTGAATGCCGCAATACAACATAATCATCGACTGACTGAGTGATGAATCACAGTATATGACTGGAAAATGTATTTCATATTTTACATTTTATGTTGGCATCAAGCAAAAAAACACAAAAAAACATGAAGAATAAGTAGAAGCAGAGCAGTCACACGTGAATATGAGTAATGCATGAAGCACACAGGGATTGTCTAGCTTGGTTTTCCCATTTGGTGACAATAAATTAATCCAATTATCAATGCTGAACCTCACAGTTGAAAACACAATGGCCATCTTGCATGTGCACTGCACAAATGATGGGCATTTCTACAAAAATAGTTAAAGGTAAATTCCGCACTGATATCAGGAATTTGTTTTCCTCACACAGAGAGGTGTCAATGTGTGGAACAGCTTGCTGGGTCATGTAGTGGAGGCAGAGACCCTTGGGGTGTTCAAGTCCAGGCTTGATGCAGTGGTGGATATTCTCTAGATTGTAGGTAAATGATAATAATAATAATAATAATAATAATGAATAACAATGGATTTCAAAATGCATATCTATTACACAAGTGCCTTCCATGACCTCGACGTATTTTACAGTGAAGGGGGAAACTCCACCAATGTGCCGCACCCACCTGTGTAATCTCAGCTAAATGACGAGCCTAGGAGCACCGAATGGCCTGTTCTCTTTTTTTTTTAAATGCAATTTTTTTATTTCAAATTTTTTCCAGTTTTTCTCCCAATTTGGTTGCCAATTATACCCTCTATTTATTTCAATTCTCCACCCCCACGAGTCCGCCGCCCGTCCTCCGGGAGCAAGACACATTCCTGGCCGATTGTTCCCGCCTCTTCCAAGACGGAAATTCTTCCACGGACGCCTTTAACCTTCTCCTCGACGGACTCATGCCGGCTCACCCTCCCCCCTCCCCGGAGGCGGACCCCGAGGCGGACAGCCAAATGCCGCCTCCGATCGGGGCTGACAACCAGGGCCGGTCTGGTAGAGACGCCCCTGGGTTTTTAACCTGCGTATTCCCTGACAGGCAGCGCACACCACACCAAAGTGTGGCGCGTTAGACCGCTACGCCATCCGCCGCCCCTTTTATTTTTATTTAATTTAATTTTTTGGCCTGTTCTCAATATTCATCTCAATATTGTTCTTATTGCACCGTTTTTCCAGCGTTGCGGTGACGTTGCGCGCTACCTTTATTGGCCTGCTCGATGACCTGCCTCACGGCCCTCTTCAGGCTGTTGGCCCTGAGCATCAGCTGCTCCCGGGGTCTGAGGCACTGAGGGCCCTTCTCCGTCTCCGTCTCCTCCAGCTTCTCCTTCAGCTCGGACAGAGACTCCTCGCTAAGCTCCTCCTCCTCTTCCTCCTCCTCCTCCTCCTCTTCCAGCTCCTCCAGCTCCTCTTCCACGATCGGTGGAGTGGTGAGAGGTGGGCGGAGCATGGCCTGGGCCTCGGCGTTGAGGGTCTGGAGGAGAGAGTCCAGCTTCTCGTTGAGGACGGCGCACTAGGGGCAGGAAGAGAGACATTTGGGTGACTTTAGGCTACTCTGGAAAATGTAGGCTACTTTAGGCTACTATCTAACCAGCATAGGCCAAAGCCACTGACCCCTTGTTGAGCAACAGACGATATGGTTTTCACAGCCATAAGTGGATAGCAAGTGCCTTAAGAAAATTCTTTCAGCTGAAGAACTTGGATCAAGCCAGATCAGTAGGAGGTATCTATGAGCCTGACTAGTTTGTCACTCCGATGTGGTAGAACTGTGCCCAATGTCCATGGATACACTTTGTTAATACACCAACGATAAGTTACTACTTCTGACGAATCACAAAATCTAGAGGGTGGGTGTGTGAAATGATGAATCGCCCCAGCCAATCAAGTCCGCCCTCAGAAATATGCTGGGACCAATCGGATTACAGGAAGCCTAGGGCAGAAAAATTAACAAAGCTATCAAGATGCTCTATCAACGACTGAGCGTCTGGAGTCGATACTAGTAGAAGGGAGGATTTTGCGGCAGGATCGACATGCGTGGGGTAGCTCCAAAGCGCTCGTTGCTTGGACTCACCTTCAGAGACATGATCTCAGCTCCATCTGTGTTCTCCGGGGACTTCTCGTAGGATTTCTCCACTTTGGCAACAAAGTCCTTGACCGTTTCACAGAGAACCCTTGAGAGAAGAGGAGAGAGGAGGAGAGAGGAGGAGAGAGGTGGAGAGAGGAGGAGAGAGGAGAGAGGAGGAGAGAGGAGGAGAGAGGTGGAGAGAGAGGAGGAGAGAGGTGGAGGAGGAGAGAGAGGTGGAGAGAGGAGGAGAGAGGTGGAGAGAGGTGGAGAGAGGAGGAGAGAGGAGGAGAGAGGAGGAGAGAGGAGGAGAGAGGAGGAGAGAGAGAGGAGAGAGAGAGAAGAGGAGAGAGGAGGAGAGAGGAGGAGAGAGAGGAGGAGAGAGGAGGAGAGAAGAGGAGAGAAGAGGAGAGAAGAGGAGAGAGGTGGTCAGGAGGTCAGGAGGCCCCTCTCCTGTACTGAATTTTTCAAACGTCATGCAGTAATAATAGTGATAGTAGTCATAATAATATTATTAATAATAATAATAAACTGTATTTATAATGCACCTTTCATACAACTAATTTGTAGCCCAAAGTGCATCACAGAAAAGATCAAATAATGATACAAACGTGATTGAAGAAAAATTCCCCCAAAAAAGCAAAAAGAAAACACTCGAGAAATTTAAAATCCTGAAAGGATGAGGAACAAATAAAAGCAGGGAACAGACAAGATAAAAATAAAAGCAATGAAAGAAGCCCATATCCACTAAAAGCTACCTTACAAAAGAGGCAGGCTACTCCTTTGTTAAGGACTCACTTTGCGGAAGATATGACCACAGAGTGCTGGTCGGAGTTCAGGATCTTGGAGAGGTGAGCTGCCACTGAATCCTCATAGGCCGAGATCTGAAACTGGGAGAGGCAAAAGGACAAGAACCAAAATAAAGTCTTAATGGGATTTAAGGAATCATCATGATAGTACACCAATGCACCGGATACACTTTAAAAGACTGACAGCAAAATATGCTCCATTTAATTTAATATCATATCTTCAAAAAGAAAACAAATCTGATGCCTTAATTCATAGCACTGTACACATTTGAGTACTGATAATGTAAATCCCTCATAAAAATTACAGTGTCGTCACAGTTAGATATAATCAGTTAAAAGCTAACTTCAACTAGTCATGGACGTATAATGTATTATTAATATAACCTCAGTTAATAAGAATTGGGACATGGAACAAGAACTGGGTTCAGATGGTTTCTCTCATTACCTGGCAATCCTCGGATTCCTCAGACGTGATGGGACAGCTGTGTTTGGGAGGGATTTTAATCTCATATGTCATAATGCTCCACCTGGAGAAACACAGGAACAGTGGTTACCTACTGCAGCAAAACCCACTCATCTACTGCAGCTAAACTCACTCACGTACTGCAGCTAAACCCACTCACCTACTGCAGCTAAACCCACTCACCTACTGCAGCTACACCCACTCACCTACTGCAGCTAAACTCACCTCACCTACTGCAGCTAAACTCACTCACCTACTGCAGCTAAACTCACCTCACCTACTGCAGCTAAACCCACTCACCTACTGCAGCTAAACTCACTCACCTACTGCAGCTAAACCCACTCACCTACTGTAGCTAAACCCACTCACCTACTGCAGCTAAACCCACTCACCTACTGCAGCTAAACTCACTCACCTACTGCAGCTAAACTCACCTCACCTACTGCAGCTAAGCCCACTCACCTACTGCAGCTGAACTCACCTCACCTACTGCAGCTAAACCCACTCACCTACTGCAGCTAAACTCACTCACCTACTGCAGCTAAACCCACTCACCTACTGCAGCTAAACTCACTCACCTACTGCAGCTAAACCCACTCACCTACTGCAGCTAAACTCACCTCACCTACTGCAGCTAAACTCACTCACCTACTGCAGCTAAACCCACTCACCTACTGCAGCTAAACTCACTCACCTACTGCAGCTAAACCCACTCACTTACTGCAGCTAAACTCACTCACCTACTGCAGCTAAACCCACTCACCTACTGCAGCTAAACCCACTCACCTACTGCAGCTAAACCCACTCACCTACTGCAGCTAAACTCACTCACCTACTGCAGCTAAACCCACTCACCTACTGCAGCTGAACTCACCTCACCTACTGCAGCTAAACCCACTCACCTACTGCAGCTGAACTCACCTCACCTACTGCAGCTAAACTCACTCGCGTACTGCAGCTCAACCCACTAGTGTGGATCTGAGGGCATTTCTTATGTGGCACACTTCTTCTGTGTTCTCTACCTGCCCAGTGCACCCTACCTGTCCAGCATCTTGGTGCTTGCCCGCTCCAGCTTCTCCAGGATCTGAGGCAGCAGTGTGTCGTCGTCGCAGGACGGCCCCCAGCCCAGAACCCGCGCCAGGTCGTTCCCTGTGCCCAGGGGCAGCACCCCCAGCTGGCACTGCAATGAGACCACACCCCTCAGACACAAGCACAATGAGACCACGCCCCTCAGACACAAGCACCAATGAGACCACACCCCTCAGACACAAGCACCAACGAGACCCCACCCCTCAGACACAAGCACCAATGAGACCGCACCCCTCAAGACACGAGCACAAACTAGACCACGCCTCTCAGACCCAAGCACCAACAAGACCACCCTCCTCAGGCTGCAAATTCATTTCTTTTCACCCCTATTTTCTCAATTGGAAACAAAGAAATGCTGAAATTCCATATTATTCTCCATGTGTAACTAGGATGCAGGGACCAAAAAGAGGCAAATAGAGTCAAAGAGAAACAAGTCTGCACTCAGTAAAAGGATTAGATAAGGGGAAAAAATGACCAGTAAGAGGATTTAAGAGCTCACACAGAGAACAGAGATACAACAAACCCATTTTGGCATTCGAGACTTTGTCAGTGAATGCTTTTATTTCCTCCCAAATCGGAATGCCTAATATGTGCGTGTTAGTGCTCATCGCCGCAACCTCCTCTGCCAATTGGGGAGAACCCAGACAGGCGCATGCTCTCCTCCAAAACATGTGATGTCAGCTGCTGCTTCTTTTCACTCCAGTATAGCTTACACAGACATTGAGTCAGGGGAGCCCACCTCATGTGAAGCTTGTGCAGGCAGACTGAGGGCACCTGATTTACCAGAGCCTGTTGCAATGAGACACGGACATCCTGCTCACTGAGATCCCTCCCTCCACAGGCAACACTACAGGCAATCATTTGTCACCCTGTGGGGCTACCGGCGGCCTCAGGCAAATGCGCGTTTGGCGAGCTGGGAGAATTGGAACTCTCTCTCGGCACGTGGTCCTAGGCACCTGTGCCAGGTGTATGTATGTGGGCAGTCATGCACATGTACCGTTTACAGGACATCAATTTTATAGGTCATGCACTGTTCTTCTAGTCTTGTTAGATGCACTTACCTGTAAGTAGTTCTGGGTAAGAACGTCTGCTAAATGCATAAATGTGATGTAAAATGTAAATTATATCTTAGGAGGGAGGATAATAAATGATCTATCTGTCTATCCATCCATCCATCCATCCATGGTTGGTGTAAGCCCTAGTCACACTTGCGTACCTGTTTGTGAAGGTTGAGCTTGTCGATCTCTGATAAAACCCAGCCAACACTTCCGTCTCCTCCGCACACCAGGATCCTGAAGTTGTCAAACTTATGGAACAGGCGAAGGCTGCAGGGCAAGCACAAGAGGGAGAAGGGACTCATTCGAGGGGATGTGACTTTACTCGCATGAGATGCGCTTGGCCACTTCTCAATATTTCATTCTGTCCAAGCAATGATTATGAATGGGAAGGTCTTGTCTATGACCCTGGGAACTGGGCTTGTAACCCAGAGGTGGCAGGTTTGATTCCCAGTTAGAGCACTGCCATTGTACCCTTGAGAAACATAACGGTAACTGCTTCAGTAAATATCCAGCTGTATAAATGTAGGAATGCATGTAAAGAAATGTAAGTTGTGTAAGTCACTCTGGATTTAGTGTATTTATCTGTTTTATTTTAACCATAATATTTTAACCACGACTTTTTGTGCTATCCTGGACATTGTTTTGATGCATGACTTGCACTGACATGTATTTTAAATTGATATGTCGATTTTAAAACCATCTTTATACTTTTGAATATGAATGAAAAGAACCCATTATTAGAACCTCAACCTTCAGAGTTGCCTTTTAGAGATCCTTGAGAAAGCTACATGGCTGGGTGTATTTCCATGTTCTTTACATGTTCTTCAATGTATTGTTGGGCTCAAGATTTTATGTATTTTTTGCTGTTTTGTGTTGTGATTATTAACTTGCTTGCACAATGAATTGCCCATCAGAGACAATAAAGATCGATCGTTTCTTTAGTTGATTAGTTGCTTGGTTGATTAATTCATTGATTGACTGGTAGATCAGTTGACTGATTGGCTCATTTTATTGGTGGATTGATTGACCGATTGATCGATTGATATATTGACAGGCCTGCGGGACTCGATCGGGCTCTCTCCGCGGCAGGACCGAGTCGCGCGGTCGCGAGCGCCCTGGCGGTCCGGCTCACCCCAGGTGCGGGCCGCCGTTGATCAGGTCAAACACCTGGGCGGGGTTGAGCAGCTGTTTGAAGCGGCGCAGGAACTTGACGCCCTGGTTGTCTCCGCTCTTGGAGTTGATGAAGACCAGGAGCGGGCTGGCGCAGGACGGCGTGCAGGTGGCCTTCCAGAAGCCTGCGGGGAACAAGAGACGCGCCTCACTCACCCGGCCGAGGTAAACGCGGCCCTACAGGTGAAGGATCAAAGGAGCAGGTGTGCCACCATGCCTCAGTCCAGCTGATAGGGCAGGAGGGACACAGCTGCTCTGTGACAGAAGAAATGTACCTAACCAGGGAAAACTTCAAAGGGTTTTATGTAATATTATTGGGATGGCAGGTATGCCATCTGCTAGGTAATGGGTTGGCGGGGCGTGTCCCACACCTATACAGCACAGAGTCCGGGTCACCCACAGGGTCCCACAGAAATAACTGCAATGGCCTCAGACTCTGTCCTGTAACGTCTGTACCCTCTGACCTCACGTAAACAAATAGGATTCAGATACTACTTCAAACGGCCATACAACGAAGCCCCAAACTTTGGTTCTTCTTCATCTTCTTCGTCTTAAATTTCCAGCTGATTACATCATCAAAAATGCTCCATGCCCCACATTTTGAATTCTTTGTTCAGATCTGCTTCTATCAATAGTACCATCTGTTCGTAGTTCCCAATTGCAGGACACAGGGTGTTCATGCTCACGACAAGATGAAGAAACACAGGGCCAAGTTACCTGAATGAATGCTAAAAATATGGGAAGCATTGCTTTGGACCAGTGCTTGTTTAGTTTCTGTGAAATATATTGATGAAAGTTTAGCTATATAACTTGGCATCATTTTGATATCAATAATTTGGTATCCAGAGCTAATTTTGCAATTGTATATGTGGGCAACTTAAAGTTGGAAATGTTTTTGTTGAGACATAGCATATGATTATTGTTGTTTATATCATTGTTGCTTACTTGTTGTTCGTGTACTTGCCGACTATTCTTTGGCACATCACTTTAATTATTGTCATGGCAACAAAACTCCATATGATTTTAATCGAATGGGAGAGTCAGACACAGATGCTGTTTGCAGAGCTCAACATGTGGTTGTTGCTCGCCCATGACCCATGGCCCAGGCAGATGGCAAAAACCACAAGATGTTACTAAGCAGGAGCAGCCCCTTCACACATTCATGAGTGACGGGCCTCCCATCTCGGCACAATGACGCTTTTTGTGTAGCCAAGACGTAAACATACGAAGCCATTAATGATGTAATCTATGGCAAAACCCAAGCGAAAGCAAACATATTGTGACAACCAGGACGGTTAAACAAGGCGTTGCTGGAGCAACTCAAGCCAACTGAAGCGTCGCCTGGTGCGTCTGGTCTATATTTCACCTCGCTGCGCAGCAAAATGAAGTGTTTATATAAATTGGCCCTAAAAAGGCTGGGTATGCATGATTTGATTTATATTGTATCATTATATTACTGGTTGGGTGTCCCTAGAGTTCCTTCCTGCACTTGTGGATCAACTGCAAATATTAAAATGTTTAATTCAACAGCTAAAAAGTATTTTAGAATGGCAGAAAATAAACATAAAACTCAAACCTGGAAAAAAGGCAAACTGAGTTTCCCTATCTGATTTTGTGGAGGGGGATGGGGTGATTTTAGAAATCACACAACAGAAACTCAGGGCAAATGGCGTACAGCCTCAGTTTGTTCGTCTTCAATCTTGTTGTCACGTTTTGTCTGGGCCTACCCTGGGTTTACTGACTGAACAAATTCACTCCATGCTTCGCTAGCTCCGAGTTTGGTGCTTTGATGATGCTTGTGTTGTGTTGCGGATGGAAAAAGGCCAAAACAAATGCAGGAACTATTCTCCCACACGGAACAATGTTATAGCCTAACCGCAATCATCGACATTTGTACATTTGCAGCGGTTGATAATGCACACTGTTCTCGTTGCTTTCAGACATGCTGTTTTTGTTGACACTGTCAAGCAAACAAAATATCGGTATCGGAAAGTTGTGTTATTTGAACAATCGGTATTGGTATCGGTCCAGAATTTTCATATTGGTGCATCCCTAATTGTTTATTGATTTTATATCATTCCATAGTGAATATGGGTATACAACAGGCCTCAAGTGCCCAGCCCACAGGACATAGTGACCCGCAGCAGAGACCTACCGTCTGAGTCGATGCTGTTGAGGGCAGTGGGTGGAATGATGGACACTTTGCACTGGCCAAGGGGACACTTCCGGGGGTACAGCTCCATACAGGCCGTGTGTACCTGTCCAACACAGGGACATATGAAGACACACAGTAGCTCAGCACAAAGGCACCAATTCAGGGGAAGCCCAGCTGACCAATGGCCTCAAGGTGCCCACAGACTTAGGCCTGGATTCAATCAACATTTGTCCTTAAATTTGTTTAGTTTTTTTCTTCAGTGAGTTAATTTTAGTCATAACTCACCAAACTGTTTATGAAGAAAAAAACAACAACTAATTGGTATTGAGGGTACAGGGTGAAGGTGGGGGTTGGCTCTCCAGGAGTGTGGAGGTTTGGGTACAGTGTGAGGGTAGGGGTTTGGGGTACAGTGTGAGTGTTGAGTTCAGGTCCTCATGGCCATGGCCTTGTCCCACAGACAGCACTAATCTGGGTACAGTGTTAGGGTCCTCAGGTATTGGGGGCACAGGGTGAGTGTGGAAGTGCAGTCTCAGGGTGTGTGGAGGTTTGGGGACAGTGTGAGGGTGGGGTTTGGGGTACAGCGTGAGTGGAGGTTGGGGTAAAGTATGGGGTTCAGATCCTCACCATGGCCTTGCACCACAGACAGCGCCAGTCCTGCAGCCTCAACACACTGCCGCAGGTCTTATCACACACCGCGCACTTAGCGCTGACCGGCAGGTTCCCCTCCAGCCACTGATGGGGCATGGCGACCTGCACAAACACAACCGCACCCTCTCGTGAATAAAACCATTACAAGCTGTAAGTTCAAATGTCAAACAGAAAGAATGTATGCGTCTCCATTTCAGATAAACCGAAAGCTATTTACCAAGAAAAGGGCTAGGTAGAAGGATACAAGGGGCAGACCATCTGTTTAAAGCTAGCAAGGGAGGATTCTTGTAATGCCATATGAGATATGGTGTCAGTGGTGGAAAGGAGAGCAGCAAGCAGCTTCTGACTACCCAGCTGAACTTAAACTGCTTCTAGCACTGTTCATCAATAAATGTATGTGTAAATACATGAAACAACAGATGAAAAAGCATGTTTAATTCAAACTGCCCTTGTTTTTATTTCATTGGGCTATTGCCTCTGAAATCCCCATATTATTTAAAAGAGATGTAAGGTACAAAGGACTGTTTTGCTCTATTATCTGGATGTCGATGTCAGATGTCACAAACAAAAAGAAAATAACACATTTTCTTAATTTTCTGAAAAAAGCATAAAACCATTTTACAGTAAATTACCACTGTGTATACTTGATGGCAGTCTGGCTGGCAGTCTAGTGTAATGGTTAGGGAGCTGGGCTTGTAACTCAGAGGTTGCAGGTTCAATTCCCAGGTGGGGCACTGCTGTTGTACCCTTGAGCAAGGTAACTTAACCTGAATTGCTTCAGTAAAATATCCAGCTGTATAAATGGATTGTATGTAAACTGTGTAAGTCGCTCTGGATAAGAGAGTCTGCTAAATGGCTAAAATGTCAAAATGTCAAATGATGCTACCGTCTGAACTTACAACTTTGATGTTACGTGTGTTTGTTTGAATGCTGGACGTTATTAATGCTGGTAATGTCCAACAATGGGATGTGATGTCATGGGTGTTTTTCTCACCCCATCCTCGTCCTCGATGATGTCTTTCCCGATGGAGGCCAACGTCGTCCATTTGCAGTTGTTTGTGGCCCTGACCGCACACCGTTTATGAGCTTTGAACTTGCACACTGTGAAAAGATCAAACAAGCATAATTGAGACTCCATCCGTGCACCCGAGAAAGCCATGTCCTAGGATATGTCTACAGTCATAGTTTTCACAAAGACATACGCACAACCATGAGTGTGTGCAAGGTGCTTAGCCAATTCATAATGTTATATCAGAAACAAAGACAAATACGGGCACATGGCTTACAACGCCATCAAGTGAGCAGTGACCACGTTTCGACCATTAAACCTGACGAAGACCAACATGTTGGAAACGTTGTCACTGCTCATGGGAAAAGCCTAACAAAGGACTTTGGAACACTGTAAGCAGTGTGCGGGTATATACCTATGGTCACCCATGGATGATACAGCATTAAGATGAGATGCAGTGTGGGTTACTGTAAATATTGATGCATCATTCACCACAGACATTTCAACATGTATATTGATACATTACATTGAACGTTATTGTCTGTTTTCCACACGGTTTTCCCAGTGAGTCTGGTGAGCAGATTTTTACGCCTGGCTTTAAAATCCCCTGACAGAAACAGAGGTGTCACAGTGACTGATACAGATCAAAACCAGAGGTACTGTATGATTGAGTGGCAGGATGACATTTTTTTGGATCTGGTTATAGATAAAAACGTTTTTCACTCTAGTAGCAAATTGAAGATGTAATACAGTATATATGATAGAGGGATATGTATATGAAATGACACAGTGTCAAACACACACACACACATGCTAACACACATGCACACACACACACACACACACACCCCCACACTCTCAAATAAACGCAGACACACACACAGATGCACACACTCTCAAACAAACACACACACACACACACACACACACACAATAGCATCCCCACCCATCCAGGAAAGAGAAGACTCTGCGGGTCATTGGCTGATTTCCTCCGGGGAATTCAATCAGATTAAGAATAACGGTCTGCCAACGCTCCAGAATACGAATTAAGCGCTTGATCTATGGCGTACCCACCTCTAAGGAAATGAGCAGTTTATAACATAATAAGACTGATTCCCCTGTGATTTCCACCCACAGAGAGGCAAACTGCAATTTCCCAAAGCCGCACCACGCCAGACATTTCCCTACACATTCCGCTAATCAAAGCATGCATCAGGTGCATTTCTAATCTCAAGCCAATTACGCATGGCACCATCACAAATGTGCACCCACAACAAGTTCTTAATTTACTGTCACTATCCTGAATCTACAACTAGTTAGTCTTTGAGATGCTGGTATTTCACACTAGCTTACCTCAGAAAAGCCTTAAACGCGCACAGACCGGCCAGTTTCAGGATAAATCCTATTTGAACAGAACGCGAGCCTAAAGCACTTCCCTCATATGCTATGGACCTCTAATCTCCTGAAGGGTTAGACGACTGACATTAGCACTGCTAATTTAATTGGTGATGAAATGAGTCCTGGTACATTTGCTCCTGAAGAACACACAGCACTTTTTATCAAAACTTCTCAATGTTGCTTCAGCATATCAGTATATCAGTGGTGTGCTGTGACACACACAATCTTATTCAATTGGCTGGGTGTAAAATGTGAACCATAGTTGGACGTTTTAACATCATAACTAAGGACCCTGAATTAAAGCAGAGCAATGCAAACCAAGTTCTAGAGGTTTATTTTTTTAACTGTATCACCAGTTAACACCAAACAACATCTCTTCTTCAAATTCTTCAAAACTGTTTTAAATGTAGCCCCTTTGATCCTCCCTGAAATACATCATTGCTCTTTTCAGTATTCACATTTACATTTACATTTTAGGCATTTAGCAGATGCTCTTACACAGTTTTACATGTCTTTACATACAATCCATTTATACAGCTGGATATTTTTACTGAAGCAATTCAGGATAAGCACCTTGCTCAAGGGTACAACAACAGTGCCCCACCTGGGAATTGAACCAGCAACCTCTGAGTTACAAGCCCAGTTCCCTAACATCAACATCCATCCTGGTTAATATAAATATAGAAACTGTATATACACCAGAAACAGAACTCATAACGCAAAAGAGCATTTAAAAGATGTTGTTATTATTAGTATTATTATTATCATCATCAATCTGTATTGTCTTGTTTCTGCATGAAACACAAGTGAAGAACAGGCAGGCCTTTTTTCTCCCAGTAGCACAGTCTCTACATTCTCACCCTCTAAAAACCAGGTCGCATTTCCAGAGGTTATGTAATACTCAATCTAATGTGTGTGGCGTGTGCAGGGAGAAGTATTATTATATTGTAAGGGTTATTTATAAGTCCACAAAAAAACCTAAAGAGAAAACACTACGTCTTGTTTCTCTTTTACAACACTATCCAACTACAATGGGGGGGAATACTTTTGGAACTGAGATACAAAAAAGCTGGGACAATTACTCACGAAGCCTATAAAAAGGGTATTAAATGTCAGCACTGCGCAGGAACCAATTATACTCCCATTTCCAGAAGAATAAATCAACTATGCATGATGTAGCAATCAATGAGAGGTTTTTGTCAAAAAGAATGAGATCATCTTTTCACAGAAGCATATCATTAGTTCTGTAGAGGAAAAGCATTGTGCGAGCTCAAAAACCACACGGCACGATCACACACGATCACAGTGGTAAATCTGAGAGGAACAATGCGGTGTTGTACTAAGTACCGTGCTAAGTGCTTTTGATTCAGGGGAAAATGTTATGACATTAAATATGTAATAATATGGGAGGTCACTTACGTGCACAGTGGACAAATATATCATAAAAAAGACAATTTCAGTACATGTGAATCGCTGCTATGGTTGTTTTTTATAGATGTAAATAAATTGAGTTGAATTCAACTCCTGTTGCGTGCCGCTCATTCTCTTGTTGCAGTGATGCATGACCTATTTTCTTCAATATTTGTGTGTTTATTTAGCTATTCTTTTCTGCATCCCACCATTTCCCAGGAGTTCAGCTTGAATGCCACATAACGGGGTGAGGGAATAGCTTTCCGACAGGCTCAGTTGGGGTTTTTGACTCCGTCTAGAAAATGTCAATTGTGAAGCGCTGTGTGACAACCTGCTTGTAAATGGCGACTCTGTTTACTTCCTGGTCCCTCAGATGTAGCCAGCTTGACTTAATTCCCATTTGCTTATCTCGTCGGGCTAATTACCATCATCCTTCAGCACGATCTCAGCCCATTAGCATGTATAATGCACGATTATGTGAGTGTTATTTTTTGGCAGAGTGCACACACCTGCATGGTTTATACTCAAGTGCACTTCTCTTCACATCTCAGAATGCCAAATCACCCTACCCAGAACGCACACTGTTCCGTCTGGCAGTACATTACGAGACCTTTTAGTGAAACCATGGTGCACTGTATATCAAGTGGTTCTCTGTGGCTCAGTTGGTAGAGCACAGCGTTAGCAACGCTTAGGTTGTGGGTTCAATCCCCACTGGGGCCACACTGAAAATGTATGCATTCACTACTGTAAGTCGCTTTGGATAAAAGCGTCTGCTAAATGGTGTATATTATATTATTATTTATATCATTGGGTTATTCAATTTGTGCTCTCACTGAGTTGGTAAGGCTGGGCACTGCTCATACCTGGTTCAAATGTATTATGGGATACATATCACTACTGTGCGTTAACTGTTCTCTTCCTCTTTACTTTCAATGAATCAATTCTAACCAAACCCACTTAAGTCCTGTGAGAGAATCGCCTACTGTTAAACTCAATTCTTCTGTAGCTAAATGTTCTCTGTGTTCTCTAGACTCTGAGTGGTGAAATGACCTTTTGGCTACAACATGAGGCCTGTGTGGTGTCTTTGACACTTTTCCTAAACTTCTCCTAAACACTCAGACTCGTTACGCTCAAGATGTCTGTTTAACGTATCACATATAATGTAATATAAACTAATCTCAGGAAGTTTCCAGGCTATCACTCTTGTATGTATATTGTGAAAATTGTTCACATCATTTTCTGCCTTGTAAATATTATGAATTTGAGCATTCTTAAACTTAACTGTGTCGAACAGCACGCGCAGTAATTGCATTTACATTTTAACGCGTGCAATATGCTTCTGATGCATTCAAAGTGAAGGTTTTATCCTGTCGTTGCACATTTTCTATGATAGTGTATTCATTATTGTACTTAACTGTGGATTACATTATTTTGATTATTCTAGAGGTTACTATTATTTTCCTCACTAATGGGGAACTATAATTAGATGTCAAAAACTCCCTACGACGGACGTCTGGTGAATTCATGTCTCGTGCCCTCCGGCGCGTGACTCAAATAATGCAAAGAGCACCGAAATAAATCAGCATCCAATTTCGTCTATTATTACCGGATGGGCTATTATTACCCAGTAGAGCGTGCTGCGATATCTCACTAAACTGCGAACGTGAGCAGAGCGCTTACCTTCGCAGGAGAGGCCATGGGAGGTGACCCCAGAGAGGCTGTCCCTGCAGACGTTGCAGAAGGTGGGGCGGGCGTGGGAGCAGGCGTACCAGTTGTGCGTCCCTGAGAAATGTTCCACATTAAACTGTGCCGTCTGGCGAAGGAGAAGTTAAGACAAGTTGGCGGCGCCAGAATTAGGACTCCACATCCCTACCAAACAGACACACTTCACAGAGCTGGTGGCTTCTTTTCAGATGGAAACTGAAACCGCATGCGCATTACTGTCTGACCTGCACCCTGGCAGAAAACACAAAACTCAACTCCCTGAGGGAGCTGAGAGAAAGCTTCCCCCTAGTCTATCACCCCACCCTATCCCCTGACTCACAAAGCAACTGCTGATTACCGCAGCAAGATTAATTACACCAGGCATGTCTAACCCCAGTCGTGGATGGCTGCAGTATCTGCAGGTTTTCGTGGTTTCCTGTCAACCATTAGCCAATTTAGGCCTTGTAAACGAGGTGTTTGGACTCTTTAAGCCAACCGAAGATTTAAGCTGAAAACACACCGAAAACCAGCACACACTGTGGCCCTCCAGAATGTTAGCTTGAGATCCCTGACTTAAACGAAGTTATGCTGACACGCTGGAGATATTTCCCTGATGCGCTGAATTATTTACTTGCATAGCGGCCAGCCTTTACAGAGGCGTACAAAGCTTAAACTTTACAAATTATTCATTTCACACAGCTGCATAATACCGGTAATCCATAATGCAGGTGATTCTAATTTTAAAAAAGGCCAAAACAGCAGTGTTTAAACCAAAGAATCAAACCCATAACCATCACGCTATTGTGATGTAGTGGGCTACCTGTTCTATAACCACTACAGCACAATACTGACCTGTGGAAGTAAGACAGCAGTTAAGGAAACACATCTTACTGGTTACACAGAGGACCCAATGAAATTAATATATCTAATTATTCTCCGCCGTATATAGGTTATCTCTGCCGGGGATCTGAGGGTGTGGTACTGCAGCGGACTTGTGGGGGAGCCTGAGGCTTTTTTTCTTTTCAAATCCCATCCAGGCAATTAGACCCAAATATCTCGAGGGAGACAAAAACAGTATCAATCTGCAGCAATTTAAGGTCGATGTTTAACACTGTCAACTGGGAATGAGTCAATCTTTACCACTTCCAGGGAGGGCAATTACAGTCACGCATGACAGTAGTTACTTTCAAAGGTGATCATATTTAACGGTGAAAATAGCAGGCTTTTGTTGCCTTGCGCAGGACGCCAACATCGAGCGGTTCCCACAACTGAGCATTGTCAATTCTCCGCTCTCGACCGCTATAATGAGCGATCCTCTGCAGCTCCATCTCTCTCTCTCTTTCTGCTGCCGGCTGCCTGGGTACTGAATAATACAGGTTTCCCCTCACAAAAACAGGACAGAGAAAACATGGCTGTCAAACCCAAGCAGGGAATAAAGACTCTTTGAGTTGCCCATGCACACAGAGGCATCCTGGGATGTCACTCACAGGAAATACACCACATGACTGAAAATTACCTCAAACTGGACAGTAAGGAGCCTCTAATCAGTGCAGAAGCAGGCAGGTTTTTTTTTTTACAGAAATTTATAAATAAAAAAGTACTTTCAACATCAAAATCAATTTTGAGTCGATCATTTTCCCCGTTCATCTATTTTTGGTCGATCAAAGGATGCATGCGGTGTGGCAACTGGGTTAATCGACGCCCGGGGCAAAACAAGCCGCCGAACTGCAGTTTAATACTTTCTCAGGAGCGTGATGAGAAGCGGGGTCTTACCTCGTAATGCTCGCCGGACTGGACGGACTTCAGAGAGCTGATCCAGTCCTCCATCTCTTTCCTGTTCTCCGCGCAGAGGATGAGTCTTCGGAACGGGGTGATCACCTGCGGGAGAGATTGGTCCCGGTGAGTGGCTCTCGTGCGCCGCACTGTTCATCTGGAGATGTGTCCCTTCTTTAAAACACCAGCCCAGACCAGCCCCCTGTCTCTGCCTTCCCCCTCCCCCACCCTCCTCCTCCTCCTCCTCCTCCTCCTCCTCCTTCTTCTCAAACCCAGCTTGAGTTAGATTCCTTTCGACAGGCAGATCGCCTCGGAAAACGCTGAGAGCCTGTTTCGTAACCGAGGGCCGCCTCTGCCAAAACACACCTCACCAACACTTTCCTTCAAATCCCCTCCTTATTCATCGCTCATGCCATCCTCAACTTCCTGCTCTTTTTTTCCCGCCTCGCTCCAGCGGCGGGCTGCTCGTCTCCTGACAGAGGCGTAGGGGTACGCGGCGGATCTTGAGCCGAGGGCCCACAGGAGGAGAGAAGCCCGCGAAGCACAACGGAACAGAGCGCCATCTCCGTTTTGCCGCCTTCGTTTTGCCCTGCCTCCGCGCCGAAGAGCAGGCATAACCGCTTCCCGTCGACACAAGCGCCATTGATTTCACCTGTTTGCGCTGGATACAATAATACAGTGCTGTGCGTCAAATTGAATAATACATCTATTTTTATCATTTTCACATGGAGGTTCTGGTATAAGCCATTTTGGGCTTCGCACTTCTCCTGCACTTGTAGCACTCTGTCCAATTCAAAAAACTCTTTGGTGCAAATAAACAGTAACAACAACAACAACAACAACGTGTATTTATCTGTTTGATTTTGAGATTTGCGGCAGTAAGGTTATTCCCTGACACCTCCACTGTAATTTCCATGCGTTATGAGGAGCCACTGTACCACCTCATGGTGCTGGTATCACATTCATATTGTTCTTCATGTATACGCAGTGGATAAAATTACGTTGCTCGTATTCATTGCCGCTACATTTTCTTCCCAAGAAAACTATCTGGCACTGTCCTCAATCAGCAAGTGTATACAGCAACATGGCTGACACTGTATCTAAATTCACGTTTTGGAATAACGCATATAGTGTGGTTGTGTGTCCGTGTTTGCACGTGCGTGTGTGTGTGTGGGTGTGTGCGTGCGAGCGTATGGGTGAGTGTGCGTACGCCTGTGTGCATCTCATCAGCAGCGTGTTATTTCCGCCTCCTTAGACATAATGCAGAGCTGGCTCACACTCGCTCCGTTTCCCAGAGGGTGAGATTGAATTCCCCAGGGAGTCCCAATTTAAAATCTCATCCCTGCGTTCAGCATGGGCGCGCATAAGGTCCCGCCCCCCTGACCTGTCCAATCAGGCCTTCGGTGGGCTCGGCCATTAAGCTGTTAAGCTGCATTGCCCACAAGGAAAAAAAACATACAAAGCCCTTTCCCGCAGTTAACAGTGCTATGATTTAAAACAGCTTTCATGCTCAAAGTCAAACTTGTTCTGAAATACCCTGCTACGGTAAGTCATTCCAATCAACACATTGCCATATTGTTATCCGTTGCTTATCTGAAGCCCTCTGTACATGGTAAAGATAGATAGACACTTTATTGATCCCCAGGGGGAAATTAGGTTGTCTTACAGCAACATAAAAACAATGGACAATAAATACACCAGAGCAGCACAACACCTCATTAAAACAATCAGTCAATCAATCGATCAGCGAGATCAATCGGTAGGCTTTGCCCTTGTGTTATTAAAAAGAAGATAAAAGAACATTAAAAAAACATATTTTATTTCATTGGTTAGAAGTGTCCTAACAATGAATAGACATTACTAAGTTTACAGCAAAATCTTGTTTATTTTAGCTACTACACAGACCAGTTTAAAAAGGCATCATGGTGAGAAAATGGTATTGCATCCCCATTTCTTTTCACACCGCAGTCTACAAGTTGAGCTCACACAGACATCTGGTCGAGGGTTGGCGGCTTGGAAGACACGTTAGCCTGATCAGCTTTATACTGCAACATGTTTAGCAGACTTTGAGCGCCTGATTGACCAGTGGGTAATATAATTAGCGGCGTGCGTCGAGACACGGACAACCCAGCCGACCAAATCCCTCCCTCCCTGGGATCGTTTCAGTTGCTACTGCTAATTATAGACGCTACCGCTAATTATGCAACGCCCCGCAGGGCTGCTGGCCACAGTCGGCACTGGCACGGTCTGGATTCAATAACTTCACAGGATGAGCCACCCAGGAGCCTTTTAGTCAGCATTTTAATTAATTCCACTGTGTTTTCACACATGGGAAATCTCTTTATTTTATGCAGAAAAACTGGACTGTTTTATACACATTAAATAAAAAAGGCTGGCTCTCCATACAGGGATGAGACAACTGAGTTATTTGCACAAGGGCTGCCTTGTCTATTAAGTAAGATAACACGTCAAAAGTGAGAGAATTGCATCTATCTTGAAAATGCTTATTATCGTCTCTTTTTCAGTCTCATAATTATGTCACGTGTTAACCTGGAGACACTGCTGTTGATGCGTTAATGATGCAAAGCTGAGTCTGCATCTAAACCGCTGTGCCGTTGGAAGAACTTTGCCTTTCGTCGAGGTCGAAGCGCGAGCGCATCCGATTTTGCCAAAACGACCAGAAATATCTGTGATCAGTTTCTATTATTTTCCGTTTCACGCAACGACAGCACTAATCACATCAGTATTCAATTTCCCTTGTCGCGTAACCGCGGGCAACTCTCGATGTATGCATCTCAGCCGCTGAAGGAGAAGTGGTTTTGAAATGCACTTTTCAAAACGACAACAGCTTTGAAAGGTTATGCTTTAAAATAACGTTACGTGAATTAATTTGAACTGATGCATTAATTGACATTAACGAATGCAGTTGCAACGATCGACAGCATTATACATTGATTGAGCCATTCTAATACTGTACATAATGATAGAAACATACGGTATCAAATTTTGGTTTTCTTTAATGGCTTATGAATACATAAATGAATTAGCTGGTAATGTTATTTTCCACATTTACTAATGCTTCAGGGCTGAGAGGTTAACTAATCCGTTTATTTTTTGATTAGTTCCTGTCTACTACTATCTTTAATGCTTTGTAAATACATTAGTTAATGATCTGTCCCTGTAAGTGGATGCATTCATTCATTAAGTCATGTTCATTCGTTTTAATTCGGCTATTTTATTTCATGTCGTTTCTTTCTTTAGCAGGGCCCACGTGCAACTTAGAAGGCAAATGCACTAGAGTATCTGAGTCCCAGGGCAGCCAGAAAACAAAACATAAAAATAAAACCAAAACAACATTTAGTATCAAACAATATCACATACAGTATACAACAATACCCCAAATCCACCACACACTATACAGAATATCACATAGAAGCAAGTAAAAAGCCAACAATTGTAAATTGTAAAAAATGTATTCCCAAAAGAAAGAAGCCAGAAAGTGCTTCCAGAAAGTGATTCCATTGGTAAGGCCGGCTCACTGGTCCAACCAAGGCTCTCTGGGAAGGCAGGAGGTGGCGTAGCGATGTCTGAGTGCAGAGAGGTAGATCCAAATCCCTAACCTATAAATCATGGTGACACCCAGATCCATATGAGGGTGGGAGCGAGGAGCAGCACCGAGACACGCCAGGGGAAACTGGAGCGGGTATTTCAGCCTACTTTCAGTCTGACAAAAACACTGCTCAAACACTCTCGGCCCAGCAAATGCACAGCTCTTACACTTTCAGTCAGGCGAAAAAACACAGCTGTTACATTTTCAGCCTGACGAAAACGGCTCTTGACACTTTCAGCCCAATAAAAATACAGCTTTTAACTTTCCGTCCAATGAAAATACTGCTCTTACACTTTCCGTCCAATGAAAATACTGCTCTTACACTTTCCGTCCAATAAAAATACTGCTCTTACACTTTCCGTCCAATAAAAATACTGCTCTTACACTTTCGCCCAATGAAAATACTGCTCTTATACTTTCAGCCCAATGAAAATACTGCTGTTACACTTTCGCCCCAATGAAAATACTGCTCTTACACTTTCAGCCCAATGAAAATACTGCTCTTACACTTTCGGCCCAATGAAAATACTGCTCTTACACTTTCAGCCCAATGAAAATACCACTCTTACCCAGGGGGGAAGATACCTTCAGCAGAGGCATCAGCTATCCGCATCTTCAGTGAGGTCAATCATTTTTAGTGCCGGCTAAAGTAATATGGGGGCAAATATCAAACAGTTTTACCCCCTGAGTGGGATCCAATAGTGATTGTACCAGTGTTCTCTTTAACAGGTACAGTACGTTTTTTTCACGGTGAATTCTAACATAACACATTTTTTTCAAACAGTAGGTAAGTAGGTTATTACCAGAACCAGTGCACCACCGGGCACGCTGTGAAACAAAGCAATCCTGAATGTGAAACAAAATTGAAGTTATTTGAAGTCTGCCTTCCCAGGTGACCATGTGACTTAATTAAATTAGGGGTGGCCAACCCTGGTCCTGGAGGGCCGCAGGGTGTGCTGGCTTCCATTTTCAATTAAAGCAGGTGATTAACCAGCTAACCCACCTCACCTGGTTTCTTGGGTCTATATTGTTTGTTGATTTTAAGGTGAAAACAAAAAAAACTGCCGAACTCTGCCTCTCTACAGGAGCAGGGCTGCTGACCCCTGCATTAGAGAGATCTGACAATCCACTCACTCCTACGAACCCACTTCTGACGCCCCCAGCTTTGATTTACATAGGTGATTGCATGCAATGCATGCGTTGGTTTTCAGCATGGATGCCATTTCGGAAAGTAGGACAACAAAAGATCACAACATAAGGGCTATGGGCACTTTTGACAATCCTTACTGTCAAAAAATATATAGTATAAAATATACCACACAATAGTTATACACTCTGACCACAGATATAAACAGTACCCAATTAAAATATCATTCCTCTCCTTCAAGCAGAAGAAAAAACACTGTCTAAACAAGGGCACAATTCCACAAAACAGAACTCTGTTAATTTGATACAGTCGTTGCAAGAGTAATTTCTAAAAAAAAGCCAAACCTTTCTCATGCAACATCACAATACGAAACAATTCACCAGCACCAAAGAGCTTATTGTCAAGCACGGGATACAAGCTTCCGTTGGAAGGTTGAAAATGAGAGTCTCATGTTATGAGTCTCATGTTACGGTATTTAATAGGCAGAAGACTGAGAGAGGAAGACTGCATCCGCCCGGCTGTAAGCGTAGGGTTGTGTAACCCCTGGGGAGTGTGTATGGAGGTAGGAGTACAAGTTTCTCCCCTGGGAGGAGGGACAGAAAAGCCTACTGACCCGTTTCCTAGGAGCCCCTTTGCGCTGGGGTTTGTACTCTTCTTCTGTGGTGCACGACAGTCAGCTGGACGGTCATGCACCATAAGAATTTATTGTGACAAAACATTTTAATATTGTTTATATTAATACAGTTATATATTTTATAACTAATATCATTTATTTTAGTATCATTTATCATACTATAAACACGTATTTATATCAACCATAAAAGCAAACACACATATGCATACACACATCCGTGCGGGGACACACGTGCAGAAATGTCCACACTTGCAGACAAACACATTTATATAAAAAAACCCGCATATTTTACACAAGAGCAGCACACTCTTAACATGCATAGAGACAGAGCAGGTGGTAATAATATCTTACACATAAAATCTGACCCTAATTTCAGCAAGGAGATTTTCACATTTTCACAAATATGATCAAATCTCTGTAATAAGTCAACCCCATCCTCAAACAATGCACCTAGTCTTCCCCCAAGACCTGCCTCGTTTTCACACATTTTCCACAATCAGAGAAGTCTGCAATCTAAACACTATAATACTACAATCCTCGCATTATATGTATGCCGTTCACGACAAAAACACAATTGAAACATTTCCATTTCCAGGTGAGTAATTGGGTGGGGGGTTAATTCCCCGAAAACAACAAACCCTTCTGAATAATGGAGTCACGTTTCTGACGAGGACAAGCAAACAGAAGCCCGGGGACCCGCGGCGAGCGTCTCACGTGCGCCTCTGAGGACGGAGTGCTGCCAAGACCTTCGGCTGAAATCCAGCTCAAACCCAGAACCTCGGCAGCGCCCGGGGACGCTGGTGTTAACGCGAGCCACAAACACAGCGAGGCCCCGGCAAAACTTCTTACACGGCGCTAGACGGAGCCCCGTTTCAGAACAGCACTATCCCAACATGGCCCTGTTTTTACATACGGACTGAAGACAAATGCTGATTTTGGCAGCACTGACTTCCAGACGCGGTTCATCCCCTGGATCTGGACCCGGCGCGAGGATTCCTCTGCACTGCGTTCCCCCTGTCCTGGTGAACACACACTGCCTCCCTGTGTGCCTGCGGACCCTCTAATGAGAGAAGTGTGCGCTCTCTCTCTCTCTCTCCCCCTCTCTCTCTCTCCCCCTCTCGCTCGCACTCCCTCTCTCTCTCGTACTCTCCCTCTCGCTCTCTCCTTCTCTCTCTCTCTCCCCCCTCTCCCCCACTGCCAGAGGAACAGCCCACCGCAGCAACACTGAGCATCACATGGAGCGCCATGCTCTCCCCACGAAACACCTCAGATCCATGTGCATAGACGCACGCGCACACACGCACTCACAAACACACACACACGCACACACACGCGCACACACACACACAAACACACACACGCGCGCACACACACACACACACGCACAAACGCACACACACACACACACACACACACACACACACACACGCACATACCAGACGCATGCTCTATCTTCTGTGTAACTCAGTAGGTAGAGCGTGGCGCTGACAACGCTTAGGTTGTGGGTTCGATTCCCATTGGGGCCACATATACTGAAAAATGTATGCATTCACTACTGTAAGTCGCTTTGGATAAAAGCATCTGCTAAATGGCATATATTACACACACTATACAGACGCATGGGTCAACTCAAAACCAATGGGTCGGCGGGTTTGGGGCGACAATATTTAATTTCATATTGGAAAACGAGTAAACTAAAGCAAGATCCTAGAGAGACATTTCCACAAAGGAATCAAACAATTGGAGAAATTTGAGTTGGAACCTGTCAATGATGATGAAGAAAGCACTGGCTCGGCCTGTCAATGATGATGGCTACTGGCTCGTCACAAGAGGCTTGTTAACGCTGCATATAGTGAGACAGGACACAACGCTTTCGTCAGGGGCAGAAGGAAATGTCACATTTGAAATTCCTTAATAAATGTTGCAGAGAAGTGATCGAACATGGCAGGGCGCATTTTTAATATGCGGGTTTCCGGTCGGTATCGCAGCGGTTTCTGGCGGACACACCTACAGGCACACGCATCCGCACGCACACTCACGCTCACGGCACATACAGGGGACCGCACGAGCGCCACTGCGAAAGTCTTAAACGAGACCACCAACCCTTCTACCACGGCTGTGTTTTTTTTAGTGCTGGCGCGTCTTGAAACCCAAAGGGTGCGCTTCGGTACCTCCTCCGCTGGACGGACGGTCGGACGGACAGACGGACGGAGCGCGTGGATAAGCCATTAAAGCGGAGCGGATCGGATGGCCTCGCGCCCTTGCCCTGTCAGTCTCATTCTCTCCGCTCCTTCCCCAGCTCCGTTTGGCGCTAATTCCGCCGCGGGCGCGCGTGTGTGCGGGTGTGTGTGTGCGCGAGACCTTGCTGTGAGGATTCCCTCACGGAGGGAGAAAGCCATGCCGCGTTGCGCTGCTCCCTCCGCGCTCGCCGCGCCCCGCTCGCACGCCGCTCGCCGCTCGCGCGCGCCCCGCACGCAGCCGCGCTCACACACACTCGCACGTGCCTCTCCTCCCGGGAGAGGGGGACGGGGGGGTGTTTTTCTCCTCTCCGCTGGCCCCGGGCTTGAAAGATTTCTGGCTGAGCAGGATAAGCAGCCCTAGAAACAGCCCCGCTGGCTGCTCATTCCCTCCCTGGAAGACTGATTCTGCTCCCACAACATACTGATCGTTTTATTAATAGATGGTAACATGGCGCTAGAAAGGGGGTGTATCAAATAAGGTCCAGCCCGCGGACGGTGCCTGCCCTTGCTTTTGTTTTACAAAGCACGCCGATCGCGGAAGCCCTTTTCTCACTTCGTATCGAACACGGCAAAGTATCTTGTTCAGGGAGGACTGGACACTCGCTTGGTTATAAAAGATGCTCTTGGTTATAAGTAGGGGAGATGCATTTCTTGTTGCCGTTAAAAAAACACACATTTCTCCAGATCTCACCATTAGACGAGACAGAAGAAAATGATGTGGTGATGGACTATGTGGAAACTTGGTTTATAATCGCAAAGACATGCTGACACAGACCTCTGATGGTATTACTGCAGCAGACCAGGCAGCACTGAAGGCAACCCTACTGGGAGCTCACCTAGAAACACCTTTCAGCCAGCGTCGTGTATTTATTCAGGAGTGACAGTAAGCATAAGGAAAACAAGAGGGCGTACAGACCAGCAGTGCTATCTGTGAGGCGTCCACACATCTGCCCTACAGTCTACAGGCTAAGGGGCTACAGAGCCTGGTGTCCAATCACAGGGAAGAGAAAAAACACATTTCTGGTTTTCATATCAATTTTGTAACACAAATGATCATTTGAATAACCCAAGACAGGGATTATTGGGAAATGTATGGCAATTTTTGGAGCGTATTTAAATGACTTTTCACATCACTCGAACTGTCACCTACACCAATGTTGTAACATACATAATGTTGTACCATAAACAAACCCTCTTATTACATTAATTAAGTAAATACCTAATAGTAAATGACAGCCAATGCAGATTTACTGTAAAACATGGTTTATTTCTCTTTCTGCAATGTATCTGAGATCTGAGAATGAGAGATAGTACCCAAATCATAATTGATCCATTTATGGATATTCCATTTGAGCACTATATTTTCTTTATTGATTAATTTATTTATCTCAGATGTCTTTCAACGGTCTGTAACTGATAATGTGTTTCTATTTGTGTATTTGTATGTAAAGTATTTAAGGATTCCCTGCATGCTTATGTGAATCTAACTCATTTTTTACAGTTTTATTATTATTATTTAATTATAATAACAGTAAAAAATATATTACATTTAAAAAATCAATAATTATAAATTATATTATTTATTTATAACAGGTTATTGTGACCGTCCAACTTGTCAGTGAATTCACCTGAACCAAACATCATATTTTATTTATATTAATTACTATATATGCAGTTACTGTAGCATTTTCATGTGCTTCGTGGGCAACCAACAAACAGCCCAGCTGAGAGACAGAGAGAAAGAGAGAGAGAGAGAGAAATAGAGGGGGGGAGAGCCAACCAGTTTATTGCCTTGCTGCATCACCAAAATTCTATAGGATGGAAATTTCATCACGTCGCACAGCATAGATGCAAATATTTGAGTCGCATCGTTGAAACGCGATTTGACTCATGTATCATGACATACCGCATACTTCCTCTCCCGCAACCAATATCAATATTTAATGTCTCTCTTTTTCTTTTCATACCTGAAAGATGGATCACATACTTGTGCTACAGAATACGAGAGCACCGCCAGAAGGGGGATGCATGCATGAACACTCACTAAAGCAGCCTGATCCACACAGTGCACACAGCCATGTGAAGACATGCATGCTAACTACAGCGCCGAAGCGACGGACGCTATATATAGCTCCTCGATCTCCTCCGAGCTTTCTTACTTCACTTCCATGTCTTTTTATAGCCTGGCCTGGGGAGCACGTTGCAGTTTTTAGAAGGACACGCTTGCGTTCACTGACGCTTCCCCATTATGATGCAAGATGTCGACGGGCTTTGAGATGGGATGAGATTATACTTTGTTAATCCCCGCAGGGAAATTGGTTTGTCAGCAGCACGCAGATGTTAAAAACACAGACTTACACAAACGTGTAGAACAAAGACAGCACAAAAGCTCAAAATCCAGTCAATTAGAAAGTGCAATAAAAGTAATCCGGGTATTATATAAAAAAGCTAAAATCACAGGACCATTCTATCTTGTCCCCTCATCTAGTCTGATTAAAACAGCGTTTGGCTGAAGGCAGGAATGACCAGAGCAGGTCTAGGGACCCCAAAGATGTAGAGCAGGAGTAAGGAACCAAAATGTGTAGGGTAGGGGTAGAGAACCCAAACGTGTTAGTAACAGTTATAGTCAGGGTTAATAAAGTTTATGGTCAGGGTCAGATTCAAGATTAGGGATGTCACAGCTCATAGGACCGTTTTGAGTTTAGTAACAGTTATAGTCAGGGTTAATAAAGTTTATTGACAGGGTCAGATTCAGGATTAGGGATAGGACCATTTTGACGGCCTGCGGACAAACCCTTCTCCAATCGGTTGCAGTCGAACTGTGACTCACGCAGCTGGTTCCCTTTTCTGCACTCGCCCTGCAGCGCCAAATTAATTAATCCGGGCGGAGGACTTACGGTGAAGCTGTTGTTGACGTTCTTTGTGCTGGATTCGGCGACACTGGCATCCGACAAGTCCACTTCGTCAAAGATGAGAGACTGAGGAGGAGGAGGAAGCAGAGAGCAGAGAGATGCAGGGTAAACGGAAGCTATCGACATGAGAGTTCCCTTTGCACTTCCAAACTACGAAATTCTTTTTTAACACAGAAATGTGTTAACTTTTAGCAGAGCAGCTTTCAATCCTTTGTCTTCCAATTTGGAAAAAGCCAATCGTATGTTTAGACCTGTCCCACAGCTGCAAGGTCAACTCAAGGGTGCAGACTAATATGCGTGTCCTCCAGGGCTGTCCCTTTTCCCTCTGCGGTCCAGCAGCTGAGCTGCGCAGCCATTGCGCTGGAGGACAGCACTTCACGTGCAGCTAGCACAGGCAGACGGCAGGCACCTGATTGGCCAGGGGAGGCCTTAATGCCAGTGAGGTGGAGGAAGTCCTGCTGACCGAAACACTCCCTCCCTGGGCGAAGACATGCCCAAATGCGTGCCACCCTGTGGGGCACAGTGGGGATTCCAGACTGCAGGGTGTGTCACTATATGAAAAGGCCTTTTATTTCAGCCATCATAAGAGTGTCCATAATCAAAATACCCCAAAGGATATACTGTATGCCTTCTCCTAGCTGTGGTGCATCAGGCACGCCATGGTGGTGAATGATCCACTGTGAGGAACACAAAGGGGAGTGACAGTGTAGGGGAAGTGGACCAAAACAACTCGTGACAATTTTTGGAAGCCAATTAAAGGGAATTTCAAAAATACACGAATTGACGCAGTACAAATATGAGAGGAGTCAAAAAAAAAAGACTAACCAGAAGAATTAGGGGAGCTGGAGCAGACAGAGTTTTTCAGCTAGAAGCACATTTAAGAACAGGACAATAATAGACTGACATTTCAGTGTCTAAGATGCCTTCCTTAGAGTTCGTTTTTTGTTTTTTTTACCCTTTGGAAAGTGTAGCCTTTGTTACCCTTAGGAAGGTTGATTCTTGTCCTGTTCATTAAATGCACTTACAGATGAAAGGCTCTGTTTGCTCCAGCTCAAATTCTTCAGGTTAAGCTGTTGAGTACCGGTTCTTTCCTTTTGACAATAGCTGGGGTGAAGCATGTCTGGCACTACTTTTTTTGACACAGCACACCGTTCGCAGTGCAATACCCAGTTCATTATGTGACCGTCAGAGTCGGCACAAAGTAATCTCCAGCGCCCCCTACAGAGGAGATGTGATGTTGCACAAACAGTGCCCTCAACTGCATTCCCCTTGCAACTTTCTTTCTGCTAACATATGCCATTTAGCAGACGCTTTTATCCAAAGCAACTTACAGCAATACATTTTTCAGTATATGTGGTCCCAATGGGAATCGAACCCACAACCTAAGCGTTGTCAGCGCCATGCTCTACCTACTGAGCCTCACAGAACCACAGCTACTTCCTCACCCGCTACGGTTTGATTTCTGTTGCATCGCTCGCCAATGTCTACCCTACCAGGGGAGAGACGCATGAGCACTCATGAATAAAATCCACCCAAAATGGCTTGCATTATGAGATTCTGGTGTGGACACACAATGCAAGCCTCATGAATGTCTTTATTCTTTCTATTTGAATGCCCCACTACGCAATTACATCTTTCAAATTATTCAATTTTCTGGAGCAGTCCTCTGTGAAATTAAATTTACAGCACGCTAAAAATGGCCCCGAGGCAGAGTTTATCATTCAAACGTCTGCAGACGGCAGGAGGCACGGATTTCATTAGTTAAATTGGCAGCGTGACATGATTCATGGAAACGAACAACCACATCCTCCTTTTGTAACGTTTTCTAGAAATCTCCATATTGGAATATTTTGTAGAGGCACTGATTAAGGAGGTTTTTACACATCGTCATTAATTAAACCCCTTAATGTAAGATAATGTGGCTCTGTGTGGCTCAGTAGGTAGAGCATGGCGCTGACAACGCTTAGGTTGTGGGTTTGATTCCCATTGGGACCACATATACTGTAATACATACATATAAATGTATGTATTCACTACCGTAAGTCGCTTTGGATAAAAGCCAAATGGCATATATGTGTGTATTATGTACGTATAATAAAGCAAAGGCATACCTTGGCATCTTTGGCGTAGTAGAGCGTTCTCCCCCTCAGTTTGAAGTAGCGTTTTTTCCATCTCTGGAATGAGCTGGTCTGTTTCAGTAGTAACCCCTCCTTCACACTTGTCTGGAAAGCAACAGACCCAAACTCCCTTTTAAACATAAATCCATACAAAAGCACACATAAAATAGTTTATTAGTTCTATTTAAATGATACTTCTGAAGTGCGTCATCAAAACGAATGAATCAGCATCCGACACAACATTGATAAAAATGAAGATCCCTTGAGCTCATCAAAGCCAGTTGTATTATTAAATGTTAAATGTAGTGTTTTTCCAAACATTACTCAGTCCACTTTTGGTCAAGGGAGTTTTGGAAAAACACTCTTCAAATGGATCGTGCTGTCTAATTATGGGCATGATGTCATTATTGGGTAATGAAACACTGTCTAAAATTGATCCGAGGCTGTGCTCTTATCACCTTAGTAAAACAGAGTGATGACACTGTGGGTAAATGCCACACTGCTGCTCTTTCCAGAGCTTTAAAGAACTTTAAAGAAAGTAAATGTCATTCATAGACACCCTTTTTTTCTATCTATCCTTTTATTCCCCAGTTTTCTCCCTATTTTTAGTTGCCAATTATACCCTCTCTTGTTCATGTCAATTACCCCACCCTCGTACGAGAGGTCGCTGCCATAGTCCTGAGACCAGTAGTGGGCGCTGTACTGCCTCCTCCGAGCCGGCACCTGCCACAGTCACCGTAACACACAGGACAACTCATATATGCAGCGAGCTCGTATCGGTTTCCCTCCCCCCTCCCTGGGGCGGACAGCCAATTGCCGCCCCCTAGTGGCACTCCCGGCCAGAGCCAAAACTGGCGCAACCTAGGTGGAGTCAAACCCCGGTTGCAGTGGGCAACGTCAAACGTTCTTACCGCTACACCACCTGGGAGGCCCATAGACACCCTTTTATTGTATATTATTCTTATTATTACTCCTATTTTCTCCATATTTGGAACACCCAAGCTGTGTGTGTTTGTGCTCATTGGCTGCAACCTCCTCTGTAAATTCAGCAGAGCGCAGGCAAGCGCACACTTTCCTCCGAAACATGTGATGTCAGCTGCTGCTTCTTTTCACTCCACAGTCCACCAGTTAAGCTCACGCAGACGTGGGAGTCGGAGCAGGATGCTCCATGTGCAGATTGTGCAGGCAAACCGCGGATGGCCGATTGAGATTTTCACATTTTAATTGTTGTTGTTTTTTAGTAATTCTCAACATCCTGTCAACTGTTACCTATGGTTCTTCATGTATTACCAGGGCATGTGAGTACATGCTACACACAGACAGGACGGCATTATCAGAGAAATGCATGGGAACCAGAGTTGGGTTAAATTCCATTTCAATTAAATCAATTTAGGAAATCAATTGAAATTAAATTAATTCATGAAAAAATCCTCCATTAAACATTATGGGGCATTTTTTAAATTCCTGAACTGAATTGAAATACATTTCCTGAATGAATGGGATTGAAATGAAATTGACCCCATGCATGAAAGACGCACATGCTCAGGGAAGCCTGAAGCCTCTCTCTCTCTCTCTCTCTCTCTCTCTCTCTCTTAGAGAGCTAGCCTCTGCCATGCCTCTGCGCTTCTCCAAGATTAAGAATGCTCCAAGGACAATTTCATGCTCCAGAGATGACGGACAAGGTGCAGAGACAAGAAAGGAGGCCATTACCCAAGAGACTGTAAGCCACTTTGAGACGGCATAAACACAGCTTCCCTAATCTCCTGCCAAGAGAGAATCGATGTCCCTAAGAGACGGGGTCCCCTTCATGGTGCGGCCACACTGAGGCTACTCACACTCACACACAAACTGACAAACTGACATTCTCAGATCCAGAGTCAGCCTTTCAATGTCTCCACAGTCCTCCGACTCTTGCTACTATTTTCATAAAACAGACACGTTCAAACCACTCAATCAAGTGAACCAGGACCCTTTCATTTAATTTGTAGAAGAACTGTGCTTCAGAATGATAAGCATCCCTGATGTGAAATCAAAGCAAATTTACAGGCAAGCAGAAGCGAGAGTTCCGACAGATTAAAAAGCAAAATTCGTACGACATGAGGCGAGTTCAGGCGAGTCATGTGACAACAACCGTAGACATCAATTGGCCGGTGAGTCCTCCATAACGGGCCTGCTCTATGGAACCATGTGACCACTTCTGACGCCAAGCAAAATAACATGGGCCAGGAAGCGGTGACGGTCTTTCGCTCCCATTCGTCTACAGATATAGCACGAACGTGGAGAAAAGGCTCTGAAACACAGGAGGCCAGATGCATGCAGAGGGGATATTTTTAGCAGACGGGATACACGCACAGGCTTGTGTATGCATGTCGCCCGGGTGCACAGCTGTGTTTAACTTAAGCAGAGAGTTCCCCCTTCGGCAAACACTTGGACACCACCCAGCGATGACATCGGAGACCAGCATCCTCTCCTGCACCTCCCCTTTGCCGCGAGCCAGTCTGTGCACGTGTTTCATCCACTGCTTCTGGGTATGATCACAGTCTGCTCACTATTAATTAGCTGTTTATGTGAAGAGTTTCAATTCACATTTCACAGAAGTATGGCTCTGTGTGGCTTCACAGAAGTATCGGTTCTGTGTGGCTCAGTAGGTAGAGCGTGGCGTTGGCATGTACAGGCCCGTCTTTTGCCAGGTTGTGGGTTCAAGTCCCATTGGGACCACATATACTGAAAAATGTATGCATTCATTACTGTAAGTCGCTTTGGATAAAAGCGTCTGCTAAATGGCATATATATAAGAAATGTCTCCGCTGTGCTTGCCAACAAGGGTTTCTCCACAGTATTTCATAAAACACAAATAAATGGGGCATGGTGAGCCAGGCAGATTCATTCAGTTGATTGTCACTGGCTAATGTATACGTATGTCAGGCGACATTATCCTGCGAGCTCTGCTTAACATTAACTACAATATAAGATCAGGGCATTCTCAAATGAGCCATATTAGTGCAGTTAGCTACCTTATTAGCTAGGCTGTGTTCCATGCCAACTACTACCTCACTAGCTTGATAGTTAGTTAGCTGGCTAGTGAATTTAGCTAGCCAGGAAGCAAGCTTGATATCAGACTAGCAAGCTCATGGAAGAGCTGGTCGGCCATCTAACTAACTAGAAGATGAAGAGTAGGGTAAAGAGATGCATTCCGTTTTTTTTTCTGTGAGAATACTGCTGAAAGAATAATGTTGTTCTCCCACTGGAATCAATGGCGGTGGCCAGCAGGCTGGCAGGCGAGTGCGCCAGAGTTCGCTGCCCAACAGAGAAGAAGTAGCCAGGAAGCGCCTCTCGGACAAAACAATCTTAAAAACAGAGCCCTGTTCACAAATCACTGAAATAATTACATATGCAAGACAAGGAAGGAATGTGAATTTAGACACACTATATTACAAAATAAGGACAGAACAAGCTGGAGTGCTCTCTATGAATATGTAATGTTCAAAACAATAGGACACAAAGTTTCAATGTTAGAACACATAAGTGGACCATCTCTACTATTATCTAGAATCTCTGGCGAGACCTAGCATTTATTCTTTGGAATAATTGTCAATAACGTACAAACCTGTTATCTGATATGTCTTGGACCTACTGCATTGATACTGGACCCAGGACAGCCAATCACAAGCTAGACAGCATCTACATTCAGTTGTCCTGAATCTAAAAATAGTTACAAATATTCATATGCACATTATTGTCTCATTTATTGACTCTCATTTCTGCTTGGGGTTAAATCCCACTTAACAAATATCAAGATTTGTTTTTTTTACATTTATAATGTGAATTCCACTAGGAGGACTTCCTATTCAGTGAATATGTCATAATTTCTATAAAACATATTTCCTTGAAAAGTGGCACAGCATGATGTTCTGCTTTACAGACACACTTGATACTTGGTACACACTTCACATCTGTTTATTCTCTAGATCCATCAATGGTGTCCATTATATGAAGCTTGTCTTTAACATTTCATGGATCGTCACATTCTCCGCCTGGCGGCAGTGTAGTGTAACGGTCAGGGAACTGAACTTGTAACTCAGAGGTTGCTGGTTCAATTCCCACATGGAGCACTGTCATTGTACCCATGAGCAAGGCACTTAACCCGAATTGCTTCAGTTAAAATATCCAGCTGTATAAATGGATTGTATATAAACCATGTAAGGCGCTCTGGATAAGAGCATCTGCTAACTGCCTAAAATGTCAAATGTAAATGTAAAAAGACCAAACACTGTGGTGCACTGTGAGAGACATGAAGTGCAAGCGGTAAGTAATTAACCTGATTAATTAAATTGACCAAAGTAACATAATTCAATATGAACACCTACGACACAAGCCTGCCGAGGCTTTATGAGAAGCACATGACAAATAACGTGAGCAAGAATGCTCCTCATGTGAGTGAGACAGCCGTTAGCAAACCCAGACTTAGGGGGGATTTGATTGAGGTTTTTAAATTCCTAAAAGGGATTAACAAAGTGAACTAGCAAATACTTTTTAAGATGGGGTCAGCAGAGCAAGAGGCCACAGGCCGAAATTAGTTAAAGGCAAATTCCGCACGGATATTAGGACGTTTTTCTTTACGCAGAGAGTTGTCAATGCCCGGAACAGCTTGCCAGGTCGGGTAGTAGAGGCAGAAACACTTGGGCTATTCAAGTCCAGGCTAGATGCAGTACTAGATAGTCTTTATATTAGGACATGGCAAGCCTAGATGGGCTGAACGGCCTGTTCTCGTCATTATGTATTCTTATGTTCTTATGACAGCCCACTACCAAGGTAAGAAGTTGCTCCAGGCTGTCTATTGCTTGCTCTTAGAGGTGCATGCTTCTGGTCATCCTAATGTTCCCCTCAATTTTCTTTTATAATCCCTTCCTGGTAGCACGTGGGACCAGACACAATCTAAGAGAGGCTTTCTTCATTTACATTATCAGAAGAAGAGCAGCTTAGTGTCAGAGATATCATACCAATATCTCCCTCTCTGTGTCTGTCCCCCTCTTTCTCTCTCCTCCTTCCCTCTCTCCCTCTCTCTCTATCTCGCCCTCTCACTCTCCCCTTCTCCCGCTCTCTCTCACACTCGCTCATACACAGACGCCCTTAAGAGTCATACTAACGCACTCTGTCTTTTATACAAACACACATTGTGTCTCTTTCTCCCCCCCACACACACGCACAATCTCATCACTCAACACACACACACACACACCTCACTCTCCACAATCAACGAAGGTGCACATAACAGTGTCGGAGCAGCAGTTTCTGGACGGTGAATGGGGAAAACAGGGTGTCATACTGGGCTTCAGGAAATCCCTGCAGGACCAGTCCAAAAATCGAACTCACGACCACAGCGCAACCATTCATGTAGATGTTGCACATCACTGATTAATACATTTGATTTGATTGGTTGGTAAGTGAATGGAGGAGGAGCTGTCATAGGTCACAGTTCATCGAGCTAGTAGCTAACAATATAGATAGCTAGCATTTGTTCATTTGTTCGACGCGGCATAACATTTACCAGCTTAAGGAAATATTGGCTTTTGGTTTTGCTTTCATGAAAACTTTATCGACCTTGTTCAATACATTGACACGTAGTGTACAGAAGTGTAAGGACACCATGTTGCATAGGCTGCGCATAGCCTTCGCAGACGTATATATTGCAGAGAGCTTGCGACATTGTTGCATTGCGCAAACCGCAAAGAAGTTGCACAAGTTACATAGAAGCATGTAGAGGCCTTTAGTCTATGCAGAAATTCTTCTATCAACCTCTCATAGAAGATCACCAAGGGTTCTCGGTGGATTTTGAGTGGAATCCGGAAGAACCTTCACACCCTAAAAAATTTCCAAAACATGCTCCATGCTCTTGATGTCACAAATTTGTTGGAGTGCATTTTCAATATCCAAGCGTTTCTCTCTTATATTCACCTTTCTCTGCCCAGCATCCTAACAAGAAACCTTGATGTACATGTGTTCATTCTTTTTCAGGGATTTTGAATGGAAGTAACACACAGGAAGTAATATCTCTGACGTTTCACACCATGCTTTCTGTAGCAAACTCATTAGCACATTTTGGTTAATTATTCAAACAAATTAGAGATCCAATGAATAAAGACGTGTCTTGATATACGCCACACAGAAAAGCATGGCATGTCTAGACATAATGAATTAAAATGAAAAAAGATATTCCAATTGTTACAATATAACAGAGCAGTTCCCCGGGCACAGCTTAAGGCTATGACTGAGGACCTTTCAAAGGCGATAACTGAAACTGCACAAAACGTGTCTCATGGGTTTGTATTTTTAATTAAAATATGACTTGTCATTGACTGAAACATCGCATAATTTCCCTTCAAATCTTACAAATATTTTTAAAACCTTTTGTGTAAAAACCAAGAATGGTGAAATGTATTCTACTGATTGTACATATTGATATCTGAGACGCTAAATCTATAACAGAGCATCTGGATAACTTTGTTAACTTTGCTGGCCAAGGCTTCCTGCAATCCGACTGGTGCCAGCAGGTTTCTGAGGGTAGACTTGGTTGGTTTATACGGTTTATCATTTCATGCACCCACTCTATTTTGGGATTGGTCAGAATTAGTGACAACTACATCCGCGGTAGTTGGGCAGCATTGCACCACATCAGAGTGAGAAGTCAGTCAGGCTCGGGAAGTGAGGCTAGCTTGATTTTAAATGTCCTGTGATTCCCTGCACTCCTTTCAAAACTCAGCGCTAAAGGATTCACTCCACATATGAACAGCAAGTCAGCTGCTCCACTTCAAGTGTCTCCATGGTGCAGAGCCAAGAGAGGGGACACTTTACCCCGACATCTCTCACAATCATAATAACAGCGGGGCTTGTGTGCGTCTTTCATTTGTGTCTCTAATAGGGATCTGGGTCTCCATCATCCACTCTGCCGGGCGTACAATGCATGCAGGCACAATTTCAAAAAACGTCTTGACCTCGGAGGGACATTATGTTCTCGACGAACGGCTAGACTGCGATCTCTTAAAGAAGTCGTGACTCATGTTTCGTTCTTCTTCCTGCTCTGCTAATTAAGCTGCCTTTTTCAGAGGTCTCAAACAAACACAGCAGGAAGCAGGCCAAAAAGGGAATGAGAGGAATCTGCCCACCACCATGTTTAGGTGGAGTAGTAAATGCAGCATTAATGGCAACTTAACTGTTCCAGACAACAATACCTGCATACTGGACAGTTGCTTGCTAATATACTTTCAAGTAGCCAGCTACCCTGCACACAATTTGAATTAATGCTATCTAGCTAGCATATGTTGCCCGGTAGTGTTTTAATGTTTGTTTAATGTTTGTTACCTTTACTTAACCAGGTAGGTCAAATGAGAACTCCTTTTTTGCAGTGACGACCAGTTTCGTGAGAGTTCGACCTAGGCACGGGGGTTAACACCACTTTTCAAAATGTGCCATGCATTCCTGTATGACCACAATGAGTCAAGAGCCCAGTTAAATGTCTCATCCGAAGGACGACACCTTCTAAAACCCAGTGCCCCCACCACTGCCCTGGGACTCCTCGTCCAGCGGTAACTCCGTTCTAATCAAGCCCACGCCTGCTAAGCTTCAGCGGTTTGACAGCAGAGAAGTGCAGGGCGGTGAGGCCGCCGGGCGCGATCACAGCGTGACTGCTGACTGGCACGAAGCGGCGGACACAGAGACAGGCTGGAGTGCTAATCAGGTAGCGGGATATCAGTCAGCACAGGACGCGCGGCGTAGCACACAGTGTAGCTCACGGTCCTGCGCTCTCACTCCTGGTGCTTTATCATTCCACAGCACCGGTGTCCGCGGGGGGGCCACGCCGAGGCCTATCAGAGCCCGCCTGCAGCATCTGCAGGTCTGGATGTGTCATTGTGTCTCACTTCTCTTGCAAACAAACCGCGGACGGGCGATAAGCAGCGCCCCTGTGCAGGGAGCTCCCCTGTGGGCCCGCCTGTGGTTAGATGACATCATTAGCATACAGACAGACATCCTGCTCTGGCACATCAGGGATTCCAACGGGGAAGGTGGCCTTATAAGAAGGCTCAGACAAGAGGAGGGAGAAAATCCACCAGCTCAATGCATTTCACTGAGGTCTGAATAGAGATCCATTATCATTCAGTCCAATCGAGCCAGTGTGAGTGACAGCAATGTCGCTCTGAGAAATGGACAGTGTAGTAAGTCAGAAATCGTCTTTAGAAAGTACTCTTTTTTGTTGAGATGCTGAGTTGAATGTTGTTGTTTGTCATGAGATTTATATGGGCAAATTACTGAAGGGGACAGACTGCTTTCCAGGGTAGAGACTGCTTTTCATTTTATGCTACTAAACTAGGCTGGCAAAATGCTAGGAATGATCAAAATGGGGACACTTTCCCTGGGAATTTATAGGAATGTGTGGGAATTTGGGGAATTGAATGGGAATTTATAATGAATGGACATGTACTGTTCCATACAAATTAAAACAGGCTTCTCAAACTTGATCAAAATGATTATTTTGAGCTTTATTGAACTTGCAAGTTGTAATAGCCAATTAATTGTTATCTAGCTAGCTAACTAATCTTTGAACAATGCATAAATGCTAATTACTACATTTACAATATTATCAGCAAGTATAGCTCCTAGATCGAATGATCAAACTATCGATTCAGTAATATTTTGACTATATCATCACCACATCATCACTATTATACCATTAACAATTTACCTAAATTATAATGTCGAACTGCAGTTCATCAACCCGATTGTAACAGGTAGAATGCTCTGACTAAATGTTTTCTTGACAATCATGTGATGGAAGCATGAGCTGGGCATGCATGACACTGCACCACCAATAGGGGGAGCAAATCCACTCATCCACCTTGTTAGGAGCAATCTTTCAGATACACAGAACTTTGTGATTATAAAAACAAACAAAGCCTGAAGATATAAAAATACCAGGAATACAAAATTGTTTAATTATTTAAGACTCTGTTAGTAATTTCAAGATGAACTGTAAAAAAAAGTGCTTCTCTTGATGGGAAAGATGGGAACTATGGCTTGTTCCCAAGCCATAGTTCCTGTGGAAAGTTACCCGAAACTTTCCAGCCCTTTGCAACCATTTCCAAAACCATGGAATAGTCTGCCTCAAGAAATCATAGACTCCCACTCAATTCCAGTATTAAAAACATTTTGTATTTTATTTCACACAAATGTACGTAGTAATTTATTTTATTGAATTAATCTCCTTTGTATCCTACGTTGTGACTTTTGCCATTTTGTTTGCCCATTTGTTTGCTCTCCTTAGTTTATCCTCCTTTTATATTTTTAATCGCTTTTCCATTAAGCGCTTTGGGCTGTAATTATGTACGAAAGGTGCAATATAAATAAAGGCATTATTATTACTATTATTACATTTGGACTTTTCCAGAGGGGATGTCTGCTGTGATTCTCAGCTGTTTCCAAGGGTTGAAAGGCAGTCTCCAGAGAGCTCGAGGGACAGCACTGAAGCCTAGGGCGTAATCTCCACTCCCGTACATCCGCAACCTAATCAGCACTGGAATAGGAGGAGGAGGCCTGCAGCGTCCCGCCGAGCACTCGTAGGAAGAACAGCGTGCTAAACACCAGCTGAGCAGTTCTGTTTAATTCGATAAGAGACGCTGTCAGATGTCACAGTGGTTCACTCCATTGATGTTATCGCCACTCTCCCTCCATCTTATCTGAGCACCTGGACCGCGGATCTACGGATCCGTACGGCAAGCCGCGCGTACACGGTGAAGCACCGGGGGGACTCTTGGAACTGGGAATATAGGTCGGGTCATGCAGGGCCATTAAGGTTCAATCACTGAATTGAAACACTTTTTTTTTTAAAGCAGAGTTTGGGTTCCATCTAATGAGAGAGGCAGCACTGCACATACAAAACTATTAAGAGTCGTGAACAAGACGACAACGTTTTGTCTTGCTTCGGATATATTCGCGTCCTACAAGTCAATGATTTTCCACATCAGTCAATATTTCCAGGAATATGCAAAGAACAAAGACCATTGAAAAACATACTTTGCCAAAAATTTTGTAAAAGCAGCAAAACAATACTTTGATGAATCTACAGGACTCAGAATAATACCTTCATAATTCATTTTGGACTACCAGTCTGTGCAGATTAAAACAAATTGAATTTGTCTGTTTGTCTCTCTGTCTGTCTGCCTGATTGTCTAATGGTGTGATCAGATTCCCCCTATCCAAGGCCTAATCTAATCCTCAGCAAGGCAGCTGGTCCACAACTATGCAACCCTATACTCTGAGCACATTATCACGAGGACGATCAAACTAGACCAAACAGTAAATCAACTCTAAAAGCAAAGCAACGGTATCATCAAGCAAGTATTAAATCACAAGCAATTTTAAGATAAAGATGCGCTGAAACACACAAACCCCTGACTACAACAAACCAGCTCGTAAAATACAGACGGTACCTAGCCCCTCCATCAGAGACAATAGTCTACCCATAGACAGTTGAATATTACTGGACAGTGGAATATCCCTGTCCCTTTATTGTTTTTCGATAGAATGTAGCTAAATAGCTAACTAGCTGAGGGACAAATACTTTGTAGGCAACGTAGAGCTCATGATGGGTGGAGTTACAATTAGCTGTCAATCACAATAGGAAATTCTGTTTTTATTTTCCTATTTTCGGTTTGATGAAGACTCAATCCTCCCATCACTAGATGCAGCCCCAGGTGCTGTTTCTGTCGCTGTGCTCTCCCACTGGAGCCAATCATTTCACTAAACACAAGACAAGCACAACACCGCAGGTAACAGAGCCCGGAGCAGCCTGGAGTGGGACACCTGCTGACGGAAACACCATCTGCACAGGTGTCCGCCACCCCCAGAGTCCCATCCCTCAGGTAGGAGAGACCGCTTCGGGGTGCACACTAAACGGCCATGCAGAATGCAGGCGATTGGTCCACCCGATGTCCGATGTCTCTTTCTAATAGCTTATCAAGCGTCTAGAGGAACTGCTCCCCCTTATCTCCAGACACTCATCACACCCTACACCCCAGCCAAAACCCTCCGCTCCGCCTCCTCCTCCGGGCGCCCGGCAGCCGCTCCTCGCGGTCTCGCCTCTTCTCTGTCCTGACCCCTCGGTGGTGGAATGATCTTCCTCACTCAGGTCAGGACAGCGGAATCACTTGCGATCTTCCGCAAGAGACTCAAAACCCACCTTTTCAGACTCCATTACCACTGAATTCTGTACATCTAGCCAATTGTCATCACCACTGCCTGCTTTTTGTATACTTAAATAAAAAGTAAAATGTACTAACCTTTTCCTTCCCGGTGTGACAGGTATGGTATGCAGCTGCCAACTATAATGTCTATCACTGTGTTACTGCACTGATCTCTTGTGTGAACAATGATAGATCTTACCAACTAATTGTTTTCTTGCTGCCTGTCTTGGCCAGGACACACTTGAAAAATAGATTTTTAATCTCAGTGTGGCTTTTCTGGTTAAATAAAGGTTAAATAAAAATAAAACCATGTATTAATGCACATCTTGTAAGTTGCTCTGGATAATGCTAAATGCTTAAAATGTACAAAATTTAAATGTAATACATCCGGACAACTGGGAGACTCGCCCACCCATAGACAGTGGAATATTACTGGACAGTGGAATATTACTGGGCTAATCACTTCCAACAGCAGAGGAAGTCACTTCTAAAGCTTGACAGAAACAGGCCACATGATTTTACATTTGAGCCTTACCCGGAACATCCTATTGTGCCTGTCCTCTGAATTAAGTCATAAAAAACACAACCAGCCCAACAGATTAAAAATCAATGAACATTTACTCACTGTGCAATGTAAAAAAAATAAATCAAAGGATGTTCTCAAAGCTCTATCTGCTCCAAAAAAATAAAAATATACACCGACAGGGGAGACACATGCGTTGCTGCCTCTGTCTCTTTAACACAAGTCTTTAAGCACAGGTGTGGGGTCACTCTTAGTAGTTTGAAGTTGTATAACTGAGATGCATATTTCTGTCAGCTACGCCTCTGCCCCCCAGAGACCATAGCTGGATGAGGATGTGGGTGGTGGTTGCCATGGAGTCAGCAACTCCTGCAGTCAGAGACGCACGGCATCTGGCTTGCTTAACGAAGGAGATGGGAATTTACTTTTGTATTCTACAGCTGACTCAGATTTGTCTGTGACTTCCATCGTTCTTTTGGTCTAGCACTGTTCTTCTAGCCATCTTACTCGCACTTACTTGTAAGTCGCTCTAAGAGAGTCTGCTAAAATGTAGATGTAAAATGTAATGTATGGGGGGGCCATGATGGTCACGCTAACGAACTATGCTGAACACGTATAGCTGCCGCCTGGGCATTACATTAGTGCAGTCCTGTGTATCCAGGTAAATACAGGTAGAGAGGCTTCATATTAAGAGTCAGACAAGAGATGCTGGCTACTGACACAAGAAACAGCTCTGTCCCAAAAGGGGATCTCGTCCAAATGATCCTGTCTGTGGGCGTGGCACGCTTCTGACTAGTCTCAACACATTTCGTTTGGAGTTAGGGGCCAGAGTTACAGGATGTCGCATCCGTGGGTGAAATCACTTTGAACTTAACTACATTTTCTTTTTCTTTCTTTTGGACAGGCCCAGCTGTTTGCAGCATGCCCTTTGCTGAGCCAGACCATTCTTTAACCAGGGCTGGGTGGTCAATTCCTTTTACAATTCAATCGATTGAGGAAATCGATTCATTGAAATTCCATTCATGAATTGAATTCAATTTGCTTTTCAATTAATTAATTGAATTTTGTTTCACTTCCTGAATTGACTGAATTGAAATGGATTTGACCCCGCAACCCCGAACGCAGCCAGACCAACCCCTAATTAAAGCAGACATTTCGGACACAGAGCGGAGAAAGGGGGGTGACCTACAGTCCAGGGTGACACGTGGCAGAAAAACAGGCCAGGAAAAGCCAAGTCCCTGAGGACTGTTAGCCTCTGGGCTAAAGCAACAGGGCCCACCAGCAGCACGAAGAACACCTCAATCCACACTCCCCTTATTGGTATGCAACTGCTTTTATGTAGCAGAGTGAGAGGAACTCAGTTACAGCTACAGATGGCAGCTGTACGAAGCCGCAAGGAGTTCTTCAAAAACAGTTAACAAGCATTGCACACTCTAGTGAATCTTAGTGAACACAAAATACAATACCACAAGCTATTATGTAGTGCTCTTCATGAAATTCTTACAAGAAAATGAAAATTATGATCTTAAAAAAAAAAAGATCTGAATCAGCTAAAAGTTCAAACTCAGAGGAATAGTACTGCTAAAAACAACAGTTTGATACTTCACCAAAAATTGGTCTAGTTATTTCCTTTTCAATACAATGTACCACACATCCAAATAATTTCTAGTGAATTAACTGCTTACATTAAAAAATGTAAATCCACCAATGGCTAGCATCAATGTCCAAATGGAGTGTATGTACCCACAGGTAGAATTATCTAAATGGAATGCCAAAATGACTGTAACTTCTAACCAAGTTGCTCAGGTATGTGGTTAATTTGGAAGTTGAACATATTTTACTGACATGCAATTTTGAGCATGCTACCACATGGATATATAGACTCCCGAATTTTCTAAAACTATTCTTTGGATGCATAGCACATAATATTGAAAGGAAATAATTAGGCGTACATCAATTTTGGGTGAACTATCACTTGAAAGTTGCTGTGTATTTCCTACAAGCAGGAATATAGCAGTATTCAATCTAGCCAAGACCGTCTCTACAGCATCATTAAAAGACAGTTTGTTCTGTCAAGGGTTGATTCACACTCCTTTGACAAAAAAAAAAAAGTTTACTTTCAGCAGAGACCAGTGTTTGGAAAATCCAGGCACACTGCTGTACAGACGAAGAAAATCAGTCAATAGCTAATTCATTAAGCTGAAGGCTGAAGATTTCTGGAGCTATTCCTAGGGTGAAACTCTGTGGATGCTCAACATTTTTATAAGCGTCAGAATATTCTGTATACATATTCTGCCTGACCTATTACTGAGCATGACTCATGATCTACAATAAACATCAACTAAAAAATGTTTCGTGTGAGACAAGCCTGACTTTTTCTGATTAGATGGGAGTTTTATCTGACACGTTGAGGGTGCTTCATTGAGTATTGTTTAAAGCTCTAGTTTTAGTGTACCGCTAATTAGCCTTTACAACACAGGCTAGACTCTCGATCATTTACAGATCCTGAGTGGCAATCCATTGAACATATACTTCTTAAATAATGCAGTGGGGGTGTAAAACTAGTGTCAGTAACTAAGTAGATATTTTCTGACAAGAAAAAAAAAATGCATTTATTTATGCAGCTGTAATCCAAAGTGGGGTCAGCCCGGTAGCATCGGATGATTTGAGAATACATTAATCTAGAGGAAATTCACTGCTAATCCATGCATTCTACATTTATTATATGAATTGTCTGTTAATACGACATCAAGTGGAAATACAATGTTCCAAAAACCATCTTCAATCAATTACTATACCTACAAAATGGTATAATATGACTAACTTCGTACACGCTTTTCTCTAATGTAGTTTATTGTATAGCTACGCATTGTCACACAAACACATAATAGGACTAGGACTGGTTTGTTTTCTTTTTGAACAGCCATTACTCTTAGTTTAGTCAAACTACATGTAATAGGTGTATGTAGACCTACAAAACTGTTATTGTGACGCAAAAACTTAAGAAACTGTTTAGAGATCCATTAAGGGTAAACCGAGAGGATTTGTGTCCCATTTGTCATCTGTCGTCGTGAAAACATTTGTATTCAATCTTAAGATAATGACCAACAATGGTGCACGGTTAACACAAAGGTTTACTACTTTCCTTTCTCTTCTTTGCCATTTTCTTTTAATACATTTAATTTTTTTAAAGCGTACAGTAGTACTGTAACTGTCAAATGGTATGATTTCGATATTCAGTCTTCCTTACTTTTCAATAGTGCAGTGCCCGTGCAAACGGTTTCGAGTTCAATTAACTTGTTGTAACGTCTTCTCGGTCTTGATAAGAGCAATTCTAAATAGAAATCAACACACTTGGAATATTTTAAAGAAACATTCTCTGCTGTCATTCTTTCTTGCACAACATGGGCCAAGATTCATTCAAAGTAACAAATATCTACCAAAATACTGCCAATAGTTCATATGGCATACCAGACATATAATTCTAAATGGTTTTACAGTCCGTTTGAAGAGATTAAACTTGCCTACTGGAATGTCTCAGGTAGGCTATCTCCATCTTTTGCTCACCTTACTCCTGATTTGACCAGACGTTGACACTTTTCTGATTAGTTTCTGTTGCCCTTCTTGTTCTCCTTCGCTGTCGGAGGACTCGTCCACCGGACCTACTCCCCCGAAAGCCCCCACAGCATGATGCTGTATGCCCGTGGCAATGTTGCAAATCCCTGCAACAGTTGACGCTCCTTTCTCCGGCTCCTGGTGGGTAGATAGAGCACACCACTCGGACTGATTCTGGAGGCGGTCTGCCTCTCCCTTCCTCTCCGGCACACGAGAGCTGGACAGCGGCTGAAAAGCGGCTCTCCGCGTCGCCATCTTCCACTATCTTCTTTCTCAGGAAGCAAATACTTTTACCTATCCGATAGACGTTACGGGATCACCTGGACGCGTGCACGTCTGCCATAGTTATATAGAAGTATTGTGTCATTCACTTCACGTCGCTTGCTTTCGAATGTGTTTCTGAACTGACAGACTTTGGAGTGCCTCCAGTATCTCACAGATTTACTGAAGACAGGAGGAAATATCAGTAGCAAACCCTAGTGGTTGCAAGAAGAGATCATCCGTCGAGAGGCACTGCGTGATCACATTTCGTGGTCTTGCGAAATAGGTGGGAATTGTTTGGCGTATAAGGTGCGGAAAAATGGTAGTAAACTACAATGAATACATCAAGAATACATATACATGCTACATTGTATGTAAGCGATTGCATTCCTAAATAAATCACATTTGGAATGGAACCCGCAAATAGGCTTTTTTTAAACAATGTTGATCACGTGGTGCCCCCGCTTAAAAAATCGTCTTACGTGACTTTATGTCACCAAAGTCGTGAAGGTATCATTTGGCACATTACTTTCCACTGCCGATGTTAAAATGTAGGTGATGTCAAATTACATTCTATATTTCTTTATTAACTTTCATCTTTGCAATTTCAGGACAACATGTAGTTACCATGTCACTACAATTGTAACTATTCTCTGAAGCCTGAAAAAAAAATCACATTTTTTAATAAGCATTTTTTATTCCACATCACAAAGCACGAGCATGGAAATTAAGCAAGTTTTCAACAAACTTAATTAACTATGAGAGTTTGAAAATAAAAAAACAGCATAACTGGTGTAACCCGGGAGTTTGGTAACCCCTGTGGTCGATGTTTTAGTTGTATATGAACCTGAGCAAATTAAAGTAGGCTACCCTATGTATTTATCTATCATTTCGTGTTTTTGCAGCTGGAATATTCTGCTCAACTACTCTCAATACCCTTGTTTTCAGACATTTCGAACTCAGTACTTGTCAACTGTCTTCGAGTAAATAATAATTTGTCTTCTCTCATCTATAGGAGTAAAACATGACCCATTTAGGCCTATCATAATTATCTTGATTAGGCACAGGTTTGTGGAACGAAGTATCTATTTATTCAGGCAGTTCCAGACTTGTGACTTAGCCCAGTGTGATTCCACTGCTGGATGCCCAGATACAAGCAACTTAAATTTGTATCTAAACATTTTAATCGAAATGTTTAACTTTATTTTATTCTGTTTTACTCTTAAATTAAAAGTTTGAAAATGTTGCATCGTTGAAGTGTTGGAGTGGTTTCATTCAAATTGAGATGTCAAATAAAATGAATCGTCAACAGATGAATTGCATATCAGATTTAAGTAAATGCAGGAAAATCAGTGTAATATTTTGTACGATTGTTTTTTAGTTAATCAGATTAAAATCAGAAACCCAACATGGCCGGTTTTATTGAGAAACTGAGATGTGCTTGTGCTATAAACCATGAAATATGGCTGACTGCTCTCAGTCGCTGGCATAAAATTCATTTTAATTGACTTTTCACCTCAGGACACCACTGATGTTGCCGCTATTGATGTTGCCGTTGTATGTAGTAGTCCCCAGTAGGTATTTGGGATTGCAGTTAGATAATAAAAAATAAACGGTTTTGCCCTATAGCTAGCAAGCTACCATTAGCTAAATAGCCAACCGTTCAAGTATGATGGTTACAAGGGCTTTTAGCTGTTGGTTTGAAGTCCAACGATGTTTTAGTTTTATTTGAAAATATGTCACATTATTGCAAAGTATTTGGCTCCATACAATGTGCCAAACCCAATCTAGTCCAAGTGCACGTTTTTGTACCTTAAATTTCTCTTTAAAGGGTAAATTAGGTAATAAATTACCTAATAAATGTACCAGCTGGCATCCTTAACATAGGTTTGTTATTTTATTTATTGATTTATTGATTTATTTTCTTTAGTGATGAAAATAATTGGATGCAACAATAGTTGAATCACACATATCAGCTATACTTATAGTGTGTTGTTCATTCACTACCAAAATCCAACCAAGAAAAAAAGATGTTCAGAGGCTCACCAAGCTGATACCTATTCCATATAAAGTCGGGTTTCCAGTGCATGTCTCCTGTGCATTATGTCACCAAATTAAATGTTGACTTAAAGAAACAATCAGCTGAGAAAATGTAATCTCACGGGGATGCATGAATATATGTTCCATAGATCACAGGGGAAATGATTTGTGTGGTCTTTAAAAAAAGAGAATGATTTCATGACTACATCGGGCCTTCATCACATACAGGAAATTCACAATCAAGTATCATTTCGCTTCCTAGACTAGCCTCTCCTCCCCAGAGGTTAGGAAAATTAGAATGCGAACTAACCGACAGGCTAACAGCCACAGGACCAAGCCTAAAGGACCTAAAATCAAGCTCTTTTATGGTCATCTGCTCATTCAAACCCTCATACACTGTGAAACCCTGTGGTCAGTGGAGCCTGAACTGGGGTTAATTTTCCCTCCGACTTGCATAAATGCATTCTTGTCCTGTCAACTTAAATAATATAGTCCATGTCAAGATATAAATAAATAAAGAAAAAGTTTGCTCATTCCACACTCTGTCATATCCCTGTCAAATATACCTTTAGCCTACTTTAATTAATAGTTCACTTAAGTTAATTGTTCAGTGGTAGACACATTAAAGCAGGATTGTACATGCCAGATATGAACAGCTCAGTACTCAGAGTATTGACAGCAGTAGAACATTGAGTTCACAGAGCTGCAAGGAACGTACTGAATTCAATGGCAGTAAGTTATGCAAGGTTAAAAAACCAATATCACAGACAAATTCAACTATTGAGCTGAGTATTTAATTGGACTTTTCAGGAATATGTCACACCAAAAGGCCTCCATGAATAACAATTTTAACATGGACCACAATGAAAAACATTCATTTTAAAAGCAGTAAAAACATTTGACCTCTGTACTCTTCTTACAGCGTGAGTGCGTTTCCATCCACGTGGGCCAGGCTGGGGTCCAGATTGGCAATGCCTGCTGGGAGCCGTACTGCCTAGAGCATGGCATCCAGCCAGATGGACAGATGCCCAGTGACAAGACCATCGGAGGAGGGGATGACTCCTTCAACACGTTCTTCAGCGAGACGGGAGCGGGCAAGCACGTCCCCAGGGCTGTGTTTGTGGATCTAGAGCCCACAGTCATTGGTAAGCTCAGTTTCTCTGGAGCAATGCTCTCTTAACTCTTGCATTGGGTCCTGTTAATAACCCCTTTGTTTCTATCTCCTCAGATGAAGTGCGTGGTGGGACCTACCGCCAGCTGTTCCACCCTGAGCAGCTCATCACGGGTAAAGAAGATGCTGCGAACAATTACGCTCGCGGGCACTACACAATCGGCAAAGAGATCATAGACCTTGTGCTGGACAGGATTTGCAAACTGGTGAGTATTTATGAACTCGAACTGCTGCAACGGAACATATTAATCAGAGTAGTCTTTAAAATACAAATTGACATCTATGTCATGGATAAACCATGATGGGCTGTGGTGTTGTATAGAAATAAAGGAAATGCTGGACAAAACCACTAAAACTGAGAATCCCACTGTCCGACAGGCTAGTGAGCCACTGCACACACGGTTCATAATAGTGATGTTTTACTGTCAGATACTGAACAACCATGGAGCGTTTTGCAGGTGCTCCATCATTTTTTGATGCAAAGGGGGGAGGGGAAGTTGGCACGAGTTTGCCGCGAGCAGAGAAAGCTTCCCTGTGCGCAAAACAAAGAGGTGAGTTCAGTTTCGAAGGAAGCGGTTCATTGCCGGCCCCGGAGTAGTGGCTGGTCCCATAGTTGCGGGCGGCGGGCTCATAGGGAAGGGTGAATTGAAGAAATAGGGTATTGGCCACCAAATTGGGAGAAAAACAGGGGAAAAATCTGAAATAAATGTATTTGAAAAAAATGCATTTTTGAATAGTAGAATTTTATTTACAAAGCATTTTAATCAATTTGTTCTACATTTTGGTGTGACTCTGTTCTCTCCCTAGGCTGACCTTGACAGGCCTCCGGGCTTCTTGGTTTTCCACAGTTTTGGACCTACAGCAACCTCAACAGGCTCATTAGCCAGATTGTATCTTCCATTACTGCCTCCCACCGATTCGATGGTGCCATGGTTGACAATGTCGACCTGACAGAGTTCCAGACCAACTTGCCAGATGCCCTATCCTCGAATTCCACTTTCCCTTGGCTACCTATGCTCCAGTTATTTCTGCAGAGAAGGCTTACCACGAGCAGTTAACTGTGGCTGAGATCACCAACGCCTGCTTCGAGCCAGCCAATCAGATGGTCAAGTGCGACCCCCGTCACGGCAAGTGATGTGGTGCCCAAAGACGTCAACGCTGCTATCGGCACCATCAAGACCAAGCGCACCATCCAGTTTGTGGACTGGTGCCCCACCGGTTTCAAGGTCAGCATCAACTACCAGCCCCCCACCGTGGTGCCCGGCGGAGACCTGGCCAAGGTCCAGAGAGCAGTGTGCATGCTGAGCAACACCACCGCCATCGCCGAGGCCTGGGCCCGTCTGGACCACAAGTTCGACCTGATGTATGCCAAACGTGCCTTCGTGCACTGGTACGTGGGCGAGGGCATGGAGGAGGGAGAGTTCTCTGAGGCCAGAGAAGACGTGGCAGCCCTGGAGAAGGATTACGAAGAGGTGGGCGCTGACAGCATGGAGGGAGACGAAGAGGGAGAAGAGTACTGAGAGCTGCCTAAGATCAGAACCTTGAATACATTTCAAAACATAACAACGTGTTAGGTTTACATGCTAGGTTCTGCAATTAAAAATATTTTCCTGTGTTCCAGCAATACATTGTCCTGTCCTGTTGTTTGAGCACTCTGCTGTTTCAATAAATGTTCATTTTATTTTGATTAAACTTGTTTGCCTCCGTTACATCAGTGAGATCCTTTCTGTATCTTTAGTGATCGGCAGACCACGGTAAACCAAGTCCACTTAACAGAAAAAGTTATTCAATGTTACAATGCTATTTTGAATGTTTGGTAGAAAAACGTAGTCTTCAGTTAGGAAATGTAAATGTAATAGTCTACACATTGCTTGTTTGAAACTTTGAATTTCTTTTCTAATATTAGCCATTGAAAAAGCCAAGTCAGATGATAAAGGTCTTGAATAGCTAAGTTTCAATCAATGAAAAATGATAAAATCTTTTCATTATCAAAGAGACTTTAGAGTGTTTTAAAAATGTTGAATATGTTTTAATAAAAATGATACCAGCACCCTGCACAAGGAGCACTGCGGGTGAAGTGCTTGCACTCCACTCATGCACTCTCCCACAAACCAGTGACATTCACAATGGGTCATAGGAGGGATTGAGGTGGGTAAAATATTAAAAATACTTTACTGTGTGTCATACACTTTCCATTGACATTCACGGTAGTCAATTCAATCACTGCACTAGTTACAGTTTACAGCACATGCAGTTATTTTGACAGATTAGAAAACATGAATTCAACATTTGCCAGCAGGTCAGGCTAACTTTTAAAAAGGGTTGGACGACAGAAAATGTATGGCCATTAAGTGTATTGTGGGCTCAAAGTTTCGGAACGACTGTAATATTTTATAAACTACAGGCTAAAGCGAACTACATGAGAGCTACCACAAACTGAAGGAGAGGCCTGTCTTTACTGACAAACTGGTGGCCTGTGGGTCTAACTAATGGAGGAACTAATGGATTGGTAACTGCTAATTGCTAGTCCGTCCGTAGATTGCGGTGCAAAGCGGGCTGTGCTCATTTTTAAAAAACTGGAAAGTGCGGATGTTGCAGCACCCGCTGTCGTGAACAGTTTTCTTAATATAGTAGGAGACGGAGTACATCATATTTACAATAAAGACAAAGCTTAGTGTGCGTCTGTGTCATAACTGGCGTGAAACTGCGGGAGGTGCTGAATGGAGGTTAAAAAAAGTTTATAAGAAAAAAACATTTGATCGACTAATCACTTGATAGGCGCGCGGAAAAAAATCTCAACATAGCTAGCAATGCAAGGAAGCGAGTTAGCTAGATAGCTATGAAGAAGTAACCATTGAGTGAGCTGTTGTGTTTTCACATTTGTATTCAAAATGTCTCAAAAGCGAATTCTTCAAAAATCCTGCAAAGAAATATAAACCCACTGTCACAATATCTGCCCTCGGCACCTAAAGCCTAAGTGCTTGTTGTGATTATGTGTTTCCTGGTAATTGATCCCTAATGCGCTAGGTCTTGAGTGCTCTTTTAAAATCGCTCCTTTGCGACAGACTGCTCTGCCCGCACTTTTATAAATTGTGCGGTTTGTTCATCAGTCCCTGCTGGGAAAAGTGAGCAGTTATAAATTACATTAAACACAGAAAGTTCCAATGAAAATAATAATTATAGGCCTAGCTGTAAAGATTGCAAAGAGGGAAGGAATATTTTCAGACTAGAAAACATAAGCCAATAGAAATAATTTCAACTCAATAACCCCTGTATCAGTTTTCCAGTTTTCTCTGGGAAGACTGCATTGTTGGCTGTTAGTGAATGTCTTATTTCGTTGTTCACATATATACTGTGTGCCTCAATTGATTCTCTTCACATAGAACTTCAAGGTGAAATTCCACATATAGTCTGTAATGCTTGTGGCGTAAAAACATGGACCTGTTTCATAGAGACTTGCACTTTGATTTCACACATTTAAAAAACCCACATAGATTCTGATGTCTTGTGTGATTGCCATTCTGTCACAGCCTACTCCACTGTCTTTTTACGCTCCCCTTTGTATATCACTTACACATTTGAACAAATATGATTCCTGAGTAAATGGATTACAGTTATAGTTATCAAGAAATGGTTGAGTATTCAAAAAATCTTAATTGGCTCATAATTCAGTTTTCGGTGCGTCAGCTCTGAGGTCAACGTTGGCAAAGGCTTCCCTATGTCCTCTTAAGAAGCTGTTTAAACAGGAGGTTCCGATCTGCTGAAACAGGACTGTAAATACAGGCAGCGGCTCAGGTAGTAAAGCTCCGATGCGTGCGTGTGCAGGAATGCGGGGAATGCTCGGGCTGCTGTTGATTTAGCGGCGGTCTCTGTCAGAAGCAGACAGGAAGAGGAAGCAGGAGCCTCAAGCAGGAGCTATTTTTAGACGCCGTAGGTCACACGCCCCCGGCGTTATGGGAATAGAAGAATTTCTGCGGAAATTCATCGCTTCGACCAAGTAAATCCCGTTTATAAATCTGGAGTGGGTGCAACGTCATTTTTGCACTGCCTAATATGCAATTTGCTTATGAGTAAAGAAAATGTGAAAAATGAAACCCCCTCCTTTTCTATCTATTAATTATCCAGTGTATATCATATGGCCCATTTCCTTTTTTATTTGTATTTTTTAATCTCTGTTTTTCCTATTAATTATTTTTGTTGCCTTTTTGTCGGACATTGCTTATCTTTGTGACACTTTAATACAACTATGATAGATAACTGTTCAGAGATTGAACAAGTTTATGAGAGTTCTTGTCCTTGCTGCCCTGCATTGGCTACCTGTATCTTTTAGAGTTGATTTTTCAAGTAATTTTACTAGTTATTTAAGGATTAAATTATTCAGTCCCAAAATACAGACTGTTTATCCAAATATGTCCCAAATTGAGCTTTAAGATCCTCTAGTGCTGGCTAGCTCAACATTCCAATGGTATAGCATACAAGAAGTGGAGGCAACCCTTTGTTGTTATGCCCCAAAGCTATGAAACACTCAACCTATCAGAATCAGATTCTCAGCATCAGCTGACATCTTTAAAGACAGCTTAAACAGCTGAAGAAAAGATTGAAAGACTTTAGGATGGCTTTTAATTAATGTAATTAATTATATGCTTTTATCATTAATTTTATTTAAATTTTTTACTGTATTTTCTTTCATCCTACAGTTTTTAATCTTATTGTGTAAGGAAATCTCACTGAGATTTGCTCACCCCCCATGATGGAACTGATTATTTACATTAATATTTCATTTTTTAGGGATTTTGGATGCCCTCTGGTTCAGCCTTTTCAATTTCAATTTCCCAAAGGTTCTTATCACAATCCCCCAATCAAAAATAGATTGTGTCTCATCATTTGCCTGTTTGTCTACCAAGAGTACTAATTCTTGTATGACATTTTTTTGATGGGCTTTGCTGTGTTAAGCAGCTAATCACTCAGTGAATGAATTTGCAATTTGCACTGGGTCCTCTTGTCGCACTGTGACTGACACTTTGTCTTAAGATATTAAAGAAATGAAAGAATTAGACAACCTAATTTCCTTGTGAAAATCCTTTCATAGGGGCCCCCCGAGTGGCACAACTGGTAAAGGTTGCTCTAAGTGGAGGTTTCCCAGGCTGTGCCAGCCCAGCTCTGGCCGGGAGTCCCATTCAGGTGTGACGATTGGCTGTTTGCTCCCAGAGGGAGGGGGTAGGGCATCCGGTATGAGTTTGCCTTGCTGCAAATAGCTCTTTGTGTGTCAGAGTTACAGCTTGGCAAGTTCCGTCTCAGAGCAGGCAGTTCAGCGTCTTTGTCACTAGCGTCCTAGAGTTGTGGTGGCAGTAAACTCGCAGTATGGGGGAAGGGAGGGTAGTTGAACTACAAAAGGGTACAATTGGCCACCAAATTGTGTGAAGATGGGGAAAAAAACCTTTTCATCTCTGTAGAAGTGGGATGGAGCTTCTTTTGACAGGGTGGTCATCAATTGGCAACACACAGTACATCTGTCTAGGCTAACATGAGGGCAGGCGGAGGAAAGATGAACAGCCAGAGAGAGAGAGAAAGAAAGAAAGGGAGTAGGAGGATAGGGTGGGGTTTTTTCCTATTGAAATGACCTAAACCTTGCCGCGCACATTTTAAAACATTTGAGTTGCACTTTAAGTGGCCCTAATACTTGTGTAAGCACACTGTCTCTACAGAGGTGGGTGCAGTGTAACTGCAGTGTAGATGCACATCGCTACTGATTATGACTGGAATCACTAGGGGAAGTGTTCGATTCGCGAATGCAGGGAATTTGCAGGCAAAGTTCAGGTGGCGAAACGACCAAAAGACCAGCCGCTGTAAAGCCCCAGCATTCCCATTATGTCTGGTTTAATTTACATCCAGGAACTGATACAAACTCGGTGTACCTGAGGGTGGCATTAGGAGCGACACCGTGTCGGTTTGATGCCTGCTGTGATCTCCCACCCAGCAGAAGCCCAGCAGTGTGCGGAATATTTAATGTGACCATCCTCAGGGCAGAGGAACATTTTCTCCCCTGCTAGTTGTGGGCCCTGATGCAGGTGTGGGAGTTCCTCCAGGAACGCGGAGGAGAAGAGAGCTGACCCAGATCCATCACAGACTCCCTTCCGCCTGCTGTGCCCAGGAAGGGGCTCATCTGCGTTGCCCCACTTTCGTTGACTACTTTTCTCCGGAACACATAAAAGGGCACGAGTGAGTCAGAAGCTCATTGCATGCAGCCTGGCCGGAGAGCAGTCTATATTTTAATTACCCTCATGCGCTTCGGCACTTACAGATGTCCCACTGCACTCTCTCCCAGGTTCTGAAGGGAATTGTAGTGTTTTAGTCCATTTTTTTTGTTTGGATTTGTTCATGGGTTTTTTCCCCCTGAAGAATCATTACTGGGCTGGCAGTGTAGTGTAATGGTTAGGGAGCTGGGCTTGTAACTCAGAGGTTGCAGGTTCAATTCCCAGGTCGGGCACTGCTGTTGTACCCTTGAGCAAGGCACTTAACCTGAATTGCTTCAATAAAAAATACCCAGCTGTATAAATGGATTGTATAGAATATATAAAGAAATGTATAAAAAAACTGTGTAAGTCGCTCTGGATAAGAGCGTCTGCTAAATGCCTAAAAAAAATGTATTACATGTGGTGAGCGTTGTTGTTGTTGTTTTTACTAGAAGTGTTCTCTCTTAAACTATGCTCAATTATTTAAAAAATAATTCAACATAAGATTTTAAAACTTAAATCAATGTGTTTCTTTTTTTGTATTTTATGGCAATTTCAACTTTGTTCCACATTGTTCCACAGCTAAAAATAGTTTGGTAGAAAAGAACTAGGTTGGTTTACTCATTTCACTTTTAGAACTATGATCAAGATACATATTTATTGTTATGGTCGTACCACTCACAGCATGTTGTTTGTTTCAGGCTCTGAAATTAAGCATCGATAAACGTCAGTGCATGTTGATGTCTGAATATTTGATTCATCTACTGATTAATTATGATGAAGCCATACTTGTAACTGAGACATATCCATTAAGAATTCCCATTGGAGCCACATATACTGAAAAATGTATGCATTCATTACTGTAAGTCGTTTTGGATAAAAGGATCTGCTAAATGGCATACTGTATATTATGTTATGTTATGTTTAGAAGACAGTCAAGGGACCTGACCTGGTTCATTAGCTCCTTATCAGAAATACTTCTATCAGAAACCTTTTTTTCTTTTGATAAAATAGCCTATTTGTGTGCGCATTACCCTTCGGTTGCTGGCACCCAATATCTTCAGCTTATATATTGGCAACTTCATACAAAACGAACCAAACTGCTTTAATTAAATGTTATGTAATAGATGAAATCATCCTCATTTTTCTCTGCAGAAAACCAACAGAAAAACACCTACGTTTCCATGTCAACCTGTTTTTTCACAAAGACCTGTGCAAAGGACAAACACTTGGTTATCAGACAGCCTACTTGCCGTGTGCTTGGCTATTAGATCATAAAGCTCCTTCTGTTCTTGGGTACAATGGGCTCTTTTTTTAGGTACTAAATTGGAAGACCTATTCAAATGGGCAAAAAAGATGATGAAACTTTATTATTATTCAAACTTTATTATTCAAAGAAAAAAAGGCTCATTTAAGGCAGAAGATTCCAATATTATTGATATTGTCAAGGCAAAAATCTAGGAATTTGTCAGTGAGTTTTTTTGTCATTCACAATGCCTTCATTTACAGCACGTATAGCAATGCCTTTTGATTAAATGTTTGATTACATGTAATAAAACCTTTTTTTCACCATACAGCCAAAGATGTTCCTCAGTCATGTAGTAATCTATTGTAGGAGACTTCAACCATACCAACCTGAGTTTGAACTCAAAATGCCCCACCAGAGAAAGAAATACCCTTGACCATTGCTACAGCACCATCAAGGACGCATATCAGGCAAACATCCGTGCCCCACTGGGGAACTCTGACCATTCCCTCATCCACCTCATCCCCTCATACAGGCAAAAGCTTAAAGCTGCCAAGCCTGTGGAAAAATCAGTGAGAACATGGTCCACTGAGGCCATAGAGAATCTGAGGGGCTGCTTGGATTCCACAGATTGGGACATATTCAAAACCAACAACAATAACCTGGATGATTATGCTGATGCAGTCACCTCCTACATCAGCTTTTGCGAGGAGACCTGCATCCCAACAAGGGCTGTCTACAAGTTCAACAACTGCAAACCCTGGTTCTCTGCTGAGCTGGGGAAACTACGCACCAACAAGGAGGAGGCTTACAGGAGCGGAGACCGGGATGCATATAAAAGGGCCAAATATGCACTTAACAAGGCAGTCAAGACTGCCAAACGCCGATATAAAGATAAACTTGAACAGTGTTTCTCAACAAATGACTGTTCTTCCATCTGGAGGGGACTCCAGACCATTACAAACTACAAACCAAAACCTGTAAATGCTACTGCTGACCCCCTACTTCCAAACCAGCTTAACACTTTTTATTCAAGATTTGAAAAACAAAAGACTTCTACACCACCCCCAGCCCAGCTATAGCCACTCCATGACACTCTGCCTGCCCCCTCCCCCCCCCCACACCTCACAGTCCTTACCTGCACTGCTCCTATGACACCCGTCCCCCCGCCACCTCCTATCACCATCACCGAACACCAAGTCAGCTGCACTCTCAGGAAACAGAAGACCAGGAAAGCGGCCGGCCCTGACCGTGTCTCACCAGCAACACTCAGGCACTGTGCTGAACAGCTCTCTCCCATCCTCGCTGATCTCTTCAACCAGTCCCTGGTCCAGTGTGCTGTGCCTGCTTGTTTTAAAACCTCCATCATCATTCCCCCCAAAAAACAAAAGATCTCCTGCCTGAATGATTACAGACCGGTTGCCCTAACCTCTGTTATCATGAAGTGCTTTGAGAGACTTATCCTACATCACCTCAAAGCCATGACTGATGCCCTCCAGGACCCCCAGCAGTTTGCATATAGAGCCAACAGGTCTGTAGATGATGCCATTAACTTGGCTCTGCACCACATCCTGCAGCACCTGGACAGCTTACACCTACACCCGCATCCTGTTTGTGGATTTCATTTCTGCTTTTAATACAATCATCCCTGACCTACTTTTAGATCATCTTTTACTGCTCAATGTCCCATCCCCTCTCTGCCACTGGATCCATGACTTCTTAACCAACAGGAAACTGTGCGTCAAGATGGGTGACCTCACTTCGGGCCCCCTCCTTCTCAGCACTGGCGCCCCTCAGGGCTGTGTACTGTCTCCCTTACTCTATTCACTTTACACCAATGACTGTACTTCCAACAGTGAATCCGTTAAACTCCTTAAGTTCGCAGACGACACTACCCTGATCGGTCTCATCTCAGACGGTGATGAGTCCAGATACCGGGAGGAAGTAAGCCAGCTGGTGTCATGGTGTGGAGCCAACAACCTGGAGCTGAACACACAAAAGACTGTGGAGATGGTCATTGATTTCAGAAGGAAGCCCACCCCACTCCCTCCCTTGGAAATACACGGCACCATGGTGAGCAGAGCAGAGTCGTGCAAATTTCTAGGTACCACCATCCAACAGAACCTCAAATGGGACAGGAATATCACTACAATAACCTACAAGGCCCAGCAGCGCATGTACTTTCTGCGACAGCTTAAGAAATTAAAACTGTTGCAAGCACTGCTGGTCCAATTCTACACAGCCATAATTGAATCAGTCATCACATCCTCCATCTCCATGTGGTTCGGCTTTGCATCATCCCATTCTAAGCAGAAACTACAGCGCATAGTATGGTATGCAAAGAAAATCATTGGCTGCCAGCTCCCCCCCTCACAGATCTGTACACCTCCAGGATGAGGAAGAGAGCAGGGAAAATCATGGCTGACCCCTCATTGTATTGTATTTTTATTACACTGAACAACTATATCCTTTAAACAAAGACCCTTCTTGTTATTGTATTGGTTGTATGTTGACACCTTGCACTAAGGCAAATTCTTTAAGCTCTTGTTACATTGGTTGTATGTTGACACCTTGGTGAATAAATAATTCTGATTCTGATTCTGATTCTGATCTATTCATTTATTTTTATAATAATATTAATTGGCTAATGACTTGCATGTGATCTAGGTTTTTGACGACAATAAACAGATGAAAATGCATTTGCAGCATATTGGCTAGAGAGAGCATGATGAACCGATGAGGACAGAGTACAGACCAGTTAATGCTCTACAGTAGCAATTATTTTCTTTATTACTGACCCATGGAGGATCTGTTATATTCCTCAACCTGATAGCAGTCAGAGTTTCTTTCTTACGGCCATCTTGAGAACGCCCTGTTTTCTGTGGTATTTACACATGGTGTCAGGGGACGTGGGGATGGGCATCATTTTTTAATGTGTTTTCACGATCTCAGCACCGCACAGAGGTTTACACAGAGCTAAAAGCTTCCTCCCGCTCAGTGTTTGGCATTACGGTTAATACCCTACGGCAGCTCGTTGGGCATTACCGGTGTTGGCTTTCAAGCCGATAGGATTTTCTCCTCTAATAACAATGCCAGGGGAACTGAGGAAAACAACAGACAAAGCGCCATGCTCTTAAAGTTATCTGAGGTATTAGCTTCTATAGGCTTTTATTAGTTATTATAGTTATTGTATTATACGTTATATTATAAGTGTCTAATGTTTTGGATTGAGATGTACTAAAAGGAGAGAATATGTCAAAAGTGAGTGAATAGTGAATTCACTGGAGTGAATAGACTCTTCATTGCTTCTCATTGTGAAAGCCACTCCCTCTCATGGTAGCCATTTGTCCAAATCTGTCTTTAGAAATCTATTCTTTTCATAATTACATTTTACATTTTTACATTTTTAGGCATTTAGCAGACGCTCTTATCCAGAGCGACTTACACAGTTTACATTTCTTTACATACAATCCATTTATACAGCTGGATATTTTACTGAAGCAATTCAGGTTAAGTACCTTGCTCAAGGGTACAGCAGCAGTGCCCCACCTGGGAATTGAACCTACAACCTCTGAGTTACAAGCCCAGCTCCCTAACCATTACACTACATAATCATTATTATACGATGGACTGATTCCAGTTCGCTCATTATAGATGACCATTTTTTTCCTGTTGACTATGTTTTCACTGCCTACATATGACACATAGTTAGCAGAAGTCAGGTTATGTACCTGATTGGCTATACAGGGATGTGGGCACGATTTGAAATTAGACCGTGATGGAGATCCCAAGGGATTGATATGTTATGTTACATATTAAAGGTGTGTGTTGGAGCTTATTAATGTTGCGAAGTTTTAAATTAATTTATGATGTAAATTACTTTTTTAATGGCGAAGCTAATCTGGTAGCTGAAAATGGGATTTAAAAGGACATGACAGCGAGCGATTGAAGTGCATCGCACAGAGGCGGAGAGGAGGAACATTGTCATCGTTACGGATCTGTTCCGCTGGCACTGACCAATCGGATTGAAGGAGTCACAATCAGTGTCAGTTTGTGTGGCTCAGTAAGTAGAGCATGGCATTGACAACTCTTAGGTTGTGGGATGGATTCCCACTGGGACCACATACACTGAAAAATGTATGCTTTCACTGCTGTAAGTCACCTTGGATAAAAGCGTCTGCATATTTTATGTGGTTTGCATTGTTCTATGCATGCGACTGAATGCCTAGCAGCGCGGCTTGTTTTAAATCGAGACGGTTGTGAGAGAACTGGAGGTGCTGTGGCTGGCCTCTGTCCTAAAAGAAACAGGGCCTCAGACAGCACCTCACACACTCAAGCCTGACACACGCGAGCTCTCCCGCCAAGCCGCGCTGAACGCTTCTGGGGTCTTTCCCAAACTGCGGTGTCCTCAGAGCCCCTGGCCACCCACCGCTGACACGCGGAGGAGAGCAGAGGAGGGAGCCGCACGCACTGTTCTCTCGTCTCTGACGATGGAGAGAGAGAGTCATCCATCAAGGGCCTCCTTAGAAAGAGGCCAAGTGCTTTACCTGCCTGCATTGCAGCAATGTTAACATGCAGTGTGTGTGCACCTAGGGTTTAGTACGGAAGTCACTCCAAGTTGCATTCGATAAGGATGGGATTTTTTTTTTTTCATAAAACATGCAATACAGTAGAACCTCAAAGATATGACTATATGATATGACTGACTTGTGATGACCGTGCCCTGTCTCCCTCAACTGCAGTAATGGCTGTCGGCCACCTGGTGGCAGTGTTGCGTGCCGTCCCTCCCTTCCCCTGTGGATTAGCCTTAATTGCCGTTTGTGGCTAATTAGCTACCTAGTGGTAGCACCTGGGAAAACCCCTTTATAAGTGGCTTTGCCCAGGTGCTCACCAGATTGATTTCTCACGAGATTGATTTCTCACACTGCACTTGACTCTTGACAGGGCTGGTGGCTGCGGGCATCGGGTTGGTACTTTGAGTAGCCTACTTTATCGTTTTGTTATTTGGGATTGTCACACTCCACCTGCACTCACACTCCAACACCCCTCTACAGATTCACACTGACAGTATTTTGAAATAAACCTCTTTAAAACAATTTACCTTGTCTGGTCTCCATGTTTGTTTTTGACTGCTTGAATGTCGGTCAGAAAACAGAATGAGGTATGAAGCTGGAGGAAGTAGCATATGTAATAGCGCCTCAATGTCAATATCAGGCTCATTATTATGCAAGTAATGGCCCCAATCAATAAAGGATTCAAATTCTTTACATTTGTTTATTTTGACAACCCCTCTGAAGTTACAGCGTGGTGACACGCCCCACAGTCTGGTATCGAACCCTGACTGTGTCAGTGCTGACTGTAGCTGCCAACCCCAGGTTAGGTTAATTGGAGAGTCTAAAATTGCCCTGTAGGTGTGAGTGTGTGAGTGAATGGTGTATGTACCTAGGTATGTACCCAGGCCGCCATTGTAAATAAGAACTTGTTCTTAATGGTTAAATAAAGGTTAAAAAAAACTTTAAAAAACCCTGCAGGGCATGACCGGCCTTAGTGTCCCCCAGGGATGGAGGGGCTTGTCCCTGTCTCAGAGCAAGAGCGCCCTCTCTGGTCGATAGCGCAATTACAGTGTGTCTGCACCAGCTGCTCATGAAGTGTCCTCCTCTGACGCAATGACCGAGCAGAGCAGGTAGCGTCCTGCAGAGTGGAAAGAAGCAGCGGCCGGCCGCACATGCTTCAGAGCAGGATGTGTACTTGAAAGCACTCTCCTGGATTTACGCACACGCTGCAGTCATGACACAGGCAAATACGAGTGCACATTCCATATTTGGAGAAAATATAAAACCAAGGATAAAATACAGCTTATGAGATCCAAACTGTGCTTGAAGAAGACAATAAACAGGGCCGATACCAGTCTTGAATAGCTCAACATACTCACGGATACCATGACTATAACAATTTATCCTGACAATAAAATGTATGCTTGTCCGCCTCCAGACAGTAGTGTAGTGTGGGGAAAAAGTGTCGGTTTCAAAACGCAAGAGCCTTGCATCGAATGCAGGTTTATTTTTCTAGGTCACAGTTAATGAGGGTTTCTGCGGTATGTGAAGCAGAGAAATCCTAAGGCTTTTCCAAACACAGACCTTCCCCACATCAAGTCTGTCTCCATGGTAACTAGCATGCTGGTTGGCAGAGGACATGTGATCACCCAATTACAGACACCTCCACCGGTATCTACAGCAAAATAAACAAATTCTGTGAGACTGGCCTCACCGGGGGATCACTGTAAGTTTACGCTTTCAACTATGAAAGAGTTTTTGAAACATCGGATTTAAAAGCACATTGAATACATTTCCACAGACTTGCTCGACTTATATGAAAGTTTAGACTCAAATGCATCTTGTTTGGTGTTGAATATTGGTGAGGATAATAATAATAATAATAATAATAATAATCATAATAATCATAATAATATAATTTGAATAATAATATAATAAGAAAGAAAAGCCAACACCCATGATGAGCAATAAAATGCAGTAGAATATATCAAGTCAAATATTGACTGATAATTAAAATCAAGATGTCAGATTTGGCATAATGCAACTTTTTTTATTTGTTGGGTACACCCATGTTTTGTGAACTGCTGAAGAAGGCACACACTGAAACATGTCCTTGTGGACATACGTACCGCAGAACCAGAGGAAGGGTGTAAAAATAAGCAGTTTAATGCTAAATGTGGCTTTACTTTGAAAGCACATTGCCAAGCCCATGTGAACAGCCATTACTCTCTTATAAGAGGTTTAATGGTCGGAAGGAAGGGAGTGCTTCAATCCCAAGGCACTCTTGACTAATCTGGCCAATGCTCTACCAATTACAAAGGTTTAAGAAAATATCTGAGATGTGAAATATCAAAGATTTCAACTTTTGAAAGGTGTGCATAAAGCAGGCAGGCGAGACTAAAATGGCTTACATATTAACACACAAAAAAGTAAAGCAATATAGCTGTTCTGCTCTGCAGTTCTATCACTGGAAACCTTCCAAGCACACCTGGTTCATGTTCTGTTTAACAAAATCGAAAGCAGGTGTGGGAGATCAGCCTGTTCAAAGCCCATGTTTGTCACTCACAATTCTGACAATCATTAAACATCTAAACACTTACACATTAAATCTGGCATTGAACTGTCACTAGCCCTTGAATATTGGACTAGTATAATTATTATTCCACATTGATTAGGAATGCAGGGAAGTCTTGGCCTGTTGAGGGAAAAGACACATGTATTTCTATATCCCTTTGCATGAGACCAATGCAGCAGACTGTCATTTCAGTGTCCATGTGTGTGCGGTTCAGGAACATTGAGATATCCTTCCCCACACTATTAACGGTTTCTGGCAAACCTTCTTTACCGTAGCCACGCTTAGCACTCACAACATACAGCACAGCGCTATACATTCTTATGGTACTTTGCAAGGCGCAAGGCGAGCATGCTAACAGGATGTTTCAAATGCATCCAAGTGGGAATTGCCTGTATTAATACAACATCTCAGTATTTGGAGTGCTGATCTAGGATCAGTTTCGCTTTTAGCTCATAATGGACAATGTTAGGATATGGGCAGGGGAAACCTGATCCTAAATCAGCACTCAATCAGCTTTATACATATGAGCCCAGATCCCCAGGAGTTGGTCTGACAGGGCCCAAGATTCCAGAGGACTGGTTCACTGTAAGAATAACAATGGCCTCTTTTCCAGGGTTTTTTATTTAGACGTGGCCCTGTCCCAGAGGGTAATGATTTATACGGATGGATGTCGCTCCTGGTGCTGGAGTAGGCCAGGGGCTCTCGGAGCGAAAGCGTCAGCGGTGAGGTGTCACGCTCCTGTCAGGCCCTGTTACGACCTCCTGGTGACGGTCGTTAAGGAAGTCCCTGCGGCAGCATCACAGCGGCTTTGTCAAAAAATGATGTAAAGAAATAAACAGTCCAAAGATCATGTGTATGTTTATTTTCTTCTTTGGGTGCCTGTACAAAGAAACAGATGAATCACTGTGAGGAAAGTTGGACATACTCCGAAATAATTGTCTACAAACTTTTATTTGACATGTTTTTAAAATCATAGAGCCACTATGATTAGAGCCTCTATGATTACGCCCTATGATAGAGGTTCTATGATTGAAAAAAAATTGAACGTTGAAGATTATTTCCAACTGTCCAACTTTCTTCATAGGATTGACCTCTCAGTGACCTCTCGCTCTGAAAAGGCCCCTGAAAAGGAAGCTCGGCAAGGAATGCTCCAATGAAGCATAGCACCCCCTGCTGGCCATGCTGTGACATGGCTGGACCTACTTCTTATAATAACTTTGGCCTTAATACCTGTGTAATTATACTGTAACTGCAGTGGTAGGTACAGTGTAATGACTGTATGTACACATTGTTACATAGTACTTACAACTGTAAAACCTGTTTGCGGCTGTATTTCAAGTGTGGTTTTCTACTGCAGTCTTAACGTTTACAAAAGTAAGTCCTAGCTAGCTAATCAATTCTCATTTTTAGCCCACAATCATGATATGAGCTTCAAACTTTCAAAGTTCACCATGCAAATGTTGAAATACAATTTGTGAGGTGAGGTTCAGGTAATTTTAAGAGGACCCCCCCCCACACACACACACTTTCTCTTTCTCTCTCTGAATCATTTACCACCATTAGATATCTTCCACAAAATAACTGAACATTGTTACAATTGACATTTGGGCAATCTCTGTTGCAATTTCTTAGTGCCCAGGTATAACATTTTTGCCAAATAGTTCACCACCAAGTCCAAATATACAGTATATGCTCTTATATGTAACCTGGAGCCAACTGTTGTACTGTATGGGAGTGTATCTGGTCACTCAGGTGTCTCTATGGAAGAATGCATGGAAATGTAAGAATTAAGAATTAAATGGCTTTTGTTTATTTATTATTTATTTAATGAACATATACTACATATAAGACCGAAATGTGCTATGTAATGAAAGCCTTTGGGTATTTCAAGTTGCAGGTCAGGCCCTGCTTCCCTGCTTACTCCTCATTTAAAATAATAATAATAATAATACTTACTAACCTTTTCCTTCCCAGTGTTACAGGTATGGTATGCAGCTTCCTAAAACAATGTCTATCGCTGTATTACTGCACTGATCTCTTGCGCGAACAATGATTGTTCCTACCCTGTATTAATGCACATCTTGTAAGTTGCTCTGGATAAGAGCGTCTGCTAAATGCTTAAAATATCAAATGTAAAATGTAGGCCGTCAGGTATTTGAACATTTTCAATCATAATGTGTTTTTTTTGGAGGTCTTGCCTTGCCTTGCCTTACTTTAAGACCTGCATTCCGGCCACACTACCTCGTAAATGTAAATTGGCTGCCCCTCAATGGTGAACATGTGCCAATGCAGTTGGGTGAATGACAGTACTGTACATAACGTCTCAGGGGTAGCCTATCCCCTCTCTCACAATGTCATTGGACTATTTATGAGTTTAAAATATATTTAACAAATATTAACACATAATATAAGGGATATACAACATGAGAAGTTATTACAGCCATGGTATTAATTGGCTTTCGACCAACTGTTTCCCGGCGACACATCAGAGACCTCCTCATGGTGAAAGGTTGCAGTACTGTCTTTTTCCACACAGTGGCGCCCATGTTTCAGAAATATTCTTAGTGTGACACAAACTGCTAATAAAAGAGTATATTAACAGCCAACAGATGTGACGTGAACAACTCTATGAATCACGCAGAGCATTCACTGCTGTCAAGCAACCATCAATATGGGATTATCCAGTCATTAATCTTTCATACCATACTGTTTTAACTGCAGGCACATATAATTCAGTGGGCTATTTTGAACGAATACCGCAATCCATGGGTTTCTGCTATTTATTCCAACTAAGGCCTTAATTCTTTCATTTAAATCCAACAGCTTACTCTTTGCAAGGCATACTCAAAGGATCATTGACTCCATTGACTCCACTCCCGTTTTCCCCAGAAATTCACCTGATCCAAAGTTGAGCAGACTTAGACAGCTGGCTAAGGCTGTCTTTAAGTCTGTCCACGGTCTGTACATGAAACACATTTTGTGCAAAATTAACTTTTAACATATGCCTAAAGATATGAGGATTGTGTGCAAGCAGCAGATAAGGATGTGTGATTGGTTCAGGCTCATCTACAGAGTTTACATTTTGTCACATGTAACATGTGCACAGCTCTGAAGTTCTGAATTATTGAGCTGATGAGAAGATTATTATTATTTTATTGTATTTTATTGGTTATTTTGATAAATGTAGCAGATGGTCTCAAAAGTGTGAGAGTTTTCTACCAAGGAGAGTGTGAGAGATGACTCAAATGCGTGAGTCTCATGCCCAATGTGTGAGACTTGATAGCTACGCATGAATGACTGGAAGTTTTCCATTGGAAATGACCATGGAGAGTAGAGGGCAGGGGTGTCCAATCTTATCTGAAATGGGCTGGTATGGGTGCAGGCTTTTGTTCTATCCCAGCACTAAAACACCTGACTCTACTAATCAAGATCTTGATTGCAGACCATTGAATCAGGTGTGTGCTGAATAATTAGTGCTGGCCTAGAACAAAAGCCTGCACCCACACCGGCCCTTTAGGGATAAGATTGGACAACCCTGGTATAGGGTCTAATGTGACGCTTGTGTGTATGTGTACACTAGATCAGTGTATCTCAATCCATTCCTACATGGCACATTGCCCTGGAAATTTTCATTCCAACCTCCGCTCCCAACCTATCGTCTGCATCGGTCCCCTGTTAATGATCACTTGATCATGATTACGTGGTGGTTGGAATGAAAACATGCAAGGCAGTGTGCCTTGTAGGAATGGATTGAGAAACACTGCACTAGATGTGTGTGTTTGTGTGGTGGTGTGTGTGCTTGCGTGTGTGTGTCAGTGCATGTGTGTGTGTGTGTGTTTGTGTGTGCATGGACACATGAGTATGTTTGAGTGCATGTACGTGTGTGTTTGTGTGTAGGTGTGGGTGTGTATGTATGTGTGTTTAAGTGTGTGTGTGTGCGCGGTTGTGGTGTGTACGTATGTGTGTGTGTCGGACTCAGACGTTCTCTATTTGAACCGTGCGTGTTCCTGTTTCCTGCCCCGCTCCGAGTCTCTCCATACAGTCAGAGCCTTTCAGCGCTCCTCAGGGGTCAGGGAGTTCCTCTTCACACAGATTCCTCAGAGCAGAGGTCTCCTTTGATCATGGCTCCAAACGCACCGCTCCGTAATGACATCCTTCGACGCAGGATGGCCATCAGCGTTTCACCACCTCAGACGTCAGACTCAACCGCTCGCATGATCAAACATCTCTCTTTAGCTGTAATGAAGGTCTTCAGACCTGTGGGCCTGGTCTTTGGGGTGCAGCTCCCGCTCCCGCGTTGAGCTCGGGCGTGTGGTGGCGACTGTGGTGGCGGCTGTGGATGAGACGCTTCCCTGGCCTCGGGGCATCACTCTCACTGCGGTCAGACGCTGCCGTTTCTACATGGGGTGGGGTACCCCAGCACCTGCTGTGGCAGGGCGACTAGGTTTTCTAATCTCAAAACTGGGACACATGCCACATGCTCCTTCTCCCACCCCCCAAACACAAACTAAAGGCAGTGATGTCAATTGTATTCATGCTTTGATATCATGTCGTGAGAAACATGTCTTCTAACTTCAGATGAGTTTGTGTTCTACGCAGGGCTCCCCTTTGACTGAACGGATCTGATCTTATAACATAGCCATAAGCAGATAGAAACAGGACTCTGGATTCTGGATCTGCAATATGGTACGCTGATATGACCGTATTTCAGGATCACAAGTGCCCACTGTAGCAATATCTAGTGAAAATGTGAAAAGTATCAAGACGGGTGTTCAACAAAAGGAAACCAGGCAATTTCTTCTATATAAATTGTGTTTAGCACACATACACAAACACACAGCCACAGTGTTGTAAGTTGTTGTGGAGTGCTAGTGTCACTTCACTGGCTACCCATGACCTATTACCTATGATTTGTTTTTATAGAGCTTTTACCATACAAGCCTACAAGGTCACTTTGTTCCCAAGGCGCAGGCTATTGGGTGGTTCTGACAAATTCAAATAATTTGTGGAGCAACCTACCAAAACTGATAATGGAATAAGACACAGCCTTACTATTTTAGTTTAGACTAAAAACGCACCTCTACAGTCAGACTTACAATCAATTATAGTCTAGACACAGAGCTGGAGAAGCTTGTAGCCATAGAGTTTTGTGGGGTGGAAACTTCTCCTTGTTGTCACCTCTCTATAGCTGTGACCCACTTCTCTTAGGAGCTGCACTCTTGATAGGTGGATCTATTTTTTTGATTCTCTATGTCTGTCCTAGTAGCTATGCTGCCACAGTTGGTGGGATTACCCTCTCTCACCACTGGGGACGCCTGCCCCGAGTCCCAAGCCTGCTCCATCTTCAGAACCCACCGTCAACCCGCCAGACACCCATCCCAGCCCACCACCCCACCCCAGAACCACTACCTCCAGCTGCCTTGAACTTAATAAAGTTCCTAATTGTTTTGCGTATGGACTCATTGACCGCTGTTGGTCACTACAAGCTCAGACCCTGAGCTGGCCAGAGGAGGATGGGTCTCCCACTCTTGAATCTGGGTCCTGATAAGGTTTCTTCCTATCTGTTCCACCTAATGAGACTTTCCTTGCCACTGTTGCCCCAGGTTTGCCTTTGTGGGGATTCGGGCTGGCATCTGCTGTAAAGTGTATTGTGACAATATTTGTAAAATGCGCTTTACAAATACATTTTGATTACTTGTTTTGGCAGGAAGGGGTGAGGCAGGCAAGTGGGTCCGTTGCTTTTGTGCGGTGAAATACCAGCATCCGGACCATGACATCCTGCATTAGCGGGATGTTGACCTTTTAAGACTTTAGACAAACGTGGAATTTGAGCATTCTTGTTATTTAATCTTTATTTGCCTTGAAGCACAGCCAGTCTTCATCAGTAGAATACAGCTTGGCTGGCTTAGGCTCTAAAGTAGGAGAGATTATGTGTACAGGAGAATATAGAGCACAGGTGTCAAACTCATTCCATCGAGGGCCGGCATTCCATTTTGTTGCAACCAATGCACTACACCAGTTGATTTCACTAATTAGCTCACTTCTTCAACTAAGGAGGGAACCTAATTGAAATCACCTGGTGTAATGCATTGGTTACAACAGAAACCTGCACACACTCGGCCCTCGATGGAATGAGTCTGACACCCCTGATATAGAGGGTCAGTGGTCATGGAGGTGTAAAATGCAACAAGGGGAAGCGGGTTTGGTCTGATTTTACAGATTAAAGGTATTCTAGCTAAATTTTAAATGAAAAATGTGTTTTTAAAGGTTATATCTATTCTAGCTAACTGCAAGACAGTAAGCATGTGCTTTTGCAGATTGATTGATTGATCGATTGATTTTATTTCAGTGCCTTGCACCTTATGGTGCCCAGCCCATACGGGCTAATAAGACACCATCACACAGCAGTAGGTTCATACCCATAAGCACCTTTGCATTTATTCTTCATGAACATAAGCAGATATATTTTACTCTCTCGTTGAATCTCTCCACACAGCTGGGCTGTCTGGGACAGCCGTGGAAATCGGCCGTTATTGAAACATCAGCTCTGTTAGCGGGAGGTGCTAGACACTGCGGTGTCCAAGCCAATGAAAACATTTTCATAAAGTAAAAGCTGCTTTCATTAACAATGTTCGAGTACGCGGAGGGTGAAATTCCTCAATGCGCTCTCCTGTGATTTACGGTCCAAGTCTCCAGCATCAGATGTTGGAGGTTAGCGCCCATCTCTCACGAGTCACTCTGAGTGATTTTGAGTTCCAGGGCAGCTTTCTGGTCCATTCTCATCTCCAGCAAGGAGAATCCCTTGATTTGGGGTTTCTCTGGCCGTGACGCTGAAAGAGTGGGACATAGTTCAACCGCAATCCCCACAACACATCCCCCCCCCCTCTAACCTTGAATGCCTCTATGGCTGAAACCATAAGAGTAGGCCTAAACCGTAACTCACAGTTCCAGCTGGTAAGGGGAAAGGACGAATGTTTCCGTCGATTCTCTGAATTGTGTTTCCTAATGTTCACCATGTCATTTATGAGCTCGTAAATTCCCTCACTCCCACTGCAAATACCCGCAGAGGAGGGATTTATGGGAGGTAGCGAGCAGAAGCGACCTGGACCTGCTGACTGATGCAGTTGCTTTTATGCACTCATGTCCTAGGGGACCATGGTTGGTAGCCAAACAAAAACATGATGGCTGAACGTTTTATTGTATGCAACATGGTGATGCACCTTTTTTTCTTCTTCTTAATTTGTATCCTATGGACAAGAGGTGTGTTCATTCCCTGCTTGTGGAATAATTGCTGTGAACTGATCTTGATAGCTAGTGTCAGTGTCCTGGAACAATGTCAGTGCGATGGCCAATCAGAGATCATAGCCGGTGCTGGCTCCTTAGGGCTATGGATAAACACCCAGGGTGCATTGTGTGGGCGGAAACCTTCGCTCCCTACTTTGTCTGTCTCATGAAGGAATTCATTATGCGGTCATTCGGGACTGTCATTTATCACTTGTTGCTGTCCATGTAAATTGGTTGCACACCACATTCATTAACAAGAGATTATGATGATATGTCTTTTTTTCCCCACAGTCACAACCAAGCTTTGTAATTTCAGCTTTGGTTGTTCTGAATGTTGTAAATTTGCAACTAAATTAACACATCTGAAGGAAACAATGCAGAATGTAATGCAGTGGAACTCAAATTAATTAAAACGGAGTTTGTGTCCTTATGTGTCTTAGATTTTGACTATCGTAGCACAAACTATGAACGTGTGGCTTTTGCGAGCATGTCACATGCAATATTGTGCGTAATGCAGATCATATGGGGATGTGCATCATACTGCAAAGCTGGAAAGCTGCAAATACATGTACAGATGTATGAACACATTTACCATAAACAGTTGTTAATATACATAAGATATTCATTCAGTCAGTGATGTTCTGACATTGAAGAACTTGTTTGATGATGACAAGTTTGATGAAAAACAGTGTCACTGTGGTGAAACAGTGAAAGCACAGCTTCCTGTTTTAGAGGAAGTGGCCAGGCAGGAGTGACGCTTTGCTCTCTATTTACTCACACTGGGGTCAATTACACACACACACACACACACACACACATACACACACACACACACACACACACACACACACGCACACACACACACACACACACACACACACATGCAAACACACCCACACTCACAAATTTAAGCAAAGAAAGTGCAGTGTGTAGCTCAGAATTTTAACACAGCTGTCAGATCGAGCAAACAATTACCCTAATTAAATCTTAAGAACAGAAGTTGGCATGAAATCCTGAAACAGATCAGACCTTGTCATGCACCCCTGTCTTATCATAAGTCCACATCGCAAACGAAAAAAATTTAACAGGATAAGGATAGAAGCAGGTCTGCTTTCTCCAAGCACCTTCTGGAATATTCCATCTATGGCCTACCGATGAGACTGGACATTTAAGGTGACATGCAGGCCTCCATGTAGGGAACAAACACGCAGAGAGGGGGGCGTGTGTGACACACTTTGGACGTAACGGGACACCGGGGTCATGTGGCCGGGGTGAGGTCACGCCTATGCAGAACATCCATCCTGGTCCTGTTCACAGCACTGATGCAGATCTTATCAGGTTCTGTGGTTCTGTGTGGCTCAGTAGGTAGAGCATGGGGTTGGCAATGCTTAGGTTGTGGGTTCAATTCCCACTGGGACCACATATAATGAAAAATGGATGCATTCACTACTGTAAGTTGCTTTGGATAAAAGCATCTGCTAAATGGCATATATATACACACCACCTGTCAAAAGTTTTAGAACACCCCCACTCGACGGCGTACAAAAACTCTGCGTGATGAATCGAACATTTTGATTCATAAGACCTTCTTCCAGTCTTCAGTAGTCCATTGGCAGTGCTTCATGGCCCAGGCAAGCCTCTTTTTCATATTTTGCCATCTTAACAATGGCTTTTGAGGCTGTCAAACCTGCAGCTCGAAGTTTTCTCTTCACAGTTGAAACTGAGGCTTCCTTACTTTGACCAGTGTTAAGCTGTGCTTGAAGCTGTTGTCCTGTGAGCCGCCTATTGCACAAGCTGTTGACTCTCAGAAACTTGTCTTCTGATTTTGTTGTGGCTTTGGGTCTACCAGACCTCTTCCTGTCAGAGTTTCCTCCAGTTTCCAAGTGCCTTTTGATGGCGTAGGAAACTACTCACTACCAAAAAATATACATTATTTTTCAGTTTTTGGTAACCAAAACTTTTTTTTAAACCATTTACCGCTTACCTTTGTACCATTTAAGGTTATTCACTGGACTTGAACTGCTTACATTTCTGTAAAAACTGGAAAATAGGGGTAGTGTATATACCTGAGCCATGTCATTATTCCACTTTCAGCACCCAGTACTGAATAATGGACCGGATACCGGTTGCCAGAACTTGAAAATGCCCCATCCATGACATCATCTTATTTTATTTTTAATATAATGTAAAGAATTAAGTTGGCACAGAGCACAGCGATCACCATATCCGCGTTAGCCTCGATGTAAAGACGCCGGGTTTAGCTGAGAATCTCGTTTGAAATACGGCACAAAAATGTTAGTTATTATTATATTTCTATCGATGTGGGAGATTGCTTCAAACTTTCAAAACGGCTGAGTAAACACAGTGTGCAGTTGGGCTTGACAGATTCCTCTCTGCAATATTTGGCTGATAAAATATAATTCCGTTCCGTGCGAATCTGGTGTGAACACTTTTTTTCAGCTTTGGTCTTAAAGAAATCTATAAATTTTCTCCTTTCCATTCCCTCCTTTTTGGAGCTATCCAGTTCACCCCTGCACCTCAAAAGATTTACTTCCACCGAAGGTTTGACATTCAACATGAAAGTTGATGCTGGCAGGTGTGTGCTAAGCCTTTCCTTTCATAGAGTTTCAAGTGGCTATGAGGCACCATGCTACTTTAACAGCAATATACAGAAGAACCAGCATTGCGCACGTCTCTTTAGTGACTATGTGAAACGGTGGGTGAATGTTGTGTAACGCGAGAACGCTGTAGGCTTGAGTAAGTAGGTTTGGTGACTTAGCCCAGAATGCACAGTTCTATTTTTGAAAATTGAAAAGTGGGCGCACTGGAAGTATAAACTCACAGTGTGATAGTTTCTTTCTGAGTATTTGCTGGAGTTGGAACTGACGCGTCGTGTGAGTCTTGAAACCGCAGAGTTGTAGAATCTGTCACCTCCGCAGGACGTGACTATTGTCACTACCAGTATTACCATGCTTGCTGTTTTCTTGCAAGCTTTCTCAGAGGTCATAAGTGCAGAGCATAGCTCTTAGACATACATAGAAAAAAAACCTCAACCTTTTAACCGAGCCAACAGGCTGTTTCCTTCCACTAACGCACTTCCCTTGTTGGCCATGTCAGGTCCCCGAGAATGGACAAAATAGATGTTAATAATCTGACCACGGCTCACTCTTCTGTTTAATGTGTATCTTTTCCTTTGTGCTTGCATTGCATTATGAATGTCTATTTTGTCTTTCACAGAATCTCCCACTGATTCTTTGTTTGAAACATACTGCTACGACTACTACTATGACTGCTGCTCCTGTTAATTCTACCACTACTACTGCTGCTACTACTACTACTACTAACTACTAATAATAATAATATTAACAATAACTGATAGAACATTGCATTTTGGGATGATAATTTTTCCTTCTGTGGTACCCTGAGAGTTATTTGCCTTGTGAAAGCTGACGCTATGTTATTCTGGTGAAAATGTCTTCTCACAGAAACAAATTCACTGCTTGCAGATGTTCACAAGATAAAGTATTGTAGCTCAAGAGCACCTGACTCGCAAGACAAGATCCACACTCGTAAGGCTACATACAATTTCAACCGGTACGTGTCAAATTTCAACAATTACTGCAGCAAACTCATAGCAAACCCATAAAGGCTGTTATCTAGCTGAAATGGGAGTTCAAATCATTGCGTGATCTGAGCTTTACAGTATTGGCTGAATAGACTGTATGAGCGCATGCCGTATGTGGAAGTGAATCGGGATGCTGTGGTTGGATACAGCTTCCAGCACTGTTACTTGATTGGCTGTCCATGGACGAGCAAGGATGTCTATGAACAAGGGTTTACTGAGCCCTAAAGCCCAATCTAAGCCATGCCTTGCATTCCTCAAAGGATTCTGCCTCTGCTCACTGTGGTTTTATGGCATGTGGTCATTTCCCGTCGCTGGCACTACTGTTTACTCTCCACGTGAGCCCTGACGATTTCAAAAGTGTTCTTCTTGTCTGTTGGAAGAACAGCGCCCTCCTGCCAATCTGTGAAGCCGGGTCTGTCTTTGCCAGTAAAATAATAATGGCACAAGATGACACTGTGTGAGAAACGGGTTACTTGTGCTCTATTGAGCAACACAACTAAACACGCATGTTGATGCAAATTGCTGCTAGAGGTTGGAGACAAACCCACACGTATTATTAAAATCTCATATGCATCCCACATAGTGACTCAAACCTCACAGGCTAGGCTTGGACCCAAACTGCAGTGTTTAAATTGGCCTCTTCATAGAACTGGGAGCTTATTTGGCAGCTGTGCTACAGTATTTAAAGGTTTCATACAGGAAATATCAGTGCCTGTTTAGGGATGTTTATAACTGTACTGTATTTACTCAGAATGATGCAATCTGTGCTCTTGGTCAAACAGTCGATGGGCATTAGGAGTGTCGTAGCTAGCCTCCAGGCCTCCAGCCTAAATGAAGATTACAAAAACTGATGTGACTGTTTGGAATACCAGCCATAATATTGTGAAGAATTGAGTGTGTGTGAGTGTGTGTGTGTTTGTGTGTCATGACCAGTACAGTACAGTACTATTGAGAGATCTTTATTTTTTTAAGTCAAATACAAATCATCTCAAAATTAAAGGTAAACCAACATCGGTATTCCTCTGGCAATGAGACTTCAGCATGTGACCTCAATCGCCTGGCACTCCAGTAATGACTCACCCAGATGTTCTCGCTTACACTACTTACAGCTGTGCATCTTCTGATAAACAAGAATAAGGATTAACACAGCTGCTGAGCTACGATGTATTGTGTTTTATTTGCCGATATTTGTAGGGTGACAGTGTAGTATAGTTGAACTGGGCTCGTAAAGCAAAGGTTGCAGGTTTGAATCCCAGGTGGGGCACTACCGTTGTACCCGTAAGCAAGGTACAATTTCATCAGAGAATCCAGCTATATAATTGGATTCTATGTATGAAATGTAAAAGTGTGTAAGTCACTTTGGTCTACTCAATGCCAAAAATATAAATATTTGTTTTTATATATATATATATATACTATACTATACTATACTATACTTTTAACAGATGGAATTTCATGTTTTCTGCAATCATGAAGCTGTTGTCTTAGTAAACAGGTTAAAATGTCAAATGTACTGAATCATCAGTTAAATGGGAGAGAAATATCAGGAAACTTCCCTGTGAATTAAGCCATTAAACATGAATCCTGTATGAATAGGGCTACTGACTAAGCAAGAATTTGGTACTATATCTCGTATTGAACTCAAGTTGAGCAATGCAAGGCTGCTGTCTGAAGACTGTAGATATGTGACTGTAACACAGCCAGTAGGCAGACAGGGACATGAATGAAGGACTCTCAAACAGGGGTGGGGGTGGGGACATTTACTGTGACTTTGTCCCTGACCAGAGATTTAAAGAAAGTTTCTCAAGACCAGCAGGGGGACAAACGCTGCCAGTGCACTCAACTCCACTCTGCCTGGAATGTGATATAAGAGGAATGCTTAGGGTTCAGGTTTGGAACTATAATCATACATGAAGAAATGGTTGGCACTCAAAAGTGAATTCACTGACTTTTTAATTATATTTAACGCTTGGGCCAAAGCCTCGTGAGAGGGAAAAGCGCATAGTACAAACTAAACTTAAAATAAACGGAGACAACAGGGGTCTCACATGTTCCTCAACGAGGGGTAAAGAGGCTACTGAACCAACAGAGAAAACATCTAGTTAAAGAGATGGTCATGGTCAGTGAGAAAGCTGAACTGTCGGAGACATAAGATAAATACGCATCATCAATCAAACATTCAAAAGTTACGAGTGGAATGGCATGAACTGGCCAATCAGCTTCCCTTCGTTTATCATTTGCCTACAAGCGCTCTTCAATTCAAGTTATTGCATGCATTTATAACACTGTGTGATTAAACTCTTCCCAGTGTCAATGTGAAATTACTTTCAGGTAATTACAAACCTGAAATAGCTTTAAAGGACCACCTTATTAAAGCCGTTTTGAAAATTAATATAGTTCAGTATCCCCCTCAGCATTCTTTTCCTGAAAGACAAAATGCTTCAAGTCTAAATGATCTGTTTTATGAATCAGGCTGGCCAGTCTTATCTGAGGAGGGCCAGTGTGAGTGCAGGCTTTTGTTCTAGCCAGGCACTAATGATTCAGCACACACCTGATTCTACTAAGTAACTAATTATGGGCTTCAATCAGGACCTTGATTAGTAGAATCAGGTGTGCTAGTGCTGGTTTAAAGCATGTAACTTGTCCGGCTGCCCATTGCTATACTTTCTAGAGCTTCTATATATTTTTATACTGTATATACTCTTAAACTGAAAACAGTACTCTTAGCACAGCACAGCCTAATTAAGCTAATTTGATGCTATGACATTTGGTAGATAGTCTGTATGCCGGAAGACTTTTTACTGCGCCAGCTCAATGCATTGGTTTCTTTTTCATTTTATGCACACTCTACCCATCCCCATACATAGTTAACCCTTTGCATAAATATTCTTGCCTTACATATGTATTTCCAATATATATTTATAACTGTATGTACTTTGGTGGTATTACCTTAAATTTGCTAGTTGTTCCTTTCATGGAATTCAAATATTTTTTATATTATAAGTTCTGAACTGTTTCTTATTCCTTGATGCTCAGACACAATGTATTATTATTGCTCTTTGTATTCCAGTTTGTAGGCGTTTTGAATCTATTCATAGATAGCACTTTTCATTTCCAGAGATTGGATTTAAAAAAACATGTCCCACATAAGCAACTCATAACACAAATACATAATATTATACGGATGCCTGATTTGATCACAGTATAAAAATGAACAAATATACACACATGCATGGATGTACATGCACATTAAATACATACATATATATATACAGTATGTATATATTTTAATGTGTATGTACATCCATGTCTGTGTTTGTATATTTGTTTGTTTTTATACTCTGATCAAATATATATATAAAGAAAAATCGAGGGCAATTTTTTTTGATTTTACATGCATCTGCACGACTCCAAGCAGTCTAACCCAAGTGTAGTGTTGTATTCCTGCAGGAATAGCTCAAACCTATCCTAAATTAAAGATGACAACATTTAGCGTGAAATGTCATTTTAAACGATCTGGCCTGTAATTGCCTGGATCAGTGCAATCCTCTTTCTTACAGAGTGTATTGGTGCTGTATCGCCTTGGTTCCAGTCTTCTGGGATTCTCCCTGTGTTTATACAGTCTAAGTACAGTCTGTGACATCTGAACACAAAATGTCTAAGTATCCCCTTGTATTAATTATGGAATTATTACCATGTGAAGAAAATCTCCCTAAAACCCAGCCATAGACCTAATGGAAACCTTAGTGACAGTGTCAAATATCACCAGTAAGATAACATTAAGAGTCTTAAAAGGGGAGCGAACACAATGCCACAGTCATAGCTGTCTGTCGCCCCTAAACACCCCTGTGTATTTCTGTAATCTTATGTCATGAGTCTGAAGGACCGTCGTGACAGCATGATGTATTCTTTTGTGCATTTGTTCGAGTGCAAGGCTTGCAAATCTTCCGGTAATCTGTTTGGCATTCTCACACTGATCGGAGCATATCATATTCACACAACAGTTGTGTCTGGGGCACCAGTGGGACTGGAGGGCTTTGCTGGTGTCCAGTGTCCAGGGCAGCCAGGTAATGCATCATGTGCCCAGTGCATTATGGGAAACCTCACAAGGTGCTGCGGAAGGACTGTATAGGAACAGATGAAACAAAGTGTATGTCAGCACTGCTCATGAATGGAACCCAGGAAGAACAGTCAAATTGGACTAATGGGTTTGTACATGAACAAATAAATGAACAAATGAGACCATCCAGTGGATGAATTAGTGGGAGGTGGTTAAAGCACTTTTAACAGGATTAGTGATACGATCTGTCCTATTCATAGGAGTTGATGCGCATCACAGCAAATACAACTAAGACAGCATGATTTGTGCAATATCCATCCATCATCAAAAGAAAATAAGAGATAAACCGCAGACGAAATACTGGATAACTACACAGCTGTGCTTGGATCAGTCCTGGGTCACATTTACATTTTACATTTTACGCTCTTATCCAGAGCGACTTACAAGATGTGCATTAATACATGGTAAGAACAATCATAGTTTGCGCAAGAACTATGATTGTCAAGTATTGAATTAATAATACTTGAACCTTTAATGCCAGTAACATTACTGCAGAGTTTTAAGAGAAGCATCTATTTTCACCAATATTGAGAACAAAATTCTTCAAAATTCTATGTGATCCTACTACAAAATCCTACGTTTTGGCAGTAATATGCTGGTTGAAAATTCCCAGGGCTCTGCAGGGCTCTGTTTTTCAAATTTAACTTAACATATATTTAAAATATAATATATACGTATACTTATAATACTTATTTGACCCAGATCTGGCTACAGAAAAAACAACTATCATAGAAGGCAGAAGGAAAGATAATTCCCAGTGCAGTGCTACAGTGCTGATATAACATGTGACACCGTACGCTCCAGATTCTTCTCTGTGCTGGCATTGTGCTGGAGGCAGACTCCTGTGTGACAGTCTCAGCCCTGGTGCTATCAAATGCCCGTCCTCCACTGACCCTCATCTGTCCTTAGTCCCGCATTACAACAACATCACATAGATCAGGGGTCTTCAACTCCAGGCCTCGAGGTCCGCTGTGTCTGCAGGTATTTGCTCCAACCACGCACTACACCACCTGATTTAGAATAATTAGTTTACCTCCTTGGTCCAGGAGGCGAGCTAATTAGTGAAATCAGGTGGTGTAGTGCGTGGTTGGAGCAAATACCTGCAGACACAGCGGACCTCGAGGCCTGGAGTTGAAGACCCCTGACATAGATGTTACAAGGAATACTTGATGCTTATTATGGTGAACAGTCTGCATGAACTCTCTGGTTGCTTTTTTGGGGGAAAGTAGCAGGGTGTACTGTATGGAGGCTTGGAAAGATATACTGTAACATGTAACTAGCAAAGAGATGATGAAGTCCTTCAATTTGCATTAATGAATAGGTGTGTGTGTATGCTTGTATGTGTATGTTGTCAATGTGCATATCACCGGTGCACAATAAAGTTAGTAATAATGTAATAAAGTTGTTTCAAAACACCAGATGACTATATGTTGTGTTGGTAAATGGGGAGGCTTTTGCATACCACCGACGATATGCATCTGTGTTTGCCTGTACAGTGAATGATAGAAAGTTCTGGAAGGTAAAAATACACTGTGGAAACAAAAACCACAAAGTTACAGTCATGCTCAAAACAACTTTCCAACGGCTGTGTGTTTTAAACATCTACGCTGAAGTGTCTGGTCATATCTGCTACTGGACACAGCAGGGTGGGGTCTTCAGGTCACTGTCAGGGGCAGATTGTGAACGAGTCCAACTGTTTTCTGTTTAAGATGACTCGGCACAAAACACCAGCCAGAAGCAGGGATACATTTTCTATAAATAAACAGAACCTAACCTGGAAATGATAATGAATGAATGAAAACCAAATGAATTTCAGCTCTACACTTTGTTGTTTTCCTCTCTGAGAGAACCAAAACGGCAGCCACTACTCTAAAGGAAAACTATGAATATGTTGTTGGTTCTGTGTGGCTCAGTAGGTAGAGCATGGCACTGACAGCTTATGTGGGTTCACTTCCCATTGGGACCACATATACAAAAAAATGTATGCATTCACTACTGTGAGTAGCTTCGGATAAAAGCGAAATGGCTAAATCGCGTCTGCTAAATGGCATATGTCATATGTTATGCTGTGTTCCCTACCTTATCTGCAATGCAATAGCAAGTATCTACATTGAAAAGATCTTCATTTCTTTTAACGGAGAAAACCCAGACAAAGGCTATATGCCAAAACGTGTTGGTTTTAAATAATAAATCCATCTTACTTAAAGTCTAGCAGGAATTCTTAATGCTCGTTTGTACTAAGAGCACAAGCTAATTATCTGTTGCTGGCTCCCATTATTTTCAGACAGTGTCTGCTAACAATGCCACCTGTTGATGGATTCCCTGTTCCTATACATAGTGATTTAGCTAGTGAACTCTTCTTTGCATGTGTAGTACATTGTATTGAAATGAACAAAATCGATACCTACATCACCTACACTTCAAGGCCTCAGCCTGGATTTATGCGTGTTCCTTATTTTGAGTGGAAATGAATAAGAAAACAGTGATAGATTTCTGTTAGCAGGCAGATATGGCACACTGGGAAATTGATGTAGCCAGGAAGTTCAAGGTCAAAGGATTGCACAAAATTCCATCTATTAAAGAAATGCCAATATTTCAATGAGACATTAATGGCAAAAACAGTTCAGGACAACCTACTGTTTTTGCTTAGAATGGACAGGATGGACAGTAAACATATTGACAGAGGGACAGACAATGGATGTAATTGGACAAATAAATCAATACAATCTTTTGCTCGTACATTAGGGAGGTGGAACATCACAAGCTGGAGACCACAGTGTGACATTCCTGTGAAAGAAAAGCTAGATTTCCCTGCTTTTAAATAGCTTTCCTGCTCTTAATCATGCATTCTGGCTGAACTGTAAAATAACAGTCAGCCTTTATCAAAGCGAGCCAGTACATACAGGATCCTGTAGACAAACACAGGTCAACAGTAAAAATGTAAATGGTGTTGACTCAAGCCAAAGTTAAACAAACGACTTTTAAAACGCTCTACAGATAACACTTAGTGAAAGAGCGTGCCGTTTAGGCAAAGCTTTTCACCTTGAAGATTAGAGAACGTTCAACCTCGATGAATGAGAGTTGAGGATGACAAGTGCTTGCCTTAGAGAAGGTGCGCGAAAGGAGCACTTTGGTTGAAAAAGTTCAGTCCCTCTATGTGGGGATGTTGATTTAAACGTGCCTGAGGCGGTGACTAACGAGGTGATGACTAACAAGGCGGGCGCTCAGCTGAGGAGCCATAGGTCAAGTTCCTGAGGTTGGAAAGTTTGGTTTGGCTTGGGTCAGCGTTATTTGTTTATTGTGTCATTTTGATGTGTCAGTTGTCTGAAACATGTTCAGCATTGCATGTTATTCACTATATGGTTAAGTCAAAATAAACGTCAAACAAGTCTTTTGATTGTGGTGCTGTGGTGTACGTAAATGAAGAAACAATAGAAACCGAATTGAATGATGCAAATAAATCCCTTTATGGGCCTGCATATCAGTGGTTTTTGTAATTGTTTTCTATTGATAATGGCGTATCATCTGAGCTCTGCATTTCGGTAGTCTTCGGTTGGAAGACATCACAGGCATCACAGTGCGGATGGCAAAAGGCACTAGAGGTGATGCCAGAGTGACGCATGGGCTCGACCACTGCCAGGAGTTCCCGACGGGTCACGCAGTAGTTCCTCTCCTGCTTATAAAAGTTCTGCTATAGTAGGCAACTTACTTGCTGTCCATCAGCGGTAATATGTGACAGCACAGCCCTCGGTCACTTCACCTCCATGCTCCAGTCACATTTTTACTTGTGGCTAGTCCGTCTCACCCCATTCACCGGTGTCTGGGCTGGTCACATGGACGCCGCCATGTTTGTCGTTATTTTGTTGTCGCGTCTCCTGTTCATCTTGCTAGAACCCATCACGGATGGGTTTTGGCCCGCATCCACCACGCTGCCTGAAGACACTGCTGACCTGCCTCTCAGACAATGTGTGGCCGCTGTGTACGGGGGAGTGGTTAGGCCTCCGATTGCACCTCGGAGCTCCCGTTTCCTGCTCTCTTCTTCATCTCTTTGGTCTCTTGAATTTGAATCCTAGCTAGCTGGCTACCTACAATAGGGAGCATTGTTCACATCCCATTCCTGACACCAATGTAGCGTTTGTGGGTTCTCCGTGATGAAGCTTGCTAATGCTAGCGGGAATAATTTGATACTGGAGACTTTTACATTTTAATTAGTTTTAATTTCAAATTTTAATTTGTTTTATCATTATCACACGGAGGGGTATAAGGGAGCTTCACAAAACAATAAACCCAATGTTAACAATAAGCAAATTCCCTCGCTACTCTTGTTCATAACCACACAGTAGCTGCACTGCGGAATGACTGGAGACAAGACAGCAAGAAACGGGGCTTCTCCCCTTATATACCCCCACCTGAGGGTGCCAGCTCCCCTTCAACATAACCAATGCGGCGTGAGCTAACAACAGGTATTACAGCACACAGGGTCTGCCCACCCCACTCCACCTGCAACTAAGGATTGCTGCAGTATCTATTTTTGCATAGGCTATTGTGAAACACTATAGGTTTTATAGTATCCCTCTCGATACTATATAATTAAAGGTTTTATTATTATTATCATCATCACCTCTCAATTTCGTGTAGCTACTCTACTCTGCTAAAAATGACTTTGAACATCTTTATAACATGCTCTTACAGTGTGCAACTTTTAGCTGAGAATTCTTTTGTCTTAAATGCTTTCTCAATGTCAGTTCTCAGAAGCTTTAACATCCGGCCCTAGCTTTTTAAACGTATGTGAAGTGTGAGTGTGCTGGACGTACACACTGGTGTGTGTAAAGATTCATGAGAAATGCCACGCTTCTCTTTCCATTGAAGACAAGCTTTGATTGGATATTCATGTGCGTAGGGACATCTGACATTGACACTGACATCTGACAGGAGAAACTCTTTAGAGAGGAGAGGGACGTGCCTGTGAGTTGGGCATCAGGGTCGAGGGAGGGAGGGAGGGAGAGAGAGAGAGTTGGAGGGAGAGAGGAAGGGAGAGAGGGGGATGGATGAAGCAAGGGAGGGATGGAAAGAGAGGGTGGGATGTACCTGAGGGTTTCTCTGAGGCACATCTGAAGAGACAGAAGCTACAGTGGTCAGAGCCTCTCTGTTCTGGATCTCTAAAGCTGCTTCTGGATCTCTCTGCCATGCTTGCATCTTTTCCCCCAGTAGCCAATCACAAGTCTGGAATGACAGGCGTCTGATCTTTATGGTGTTAGCTGGCCTCCACCAGTTAAGATGAACACAACGCTCTGCATTGTCTGGGTGAGAAAGCAAGAAAGGACAAAAAATGAATCTGTAAATAAATAAGATAATGAATATCAGTGATGATAATGAACATAATAATGCAATTCATTAAGGAAATTGAAACGGGACAAACAATTGAAGGAAAATACCTGCATCATTGCATCATAACTGCATTCCATCACAAAACAATAACCAATTGTTCTAAGCTCCAATTTAAGAATGAAGTCAACAGAACAAACACTCTGATAGATCTTGGGCTTTGGATGCTATGAAAGCAGCATTGTAGTTAATATGCTGCATTGTAGTACTGATGAGGAGGAGAGCATCCCTACAGCTCAATGCGGTCCAAGCAGCTCTGAGTAGTGAGGGCAAATGAGGTATCATGACACCAAAAATGGGTGAACTTACTCATTTGAACCAATCATTGGGACATCATATTGTGATGAGCAAAACCTTTTGATTGGTTCAAAGAAATCAGTGATTGACAGCTAATTGTCATTTTTGGTGTTAATTATTGGTGTCACGATCACTCACTCTTTCATCACTAACTGAGTCTACATCTCCGATGTTGGCTATGGCTCATCATAGAAGACAGGCAATGAAGGTGACAATGTCTTTCCTAATGGAGTCATGGAGGTGATACATATTATGAGAAAAAAAACTGTTTAGTTGAGGCCCATCTCCACCAAGAAACATAACGATGACAACAATGATAAACTATAAATAGTTTGCTAGTGTCAATACTAACACTGTACTACACACCTGTCAATCAACACACACACGCTTCCTGCAGGTACAGACAGTACACAGCAGTGACTGGTTGGACATGTTCTAGCTCAATTTTATAGTTATCATAGCAGTGTAAACACTGCTATTCAGAATTATAACCATTTAATTTTTAAAATAATATGTTTATAGTTACAACATGTTCCCTGACAATGAAGGAGACCAGTTCCAGTGTAACTACCATGTGTGCAAGGGTTGATAGGACTGAGAAAAGAGTCAGTTATTAAACTGAGAAATTGGATGTCTGTCTCATATGTATTTAATGGACGATACCTCTGATAGGGACGATATTACAAAGAAATTGCTCAAGAAGTGACCTTTTGCTTTTTGTACCAATGAATTGATGGCAATCTTGTCTCTTGCCCTCCCCTGATCGGCTGGTTCTAGCGGTGGTTGTTTAAGTAAGTGTGACAATATTGCACAAATGTCACTTACTAGTGTTACTTATCCCCCAAATCCATAACAATAGTTATTTTGATATATTTGACTTCTAAAAGGAGCAATGTGTTGTTGAAATAATAATGAACTTTTTATGTTTATTTACAAAATAAATAATTAATTGCTAGTAATTCTTCCTGCTGGTTTCTGATACAAATCCTGATGTTGAAAAATCTGGAAAGTACTGTTCTGTCTAACAGGTACAGGTATATAAATGTATTATTAGCTCATCTAAGAGGCCAGAATCAGAACATGAGGGATGGTGATTTCTGGCTTTGCTTGAGGGACAGGCCACCACACACAGCATTCACACACACACACAAAAACCCTCCCAGAGCCCGTTCCGATGAATGCTACGATTCACCAGGCGAGGTTTGGGCTTGGGATGAGTGCGAGAGTGCCCCCCTTCACCCCGCCATGAAGGCCGCCTCTGTTCTCCTGTCCCTGGGCCTCTCTCTGCTGTCCCTGCTGCTTCCTGTGAACTGAGCGTGCTCATACCGGGGGCTCCTGCCCCAACACTGCCCGCATTCTGATGCCTGTGCACTGAGCGCGCTCGGACGGGGGCTCAACACTGCCCGCATTCTGCTCCCCGTGCACCGAGCGCGCTCAAACAGGGGGCTACCTGTATTCACATCTCTGCATTACTCTAACCTGCTCTGTTTACAGCGTGAGGCGCCTGTGCTCAGAGCGCTTTGAAGCTCTCACATGCCTGCCCCCAGCCCACAGGGGCAGCTGGCAGGGGCACACTGTTCTGTGGAGAGACGGCCAAAACAGGAACAACAACACATAAAACACCTTTTCACCAGCCTGGGGCAGGGCAATAAATCACCGCTGTGTAATGCCATTACAATTACACCAAGAAATTAAATATACAGTACGTACATATAAAAAAAGAACAAATCTTAGCTTTGGAAAACCACCTAAAATATATACCTAGTTCATTTAAAATACAAATATGAAAATGCTATATACTGAAAGGAACATTATGTAACTAGAGCTGTTAAAATGTCTCCCAGGATTCTACAGATAGAGGAGACTGATGATGGTGATCAGTAATTGTACTGAGAGGCCTTATGGGATAAGGGCAATTGAAGATGAATAAAACTAGTAATAGTAGCAGCAGCAGTAGTAGTTGTAATAGTGGTAGTAGTATACGCAATAGCCTGCAGAGACCTGTTGTATGGAATGTAGCCATTGGTGGCAGAGGTGACATCATTGTTTTTTTTTTTAGCTGTCCTGCTCTTTGTTTGCATGAGTGAGTGAAACTCTGTCTCTGTTTGATCAGAGGGTGTATTCTCCATCAGACTGAATCATGGTGATTCCAGCAGACATGGTCAGACCACCAAGCGAACCACACGTATGTAGCATCATTCCTGAACTGTCTCACCTCTGTCTCATTGCAAAATCATCTCCATAATGTGGAAATCTGCACAATTCACTGAGCCTAATTCACACTGTCAATATGCTCCTGACACATGCGTACAGTACCTCGGCAGGAAGCCATGTAAGAAGAGCACGCGGGCCTAAATTATTATTTGGCTATTGTGTTTACCCCACCCCTAGCTCCTCAGTGGGGACGTGAAGCCCTGTCTGCTGGGCCGGAGCATGGCTTCAGCGGGATGCCAAGCCACACTGGCCTCCTGCCCCTGTTCTCTGGTCTGCGGACAGAGGTGGAATTCAGGAGAAAATAGCAGTGGCTCGTTCCCTCTCCAATAACACGAGAGGGAGAATGTGTGGCAGGGAAGGCCAAGGAGCGAATCCACAGCTAGTCTGTCGCCTGCGCTTTGTTTATCAGTGCGATGCTGTGTGTGTGTGAGAGAGAGTGTGTATGTGTCTGTGTGTTTGTGTGGGCAGGAACTAAAGTTATCAGGCCCCATCTCGGATATCACGGTGGCTGGTTGCAATATGACCGCTTATCAGCGAGGAACAATGGATGCTAATGGCAGCCAGCCACCTCTGTTCTCCCCTCTGTGTGGGTTCAGTCCGAACGCCAGCGGATCGGGCCACTCGACAGTCAGACAAAAACACATCCGTTTCAAACGTTGGCACATAAAAGCGTTGGCTGATTGCCCCAGTTACGAAAGCACCTCACTGCACCTTCAACCTTCAGCAGAGGCAGCTGAAGCGTGTTTTCTCAACACATGTGATGCTCCGATTCATGTGCATCGGGTTCAAACACTTCTGAAACAACACTCCGGGGGGCCTCTTGTGCGGCAGGTATGGGGGCGGGGGGCTGTATACCTGTACTTACCTGGATTAACGCTGTCGTTTGAGCCTCGCTCCGAGGGGAAGGAGGATTACCCAGCCTGCATTGAGGATTACGGGGGTTTAGTTCGGCACTCCTCACCTGGGGGGTGTGGCCCACCTTCTGAGGGCTGGGGGATTGTGGGTAGGATGCAGTCATCGCTCTCGTGCACGCAGGTCTGATCACCTGGCTGGCCGAGCTCCAGCCATGCGTCACACATCCCTCGTGCAAACACGGGATCGTTTCGGTCACTCTGATTTCTCGTGCCCGAAGACTCCGCATTACCTATTTAACTAGGTGAAATAAGAACGCAAGTAAATGTAAATCATTAAATGTTGAATCATATTAACTGTCCTATACAAATAAAGATGTATTATTATTATTGATAAATGTCATCTTGGCTCCTCAATTGCCTGTAATTCACAACATTCATAAACCCAGTGTAACATCCACTATCCCCGGGCCAACCAAACAATTCTTCACCACCAACACAAGTGAAATTCCGTTGCTCCTTTCGTCCGCTGGAAATCTATTTTCTCGCTGGATGGAGAAAGAGTCATCGCCCGACACAAGGTGATCTCGGACGCACGTGTCAAAACATTGCGTGACCTGCGCTCCTGAGTGAAGGGTCTCCCGACCGGGCCTTTGCCTTGGGGGGGCTTTGCTTAGGGTAAAGGGTGTGGGAATGCCAGTGGAGCTGTTTGTCTGGGGGACACTGGAATGTCTTCAGTGGGCCCAGGGCTGAGGCGGATCGCGTTTCCCTTGGACAGGTCCATTCATAGTGAAAGGTGTTTACGCTTAAAGGTGTTAAGAGGGAATCCCTGCTCCCCGTGGCTGATTACTGCGTGAGCGCAGCAGTGCGTGTCTTTTAGCCCCAGGGGGGTCTGAGGGGATCTGAGGAGGTCTGAATGAGTTCGGGAAGGTCTGAGGGAGTCTGTAAAAATATATAAATGAGAATATTAAAATATATATATATATATATATATATATATTTATATATTTATATCTTTTATTTGATAAAAAAAAATAATAATAATTCTAGCCAGGCCAAGAAATTATATGCATTTGAGTCTGTGATTATGACAGTTCTACTACTATGTTTTCAAACACAGTCACACGCCTCTTAACCTCTGCTGCCTCTATTTCCTCCCTGATTCACTCTCCAGGTGTTCAAAGAGAAGACATTACTTCATGTGCACACCTGAACCGACCGAAGGAGGGGAAAACCCCAATCACAACAACACTAGTGTACTTTCAGAGGAATGTGTTTTCAGAGCTGTAAACCAGACAGACAAAATGACATATTGTGGTACAGTAGCATTGTGTAGCTCTGTGATCTCTGTGTTTGATCCATGTTCATAGCAGTGTAGCAGGCACAAGGGAAAAATACTGTAGACATATTCTATGCATAGTCACATATAGTCATATTGCAAGTTTTCTGCGAAAACATTTTATAAGGTGAAATTGTGTATTGTGGAAATTCAGTACTTAGCTGAAGCACTGGCATGGTTTAAGAAATCATTGGGAAATTAATTCCAAATATATATTTTTGAACTGTAAACATCTAAATATAATGGCTGTTTGTCAGCTGGCCATTGTAGGAGTCCCCTAATGTGTAGCCAAACACGGATCATTCGGCTCTCCAGAAAAATGCGAACATTTCCATAGAAATGACAGCTATACTTTTAGCTGCTTTAGTTCCTAGGAAGAACAAGTATGAACAATGTGTACATATTTTATTTACAATGCTTACTCATTTTCAGAAGTACATCTATATTAATTACAAGCTGAACTGCACAGATAATTGTACGCTATATGCCCAAAGGTGTGTTATTTTATATTATGATTAAGGGACGTGTGTGATGTCTCAGCTTCACATCACAATGATGCAAGGACAGGCTCAGTGACAGTCATCAGCTCACACACAAACAAAGACTTCACTGTGTTCAAGTGTTCTAATTGCTTGTCCTTTATTCTTTTGAATTTGATCTTTCGCTTCTCGAGAGAAAAAGAGGAACGTTTTGTTGTCTGCTCTCCACTGTTGCTGCTATTATTATTGTTTGTGACAATATTGTAACGTTCAAAAAAGTGGCTGGCGTTTGAAGTGGGCATTTCAAGGGGTGCAGATGGATTCTCACTAATTTGCTTTGTGTGTGCAGACATCACACACACCGTCCTGCGCTTTATCAGAACTGTGCCTCTTTTAATATATAATATATATATAATTTATCCAAAGCGACTTACAGTAGTGAATGCATACATTTTTTCAGTGTATGTGGCCCCAATGGGAATTGAACACACAACCCAAGTGTTGCCAGCACCATGAACCACACAGAACCATTAGTGTGCGCTCAGCTGGCCATGTGGTATTCCATAGGATAATCAAGCTAACTCGTCTCCTCTGTTAAATGATAGTGGAATTCTCTCACTAAGACACTTGACCGTAACAGGGCGTTTCCAACGGCGTCGATACCATAGACTAAGGACATACTGTTCTGTGGTGACAGGGAGCACCTTTTAGACACGCTTCAGACACTGTTATCATATATACACCAACTACTGTAGTTAACGCCCAAAAATGGTAAGCCATCGTAGCATCGAGTCTCCTCATATTAAATACAGGTGATTTTCAAGGACTTTACATCAGTGGGGTTTTTAAAAATATGTTATTAACACAGTTTAGAATTTGTCCCAAACCTGCAAAGTCAGTTTTGTATACAGGCAAATGTGAGGTTGAGAGGAACAAGTGAGTCACCTGTCAGCTGACAGCTGCAGCCCTGATATTTGCACTATAAGGCCCATGGGAGCACTCCGATAATACAGGCAGCGCATTTTACTGTTATCGTTTATGAACGGTATCAGTCCCGAGCAGGGAAATGTTTCTCTTCGTCCAGGTGGTAAAGAGGAAGGAGATAGAGAGAGAGAGGGAAGGAGAGAGAGAGAGAGAGAGAGAGAGAGAGAGAGAGAGAGAGAGAGAGAGATGGAGAGAGAGATAGAGAGAGAGAGAGAGAGAGAGAGAGAGAGGAAGGAGAGAGAGAGAGAGAGAGAGAGAGAGAGAGATGGAGAGAGATAGAGAGAGAGAGAGAGAGAGGGAAGGAGAGACAGGGAGAGAGAGAGAGATGGAGAGAGATAGAGAGAGCGAGAGGGAAGGAGAGACAGGGAGAGAGAGAGAAAGAGAGAGAGAGAGAGAGAGAGAGAGAGAGAGAGAGAGAGAGAGAGAGAGAGAAAAGAGAGAGAGAGAGAGTGTCTTTAAGCCACTTTTGTAGACCCATCTCTAGACCCAGGAAGCTCACTGCAACACCGATGCTCAACAGGTCTGGTTTGGGGACGTAGAGGTAACTCACATTGTTCTCACCGAAGAGGAGGCACGGTCAGAGGATATTTTTAGAATGGCTCCGTGAGTTTGGTCATACTAAAAATAACCCAACCTGTGGAGGAACTAGCCCCGTATATTATATAACATATCGTAAGCGTCGGGCCTGTAAGACAGCTAATGCTTACTTAGTATTACGTGTGTGTCTCTCTGCTGGTGGTACATGCAGTACAGGGTGATATTCATAGGAGCAGGTATGACAGCCAGCTGATTGGCAGTAGAATGAGCCCCATAAACTACAGCAGAGCCCAGAAGGTTCTCTGGGTGATCCCTCAAACCCTATAGAGAGGGATTTCGAACTGAGCTCTTTAAAGGCTGAGGCTCACGGGGGAAATGAAGGAGGGAGGCAGAAAACAAAAGAGCGTGTGTCCCTGCTACTGCCCACGCTTTCATCTCTCCTCTCTCCCTGCACTGCAACGCAGAGGCACACCATATCATATGACGCAACCTCCAAAGGTCAAATAATGGCTTTTTCTTTTTTCGTTTTAGTTTTTGAAGTAGTACTTAAAAAAAACTAAAAAACATTCTTCATAGTTAATCGTTGATTTTGAATTGCATATGGGTGGTCCTAATTGATGTTGTTTACAATAGATGAGATTCAGAGAGAGTTTTGAGTTTTTACATTTTTTCAACTAAAGGAATTCTATGCCCTTAAAATAATTGATTGGGGCACAAATACATTAATGATGATAAGAAAGAAAGGACAAGACTCACAATTAAGGATAAAATGCTTAAAAAAAGAATATTCAGTTATTCATTGTCGAGCTTTAGCAACAAACAAGATACAGGTTTTGACTCAAAAGTTTTGACCCATAACAACAGGGGAGATTTGGTTACCCCAATATAAAAAAATATATTAAAAAAAAATATATATATATATATATATGTCACTGAATATTTACATTTTGCATGATTTCTTATGTAATGCAAATGGAAGCCAAGCCACTAGTTATAACTGATTGCCATGCTGCGACAAAATCTTTACTGACAATGAGATTGTCAGGTGTTAATAGTTAATAGCACTGAATATCTTAACGTCAGCGTTAAGCATGGGGCTATATTTGCTTGTGGGGTGTTCAGATCATCTGAAACATGTGAACCCATCCGTATGGTTTAGTTACATCCCCGGGTACCATTTCATTATCATGTTCAAGGTGCAGAGAGAGAGAGAGAGAGAGAGAGAGAGCATGTTCCTCTGATCAGGCGTTCACACTTCATCGTGCTTCTTTCACACAGCGAACCAACATGTTTTCAGAATTTTAATGCAGGATCCGTCTTTGGTTTTGCCACCAGGGACTTATACCAAGGGAGGCGCCATACTCTGCAGTAGTGCTTGGTAATGTGTCTTGGTACAGAAGTCCTTTCGAAAAGTGCCTGAAAGATACAAACGGTCCTTTTTTCTGCTAATTAGTTTCTGTCTTTATAGTACTTTTAGGGAGATGCAATGGGCTGTGCAATTAAAAATGTAACAAGCATTCCTTTGCCGCTACTGTTTCGGTCTTTATTGCCAATATCATTGCGGCCTTCCTGTTTTGGGTTCCAGATTTTCAGAGCAGGGCGCCAGTTTCTATGCCCTATTCGAAAAGGGGCACACTTTGAGCCAGCCCTCTTTTCTCTGCGATTATTTGGACACGAGAAAGAGCCCTCGGGAGACGTGTTGTTCAGTGCGCGTTCGGCACAGGGAGGGTCCAAGCCGTGGTTGTATTGACTCTTGCCATTTCACAGCCAGCATGATTTAAAAAGGCTGGCCCTGTTTTTGTACATGTGTATCCCTCTTAAAGGGGACAAATGGAGGTAATGAACATGGGCTTGCGGGGAGAGGGGGACCATGCCGCTGAAAGGGCCTGTGTGGGCTGGAGATCCAGGCCCTTCCCCTCATCAATGCCTTTTTCCAAGACCCTCGGCCTTCCTGGAAGCCTCCATGAATGGCGGCCATTGTCCCGCCCCGTTAGGAAGTGAGAACTCACTCTCTCTCTCTCTCTGGGGGATGTCATGGTAATGTTTTAGAGGGGGTTGGTGGGGTGGTCTTTTCTTTGCCCTCTGTCGCTAGGCCTCCAGAAAAACTTGTGGGTAGGATGGGTCATTCATCGCCATGGGTACCGAGAGAATCCCACAGATTAACCACATTATGGAGTGGCGTTAATGAATCACAGCCCCCAGGTCCCACACACACACACACACACACACACACACACACACACACAAGTGCACACATACATGCATGCATGCATGCACACACATGCACAAACTCATGCAATGCACACACACACACACACATTCACACACACATGCACAAACATGCACTAACACACCCACACAACATGCACACAAACACACATGCACACACATCACACACACACACACTTAGGTTAACCAAATGTTGAGGTAAATGTGTCCATGGTAATGAAAGTATTATACTAAAATATGCACTCCCTAGTACACATAGTACACTGCTAACAATCCTCCCTCCCATCTCATCCAACAGTGTGTCCAAAGTCAAGTCTCACTCTTTGTCACCTCTCAAAGTCTGCAGGTCTGCTGTGCATCCTAGAGTCTATCAGGATTGTGTTTCACCTCCAGAGAACATCACCATCATGCCATACTTAGATGTGCTTTTGTTGTTCATATATATTGTTCTCCCATACCACACAATCCAGCTCCATAACTGTGAGCTGTGGCATTGCTTACACGCACTGTAAAAGGAGCCTGACTTGTTGCTGCTATGCGAACAACCATCAGTAACAAGGAATCGTTTCATGTTAGCTCTCTCGGCTGAATCAACGATCAGAGCAAACCTTCAGTCGGTACTGAAAACGTGGCATTGGCTGAAGAGAGGAGGGCAGTGTAAGACACCAGCCTCCCTACTTTGAGATAGGATTTCCTGGTGTCAAAGACACCTCGTGATGGGGGTGTTTAAATCTTCCTCTCCGTGACGTGCAGAATGCGGTCTCCCCTTCCCACCTGCAGGGAGGTGGACTGGGGCACGTCACTGCTCCATCACTCGAGCGCACTCGTAAATCTCCCCCCACCCGCTTTGGGGAAACCTGAGCTAAGGGAAGAGTTCCAGAAGGAAATTGAACACTGCGTTCCTATTTAGCCTCAGCGTGAATTCATCAACCAACACTTGTCACAAAAAGAGGACAAATCAAAATATATACCGGACATCTGACAGGAGATGGTGTAACATAAAATACTACCTAATACGCTTAATTACCATACCATGTGACTTAATTCTTAACTCATGTTACAGCTGATGTAGACATTCATTGACACAGAGGGGGAAAAATATTTTTAATAGCGGTTGTCTTGTTGCTCTGTTCTGGATATAGCTGATAGGCAGTGAACTTGAGCGAGTTCCTTCTCTCCTGAACTTCCTCTCCCCGGGGGCCCCCTGACCCCCCGTGGATTTTGGCGGCCGGCGGTAACGGAGGAATGCCGGGACTTTAACCTCTAACCCTGGCATTCTCCACCTGACAGCACAGGCCCGTCCAGATCCCTGGGCTCGGCGGGGAGCCATATGCCCCCCACACCATGTCTTATTATATTATATTTTATGTTCTCATTATCTTACCAAATGTGTTTTGTTTTTTGGGGGGGGGCAGGGGGCGGGCATGATATTTTTGTGCTAACTTGTTAAAGACTATGGGTAGAAAATGTATTTTATGAAAGGTGTTAAAGAAATTCTCTGTTTATTATTATTATCTATTTCCAAACTGGGAGGAATCTGGGCTTTGGTTTCAGTGCGTCACTGTTGGGGGGAGGCGCAAGTGGAGGTGGGGTCACTTGTAATTTATAGAAACACTCTCTGAATGGATAAGAATATTGTGGCTGACCAGTAGGGGGAAGGCAGTTTGGCAGTTTGCCACTGCGGTCTGGCTCGATTGTTGGTCACTGTGCTCCGCTGGGGACTTAAGTTCGAGGGGGCATTGACCCTCTATTGTTAGAGTTTAAATTTTTGGGGAAAACACATTTTGGATATCTATTCTATGAAACTCCAGGGGATAGACAAAATAATGAAAACAACAAACAATATATGAATATATATAGGAATGGGGCTCCCCTTTCAGAACAGCTTCAATCCTTCTTGTAATGCTGTTATACAAGTGTTTCTAGTGGGATATTGGACCATTCTTCAAGGAGGAAAGCCTCCAGGTTTTTGAGAGTTGAAGGAAGTAGAAATCTACTCCACACTCTATGTTCCAGAACCTCCCATAAAGGTTTAATGATGTTTAGATCTGGTGATTGGGGAGGTCATGGAAGGTGTTTGACTTCATCCTGGTGTTTATGAAACCTCTTTGATCCATTTAGCAGTGTGTATAGGAGGTGTTATCGTCTTGGAATATGGGAACATCTTGAGGAAACAATGTTTACCCCATAGGCCGCACCTGGTCGCCTAAAATGGCTTCGTATTCCTTGGCCGTAATTCTATTATGCAGAGTAATAATCAGACCCAATGACTCCCATGAGATGGCTGCCCATGCCATAATAGATCCAGCACCGTGTTTAACAGTTGGAAACAGGCAAGGTGGGTTGAAGGGTTCTTTCTCTAAACCTAAACCCGTCCAGGTGTAGGAAAAGGAGTAAAAGAGTAAAAGACAACTCATCAGACCACATTACTTTCTTCCACTGCTCACAAGTCCAGGTTTTGTGCTCATTGCACCTGGTTATGCGTTGTTGTGCATTGGCCTTGGTTACAAGTAGTTCTCAAATGGTAGCCCTACCATAACTATCAGCTTTGTGAAGCTCACAACATACAATTTTTGTTGAGACTGGGTCACGGAGGTGTATATTCAGTTCTCTGGTAAATTTTGAGGCTATTGTTTTGTGTTTTTTAGGAACTATCCTGTTAAGTGTCCTTCTATCCCTGTTGGTGAGCTTCAACTTGTGAATACTGTTCTTCTTTCCTGATGCAGTTTTTCCTTGTTTGGCATATGCTGTCATGATTTTCAACACTATGCTATTTGACACATTAATGAATTTTGCAGTTTCTGTGACTAACGCACCTGCAATTCAGGCACCAGCTATTTCACCGCTTTCAAAATCGGTTAGATCTCCCATGTTGCTTTAGAAACTCACATTATGAAAGTGTTGATTTAAAAATATCTTTTATAGCAGAAACACATTTGTAATTAGTATTGACATTGATATCAAACTAATGTGTAGACTCCTTTTCAATTATGATTTAGTTACTTCAAAATACAAGTCTTTTTTAATTTAGTGTTTCCATTATTTTGATTACTCCCTGCACAGTATGGAGGAAATGTCAAATCACGTAAATTATAGCATTGAATTACAAAGAAATATTGCAGTTTTTGTGTATTGAGTCAGCAAAATGGTCAAGCAAAAACAAAATTGCTTTTCAGTGTCAGCCAAGGAAACTTTTCCAAAAGCTGTTCCATTACAACTGCTCTTTGGATCGCTCTGATTGTAATTATATGTTGAGCACGTTAAGGTATCCTCCACAGTTCTCTCTGAAGCCAAAAGCAGTGAGCGTGCAGTGTGTACACCCTTCACTTATGTGCGCTTTCATCTATTCTCTCAGAACCGTCAGCGTTTTGAAATGTGCACCAGAGATCCTTGCACTGAGGACATTCAAAGTCGTCACAAGTTTCACGACTGGAAAAGATAAGGTCTAAATCATTTGCATAAATACATTTGCATCCACATGGAATGCGGCGGGCAATACAACTTCTCTGGCCTTCATTTACATTGACCGTGGTCTAGGGCTTATGTGGCAACTCACATCAAATATGACCCAGTTTGCCACAGATGCTAGGGAAAACATGCAAATATTCTACTTTTGATAAGTTTTTTTAAGATTTAAAAGCTGGATTGGTGATAATTGCAAGCTTAATAAGACATGGCCATGAACATTGCAAACACTGTGTCCGGGGCATATGACTTATTTCAGGAAAATATCTGATTAATTGATATTGATCTGACTGATTTATCTAGTATTTTGCATATTGAAGAATTTAAAGAATGTCTTTTTGATACAGTCCCCATTATGTTATCTTAACCCATTTAGTCAATGATGACAACAGCGTGGTGGGGAAGTCTAGATGTGGCTGTGAGCTTGGGGGCTGGTTATCTATCTCTTAATTTACTTCCATAGTTGGAATTTATATTCATTCCTGCTATTGTATATGGAAGCAGAAAGCTATGAAATACAAAAAGACCTGATGGGAAAAGCCTCCCTGCAGTGACGGAGTGCTGCTTCTGGTTGCCATGCGGCGGGCCTTAATTGTGATTTATTAGGATTCGGGGGATTGCCCTGTAAAGATTGTATAGTAGGCCATGGCGTGTGTTTGAGAGCAAGGGGATGAAGTTTCCAGCTTCTGCTCATGCTTTCAAACAGCCGTTTCTTTGTAAGGGAGTTCAGAGAATACAGAGAACGCTGGAATGATCTATGTTCAGCACAGGGCTGGACTTGCTTGAGTACGGCTGATGGATTTATTGATGTGTTGAGATAACCACGCGAGGCGTGACCTCAAGCTGTTTGCTACAGGTTTTGTTGTGGTAAATGACCAAGAGGTATAGAAAGAGCTACTATAGCACAGACATTTGAAGAGCAAATATAATGAGTGTTCAGTCTAGGCTGGACTGCTGAGGGGATCATGTGACCATAGTGATTGTATGTGGCACTCATGCATCCAGTTGTGTGTCTTTCCACTTTCCACTCTTTAACATGCGGTGAAGATGATTGCTCCATACCAGAAAGTAATGATTGACATAGACTTTACATTCTAAGGGTATGAGTGCACCCAAACCACAACAGGGAAATTCACCCCACATCATAACACAACCACAGAACCCTTCACTGTTGGAATGCTCTTGCTCACCACCTGTACCACTACCTGTAAGACTTGAGCAGCTTCATCCCCCCTTCAGACTGTGACCCGTCCTTCATATCTTAGATATAGGAGCCAAGGAAGCTGTTAGGTAATCACATCCAGAACTGCTGGCTTTGATGTCAGACATTAACCCACTAAAGAGATGAAGTATTAACATGAGACTGACAGTTACATGTTTAGATCATGAGTTAGATATTTGAGAAAAGATCGTTTTTACTGGGGGTTTTTTACCTTTATGTAAACTGACAACTAATTTCTCATTTGCAGTCACGACCTGGGGAATCACAAGGGATTCTGTAGCCAATCAAATGTAGAGTGTGATTTAGATGTAGAGAGCCAGTTTTATGAGAATTTGAACATTAGTTGAACTGACTACCTGGGAAAGAGCACTGAAAGGTCAGTGTTCTCTAGAGTGTGAAGAGTGTGACTGAGTCCGTTGGACAGAGGATGATGTATGACATCAGGCATGTGACCTCACACAAAGGCAGTATTGCTGCAACACGCCGGTCATCAGCAGCTAGTATATAGCAGCTAGATCTTATGCCAAAGATTTTCCCATGTTTCTTAGACATGGTATTTTTTCCATTGTCTTTTGTATATCAGCAAAGCTGCTGGAGAGGGACTCTGGACCCAGGAGAGTGGAGCAGGATTAGTCTGACACTGAAGTGAAGGGGTCCGGTTCTTCACAGTGTCTCACTGGCCATGCTGTAGCTTCAGCAGCTGTATACAGACGCACGGAGGTGGTCATTAGCCCAGGAATTAGGAGAGCATTGCCATTAATTATGGGAATTAATCTGCCAGTGGGTGGGCCCTGAAGGCAAACCTTCCCCTCACAACACTAGAGAAGTAGCACAGCGATAGTGGAGGGAACTAAGAAAGCCCTGAGATCGCTCTAATTTACTCCACATTTAATTTGCAGGAACATACAGTCAGAATGACGCTGCGTAGGCTTTTCTCCAAAACACCCTCTAGATTTCTTATTCATGGCTCCAAATACTGAAAGGAAGTCGGAAGCATCGTTCTGTTGTCTTGCTTTAAGGAGGAATGGAAAAGTCTGATCTTACAATAATTAATTCAACCAGTGATAATTGATCATATCACTACTTTACAGCACACTGGGTGTCTAGGTACCGTAGTGTATCCGACTGGTGCAAGGTGCGAGCAAGGTGCCGTTTTCATTTTGCATCATTACTATTTTGTTGAAGTCTTTCACCAAACTAACACGAGGGGTGACACAAAATGATTTTCGCAAGGTAACAACAGCGGGCCTTACATATCCTCAACGTTAGAGACAATGCAGGTCTCAGGCCTTAAGACTCTCACCCAAATGCTGGCATGTAAGGTTGTTTGAGAGTGATTAACAGGGTGAGGCCTTAGGCTGCTGACCTTTGACCTCTCTAAGTGTTTTCCAGTCACATAATCCAGAGAAATGAGCTGGGGTCAGGCCCGTGGGGGAAGTGCCACAGCACTGAGAACTTTCACTTCATTCACCTCCTCAAAAGTTGGATTGATTGTCAAACCATTCCTGACCATGCGTATACTGTTTATATTTGGCCACTTATGCTCAACGCTCCTTTAGGCATCCTGTGATTGATATCCCGTGAGTGTGGAATTACAGGGTACTAACTTCAGGTAGTACAGTTTTGAGATATCAAACTTTAGAATGTTCTAAACCCATGACACAACATTGTTTTGTATTTTATTTATGTTAGTTTTAATTGCAGGGGTTTTACCAGTTTTATAGCAAAAATACACAACAAAACATCACCATGCATTCATATGTTAAAGCAATGTTCAATCAAAGTCAGATTTTCCCATATTTTCCTTTTCCTTTCTTTCATATTTGTACAATAGAAGGTGAAACTGACACTCTAAAAGTCAATGCTATTTTGCAATAGCTGTTGGTTTAAATTTCAGTACCTTCTGTTCAGCCGATTTTTCAGATTGAACATTTCCCTTGCCCTTCTTGTCGAGCTGAGAAAGAAGAGGCTCATTTGAATAGAACAATCTTCTTTGTGATCTTATATGTTGCAAACAATAACAGCACACCATTCACTCAAGTTAGCTATCCACCTAAAGTACACCCTGACAGAGTGTACTGTACAATTGTGTACTAATATTATATATTTTGTAATAATTTGCCTTACCATTGCATCGCGTCCTGTGCAGCACAAAGATTCAGTATGGTTTGATCCCCCTCTTCAAAATCCGGATCAGACTCTGGCTGACATACGGCTGTATGCCACCTTCCGCCATTGTTAGTTAGCTGTACAGGCATGTGGGTCTGTTCGGGTTTGGGAGAGGACATGGGACCTGGGGGACTCTATGTCAATCAGGACTAGACATCAGTATTCAAGAATATCATAATCCCACCCAGCCAGAGTGGCACTGTGTTTCCCAGGGAAATGTGTGCTTAAACAAAACAGTTTTTTTAAACATATTTATTGATATTTTAATATTGAATTTTTAACACAAAAAGTAATGCACGGCTGTTTTGTTGTTACTCAATGATCATTTTCAAGCAAAATTAACTGATTTTAAAGCAACTGCACTATTGCTTTAATGATTCATTTTTGTCAAAAGATAGAGATAGAGATAGAACCCTGTAATTCTAAACTCTCCATCTGTCTTCTACGGACAAGGGAAAATATTCATAGCATGGGAAATATTACTATTTACCTCAGACAATCAATCCACTGTGCCTCATTCCAGTCCAGTCTGTTATATAACAAGATGCGCATATGAATAGCTTGACCGATGGACAACACAACACAGTCTGGTCACAGCTTGTAACAGAAAGTTATGAAGGTCAGTAACAGGCTTGGAAAATGATTCATTTTGGGTCTACTTGACAAACCCCCATCCCTCCTAAACCCCCCCCCACCCCACCCCACCCCACGCCCAGCTGGCCAGAGAAACAGCCTCCCCCCCCTTGCTTTCTCAGCCTTGAGATCCTGCTTCCAAACACAGCTGCATACCAACCTTTCAGTGAGGGATTCTGCTGGCTAATGGAAATAAATTTGAACGGCGCATTCCTAAAATACAATAACGCCGCATCCCGTTGAGCGCGTCTCCCCAAATCTGCTCCCAGCCTGCTCACACCAAGCACTGCTTTGTGTCTCAGGGTCCGACATTGCTCCTGTTTTCCTTCTTCATTAACTTTTGGAGGCTGGATCTGCAAGAGATGTTTTGAAGAGAGAAGCTACCTCAGTAGTAATAAGTAGGGGTTTTCAGTCAAAGGGGTTTTATGGTGGATTAGCAGTCATCCTCTTTCCATTCCTTTTCTCATCTTGTTCCTTGTTTTCACCCTCACCCCAACTATTGGTATGTTTATTTATTTATTTAGTAGGGACTATGCACAACTCATTAGCTGCACCAGAGTTAGCTAAAAAGTGAAATTTCCTCTGCAGTCCCTGGGCAGGAACACATTAAAACATTACAATTAGAACATCACACATAGTGTAGTGTTATATCGCAAAAACATATGTGAGTTTAAAACATTGACCAAAACAACGTTGTCCCCGATTGCTGTGCATTGGATCCTCTTTGGCTGGGACTACTGCTGTGAGGTCATTGGTTATTTGCTTTTCAATCTCCACCCAGAACAGACGCCATCCGCCTACTTTTCAGCACCGAACACGCAAAAGATTTTTTGGCTGGCTGTGCGAAAAGCTCAAAAGCCAGCACCGTTTAAACTGATGAGTAAACAGGATGCGAAAACGGGAAGTGTTCTCAATCCTTGGAAATGAATTCATTTTTTTAAATGGTTGGAACTCATTTCATCCAAATGTTCTTCTCCCCTGTAGCCCAGGGTGAACAGCTATGACCTTTTCCGATGCATACGGAAATGACAATGGGCAATCTGAATACAAGTGTCAGTGATGAATAAAATCATGGGCGCCAACTGTCATGCATTGAGCTTGAGTCTCACGTAATTCACTCATTTCAAACTAAATGCAGTCTCTGTGTGCTTAGGGTTACAAAATGTCCAGGGTTTGACTGTGGGAACATAAAGATTACATGAAAAAGGTGCTCTGGGAAGAAAATATGCATTAGAGCCCCAGCTCTCCCCCCCCCTCCACCCCCGCACAGCAATCTCATCCAAAAAAAGTGTGTCAAGAGCCAAGTCTCACTCTTTGTCACCTCTCAAAGTTGGCAGCTCTGTAAAATGAATGAGGTGAAATAACAGTTTTTTACGAAATAATGATAATAATAAGAGGGGTAATGAGGTAAATGAATGGGCCCACAAGTAAAACAAGGATTTCCTTCCTTCAGCAAAAGCTAACAAGGGGAATGCAACAGAGACGCTCGGAGTGTCCTTTCGTTTGTGGCGGGGGAGCTGCCAGTGAGAAATGCGCATTTTCCACTGTGTTTCTGTGGCTTATGGTTCATTACTTCATACTTCGTGTCTGCAGTGTTCAGTAGCAGCTGACTGTCTGGGCCTGTTGTTTTAAACGCTCTGGTGTAGAAACCAGGACATGTCACACGTGCCTTTTGGAAAGCACACTGCAGCTCTTCTACGTGCCAAGTGTGCTCCAGTATCAGGGTTTCCTTGAGGGGCCAGTAAAGTCTGTGAAAGTCTACTCAAATGTTTCATCTTTTGTCACCTTTTGGGTATTGTCAGAAAATACAGGAGGTATTTACATGGCAAGTTTTTAGCAATCAACGCATCAGCAATTTTTTGGGGATTATAACCATTCTATTATGTATTGCTATATACTTGAACCACATATTATTTTCTAACAACCTGCGGTCATTACACATCGTTAGTAATTAGTCTCCTGATGTATTCCAGATGATCCCAGTTTCCTAATTACAAGTTTTCAGACTTGAGGCCGACAATGTTCTGTTTGGATTATATAACTCATCATAATAAACAGTGGGGTAATTTACAGCTCGTGTACGTGGGTGTAACTGCATATGATCCTAAAACTTTTTAAAACATTTTTTTAAATTTGTTTCAAATTTTGCCCGTTTTTCTCCCAATTTGGGTGCCAATTATACCCTCTATTTATTTCAATTCAACCTCCCCCATGAGTCCGCCACCCGTTCTCCGGTTTGAGCCAATTTCCAAAGGCCGGCAGATACGCCTCCTCCGAGACGGAATCTGCCCACCTACTCATTTACAGGGACGCCCTTCCCCTCCTCAATGAACTCGTGCTGGATCACCCTCCCCCTGGGGTGGACAGCCAAATGCCGCCCCTGATCGGGGCTAACGGCCAGGGCCAGTCTGGCACAGACGGGTTTCGAACCGCGTCCGTGATAGGCAGCTCACACTTGTACCAGACCAGCCAAAGTACGGGTGCGTTAGACCGCTACGCTATCTGCCAGCCCCCTATAAGATCCTAAAACTTGCTGAGTCTTGTTTTCTCCTCTCCTGTCCCCTGTTTTGGATGCTGAAGAGTTCAACTGTTCAACTGCAAAGTGACATTCTAGTGTCATTTCCTCATCACATCACTGGGAGGAAATAGTGTTTGCGATGATGACAAACAAACTGCACATACGGTATTCCTATAAACCAGAGGGTGGTTAATTCCAGTCCAGGAGGGCCCTAGTGTATATGCAGGTTTTTATTTCCAATTAGCTAATTGAACAAGTTATCCCAATCAGTGCATACATGATAGGAATTACATTGCTGTATTCACCAATGCCAAGTCCCACGTAAATTGGATCACGGTAAAAAGTTAAATGTGCGAACACCAGAACATCAGTCTTCTGCTGTCATTCATGAGCTTATCAAGAAATGTATCTTATCAAGAAATTGTCCAACCACATAATTGATTGGGCTAATTAAATCATTAAGAGCAGAAATTGGAACCATATCCAGAAACTGATATGGCCCTCATTGCCCACCCCTGACTTATAGCCACATGGCCAGCACTGCCAGAGATTGTTTGTGAGTACATAGAGCAGAGGTGTCCAATGTTATCGGAGGAGGGTTGGTCTGGGTGCAGGCCTTTGTTGTAACCCAACAATAAAACTCCTGATTCAACTAATAAACGAATCATCACCTTGATTAGCTGAATCAGCTATTTTAGCGCTGGACTAGAACAAAAACCTGCACCCGCCTTTTTCAGATGAGCCGGGACACCCCTGAAATAGGCTTTTGTGCAGCAGATACTGGGGAAAGCCATGCATTAACCACACAGAATGGGGGGGTGTTGATGCTGGTTGAAACACCAGCACACCCTCACTTCAGCCAAACGGTATGAGATGGGACAGTTCCAGGACTAAAGCAAGGTGGAAGGTACATTTTTGACATCTTTAAGATATGTGTACATCTTTTCAGGTTCATTGCAACAACAAAATTACCATTAATATGTTGTTGAATATTATGTGGTTACTGACATTTTGTTTGCGGGTAAAGAAACTGAACAAAGCCTCTTTAACATTCATTGAGTTTCCATTTGCGTACTGGAAAAGGATTGAAATATTTTTGCCTGTGGTACACTGGGATGTTCAAGCCTGCCACAGTGATTTATAGAGAAGCTGTTTTCCAATAAAAAACATTCTTTATTTCCCCCACCCCCTTCCCCCTCTCTAAAGGGAAATAGAATTTGATTCAATCGAAAAAGGGGCATTCGCCAAACATAGCCAGTCTTTCATCCGCCCTGACTAAGGCCCGCTAAATTGATCCCCTGTGTCTCGGCCAGCTCCTCCTCATCCTTATTCATGCCATTTGAAAGCTCTCCATTCTTTTCCCTGTTGGCAAATAGTGCCCTGCCACAGCCAAATAAGTGTAGTGTGATGACGGATGCATTATGAAGCGAAAGGGAACAAATTGTGCCCTTTTTGTCCGAGGAGAGCCGGGGCATTGTGGGGAGCATTTGGTCCAGACCTCACCCGGCCTGTGTGTTCCCCTTCTGCTCTGCGGCTGTCGCTCAGGCTCTCTAAAGGCGGAATCGCACTTCATCCTGCATCTGCAGCGTTCACGGTCACAAATGGCGAGCCCGGTCTCTGTAAACGTCAGGGCTTTCATGGTTGTTGTGCTCCAAAGAGTGGAATGCGTCCTTAAACTCCAGGACAATAGTCAGTATAGATGAAAGCAAAGTAAAGTACCGGAAACACCTCCATCTCGCTAGTCAACCAATCATCGTTTGTATCGAATCTGGCCTCCTGTGCTCATTGTTGCACTGAGAGGTGCACAGCACGCAGATCCTGATTTCGACCAACGCACACTTTTGTTTCACTTGCAATTGTGTCATTTTGTCTGGGCGGCCTCTGCATCGGTCAAGCCTAAACTAGGCTTTAGGGCCCATTCTCACCTACAGTGAGAATGAGCACACGACCATAGTTAATGTTACTGTGAGGGATTTTGTGTCATTGAAATTTGCATTTATTTATAAATATTCTTAATCAGGTCCCCAACCCTGTCCCCACAGTGTCTTCTGGCTTTTGCTTTCACCTTAAAATCAGCAACCAATTTAGACCCAAGAAACCAGGTGAAGTGAGAAGTGTGTCATCACCATCATTGATCTATTAATAAGTGCTGTGTAAGAACATAAACAAGCACATCCTGCGGTTCTCCAGAGCCAGGGTTGACCACCCCTGGTTGACCACCCCTGGCATACATGTTATCTCATCTTCAGGCTTATTCCTAGTTATTCCTTTGTAGCTATATGTGAAACTAAAACTCAGCCTACGGGCAATTTAGTCTCCAATTACTAGGATGTGGGATCCGATATAACACAGACAAGACCTCTAGGAGAGAGGTGGTCTGCACCACCGGCCCATCTTTGTAGCTATATGTGAAACTGAAATAGCTAACTCTCCGAGGCCCTAATCTAACTCTAGGCCCTTATATCTGTACAGTATGAAAGCAAAACCATCCAAATTCGGTTGGAAACATAACCACTGCACATGAGCATGCACAAGCTGGAAGTGACAGTCAGCTGTTGGCCAAAGGTATGCGAACCGCTGCAATTGCGTCATATGAAAGCAATATAACTTGGGCCACAGATCCTGGGAATAGCACTGAGGAGCTGAACTAAAGAAATTAATTGCACTTCTTAAATGTACTGTGCAATTCTACCTTTCCTGGTATGAAACCAAGAGAACTAAATTAAACAAACTTAAGTTTGCTTTTGAAGTGAACTCTGATCCAAATCATTCTAAGTGAACTATATGTGAAAGTTCCTTAAGTTTCTATTTCCTGGGATCTATCTGGGTGGAGTGTACCCTCTCAAAATTTTTTTTCTCATATAGAAATCCACTAAACAAATTGGACAGGTATGACCTTACTGGGATGATTAACAAACAAGCTAACTGATAGCTACTCTATAAGATTCAGGGCCCTATTTTCGTGCCGGTGCTAAGCGGCGTTATGCTAGCACTGGCAAATTGCCAGTTTGAATATTTCCCGTTTCAATTTTCCCGTTTTTATTTTTATTTATTGCTTTCCATTTAACAATTACATTAAATTAGAAGAAAATAAATGTTGTTTTTTAAGTTGGAAAGCCTACAAATAAGGAAAAAAAGAGATGGTAAAATAAAACACTTTCTTTTAACAATGTAGGTCTCAAAATATAAACTCAAATCATGAAAATAACAAATTAATACCAACTTTTCCGCACCTCCCACTCAAGAAATCGCTCTCCTCTTTTGATGTCAGAAAATTGCCAATTTGCTATAGCGTTAGTGCACTGGTATTTAAAGGGGTAGAAAATAGGTGTTCTGATTGGCCATTATGAAACCAAACCCCCAACACACACACATGTATTTTTAAAAAGTTAATCCAACCTCTTTTACAATCGCGCCGGAGGTGCGCTATTGTCCTAAATCACGAAATTACAGAAACTGCGTTAGACACACCCTAAAGCGCCACCGTCCTCACTTTGCGTCTGCGTTACCGACACTGTCCTGATTCACCAAATTAGGGCCCTTAATGTCTACTAATTCCCGCTGGTTGAACATATCAATCTCCCTCCCATCTTCATTAGAGATACTGAGGGTCTAATGGCTGTCCACCTACATCCTCCTACAATCTACTAGGAGTGACCTACTAGTCGTCCATTGTATTGTAAGTAGGTATTGTTTCTTCTGGCTCGCACTCTCTTCACTCTGTCAGGAAACCACATCCTTTCAGCAAACCGGAAACTGCTTTCCTGAACCTGTCTCCAAGCAGGAGAAAACCCTGTAGCAGTTGAAGCTGAGACATTGGCCAGGATACAACATTTGTCCTTACAAATGCAAATGTTTTTTCTTCTTCCTCACAAACAGTTTGATGAAAAAAGCAAACATCTCACCAAAGGCTCTGACAATGGGGGAGGAGTGAGCAGACTGCACTGAAGCTATCTGTACATCAGCCTCTAGCCCAACTCTGACTGTCCAATACATTCTACACACAGGCCAACATCATGGTAATTCACTTTGCACAGTGCCATGGGGGAATCACCAGAGCTGGACTTCATCTCATACTGTGAGACCAGAGTTGGGCCATCCGCATACTTTTCATATTTATCATTACAAGAAGCTGTATCTCTTAGGTTGATAAACTAAAGACTTCAGTTATTTTATTGAGTAAAGGGCCGAGTGTGGATCTTTTGTGAATGTAGTTACCGAATTCCATTGATCTATGCACCTCTGTTTTTAACCCAAAATGGGTGAAATAAGGTCACAATCCATTTCTATTTAAAATGCATGTAGCTTTTTGTTATTTGCTGCCCCGAGTTAAGCACTCCTTAATAGCCTACCTGAAAATAACAGTTCCTCTGTAATTAGCTTGTACTTCATGTGGTGCCACTTTGGAATTGGTTATACACAGTATACAGTAGACTGCCATCAGCACATAACACCATTTCACTAATGAAGGTAGTTAGTACTTGTCATGGCTGAAACCTGTGAATACATTTGCTTAGGCTACCAAATTAACTGTGAGGCTCTCAAGCCACATTTAGCTGTCCATTACATCTCATACTTTTGTTCAGACTAATTTAAATGATGGGAAACTTAATTTAGCACTTATTGGCACAGTGTAGACTTGGGTGTGGATGTTTGTCTTTTCTGCGATTAGGAGGCACATGTATAATTTTATAGGCTAATTTTCTTAGCATGCTCATGGCAAAGAGCTATGGGACTCAATACTACTCAATGCACTATAGATGTACTGCAGTAGATATGCATTTACACCATGAAAGGATGGAAATAATTAGTAAGCTTGATGTAGCCTCTGACTACCAACATAGCACAACATATGTAATTTAGCAGACACTTTTATCCAAAGCGACTTACAGTAGTGAATGCATACATTTTTCAGTGTATGTGTTCCCAGCGGGAATTGAACCCACAACCTAAGCGTTGCTAGGTCGCACAGAACCACATAGACTACCACTGTTCATTTACCCTCCCTTTAACATTACCCTCCCCCCATTAAGATTAAAGAGTGTTAATGACTCCGGGGTCAGGGGAGGGATAACAACACATATGTGATCCATGCCTCTGGCCTGGGAGTCTTGTCAATTGAAATCAAAATATATTTTTGGACTGAAGGAAACCTTGTCTCCTATTTCAAGCACCATCCCTACAATGTTCTACTGGAGAGACTCTGAGAAGATAAATAATGTTCTTAATTAGACCGTTAAAGTTAAGGCTCCTCTGGCACATCAAGTGTCACGACCGTTATCCTTGACTGGCCAGTGACATTCAGGACCACATGGCCTATGGCCACATGATGACATCAGGACACACACATACAGAAATCCCCATGATAAAACGCTCCCTGGGTTTTATGTGTTATATATCTCTATGATTTACCTTTTGAATTTAGCAGATGCTCTTATTCAGAATGACTTACACAGTTAACAGCTGCACGTACAATCCATTAATTAATTAGTATGTTAGCAGATTTAACATACAATTCAGGATAAGTACCTTACTCAACGGTATAACAAGGGTCCCCTAACCATTATACCATTGTTCCTTCATGTCACAGTATTCCCTTAGTCCTTCATGTGTGGGGAGTAAAAACTGTGCAGGGGAGAGCTACTGTATAGGCTGAGCAGGGACAAGTCTCGCCTAAGGGAACCGTATAGCTGATTCAGTATGTCTGTAATCCCATAAGAAGGGTTAACTGTCTGGATTAAATTGGATGAACTTGTCTGTCTGGGTGATTCTAAAAGCAAGTAATAAAAAACATATCCCAGTATCAGTCTGTGCTAAGAAGCTGTGGCTAAGAAAACACTCTGCCCCCTCTGGGGCCTTAGGAATAATGTTGCATACATACCTTCATTCTGTGGTGGATTGATTTTGGTATAAACTGACACAATCACAAGCACCTGTTGTTTAGACATTCCCATGTTCCGCGCCACTCACAGGCATAAATCCCTACCAGCGTCGGTGCCAAACTGCCCACACAGTTTGCAGAATCACCCATGACTGAAGCAAAGTTTTATTAGACATTAAATTGGATAAATCAGTTGAGCAGAACGGGCTCCTATTTGATTCAACGACTTCATAAGAATTCTGTCCTGTTTTACATATTTTTGATTGAGCGATGGCGATGAGGATTTCAAATGTATCAATCACATTTTAATTTGCTTTAGTACAACATGAAAATTTGCCACAAGACGACATATTTTATATACATTTCATATTGTAACGTAAAATAACTTGAATAAGGTCCTGTATTTTGCCAATATTTAATTAATCTCATGCTTTGTTAGTCACTGTAGATGCTGGTGTCTCCTACTTGGTCCTGAAAGCCACAGAGCTGCCATGTACAGTGTGAACATAATGTATTCATATACATGTGCTAGGCTTTTTCCAGCAATTCCCTTCTTTAAAGTGTTCTGCTTCACCAAACCAGCCAGTGGAGACTGACATTCCTCTGCTCTTTACTTGACTTTATTCTCTGTGGGTCGGTCTTAATATTCAACAAAAAGGATTACACATTTTCAGAACAGCTTCATAATCTTGAGGATAAAATAAACTAAATAATTTGCCCATCATTATGTCACATGATGCAGCTTCTAACATTTGTTCATTTTCCATTGTGAGTATAGCTTCCATATTTCATATGGATTTTGTATGGCACACAAAGTAAAATACTCCTGGCAATTTTTATTTTTCAACCAGCTCTGTTATACAAGTTACTGCACTTGTTTTACAGTGCAGACATCTGTACCTGTTAAATGTAATTAACAACCTGTTAATCCAACCTAGGATTGTGGGTACAGTATATTTCTTGCAAGCCCTTGCATTATTTTGAATATACATTTTAGGGAGAGGTCATACCAGTGATTCTTTTCATACATAAATAAAATAAGCTTTTCTTTTTTATATAAGTTCTCAAATAATGTCTTGACACTTAGAAGTTTCTTGATTCTTTTTAGACAACATCATAAAAAGCACATATTAAATGACTTTTCACACATTTTTTGCGTACTTTTCTAGTTTTTTATTTTTAACGCTCAGAAATGGATAAATGTTTTTCACTTGGAAGTTGTAGGGTAAAATGTGTAAATAAAGGTGGAGCATTTTCTCATAATAATGTTTTAATTTCAGGCTGTGTGGCAACAAAAGGCTCAATTTTTTAGACTTGGGTGTAGACTTTAAAGGGGCACTATATATGCTCAAGTTCAAATAATATAGTGACCCCTGCCCTCCTCTGATGTTCCCTGTTTTTCCTCCAGTATTGGCTGCTCTTCCTCCCTCCACCCCTTCCTGTCCTCTGTAACATTGTCTCCTCCAGCACCAGAGCTCTCCTCTCATCTGAGTTATTGGCATGTTTACTAACGCTGGGAATGTCCAAGTTTAGCCCGTCCTTCCTGTTTGTCCATGGGCGGACAGCCCCGTCGTCCACCTCTGACTTTCCCACACACCCCGGCCCATTGCCTCACTGCTGTACGCCTGGTCCACAGCCAAGTCACATGCACGCAGCACTGCCAAAAAGTACCAGCTGGGATGGGCCTTACGGGACCGAGGCTTGTTGGAGTTAAGCGGCCGTGCAAACTGTTTTTATAAACTGAAACGGTCCTATATTGGATGTACGGTTGCAGGGTGCCGTTACTGTGACCACTGATAGGGCCACCGTGTACAGTGCAACGCTGATTCTTAAATGTCACTCGCTGCTTCTGGATACACCCCCGACACACCCACCAAGCTGGGACAAACATTCCTGTGAGGTTGTTGCGAAACAGTGCGCAACGTTGAGGGCAAACAAGGCTTTCAATAGCAACCGTAGCAAAACGTTTTGCATGCTGAACACACCCCTGGAATCAAGGCTAGCTTGGCTCAAAAAGTCCCCGCCGACAAGACTGTTTTAGAACATTTTCAGAAATAATTTTGTTCACTGTGAACTACTAAGTTTCGGAACAATATTCCATGGCAGAAAGATTTCTCACGTCAAAGTCCAGAGTTTAAAGGCGAGACAGACCCGCTCAACCAACTCCTATATTGTTGTTGTGGAAAGCCCTTGAAATTTTTTACTGTCGTTTTGATGTTGGACTGTGTTGTCTTTGCTCAGTAACAATGGAACATTTTGTTTTTGATCGGAACTGGGTGTTAGTGCTGGGGCAGGAAGTAGAGATGTATGCTGCAAATGGCTGTGGGCCTGAGCTAAACAATAAGCACAGGTGAATGCCGGCAAATGCCAAGAATCAGATTTTGCGCCCCGGCAAATGTCTTACTCAGAACCAGTGTGGTTGGTGGAGGTGAGATGAGCCCCGGCATCTCTTATTTTACAAATTAAGCACTGCAAGTTAGGCTTGGTCAAGGTAGGGGTGTGACTGGCTAGGGTCCAAATGGGCAAGAGACGTGACCGATTTCAAATCAAGCTGAATGATTAGTAGCAGAGTCAAATAATGACAGGGCGACAATGTGGGAATTTTAATTTACTTCATGTTTTTTTACACACATTGAAAACCACCCATTAATGCGGAAACCCTGTTACACAGAAGAATGTTTGCATCTCAGCTTCTAGTGGAATGCGTTTTTTAGATTAGGAAATAATTAGACCAGTATGACTGTATGCAGCAAATCTAAGATGTCATCAAAGGTTTGCTGTGTCCTCGTATCTGAAACTAGAGTCACGGTCCCGAACAATAAGTGTCTCCTTTTTGTTTCATCCAAAGACTCGGCTGCTTAACTACTTAAATTGGTCAGTTCAAGGCCTCATTAGTGTGGTTGACCATGTGTTCATGGAATTCACAATCAACTGACGAGTCGTATTCAATTACGTTCAATTACTTAGCCATTCGGAGAACACTATGCAGGACTGTATCTTTGAAGGAGATGTTGGATGCAGTTCAGGGAGAAATGTACATAGCAGCCTGTATAATACCATATTAAGAAGTTGCATCTGCAATATGGGGTAGCATCAATATAACCATCATACACTATGTCCTTTTAAGTAACAAATTCAAGCAGGTTTTAATTGATATACTATTGCAACACTTTTTAATGTATTCAGTTACGGAAAACCATGCTGCTAAATTTGAACCTCTGCACAGATTTGTTTTAAGCAGTTTACTTTGAGTCAACAGCAAAGTATACATTTCATATTTTGAAAATAAATTTCAGCCTTAATATGTGCATGCATATGATGACTAAAGAAAATGTATCTTTTCAGCAAACAATTTATTCATCATGGAAACAAAACTATCAAAATGACTGATACAATCTACAGATATCACGGTCTAGAATACTGCAATCATTTGGAAGCATTTCACAGTGGAGGATCGGAGATCATGCTGGAGGCACTTCATAATTCACAATCATGGTGAAAATGTACAGCATTCATAACTGAATATTTTTAAGCACATCAAATATCAAGTTAAAAAATTGGCTTAAGTATGCTGAGTTTTAAAAAAGGGGGCAGGGGGGAAAAAGAGCTACACCTTCCAGTTTTAATTTCATGACTGGTTGACCAGTTTTGTGTATCAAAGTTTTAAATATACAGTGTCATTCAATATTTTACTCATTAAAAATATTAACGTATGACATTTCCATTTCTTTTCCAGTTTTAGTTTTGAATTGGGACCCCAAATTCAGTCATTTACACAAACACAATTTAAAAAAACTTAAACAAAAAAATAAGCTTCTTTTACTGAGGCAATATAATCTGAATCCATATTTACACAAGATACAAAAATATATTTCACAAAAAAAAGAAGTACAGAAAATGTACAATAAACAGCTCTATAAATTTACAAATATAATAAAAAAGCCATTTAAATAATATTACAGCACAAGTTTCCCATTAAGCAGCACTATGCAAGGCAGTGGGCGATGAGTTAGGACACCAGGTCTTGGCACCATGTCCCCCCTTGTTTCACCACACGGGGCGGCCCTGCACCCTCTTCCTGCAGTGTGTGCCCCCCAGCCCTGGCTCCCGGTCACATGTCTGTGGGCACACACACACAACGTTAGAGGTAGTACACTAAGTACAGCTACGCGGGTCCTAGAATATCAACTAGAATATCAAGCTATACTTAGATGGGTCAGATGTACTAACACGTGTATACTGACAGCTCTCGTAAACAGCATATTTTAATACACAAGCTAATTTTCAATTTATCATGCCGCTGAAATAAAGTTGGAACTTGCAGTGCCCATACCAGCCGTTATGAGCACGATTAAGACGCCTCTCTTTCAAGCCAAATGTCATCGGAGACAAATTACGCTCCTCCATTTCACAGTAGAGTTTTTTGCAGATCGCAGAAATTATATCATCCTGGGTATTCCGGATATTGATCTCTCCAATAATAAAAACCCAATAATTGTTTTTGTTGGTATTTTCACTCTTGTGATGCAAATTTTATTTGAATCTACATTCAAATGCATTTATTCCACACAATTACCCATAAAGACCTCTTCTGGTAAAGGTCAACAGGTCAACAGAAGCCTAAAGTTAATTTTTTTATGACTGTAATCACTTAGTGCATTAACACATACTTGCTAATGTCTTGTCGAGGTCAGCAATGAAGTCCTCCAGCTCTTTAGTGTCACCAAGTTTAGCTGCGGCAGGGAGAGAGACAAGTCGAATCATAACAATGTCTAACTAAACTGTAAGCAAATGCGTCTGAACTTACAAACACACACACACACACACACACACACACACACACAGTAAACACACCTCTGGGTGATGTGGTGTTGGGGCAGGTGGGTGAGGGAGAGAACACAGGAGTTGGGGAGTTGAGCTTCTCGTCACTGAAGCTGAAGCTATTTCTGTTGAGGGATTCTGCACCTGTTTGAGAGGGAGGGAGAGAGAGAGATCACAACCCTCGTTCACCTCTCAGCGTGCCCCCCCGGGTAGGCGCACGGTGATTACAGCGCACAAACGTGTTAGGTGTGCTGAGAGAGAGCGACGGCTTCTCATCTGCGCTGGTGGAGCAGGCTCAGCGTGTAATCAGTGCATTCTCTAATAATGACAACTTCACTTCTACTCACTTAAGCTCAGGCACACTCTCTGCTTTTCAAGTCAAAAGGCCCCTCCCCCAAGGGTTAATTTACAGCCAAACTCTTACAAAACGTGAGACAAAACAGGCCTTCACATAATAATATTGCTCTCCATTGTGTATTTACACATTCTTTCCATCAGCAAACTGTTTAGAAAAAACAGACGTGTGATTACTGGAGGTCTCCAGGCGCTCACTAATCTGCAGAACTCTGTAACGGCACACTCCATATAGGTCTCTCAGTGACATTAAGGTGAGGAATTTCCTCTTGTGTGATTTAAATGATCATAAGGTTGTGTATCACAATGTGGACAATATGTGTTCCTTTGCTGGGAGAAAAGCAGTTTTCGTTTCTACCCATAAGCACCGCAGTAAAACTATGTTTGACTACTGTGTGTGACATAATGAACGCTTTGATTTTTTTTGGCATTATAAATGGCTACAGAAAATTGTGTTTGCTTCTGAGGGTTGAGACAGATGTCTTCCCTTCCCTGGGAATGTAAGCTGGACCGTTCACATTGGAATCAATTGCAATTGTCAATCGTCAGGCTGTTAACACGGAGACCGTGACAGACATTAAACTTGCATGTATTTCATAAAAGTACAAACCGCACTCCTAAACAAAGACCGCATTGGAAGGCACATACTCATAATGAATATGTAGGAAATATGTTATGTATTTGTTCTATCACCTATCTCTGTGTGTAACTGAGATATTCTATTCTGTTTGAGTGGTAGGATTGACACATTTCAGTCATGTCACAGCCCTTATTATCCTTATTTGAATACTTGCATTTTACACATCATCCACATTTACTGAAGGGTTTCTAGTTGAGAATCTTACTCAAGATAAGTACAGCAGTACCCGAAATGTTATTCCAATCTGCAGCCTCCTCACTTCAGGTCAAAGTCCAGTTCACTGACCACTATGGCCCACTGCTGCCCTGATTTAACACACTGGTGACATGCGTTGGGAAACCTAGATCCACTAGGCTCTGCTGACCAATCATACTCCTCTCATGAACACAGCTATGTGACCCGCTACATTCTGCTGACCAATCATATTCCTTTTATGAACACAGAGCTGGGTGACCCACTAGGCTCTGCTGGCCAATCGTATTCCTCTTATGAACAGACTTGTCTTCCATAAGGTCGGGGGAAGGCCAAAGTCAGAGGAATGCAGAATACAGAATCCCCTTAATGCAGACTCCTGTAATTCATTTTAAACCCCAGGATTTAAATGCTCCAGTGAGGCGCCCATTGTTCTACCCATCCCTCCACAGCGCGGTGAATGGGCCCCGCCACTTCCAGTGGTCATGTTGAGAGACATGACGCTGGCCCTGAACTCTCCTCCCGTTTCACTCCTGGGCTGTGGGGTTTTGGCTCTCTCTGGCCGTCTGTCTCTGCGCTCTCTTTGGCAGGGTTCAATGGAGTCCCCTCTCACGCTGTTCTTTCCAGCCTCCCACGGATGGAATCTGGGCAGGATCCAAAACCATGGACAGCTAATTTCCCTGTTAAGTGGAAATGCACTCCGAAGCTAACTGCCCGTCTCCAAAAATGTTGCGCTATGCCGTTGTCGAGCAGTAATGCTGTCCTGTTCACTCCCTTCAGAGTTCAGTTTCAGGGGCTTGTCTAATTATCTGCCTTCAATGAGCAATCCATTAGTACCCTTACACAAACTAAAACAGTTATAAGAGCATTTAAATGTACCCGCTGTGAGAAAGGAACATCTTACCCTGTCATATGTTGTCCTGAAGATGAATGCAAGGTGGACTGAATGATTGTTACACTAAAAATTGCTTCCCTACGCAATTTTAAGCTTTTCAAAAATATGCCTTTTAGAGACTCTTTCTTTGTTATTTTTGGATATTTATTTAATCAGTATCCTTGAAAAGAATAAAGGGGCATGCTCAAAACCACAGCTCAAATGTGAACCGCCCACACCCTTCTGTCTTGAGTTCTGTCAAGTTAGTCAGTCAGTCTAGTACGTTCCGCGAAATCATTTTTACGCATTCCCACGGAGCTCTCATACCGCCACACATACGGCCGTCAAACTAAATAACCATGCACCAGGGGAGAATGGGACGCTTGGAAAATGTACAGAACTATCCAATTTGACAGTTGCCTGCGGGGAATGCTGTAGAATGAATTAGCATTAGCCGTGCTACTGTAAGCATTTCTACAGCAGTGGTCCTCAAAGAAGTGCCCTCGGGCATTTTGGGAAGCTAGAAGCGTCTGTTGTGCCCGCGAAGCACATAACAACCTGTGCTCGTCTCCCTATGTACAGTATGCTACATCTGGCAGTTTTTCACACATCTTCAGCTTATGTTTCTTATAAAACATCTCAATGTGGACAGCTGGTGAAATTATCCTATATGCGGCAGTGTAAATGCACGTGAGTCTTTCCTCTCAGTCCATAATGCATCATTGTGCCTGCCACTTTCATACTCAGATTAATTTAAGCCCGTGGACAAATTATGTTGAGGACCACTATTCTACAATGACGAGGATGGGAACAGAAGTGTACAGGATGCTTATGAAAACCACTCTTCTGCCCAGCAAAACTACCACTAAGTGTGAGTTTAAGACCTGCATGTCTGTCCAAGCCCCAATGCTGCATCTGCATTTTATCTAAAAACCCCTGGGGACTACACCCTAGCTGGGTATAACACCGACTAATGTTGTTAATAGTTATACGTCATCAGACAACTAAATATAAATAGACCACAGGAAAGAATGGGCATTCCTTAAGTTACTGCTGGGGAAATACAGCCGCCTGCAGTGGAAACTAAGTTTTTGATGACTACTAAAATGTGGTCCCTATTGGAATTGGTCAAGTTGGTTGGACAATTGACATCCTCATAAAATACATCCAATGCTTCATGGTTTTAATTGTTTTTATTGACAGTCTGTTAGAAACGGTGACTGGAAACAAGTGCACTTAATTATCTTCAAAAAGGGTTAGAATTGGACACGTGCAGTGTTTATTTAGAGAACTTATCGCGATTGGCTCCATTCAAGCTTCAGAGCTTTGGCGGAAACTTCAGAATACCCGATAGAGCTGACATGAAGTGACAATAGCGTTCACACTTACTTTCTGAGTCGCTGATGCCACTGTCACTGACGCTGGCGCTGCTTCGTCTTTTCACCGTTTTTAAATGCTCGTCGTATCTGAAATGTCTCTTTTCCACGGGAGATGTGAAATCCTCAATGACTGCGTCAAACTCGCACAGCACTGCACTGAGGTCGTCGTCATCTTCAAGGAATTGTGCTGGGGGACATAGGACAGCGCATCACTTTGGGTTCTGATATGGCACACGTGTTATGTTGCTGCATCGATTGCAAAGCATGAGCCCTTGGCAGTTCTATTTAGTCTGTATCACAGTCGGGCTGGTTATGGGGGGTTTGTTGTTCAATATTAGTAACATTATTTCATAACTGAAAGAAAATATTTTTTAATTAAGTTCTGACGTCATCACGATTTCCAACATTTAAAGCGTGTATGATGCTGGAATTTGTTCATGCACATGCTACTCCGACAAAAAAAGGTCACAACTCCAGTTACCTGGAAGACAGTAAAATGTTTTCTGAAATACCTGCAATACGAATAAATAAGCGGTGCACTATTCAAACAAACATTCTTTTTTCAAACAAAGATAATATAACAATCAATCAACGCGGAGATCTGACAAAAGTCTGACGGCACCGTGCAGATTCCCTGAGATGCAATGCATGCAGTAATGATGATTATTCTTTTAACTTACCTTTGTTCTGAGATTTCATTTTGGGAGATTTCATAATTGATGCCTAAAGTTTATATCTTGAAGTTCCCACTGCACACGCCCGGGATGAAGAGAAAATAGACTTTCCCAAAGTATTTTCCAGTGGAGCTGTAGCGTTTAAACCGGAGTCCCCCGGTTCTCTTGTCTCGTCTGTCAACCAGTTTCTGTTATTCAACTCAAGACTCCTTTTATAAATGCTTCTCAAACCCGGCAGGGGGCGGTGACGCAGTGGAGGCGAAGGCGGGGATAGGGTGGCCTGTGACTTCAGTGCAGTTCACCACCCATATTGCTTTATAAACCCGTTATTCCGGGGTCAGTTACGCATTGGCGTCATTCCCGTGAAAGTATGTTTGTAAACAACTGCTGTGGCTCTAAGCAGGAATTTAGGGCATAGCTACACATAATACTTGTATATTTTTACCCATGACCCTGCCCTAACCATCTCCCTCCCTCATATCGGGTTATTTTTGGACAGGGAGATGGTTGAAATGTGAGACATCAGGGCCTATTTACCGGCCAGAAATTACGCAATTTTGATAAACTCTGTTTCTGATCAGCTGGATATTCATCATCATCGTTGTATTTAATGTGTATGATACGGCGATAGCCTACACATATTTTTGTATGAAACTATTTCAGTAAAAATGATTCCCTTCCATTATCCTAACTGCTAATTGTTCATTTTAGACGGGGCTTACACCGTCTGATAAAAGTGACCCAATTCCGATTTTTTGCTCACAGGTGGCACACATCGGATATGTATTATGAACGTGTAAACAGCACATGGAATCGGATATTTTCAGATCCGTTTTGGGCCGCATTAATATGTGGAAATAAATCCGATAGGAATCTGATATCTGTCAATGTGACTGTCATCTAAACGCACAGGTCGTAATTTCCCCGGTATTCCAATTCGCACATCATTCAAAACGCGACTTTTTATCATTAAGAATGATGTGTAACGTTTCACGTGCACAACCAGAAGTGAAAGAAGTGAAATGATGGAGGACGAATGCTCAGGTCAGTGAGACAACCGCCTCACCCAGAGACACAACCACCTCGTCCAGTGTGACCACAAGAGATAATAAATATTTACATAAAACATGATTGAATGATTATTTCTGTCTCGTTTGCGTCCATTGCAGATATGGCTGTGCCGGCGTGGTTGTTCTTTACTTCCAAACCAAACCCTCGCGTACGCATGCGGGTTGTATCAAGTGTAAACCGTGTAAACACAGGTATCGGATATATGTCACTTTTAAAAGTAGATGTAAACAGGCGGTCAAAAAATCGGATAGAGGCCAAAAATCGGAACTGGGCATCAAGGCCTGCAGTGTAAACGTAGCCTTAGAACGGATGCATGGGAATGCATAAACCATTGCAATAAATTTTTTCCAAACAAATTCTGTTCTGTTCTGTTCTGGGTTACATTACAAAAGTTTTATGGAGCTTATCTCAACTTGAAATCTGAAAATAGTCAGATAAGGCTGGCATCACCCAGCTAAACACCTGACACATTGAAATGATCTGCAAACTAAAATGCTTGAATTAAAATCGATTGATTGATCTGCTTTTACAAATGCTAATACAAATAACAGCAATAACGTTTTCATTTGTTTATTTAGGAAAGTTTTCAATTCCGTGCATAACCAATGAGGGTGAGAAAATAAATACTGCAGGTTTGTTGCCATGTGTGGCTCTGAGCAGTTTAAGTTAGCAGCGACATCTAGTGTTCTATTGAGAAACTTCAGCTTTATGCGTATTCCTGTACTGACGTAAGCCTCTTACTTTACAACTAGTATCAATCAACATATTGGTGTCTTGTCAAATACTACCGTGATCACACTCGAAATCAGCTATCAGGTAGTGCGTTTTATTCAGTAAACCGTCTATTTGTTTTATTTAAATATACTTTACATTTAATTTATACGTAAATGTAAAAAGAAAGGAAACACGAGTAAATTAACGGTTTTGGCAGCCCTGTTATAGTGTGGGGTGCATTTTCCTAGTATGGTTTAGGCCCATTCAATTCCTTAGAGGGCAAGGTAAATAAATAAAGTGAAAACCTTCATCCTATCTCTATCCTGATGAGAGTGGTCTTTTCCAGGATGACAATGCCCCATCCACAGAGCACGAGTGGTCACTGAATGGTTTGATGAGCATGAAAATGATGTCAACTCAACTCAATTGAACACTTATGGGAACGCTTATTGTCCCTCCGTACAATAACCAGTTCTCACACTGTTGTTTTACTTCAGGTGAATGATCTAGCACCTCTGATCATGTTCACACCTCCTGTTAACTTTTTTGACAGTGACAGTCCTGTGTGTTTGAAGCTGCTCTGCTCTGTTGACTTCCAGAGCCATGATGTTGGGTAATAGGACACAAACCTTCATAATAGGTGTTAAAGGTGTTGCTAGAAGCAGAGGGAGTGCCTGATTTGTACTATTAAGTTCATTATGCTTGTATGAGGAACTATGCCTATTAACAAGTTCCATCTGCCGATTATCATTATTATTGTTATTGGACATAATTACAATTCTGCTGCCTATTTATATAGTTGGATTTTTATAATTGTATTCTTGATAAAATAAGTTACTTGGAGTGTTATGGGAGATTGTGGTTGTAATTGGACTAATTTCCAGTGTTGCCAAATTATAGCTGAAGCTAAAATGCACTGATGCATTCCTGTGTAGTTTTCAATTACTCAGTATTCATTGCCAAAGGACTGAATAATGATTTAATGGGACTGATATTGCCGTGACAGTGTCTCGACTATTCAAAGACAGCTGTACATCTCTGGCACTCCATAGCAGGATCATTTACTTGTGACGTTGCTGCAGATGTGTGGCTTAATTAGCTGCTTGACTGGCTGCAGGTGATCTTCAGGTGCGTGGCTCAGGTGCAGGAGTGACTGTTCTGTGAAGGGCCGGAGTCACATGCTCTTCCCTCTTTTTGTGATTTGTGGGTTTTGTTTTGTTTAAAAAATGACATTGCAGGGTAAGGAGTTGGGTTTGCCGCCTTCACCCCTTTTCTTCTGGACACCTTGCTCTTGTTAGTTCCCTCTTTAGTTTTGGTTTTCCTGTTGAAAACCATCTTCCTCTTCTCGCCATCTTTCCTCTCCACTCTAACCTGTAACCTGCTAATAATCTCACCACTTATTCACCAAGCCCAATAAACATTACTGTACTCGTAAACTTTATCTGTCAAACTCCGGGATCAAGATATTTCAGCTGACTATGTCATGGTTTACCTTTGCTACTTCATTAATGCAATGGGGGTAGACTTTGGACCATAGCATACTGAATACACGCCCCCCCGATGACTCACCTTCTGATGACTCATGTATTCAGATATCGGGTTCTTTTGGCATCAGTGAGGGAACATCGAGATTGGAGAAGTGGTTGCCCGACAAGCAGGAGGCCTCTGACTCCCCAGCTCAACTCAAACTGCTTCTAGCACTGTTAATGAATGAATGACTCCGTTAATGTGTCAAACAACATGTTAAAAACATATGTTGTATTGTATACATTGGCGCCATTGATTGTGTTTCATTCTGCTTCATCTGAAGCATGCTCCCCTGGAAAACACACTGATTTCTAGGAACCCAGACACAAGTTATCAAGGGGGAGGCATGATTTATAGGACACGTAACAAAGTGAAAAGTAACACAATGAATGTGTGCTCAGAATAAAACTTTGATTTTATTTATTTATTTATTTTCATTCTTTCAATCCAAATACTCCACATGACAACCTAATGTAAAAAATATGCAACACCAATAAATATGCAAACCTATATACAGTTGGAATAGAAAATCAACTTCATCATTTCATAGACTTCAAGGAACCTTTTCATGTAAGAAGAATAATTTAAGCCTACTTCATTGATAAAGATGACAGCAACTCTGAACAGACATTTTCCACCGACATTTGAGTAGTACTTTTATTACAGCACTAAGGTTACACAATGATCCTGGACCAAAATACTCATTTTTGTATGACATGTTTCTTAAAGATGTATTTTTTCTACAAGATTTAATTGATAAATTATAGATGTTTTAATACATTTAATCAAGGTGTGCCTTCATGGTATCCATTGAAATTTGGATACCATGACCTTCATTCAGTATCCATTGAAATTTGGATACAATATCATGACATCCGGCCTCTGACAAATTTTTCATTCAGGGGCCTGTTTTTTCACGTGACGTGCGCGCAAAATAATTCACTTTGCTGTCATCCCTTCAATTTCTCTGGATCTCTATGATTGTGGTCAGTATCTTTTATGATCCATGTATTCACTTTCGGTTCCTCTGAACCATTTTACCTGCTCTGGAAAATGATGAAAGAACATATGTTATAACTGTTTTCAGGCTACTTTAGCAGCAATGATTTTGCATGTTCATTATTTAATTGTTAAGACAATATTCACTGAGACATTCTACTACAGATCCCTTTAATTCATTGAGGAACCATATAATTATTTAATGGAAAAAGGGCTCATCTGTCATCAGAATATAACACCTAATGGTCTGTCAGTGCTTTTTGAAAATATCCACTGGGGAAATCATTGAATTTAATTTGCACAAAAAAAGAAAAGCTCTGTCCAGTAACCTGGAACACTTTTTTTAATTTTGAAATGTGTTTTAGTGAGACCTACCTCATGCTTCTGACCTACCTCAGAATTGTCAATCTTAATTTTCTATTAAAGCAAAGTTACAAAAATGTTTGTGTAAGTTGTCAATGATTGTTTTTAGGAAAAAAATCGGAATCGGCCAAAATCGGTATCGGCAGGTCAGACTAATCAAAAATTGGAAAAAAAAAATATGTTATAACTGTTTTCAGGCTACTTTAGCAGCAATGTTAAACTTAAATACTGGCAATCATGGAAATTTCAGCTGCTACAAAAGGCATTGCGTTTTACAATTCCGTTTTCAATAAGGTTGTCACCTTTTTAAATTACACCAACAATTTTAAATTTATGTCTTGTAAAAGACTAACACTGAACAATGGGTTGCATTTATAGAGCACCTTTCAAGGTACTCAGTGCTTTACAGTGAAGTGGGGGGGGGGGGGGGGAAGAGACTCCCCTCAACCACCACCAATGTACCAGCACCCACCTGGATGATGCATTACAGCCATTTTGTGCCAAAATGCTCACCCTACATCACCTTAGGTGGAGAAACATTCGCACTGAAGCATTTCATTTTTGTTATGCCAAAACACAGTGCTGTATATGTGAAATGACATACTGCGATGCTGTATGAATATGACAGGAGGAAAGGATCGTGGGAAATTGAGCGGTCACAAACGCACATTGTACAGAGGACTGTCCATTCCCACACACTCGTCATCAAGCTTCCCTTAAAGATGTACTAAGCGAATTGATGTCACTGCACGAGAGGTAGCGTTAGTAAACGCATGACAATGGAAGTGCCTGTACTTCTTTGGACCATAGTCTTGTGTTGCTAGTTGACCGTTCATAAACGATAGTGAGAAATATCAAGCAATTTTTCATAGAAAGGAAATTCATGCATAAATATATTTTATTCTAGATTCCCTATACTGGTATTTAGGCATTCGCTAATTGGCAGACCCATGCAATCTACTATAGCTAGACCTGATCAGCCGTGGCAAGCGTGCCCATCAGCCACTGCTTGGTCGTAGTCATTACAACTGCAGAAACATGTCGAGGTAGGCTTGTTACAGGTGATGGCCAATCTAGCAAATGCTAACCAATGCTAGCTAATGCTTCCTCACCTGTCAAGGAGGAAAGCTGCCATCTCGGCATCGTTGCGAATAAGCTGAGCCACTTTCAGCTCTTGCCGTCTCAAAAAATGCCTCTCCAATGTTTAAACATTAGCTGTCTAAGTACCTTTTGTGTTCAATGTTTCATTTTTTTACGTTTTAGGATCCATAGCAAGCTAGTATTATTATTTTATTTTTCTTCTGCTAACAAACTAGGTGGTGGACAGGAACAACTAGTGCTGGAGGCCAGTGTAGTTAATGGTTGGACTGTAGTTCGTATGCGTTCTAGCGTGTTTGTTTGGGAAGTCGCCCTGCCACTGAGTGACAACGTCAAATCGCTTAGTATACCTTTAATTACGAGATCACCAGGCAGAGGGATTTCAAAGCACTCGTTCCGCAGCCGTGATGGTGTGGCACAGCTTTCCCCCTTGCACAGCTGCCTTAGAAACATCACCTTCCGGTTTGGGTGATCCAGACCAGAGAGGAAGAAGCAGAGCGAGAGTACCAGCTGGGTGGATTTTCTATCCATGGGAACTACAACATTATGCAGAGGAAGCAGTATTCTGTTTTGAATGGGAACCGTTGGGATTTTTTTCCAAGCTTGTCACATGCTATCCATTTTGTTCAGAGTAAAACGAGTCAGATTTTTAAATAATTTATTGGGAATGTCTAGGCAGTCATTAAAATGTTCTGGTGAAAATTCTAATGGACAATAAGCCAATATTGTATGTGATACGATTACCATTCTACACAGTGCTTCCTCATGCATATTTATGAAGTATGTTTGAGTGTTATATGAATATTCACATGAGTATATATTATGATTGTTCGGTCTCAAAGCATGGACAGCATGTTCCCGGACAGAGTCCAACCTGACTACAACTTAAGGACACCGTTCTCCATTGACTTGCAAACTAACATTTCCATCTTGTCGTATGCTCTTTCATCTTTGCCCAAACTCGAACTCTCGCAAGTTGCAATGCACATGCGAAGCCTCAACACATCAGTAAAGGGAGGCCTATGGAAAAGCTACAGCGCTGAGCTCTGGCGCTACGGATCTCGCTTGCCGAGGCTGACCAGAGGCGCCACTTTGTAAACGCGGCTCCGCCTTCCGTGAGCATCTCATCTTGGGTTGCCACCTGCCCACCTTTCACCCGGACAGTCCGGTTTTTAGCCCCTTTGTGTGAAACTTCCAAAATATCCATCTGTCAGAAAAATCCCCAAAACCATTCAAGGCATAGGATTTTTGTACAATATTTTGAATAATTGGTTCATTAGGCCTACTAATCCTGTTTAGTTTTGCATTGATATTGTTTGACGCTAGTTATCTGAGATTAAAAGATTCTCCACAAACCTACCCGTTCAATCACAGGGACTTCAAGTGTCGCATACGGAAAACAGTATCTTTCAACTGTATTCACCTGATTTGAGAAATGTCCATTTTTTTCTTTGTTTGAAAATTGGCGACCTCAGTCTCAGCAGAGGCAGGGGCTCGGCGCCTCCTGCTGGTCGGATGGTGGCAGTGGGCTGCACTCACTGGGCTGCCTCAGTCTCAGCGGCTTGTGGTTCTTCAGTTTGTAGGCCAGGGTCAGGAAGATGGCGTCCACGTGCTCTTTCTCAGCTGGGTCCTTGGCCGACGTCTCGAAGAGCGGGAAGTTGTAGCCGTCCGCCATTCGCTGTGCCAGCGAGGTGGGCACCTCCCCCTTGCCCCTCAAGTCGCACTTGTTGCCCACCATGATCCGGGGCACCATGGACGGGACGGAGTGGCGCCCGCACTCCTCGATCCAGTCTGGGAGGCTCTCGAAAGAGGAAAGCTTGGTGATGTCATAGACAAAGATGATGGCGTGGACGTTGCGGTAATAGTGCTCCACCATGCTTTTCCGGAAGCGCTCCTGTCCTGCGGTGTCCCATATCTGCAGCTGAGGAAGAAGGGCGGTAAGGCATTCTTTCTCAAATTGTATCAAGATGTAGGCCAATGGTGTCAGTATCAGCACTTATGCCATTGATTGGATAAAGAGTCCACACACCTTGTTTCCAAGGCCCTAAATTGGCTGCTAAATTCTTTACTGATATAAGGAAGTAGGCTATTTTTTAACACAGAGAGTTGTCAATGCATGAAACACCTCACCAGGTCATATGGTCCAGGCTCGATGCAGTGCTGGATACTCTCTAGACCAGGGGTAGTTTTGACCAAGTATCTATTTATGGATCTCATGCACATTTCTGTTAATTATTTACTTAGTCCAATCATTTATAGACCTAAAATTTTAGCTACATTTAGGCTCATGAATGACAGCTGAAGACTGTGTGCCTATATGAAATGTTTTACCTTCATCTAATGTTAGTGTGGCTCGGTGTTGGTGTATTTAGAGCCAGGGTAACTGGCTGAAACCTGCATACACACCCTCCCCTGCCTGAAACTCTAGGTAAATGACAAGCCTAGATGGACATTTATCCTGTTCTAGTCTTTATGTATTGATAGGTTCTTCTTTGGCAGCGCGGCTTTGTGGTTTCAGTGGCAAAGAGATTATTCCTGTGTTAAAATTATCTTGAAATAACGTAACACCAGACAGTGGTTTACAGTAGTTTGTTGGATTGGCCAGACATAGTTCAGTGGTTCTGAGGTTTCCTCTTTTCTAAATCCTGAGATAGACTATCAACAGACTGATCTGAGTGACAGAAAATATTTTTCAGAGGAAGAGGCAACAGAATGAATATACATAAACCTCTACTGGGTACATGACAAAGTAAATATATTAGGCAACTTCGATCAAAATTAAAATCATCCACAACTAGTCCACATAACGTATGGCGTTCTTTTTTTACCTGGTAGATGAATGGATTGTCACCAGTAGCTATTGTATGCTTGTGTCATTCCTGTTTTTAATTTAAGAAATATTTATTTGGACACGCAGTTACAGTACTAGCAAATAGAGTCCTATACAATTCAAAGGAAATGATAAAACATTCAAATAATCAAAATAATAATACAGATCAGCTGATGTGTTATAGGTAACGGTGTCACTGTTATTGCACGGGTATGACCTGGCACATTTGGTAAATTTTAAAATTAAAACTGTAGGCTATTATTTTTTTATTTACCAGTTATATCTTTCTGCTTTCCCAACCCAAAAACCTAGCGACACGGTTTATTTTCTCACCTTGATGTTTTCGCCATCTATGTCCACAGTCCTTTCTCTGAAATCCACACCGATTGTAGCTTCAGGGTTTTTAAGAAAACGGCCCCCGCAAAATCTATAACTTAAACATGTTTTCCCTACATTAGAATCCCCGATCACGATGATTTTAAAAATTCGAGTTTGAAGACCATCATATTCGTGGCGCAACTCCTTTGCAGAACTTGTTCTGTTGTATACCGTAACGAATCCATGATCATTTTTGTTTTCATTTGCCATGGCTCTCAAAACCCCATAGCGAGGCATCGCGAGAGTAAATGAACCTACATGCAGCTACGTCAGTCAGCCGGTCTCGAATAGCAGGTCAAAATAAATGTCTTTATTTATTTAAAAGGGACAGCACATAGTAATCAACATATCCGCAAAAATACCAATGGGTACAATGCCAGAGATAAAAATGTCAACATCAACACTAGCTTTCAAGTTTTAAAACCTAGAAAAGTACTAACTGATAAAATATGTTTTGTCTTTTTAAAATATAATAAAACCTTTACAATATTGCAATTTACAATGTTAAGACACATGTAAATTACAAGATTGTATAAACACACAACCAGTGTGCTGTATTTAGCTTTTCTGCAAATAGAATAAAGTATTTTATTTAAAATACAACTTGCTAAAAATGCTAAAAAAAAAATACCATTAAAAGAAAAGACTCAAGATGACCCAAGTTATTTCTTCCAGAGGAAGTTATGTAGCTTTATGATTAACACTTCCTTTAGGTCATTCACAAGTTCCCATTGTCTCTGGTGCTGTGCAAGGTGGTGAGGAAATAGAATTCTGAGAGCCTCTGGCATTTCAAAGTCTGATCGCTCAGACGTCAGCAAGTCTCTCTACCTTCCGAGCTCCAGTGCTGTTAAACCTGTAGCAGCTCCACCAATTGGATCTGTCTGCAGACCCAAGAGGCATATCTGTCCAAAAAGCCAACCTTCCCACAGATGTGATGTTCTGCTAGTCTCTGCACATTCAATGTGGGGTTTTCTCTGAAAGAGACTGCCTTTTGGGACACATTTCCCTGTCAGGAACAGTATCTCTGTCCCTCTCATACATGCACAGAGATAAAAGGCAAATACCTCACTGGGTTGAGACACACACACACACTCTTGTATTCACACACAATGCCTTGTACCTGTGCCAAGAGACAGTACGTGCGACTGCATCGAAATGCCTAGACCCTCACATTGCACAAAATACCAAACTTTTCATCTGAGTCCAATAAAAAAAAATGTTGCCAGTGATATTGGGTGTGGTTTAGCCTATCAGCTGTCACACACACATTCGTAGCCTATCTCCCACAGGCAGAATGTTTTCACATTCAAAGACCTATAATGACGCTTGTATCTTTCAAAAACAGAACCATCCCCAAACATCTGAGATCAAAGTATCCTTCCTTCACAGTATCCTATGATAGTGTCCATTGCCATACTATTTTGTTTTACCTTGAAGCATTGATGCAAAGTCACATAGGTCATGGGTTCTTCATAAAATACATGCAATTTCACAAACATAAAGAACTAAAGAAAGTGAATGGGTGAAAAGGAAAATGTGTTTTGTTTATGATGTATATAACAAGAGAGTGACAGGATAACAGATGCACTGTGCAATCAGACACACACCGGAATGGGCTTTCTTCTGCTGTCTGGGTGTCTGGGATCTGCCTGATTTGCAATCTAAAATATTATTAATACTAAAATAATTTGAAAATCTAGCACAAATGGACTCTTCCAGTCAGGCCAGCTGTGGAAACTGTAGAGAACAAAATCACTCCTATAAAAGAGACTTTCCTCAGCCAGTCAGACGCTAGTGCTAACACATCAGCAGTTGGAATCCGAGTTTCCATATTAGAAGATCAGACTCAGTCGTCCTTGCTCCCCTGCTAAACTTTTCTCTCGGTCTTCCTCTTCCTGCTGACCTCTCTGGTGCTCTCCGTGTCCTCCCTGACCTTGACCTCCAGCAGGTCGCCTGGCTCACTGTGGTGGAAAGAAGTGACGATCAGACCAGAACAGACCACAGCACTGTGGCACACTCACCAATCAACATGGGACAACAGCTTGTTGTAATGTTGCCACAGTTACAGATGTTCACATTTGTCCATAAATCCCCTTGCCTCTAGCGATTGAGAGCTGAAATTGAACTCTGTAGGGATTCAGTGAAGAATTAAGAGAGCAAGAGAGCAAGTTCTAGCACCTTCTGAAAAGTCACCAATCACATTTCGTGAAAATAGTATGCAGAAAGCAGTGGCACCCACACAACTGAAATGAATGAATGAAATCTAAACATGACACAGACATAACAAATATCTGTTTTAACCTCAATATCATTTTCAATACACTTGCTTATTGTCAATGTGTGGTATACATATAGTATACACATTTTGTACTTAAAAGAGCAAGTCTGTGATTCAGGCCTGAGGGACTGGCTTGCATGCTGGGTGGGCTGGATGAGCAGTTACATTAGGGTTACCTAAACTTCCCCTGAGGATACCAATAACCTGCTGCGAGGCCAGGTCAGATGAGCTTACGTTGGAGCTTGTTCCTCCTTGGTCTGCTCCCGGTTCACAGATGGGCTGGTCGTCCGGGCTTTCTTCGCTGGGGTTCCCTCCTCTTCCTCCTCCTCCTCATCCTCAGGAGGAGCGGGCTTGTCTTCCTCATTATCATCACCATCATCATTCTTATCCTCTAGCTCTCCATTCCCTGAAGACTGGGAATTCTTCTCCTCTTTTTGGGGGGACTCTGAGATCTATGCAAAGGGGTGGGGGGGAGCTCAGGCCAAACAATAGTTTGCTGTTTTTAAAGTGCTTACAAATACAGCTGCAGATGATCAAACATAATTGACAATACTGAAATACATAATACCGAACAACTGTGATATAGATGGCCATTAACATTAAAAATCAACCTTGGAGACCTGGGACTCTATGGCATCCTCCACATCTGAGGCCTTGTCTGTTAAGCTGTCCTTGTCCCCTGAGAAGGGCTCTGGCTTGGGGGATGGGGAGTCCCTCCTCTCCTGCTCCTCCAATAAGCTGCTGGTCTCCACTAGGGGAGAGTATTCTTCTGGCTTCTCCCAGCTGGACTCTGGGAGCAAAATGAAGCAAATCTACACAATCACTTGCCACTTTTCTTTGGGTTATAAGTGTATGTTTATCAAAATTACAATCTCTATGTCATGGCTGTCAGTATCGGAACCCACCACCAGTTTCTGTATTATAGTAGTAGGAATATTTATCTGAACTTGAAACCTCCATACCTGGACAGCTTGTAGATGTCTGCAGAAAACAGAACAAAATGACAACATTTTACATTCAAATGTACAACAATCTAAACCAGTATTGCTATTATTTCTGTGCTTGGCTAAAATATTGTTTTCTATAGCATTTATATGAGCATGAAAAACGGATGGAAAGAATTCTAAACACTGAAGTTCTACCTCATTTTTAGCTTCTGTCGCTTCTGAAGTTTTTTTCTGCTTTCGGAAGCCTTCTGCCATTTCCCACTGAGCCACTGTAATAAATGACAGAAGAAAACAGAGGTGCCAATGTGGCCAGATATACTGCTTCTCAGTACGTTGGGAGAGGTACACAGGTGTGATAGTAATTTGGTTTAATGTTTTGTATACATGAGCATTCTCACAGCATGTCAGGTGTCCAGCACATTGAGTGGCATCTTCCACCATTTGGTCACCTGTGTCAGTAAGGCAATTTGAGGCCTACCTCCTGTCACTGTGTTGTAGTAGTAGGTTTGCCCATCATCTGTGACGCCCTCCATCCAAGCTTCTGACTCCCTAACACTGGCTGAAGATGTCTCCACCTCAGTCTTTTCACTCTGAGTTTCTCCACTGCCTTTGCAGATGCAAGACAAAAAAAGATGTCCTGACTTAAAATGGACAAGATATGAATTCAAATGGCAAACGATTTCAAGAATAACACATGCAGTGCATTCAAATGGAACCACAATTAATATAGATTGAAATGTTAAACTTGCAGGGTCAAAAACAAGCAGAGGAACAGTCTATAACATGGACATTAATATAACACTAATGTGTACCAATAACATTCATTTGTCATTAGATGAAAGATGAAATAGGAGATTAAGAAGAAAAGAGAAGTAAATAAATTACAACAATAAAAGCAATAGAAAAGTTAAGAGAAATATAAATGTACTGCTCATGCAGAGGTATGGATATGCATTGTATATGATTATGAGCAGGTATATGGTCCATTACCTGCGTCTGGCCCTAGCCTTTCCAGACTCTGCACTCCCAGTGCCTCCTCTTCCATTGCTGCAAATTCTTGTTCTGCTTGGCATTACCAAATACTCCTCTTCTTAATCTGTAGAGGCCGGATTTCGTAGCCTCCAAGTCACCAATGATCAATTCGTGCAGGGCATGGGTGTGTTTACTTCTGGGTTAGCAGTTACCTCTTATCTCTGTTATAAATTTGGCAGTCCTGTTTTCTGTACTCCATTGCGCCCCCTGTAGTTTCTGATAAGGAACAAAATTATGCTCAGGTGTACTTTACATCTTCCATTCAGTAACGTTATATTATCTACTAGCTGGAGTTTTCCGTTTAAGGAAAACAAAATATATAAACTGGAAAGTAGATGAGTTGATTTTATTTTATAGCATTATATTAGCACATATGTGCTAAAGGTATTCACCCCTATAGCAGGCACAACAGCCGTGAACATTAAATAACGTTACTACAGTATTTTTTAAAGACTTACACATTGGTAGAGATGTTTAAATAGCTCGACCAGCGTGTTTGCCGCTGACAGTTTAACTACAGTTTAAACTACCATTAGGTAAGCTAGCTACGTTAGCGCTAGCTAGCGTTAACTTGCAACCAGGAAGAGTTGCTAAAAATGACTGCTACTGACCTTTTAGCAGCTAATGTTTACGAAAACATTGCAGTCTGCTACTTAATTGCTAGTTATCACCATATGTTTATCCTTTACTAAAACAAAACGATATATCATTAACTTCGCTTACAAGTAAAAACGGCAAATTTCACTATATTGAACAAGCGGTATCTACCCTGCTAATTAGTCTTACGTCGAAAAGCTAGAGCTAGACAGCTAGCTACCCCTACAGCTAGAGGTCAAAATAATACATAGGTAATAAGCTAGCACACGCCACTACTATTTGCGTACAGGACATTTTTATTTTAAGATGTTCTGTAATTAACAACTTGAATACTTCTCCAATTATTTGAACGCCATCTATATACATGGACTGTCTATGTTTTAAACAGTAATTACAGCATCAAAACCAAGTTCCCATATGGTCTAGCGGTTAGGATTCCTGGTTTTCACCCAGGCGGCCCGGGTTCGACTCCCGGTATGGGAAGGACTCCTTTTTTTTTTTTTTTTCTGTTATTAATCGACTTCAGATGTAAAAAATGCCCGTTGCTTGCTAAACCCCCCCCGAATATTTTTACGGATATTATACGCAACAACGGTTACGGTAAACCAAAACCTGTACCTACCACTACACTAAGTTAAGCTATTTCCATTACAAGCCTATAACTGAATTATGAATTCACATGGCATTCCTTTGCCTATGCATTTGTGACCTTCTCATAAACGAATCTCACTTACATTTTTACATTTACATTTTAAGCATTTAGCAGACGCTCTTATCCAGAGCGACTTACAAGATGTACATAAGTACATGGTAGGAACAATCATAGTTCGCGCAAGAGATACAGCGATAGACATCATTGCAGGCAGCTGCGTACCATACCTGTAACACTGGGAAGGAAAAGGTTAGTACATTTTAATTTTTTATTATTAAATGGAGTAAGCAGGGGTATATAGTGTTGAACAAGTAGGCAGTGGTGATGACAATTAGCTAAGAGTACAGAATTCAGTGGTTGTGAGTCTGAAAAAGTGGGTTTTGAGTCTCTTGCAGAAGATCGCAAGTGATTCCGCGGTCCTGACCGAGTGCGGAAGGTTGTTCCACCAGCGAGGGGTCAGGACAGAGAAGAGACGAGACCGCGAGGAGCCGCTACCAGGCGCCCGGAGGGATGGGGCAGTCAGTTTACCAGAGGAGGCTGAGCGGAAGGGTCTGGCTGGGGTATAGGGAGTGATGAGTGACTGGAGGTATGGGGGAGCAGTACCTCTAGTCGCTTGAAAAGCAAGCACCAGTGATTTGAATCTGATGCGTGCTGCGATGGGGAGCCAGTGCAGAGAGGAGAGTAGAGGGGTGACGTGGGTGAACTTCGGCTGGTTGAACACCAGACGAGCGGCAGCATTCTGGACTAGTTGCAGTGGCTTGATGGCACAGGGCGGCAGGCCTGCCAGCAAGGAATTGCAGTAGTCCAGACGTGAGATCACCTCCTCACCTGGACCAGGAGTTGTGCGGCCTCTTGGGTGAGGAACGGTGGGATCCTCCGGATGTTGTGAAGGGAGAATCGGCAGGTCCGAGTGATCACTGCAATGTGGCCCGAGAAGCACAGCTGGTTGTCCAGGGTCACTCCAAGACTCCTGGCAGACTGGGACAGAGACACTATGGAGCCTTCCACAGTGATTGTCACATCAATCATTGGGGATACACTTAGGATACAGTTATATAAAAATGTAATGTAATATTAAATCTTTATTTCAATTTTAAAATACAATCATTCCCATACAATACAGACGATAAACACAAGTTAGACAAAGTACCAGCGCCCTCTTAGCTGTGCAATGTTCCGTATTAATGTGCTGCTTGAAGAGGAACACAAACATAGTACAATATGTAAAATGATTTCTTACAAGAGAAGGAAGAAAAACAAGAATCAAACAGCAATATATTAAAAGGACCAGTGACAATACAGTCAAGCATATTGCTACATTTTTGGCCTTATTAAAACAAAAGCTTTGCTCAATCTAAAGAAACACACAGCTTTATGCAATACTTCAAGTCAAGAAAACACTTAGAAAATTAATTAGGTACTTTTAGAGCAGATATCACAATATTACAAATACTTTGTTTTTAGTCTAATGTTATTAGACAACTGCTGTTCAATTTTCTGTGTGAAAAAATAGAAAACCGCAAGCAATTTCTTTAGCAACACTAATTGAAAAATATTTTGAAACGTGACAATTGTTTGTATCATTTTTGGCTAGTAAGTTTGCTTGAAGAATTTGAAAATAATATCTTACCCGTAGGAGTAACATATCAACAGTGCACGACACTAAAGTTGACCTCAGTTCTACCTGTACCATTGATTATCTCACAGATAGGTGCTCCATCTAGTAGTTAAAAGACCTTTTGAGGTATTCTGCAAACATTTCTTTATCCTATTTTGCCCCTAATTTGGAATGCACAATTTGGTGTTTGTGCTCATCGTTGCAAACCTCCTCTGTCAACTTGGAAGAGCACAGACACACACACACGCTCTCTTCCAAAACACAGGTCAGCCGCTGCTTCGTTTAAATCTTCACTCCACAGTCCAGATAAGCTTGCACAGACAGAGGAGTAGGCTACACCTCATGCATAGCTTCTACAGGCAGACTGTGTGTGCTCGAATGACCAGAGGGGGTCGCTGATGGGCAATGAGACACCAACACTGACGTCCCAACAACTGAAATTCCTCCCTTTCAGGGTGGTGCTATGGCCAATTATGCACTGCCCTGCGGGGCTGCTGGACAGAACTGGTGTAATGGAGTTGGTTAGCCTGCAGCGAGTTTCAAACCGAAGATCTCGACACGACAAGAGAGCGATTTATCCCGCTGAGCTAAAGACTCAAGTCCCTAACTCTGGGAACTAATCACGCTCTTATCGACGTCACATTCTGTCGCGGACGCTCACGTACCAGAGCTCACCCGCTACACTGGCACGGTCTGGATTAAACACTACATCCACACACCAGATCAGTGCCTTAACAGGATGAGCCAGGGAGCAGCCCCGGCTTGTCCTTTCCTCCTCCCGTTCAAGAACACTTTGTGAGACAGTCATCAGGCCCAGCCAACAAGAGAGTTGAGTCTTTGCAGCTTCCTGCACTGTTTTCGCTCATTCAATAGCATCCGTCTCTCCAGCTCCCATCCCGCAGGGTGCTGAGTGCTGAGAGGCTCTTTGGCGGCGTGAGCAAACTGTGAGGACAAAAACCAGAGGGCTGAGTTATACACCAAGCACCACAAGCACCAGATGGATTGGTTAGACACCAAGCATGACAATGCAGAAGTTTTGGCTATTTGAGCTGGAAGGAAACAGTCTTTACATAATATAGCGACCTGCAGTCTTTTCCTTGTGGCTCAAAGGACTGAAATACATCCATCTGACTTGCTCACTCAGTGGCTTGATGTCACTAACTATCATGTCTTGCAATTAGTTGCACAGCTCACTGCTTTGTTCATTACTTTCAATACCAAAGGTCACTCAACCTTGGGTCACTAGACACAACATATTTTTAAAGTTGCGTGCCTCAAAGGGTCTGTCCTCCACTCAAAAGTAGCCCTGTAGCTCAAACTTTCCCTCACCACTCTACCAAAAAAAAACCTGAAAATCATACATGTCGATGCTGTAAATGATATGCCTAGATGGGCTGTTCTTTAAAATGTCAAACTGAAAAGTCATGGAAAACACAAATCCTGATTGTGAGTGTAGGAACCCAGATTTCTAACCTTGTTCAGTGGTTAATCCCCATTCTCTTTCTTATTTTATTTTATGTCACCTCATAGAGAGTCTGATTGAGATTTAAAATATATTTTTCAAGAGAGACCAGGCAAGGCAGCAGCAGAGCATTATGGCATTATGCACACAAAATATGTCAGAAAGACAAAACAATATGTGCACACAAATGCATTACATTAACAACCAGTCTAAATACATTTAGGGCATACTAATTAAAGCATTTGCAGACATCCACAAAATGGATGCTTAAAATGTTATTGAACTCACTCAAAGTGCCGATGCTGAGGACTCTTTGAATAGTGTTGTTCCATGGCCACAGTGCATTGTAATTGAATGCTTTTTTGAACTGCTTTATTTCCCTTGCTTCACAGACCCATTTACCTGCGCAGAGGCTGTGTGGTTCTGCTGCGGGTGTGCCGCCGGGCCCGATGAAGGAGCCGGGGCGGGGCAGGGCGCTGCGGGCCATGGGGGGCAGGGCGCCGGGCTTGTTGGGCAGGGGGATGCTGGAGTGTAAGCTGGCGGCAGTGGGTGCAGCCGTCACGGGGCCCTGGATGGTGGGGCTCACGTAGGCCGTGGCTTTGAGTGGCGGCCGTGCGGACCCAGAAAAGCTCCCCATGCTGTGCACACGGTGCTGCAGCTGACCTGGGGAGGGAACTAGACAGGAAGCAGGAAGTCAGTGCAGCCCCTCAGGGCTTGGGGGTCAGTTCTAAATGTACATTTTAAGCATTTAGCAGACGCTCTTATCCAGAGCGACTTACAAGATGTGCATGAAGTTCTATTTTCAATTCACTCAGATCAGGAAATGGATTCCAATTCAATTAAATTCATGAATTGAAAAATGTCCCATAATGTTCTATGGGGACAACTCATTAATTTAATTTCAATTAATTTCCTTAACGGAAATTGAGACACCTTGACACCCCTACAGCTAAGAATGTAAAATACAGAAAAATATTTTTTTAAGTGCATGAAATTAGAGAGCGGATACCTTTTTTGCAATAGTACACATTAATATAGAATGTATAAATATATGCATTTTTCACACAGTTTAAGTTGTTAATCTGTGGAACAGCTTGCCAGGGCATGTCGTTGAAGTCCCTTGGAGTTTTCAAGACCAGGCTTGACCCAGTTCTGGATACTCTCTGCCTTTTCTCATCATCAAACATTCTTACTGTATGTTCTGAGTACTTCATATCTATTCAACCCAAGAATATGTTTAAAACGATTTGATCTAAAAATAAAAAAGAGGGTATGACTGTAAACTTGAACCAACATTGAAGCGTTGGTGCAACCTGGCTTATTTTTAACTCCATACCACTCAAAGTCTTCCTTAGGACATTGTGTTGAAATGCAGGGCATGCCTTTGTGCTAATATTGTAATTCTGCTAGGCTGTTTAAATTGTATGATTTTTATAAATGTGTATGGAACCTACTGTATACCCACATACATAAGAACCAATTAGTGTAATCGTGAAGACAAAAAAAAGATATTTACATGAATGTTTTCAGCTAAAGCAAAATTTTGGGGGGAAATGCAGGCCAGAAATTTCTGTCATTTTTTCAGACATCCCCTGTAAATCAACAGGAAGTGACCTTACTGGAGGACTGGAGTCTGGCCAGCCCATTGGAGGAGTCGAAGCTGAGGCTGTTTCGCATTGGGGAAGGAGAGCTGGTGTGATGGTTGGAAAAGTTTGGAGTGCAGAGCATGCTGGGAACGCTGGGCATGCTGGGAGCTCGGACCAGGTTGGGCATGCTCTGCTGCAGCTTATCTGTAATGCGACAGCACACACGGTCAGACGCATCACGCTCTCTGTACACAGTGTGCTAACAAGTCCTGATATGGGATCGGGTACAGCAAAGTTAATCTTGATCCTAAACACAGATGGTGAGCCCATCAATCACAGTCCACTGTACGTACGGTCGACAAACACTTGAAAACACACACAATAACCAAACTACTAATCTCCTGGCAGACAACAATGAAAAGCAAAATAATTAAAATGAGTAGTAATAGTTTAATATTATTAATACTGGCTCCATTAATCCATCTCACTTTAACTCTGCATCTCCATCTCACACCTGCAATCCCTGGTGAGTTTTTAGTTTGTTTTATGTTATTATTATTTCCACGGTATGGAGAATTTCACACTGTAGGAAAACGTATTATAATGCCTGAACAGGGGCATAGTCTATTTTAATAATCAATAACACACATTTTTGCATTTATTTTCCAAATAAACCCAAAATACCTTTTAGTACTTTAGTATAAGTGGTTTTGGGACTTAAATGAATTTGGTGTTCTACCATTCCTGCTGAACTCCTGCTCCCCCTATAATCTCATCTAGGCCTGTTCTGTCACGAGCGCCTCTTCAGCTCTCAGATTAGGAACGGCAATGAAAACACATGTTCAGAGAGCTACAACAGGCCCAGAATCAGCTGTCAGGCACCCATGATACTGATCAATTCATACAAACAGCTGGCGCAATGTGCCTGTGTCGCCACTCATTTGCATTTTATAGCAGTTATCAAAAAATGTTTGCATATTGTTACAATGTTTTATCCCTTTTTTTTTTACTTGCCACTTGCCAATTTCTTTTTGTAGGCCTTGTTCCATTGTTTAATTCTGAGATTACAGTGCTATATATTTTTTACCTATACATGTCATCCACCTGTGGCAAATATACTGTAAGTGTTATTATTACTGTCATTATTTTTAACATCAACTGTTAACAATGTATCAATTGTCGTCTCAACACTCAAGCATGTTTTTTACCATTTTAAAGATTTCAAGTGAAGAGCACAAATAAATAAATGAATAAATATAAGAAATTAATTCATTACTTTGGTTTATGCAGATCACTCAGAAAAATCTAAAATCCAAAAATAACTCTTGAATTTCCTCATCCATTCTGCTTCAGTTAGTTAGTCAAGGAAAGCTTTCACACTTACACTCATATTCTGTATGATTTCCAACAGGAGATCCTAAGAGTTTTGCCAAGGTTTACAGAATATTCAACAAGAACAGACACAGCGAACAGAAACAACACATGTACAAAGACAATAATGTTTTAAACACGTTAGATGCATCATCCACAAAGGGTGCAAGTATACATTTGGGTGGGGATCAAACTAAACATATACACCTTTGCTAGACAATTACTTGCAACATTGCATCACCACATCTGCATCAAGAAAGGAATACAACCCTGACAAAACTCAGATTAACAAGTTATTAATTCTAATATTAGTCTATGGTGGATTACACAGGAACAGTTAGAACCATGTCTGAAAAGCCTATACTGAATTCTGCTGTAAATGTACAAATTGAGAAATGAAGAATTTACATTTACAATTTACATTTAAAGTTTATTAGCTGTCGACGTTCATTGTGAGGCCCCTAAATTCTCTGTAAATTCAGAAGATGCAGACCCCTGGATCTTTGAGTCAGGTGGCCTCCCCTCTGTTGTTGACCCCTGAATCTTTGGCCCATGTGACCTCCCCTCTGCTGTAGACCCCTGAACCGTTGGATCAGGTGACCTCCCCTCTGCCATAGACCCCTGAATGTGTGGGTCATGTGACCTCCCCTCTGACATAGACCCCTGGATCTTTGAGTCACGTGACCTCCCCTCTGCCATAGACCCCTGATTGTTTGGGTCATGTGACCTCCCCTCTGCCACAGACCCCTAGACCCCTGAGTCAGGTGACCGTCCCCCGGCTCACCTCTGCTGGCCCGGTAGCTCTGTGAGAGCAAGTCTGGCATGTAGCCAGGCGGGGCAGGGCTGCAGTTCTGCTGGTAGGAGAGGCTGCTGAGGTACTGGGGGGCGGAGGGGCTTCGGCGGCAGTCCCTCGCGCCGGAGAAGGAGAGGGAGTGCGACAGGCCCCGCTGCAGGGGCGTGGCCCGGCCCATACGGGGCTCCGTGGGGGGCATGTGGTCGTACTCCTCCTCGCTGGCCAGGTCTAGCGGGCTGGACACAGGGCGACGCGGGCGGAAGGAGAAACTGGAGCTGCGGCGGTTGACCGAGACAGAGATGGAAGCGTAGTCCTGACGCAGGCCTGTAGGGGGAGCGTGCACGCACGCACACACAAACATGCACACATACACGCGTGTACACACACACACACACAAACACATACACACACGCACACACACACACACACATACACACACATGCACGAGCAGAGTGGCTTTTACAAGCATCAGATCTACATTAGCTACTGAGTTCAGATTTATAGACCTGCAAACATACTAAAGACAACAGCACATTACACTTCCTGCTATTGATCGTTCATGGCAGTCTTGACTCATGCACATGCATTTTGAATGATGTTTTTCTTATTTCTAAAAAGGCACTGGTCAATTCTTGCCTAGTCCTGGAATCCACAGTCCATGCCCCTCTCGCCCCCCACCCTCATCACAGACAATCAGCCGAGAGACATCAAACCTACTCTCTTCCTGCAGACGAGCCATGATCTGCACGTCCGTCAGGTCCTGCAACTTGTAACCCATGGAGAACGAGTCATCCTCCACCTCGGAGGTGCTGAGCTCACTGTCCACGGAGGACTGGCGGCTGAGAGGCAGGATTCTGCGGCCGGCACCTGTCAGAAAACGATTCTTTAACATCCATCTGTTGCAAATCCTAACACACAAAAACTTGAAACAACGCAAAGACCGTAGCCCACCAAAGAGTAACTCTTACCAGTCACAGTTCCATATAACGATGATGGTTGTGCAAAACACATTTCCTAGTGGATAATAAAGCATTGGTTCATTCAATCCTTCATCCCATCAATCTTTGATGTATTTTCTAGCTACATACCAGTCACTCATTTCACCCGTCCTGCTCCGATTCAGAATAAATTAAATTAGCCGTGTGCATTGTCTGGGAAGCTTTTCACCGTTAGCGGTAAATCCATTAAGAATGAGCTGCTGTGAATAATGAAACACTCCGACGTTCCACTGCAGCAAAACAAGACTTTCAAGGGAAGATGAACACCTAGGGGGACAGGGTGTTCAGAGACAAAAATAGATCAAGATCAAGATCTAAAAAGAATTTAAGCCCAACCCCATAGTTTGACACAATATTTAAAAAACCTTTCAGTCAAAACATTGCTAGCTAGAGCGCTTCAGTGACCATTTAATATGTCCATGGTCTGCAATAAAGTTTCCAATTAAGGAAACATGAAGTTTTACGGTAGGATAAGCAGATTTGCCTGTAAGAGGTGTTTACCGGTTGTATAGATCCACACACCTTTACATTTAGGCACATGGGGAGACACCTAATTCTCAAGTGGCAATGGAGAGATGGGCATGGTTGCAGCTATGCTAGCTGTTAAGAGTGGTGGGGTCTTCCGTGAATGGAGGACTGAGGAGAGAAACGCCTGAACAAGATGGCGGCTGGTGATTTGTTTGCTGCGCAGTAGTAGAGTAAGCTTGACTTAACTTTGCTTTTAATCAGAAGCTAATTTAAGCATTGTAAATGAGGTGTGTGGACTCTTCAGCTAATCAATGACTTAAATAAAGCAAATATACCATGTACAATACAATAGCATGAACTGCACAACAATGAGCAGCATCATGGGAGATTATGATTGGCAGGGCAGCAGTGAGGCTTACTCTGATTGGCTGAGTGGTAAAGGAATGAGGGAGACCTCTCGGCTAGGCCAGAGCAGTCCTTCCGATTGGCTGCTGGAGTCAGGTTGAGCAGGGATTGGCTGGATGAGGAGGGTGAAACTAGATGCGGACAGAGACAAAGAACAGTTCACACATGCTGACAGATTCTCCACCCTGAAACTAGTGATGGGCCAATGAGGTGTCATGATACAAATGGGTGGAGCTACAAGTAGCTGTCAACCACTGACTCATTGAACCAATCAAAAGGTTTTGCTCTTCATAAGAAAACCCAATTATTGGATCAAATAGGTGAGTTACTGGAAGCATATGGCAGCTCCACCCCATTTTGGCATCCATCACATTCATCCATCAAACCCCTTCTTTCTCTAGGTTCTGAAGCAACAAGATCCATATGGATTTTTATATTTTACAAAACCTATTGCTTCAAGTAGTGATACCTGCTAAAGTATTAATATTTAAATATATTTAAAGATTAGTATGGACTGGCCTACCTAAGCTTTATCATTCTATCCCTTTATATCTGTAAATAAAGGTTCATAATTGCTAGCTGGATAAACCTATTTGTGTAATTCAAAATACACAATAAGATTCCATTTAAAAAAAACACACAATCACATTCAGTCCAAAGTTTGAGAAACACTTAACAATTAAACATTTGAATTAACTGCGAAAATTGTGTTTCACAGTTTCACAAAAGCATTTTCCATTACTTTCTGCAAATATTTATGGAAATGACCAAAATGATCAACAATTATATTGCTGCTTTTAGAACACATTTGCTCTGCTGACCTATACCAAAAACTGTTGGAACAAGGTGACCCATGATTATACCTAGAAGATGAATGAAGGTAGTTCACTTTCCTGAGTTAGTGGAGGTGGAGAGGTGAAGTGAAGAGGAGAGGTGCGTCGCCTGTCCGTTGTGTTAGTGCAGGTTTAGTGGTAGGTTTAAGCGAGTGCGAGAGGTGTGTCACCTGTACCTGTCCGTTCTGTTAGTGCGGTGAGGAGCAGAGGGGTGTTACCTGTCCGTTCTGTTAGTGCAGGTTTGGAGCAGGGCGTATAGGAGCTGCAGAGAGGAGACACGCCAACGACGGGGGGGCGGACAGGAGAGGCACGGCTAGCCAAGACACCCCTCCACCTGTGCGCTGATTAAAGAGGAGGAGGAGGTTAGATGTCGCAAGGAACAAGGGGCAGTGTGTGATATGCGTGTGTGATCTCACACACACACTCTGCTCACTCACACCCGCGAGCACACGCACACATCCTCGGAAAGGAGAGTGATAGAACACCCCAAAAATACTGAGGGACAGTCAGTAGTTCCTCGACACTTGAAAACAAACTTGTTACATTGTATGTTAAGGCACATTGTTTTGTTTTTCTCTGTAACCTGCACCTGTGTACTTCACAAGACACATACATTTGACATTTTAGGCATTTAGCAGACACTCTTATCCAGAGCAACTTACACAGTTTACATTTCTTTTACATACAATCCATTTATATAGCTGGATATTTACTGAAGCAGTTCAGGTTAAAGGGTACAACGGCAGTGCATCACCCGGGAATTGAACCAGTTACAAGTCCAGTTCCCTAACCATTACACTACCCTGCTGCCTGTACACAGTTACATCAGTGCCATCGTATGGATGTGGAAAGAGCTCCTCTGAGCCCCAGCTCTACGACGAGACAATGGTGGTGCTCGACAATTGGTACGCAGGCACACACAGCAGTGCCCTTCACCCTACCTCGCACAATTCATCTAAGCACTGCTCCACAGAATGGCCATTCATGGCCTGGCACAAAACAACCGTTTCCTGAGGCTCCGGGCACAAAGCTGCATTCATGATCTAACCGAGCAGAGCCGTGAGCCGGAGCACAGCCGAATCCAGCCTTCCGTAACACCGAGAGGACCAGAGGACCAAGCTCGGTCACACTTCACTATTCTCTTTGAACATTTCATACACTAATGACACACACACACACGTTACATATTCTGACAAGGCGAACAACATCCTGCCGATTTCAAGGAACAAAATCGCTAACTATTTACAGCTGTGAATGCAATACACCTCATGTTTTCTTTCAGGCTTTTTTTTTGTTTACCGTATAACCGCAAATGCAGACATCGCGTAACACGCCAGTAAGACTGTAAACCACTTCGTACTGTCAGTGAGAGTATAAGCCAATTGGCATCAAATGTGGGTTCTCTTTGTACTGTACAAATATGGTTTCCATGGTTACCATCCTTATTGGCCCAACTCCTACATATATTATCTGACTGACAAGGCGGCCGAACAGCTTTTTTTATCTGGTATTATATCACTACACAAGTTATCACTGCACAATTTATTATAGAGTATACTGCCTATATCTGTACAAATGTCTATCAGTTATACATTTATTATATTTTCAGCACCATAGAGAAACTTAGCTGTCCTCATATTTAAAACTACCACAATTCCAAGTACCACACAAACAAGGAATCAAGTGAATTGACTCCCAATCTACTTAGAAAAGGCATTACGTTGTGGTATGAAATGAGCAACAATCTTCCAACAGCGTCTTGGCACACACTATGATTCTTCACATTTCTAGTCCTATGAGATGGAACAATATGTCAGAATTGAATTTATGATGTTGAATTTGTAAATCATAAAGCACAATTAACTGAAGTACAGATACTGAAGGTTGTACTCTCTCCCCCTGTCTCCATCTAAAGGAAATGTACAGTTCTCGGGGCCTCTACACCACCCAAATATGGACCACACCACCATATCCTTTCAACAGCTCAGAATATAACTGTAAAATATGTTTACCTTTTAAAGTAATGTGTAATTACAATGAAGAGACCAGAGGAGAATGGAAGAGGATGGGTGTGCATGTGTATATGTGTGTGTGTGTGTGTGTGTGTGTGTGTGTGTGTGTGTGTGTGTGTGTGTGTGTGCATGCATGCGTGCGTTTGTGTATAGGTGTGTGACTTACTGTGTCTATGTAAAACTACATGTGCCATGGAGTATATGCATGGGAAAACAAAACAATGCGCCTTAACACACTACGTAACACTATATGTCTGGGCATCCCTCTGTGATGTGTTCGCGTTTCTCCCCATCCGTGTCGTTTGGGCAGCTCTATAGACGCACTGCTGTGTACACCAAGGGCAGAGAATGACCTCTTTTTCAGTAATCCTCTAAGGCTGTGCGCCACTTTTCAATATGCAAGTGTCGTCTTAACCTGTATTCTCCCCTCTTTTCATAAGGGTAATTACAGCCCTGTTTTCCCCAAAACAGTGCTTTTTAAACGGGGACTGGGTGGGATGCTGGCTGCCGACCCTGGACATCCTGTTCGCAAAGGCTAGTAAAAGGGCTGGAAAGAACTCCACAGTCTCCCGGAGGTTTGCGTAAGCCACGCGCTACAAATACAAATATGGCAGTTACGTGGAGCTGAGCTGAAGTGAGGTATGGAGAGGTGAGGTGAGTGAAGGGGTGCTGTCGGCCGCTGCGGTACCTTGGGCCAGCCGGTGGCACAAAGACCGCTTGGCAGCCTCCACCTCGGGCCTGGGGCTGTCCAGCACCTGCCTGCTCCACTGCAGAGGGCCGAGGCTGAACTCTGTCCACAGCCTGGCCTTTGGGGGCACATACAACCTGCAGAGACAGGGGTGCAGCAGTCACGCAATCATACATTTGACATTTACATTTTAAGCATTTAGCAGACGCTCTTATCCAGAGCGACTTACAAGATGTGCATTAATACATGGTAGGAACAATCATAGTTAGCGCACGAGATCAGTGCAGGAATACAGCAATACACATCATTGCAGGCATCTGCGTACCATACCTGTAACACCATACCACATACCACATGAAACATTCTGCTTTGGCATTTCCAGCCTGTACTGCATGTTCAGTACTGAGACTCTGCATGCACAACCACAGATTCTATAGACACACCAGATACTCAGCTCTGTGTTCTTAACATTTAAAGGTCTAGCGATGCCGAAGCATTCTAATCTGATGCATCTTCTGAAAAATCATTAAGGGGTGTGGCCAAGTACAATGCTGTGGCAATGGGAATTCTGCGCTGTTGTATAGCACCGGAAACTCCTGTTACTACCCAGAACCTCCGATGATTAAAAGGCAGAGAGCAGGGCATGAACATAGGAGGTGACACTGAACTGTCTGTCTTCCTATTGCTGAAGCTAAAACATTCCAATTGGATGCATCTTCAGAAGATTCATTAAGGGGCATGCCCAAGTACAATGCGCTGAGCAATGGACATTCTGTGTGGTAATATAGCACCGTAAACTCCTGTTACCAACAACAACTTCCTGTACTTAAGAAGCACTGAGGACAGATGAAACATAGGAGCTGAGTATCTGGTGAGTGTATAGGATCTGTAGTATAGCGGTGGGAGTTATATATATGCCATTTAGCAGACGCTTTTATCCAAAGCAACTTACAGTAGTGAATGGATACATTTTCAGTATATGTGGCCCCAGTGGGGATTGAACCCACAACCTAAGCGTTGCCAACGCCACGCTCTACCAACTGAGCCACAGAGAACCACAGAGAGTTCATTGCAGCGATTGTGTGCAGTACGACCTCAGAGGTTGTGTGATCGAATGAAGAGCTCCGGTTATGACCTTTTAAGTCTCAACATTAGTAAAGACATTCGATAGTTTCATTTCTTGTCCGATCTAATTATTTATTCATGTAACTAATCTGATAAATCTGGAACTAGAGACAGTTGAAAGCGCTGTGCTGTTGTCAGGACTGCGCTGGCTGCATCATCAGTGATAAAGTACAGAGAAAGTAGAATAGGTGTAATTTCACACTATATCATTTTTCAGGCCTGTCAGCGTAGTGCTTCCTGCCTGTGCAATTAATCATCAAAAAATATAAAAACGTGTGCAGAACTACGTTTGCAAAGCCACAAATAGAACTAGCAAGATATTTGGCTTGAGTTCTTTGCCACTTCTGTTCCCATTAGCTTGACTGCGCTGCTGAATCAGACCGTGTCAGAGGACGACGCATTAAAGACAACCTTAAGGCATAGCGGCCAGCCTAAGTCAATTTCACGAAGAGGACAAAAACACATAAGATGGAGCAGACAATTTATCTAATCAATTGTGAGAAAAATGTTGAGAAGCAAACACTGAGTATAAATAATAAACTCAATGCATGTTCGCGATACAGACATGACAGAACCAAGATCTTTCCTGTGCAGATTGTCTTATTAATTGTTGAGTGTAGGAAAATCTACAACTCAAGGAAGCCTGCCTCTAGCACTGCCCCAATTTGAAGCCTATTCCCCAACTCTCTCTGTCAAGAAAACCTGTCCATAAACATATGCGTGCACAGCGCACATAATACAACACCTTTTACCGTATGGCACAAAAATCTAAGTGGAGACAAGTCTTTACCAATGTGCCAAATAATATCTTAGAGCAAAGAATCCATTCCACTTCCACATCTGTACCTGGATGATGTAAGCGAACACAACATTTGTTGGAGTATCGAACAAGATTTAATAGTAAATTATTTAAGAGCAGTTGTTTTCAAATACCTAACTTTAGAGCAAAAACTATTTGGGGCAAAGGGACATATTTAGAAGAGGTGCCATTATCGGCACATTTTTGGGTGGTCGCTTAGTGTGATCCATTCAGAGCACAGTACACACTGTGGCGTTGGCAAGCTCCAACTGACATGCATTTTCACAATAGGCCGATGTGCCCTCAAACTTGACTCCATTATAGCATTCTTATAAGAGGATGAACATCTGTTATCCCTACATCAAAACATGCTTTTAGACAAAATGGTCATGGTTGTCTAAATGTACGAGTTGTAGCTAACTGTGCAAATGCCCTCAAATAACAGAGCAACTAGAAACACAAACATAATCTACAGATATGTAAAGTGTACTGTGCTTTTGAGTTGATAAAGGTTGTACTCCATCAGAAAAGGAGCACTAAATCAAATCTATGATGTGTAAAAATAGTTGAAAATGAAACTAATGTAAAGCTGTTTTATCCAATGTGTGCTTAATGTTGATTTGAGGGTTTCCATGACAAGATAATGCAACAAGGTTTACAGTTCACAGTTCAGTCAGACATGAAAGTATGCAAACATTTTCCACATCGATGAACATACAGCCAAGAATTGGTTCACCACACACACAGCCTGCAAACCATCGCTTTACTTCTCCAGTCAGCAAATGTTCCACTCTCAGCTGTTAACTTGTAGGGCAAAGTACAGTACGGTTTACAATACTAGCTACAATATCAGCTACCTAACATTGTCACGTAGGCTAGTGTTCAATAATATGCATCAATTAAAAATAAATATCAGAAATATTTTGTAGGCCATGTATTCTACATATGCTGACCCAATACATCTGAATTCTGTCAATTTCTCAGATTTCAAAGCACATCTGTTCTTAGTCTATGTTGACCAAATATCCAGCAGGCTTAAATTGTACCACAGAAAATGTTGAGGTTATTCTGTTATGTTTTATAAAGCAACAGAACAAGGCTGACAGAGGATCGATTTGGGTTTGAACACCATTTGCATCTGATGTGAAAACTACCCCATATAAGTAGCCTAACTATAAAATATCTCTGACTGCACAAGTAGCCTATACAAACTAATGTAAATGTTTTCTTGAAAGAAATTTAGAATTAAAAAATGTCTGTGTGTGTTATGAGGAATGAGAACACATTGGGATGAATGTATTGTAATGGAGTTAAAAAATATGAATCGAGGCTACAGTACCAGGTATCTTCAGACCCTTCATTGCAAGGGAGTATAGAATTTAGGTCTAATATTTCAACTTCGTCCAAGACCGTAGATTCTGGGAAGCCGTTGCTTACATCTTCTGCCTCGGAATAGGTAGCGGACTGGGGGTGGAAATAAGCGTATGATTCCTCTGGCGCGCAGTACTGGTTTAGGGCGGACGGACACAAGAGAGTAGATACTGGGCTCGGCATATGATAACTCCCAGGGAAAATTGGACTGGCGACAGCTCCACCGGAACTACTGTGAAGACAGGCCGGCGAAGACTGGAGAATGTGGGAGGTAGCTGTGCAAGTGCTTGCAGCATTTGCCCGAGTCCTTAGTTGTTCGTTTTGCTTCTCCAATTTACGGACCAGTTCTTGCAGCTTTATCACCTCTAGCTCCGCGTTGGCAACATTTGTGTTGCAGTTTACATCCGCCATCATTTAAGGTCGTAGCACTGTTGCTTCCATTGAGTGAAAATAAACATACACAAATACCATAATGGAACAAAAACAGTCGTAAAATGGTGGACAGGATTACTGTCGGTTCTCTCTTCTGCTGTTGCTTGCACTGCGATTTCACGATTACGCGGAGTCCAATTGCTCCGGAACAAACGGAGCGTTCTATTGAGATGCAGCGCATGTCACTCCGCGAAAGATTAAACCCCCACTGTCTCCTCCCTCAGCGCACATCGTGGTACCGTAACAGACCCAGATGAACTGGACAGGCGCAAACAATTGCACCTCGGGTTTAACTTGGTATAAAATACCAAAAATGTATTTTCACAAAACTAGCATGGTATAATATGAGACTACCCCAGAAATATATTCTAACATTTCCATATTTCAAATGTTCATCGTTTTTATTATTGTAAAAAACAAGTGGCACCAGACCTTACGAATTGGCTACACTGAACTAAACTTACAAAAGCACTCCAGGTATTGGACTTGGACTGGGCAATGTACATACCCTGAAGGTGTTTTGATTGATTTTATTTAATTGTCGTAATTATATATGGACGCAGGCTATAGTTGGCTAACAACGCCACTAAATTGGGAACATAATAACCTCATACAGTTGATTGACTACATAGGCTACATTGTATATTTCCACCACACCTTGTGGCAAAAAAAAGTTTACACATCAATTAAATTAGAGTTATGTCGCATCATCTAGTTACGGACATTTTTACACGGCATGCAATTCCCAGAATAGCACGCCGAGAAAACATTGTTCATCACTGTCATAAATAAGTCCACATTTTAAACTCTGTTTTTGATGTGGAGAGCTGGGTACATTGGTTCATAATTTCAAAAATATGTGCTATAAACACATAGGCTACACAATATATCGAACATAAATTAGCTAAATTAATCCTGAGGATCGTGCGTGGTAAACAAATCATACTTAGCTACATTTTACATTCCCATTTCCAGGTCATAGTCTTATTAAAATTCCATGTGACACGTGGGGCTCCGTTTCATTGATTCCACCCTCTAGTCTTGCATTGAAGATCAAAGTCCACACGACTGCATTGAAAAGACTGCTTGTTTAATGTTGTCTTCAAAGTGATGTACCTGGAGTCACTGAGCGAACTTGGATAGGTACGGCATGTGTTTGATCCATCTGTACACATTACTGTATTTGGAAACGGTGAAACGAAATTGAGAACAATTGGAGCTATAATGAAAGCACTACAAGTATGAGAAAATGGCCTCATGTTACCGACGAGAGCACACAGAAAAAGTGGGAGACCGAAAGATCATTCATTTTTAAGGGAATTTAATTTGTATTTATTTATTTATTATTGCGGGTTTTTTGCTTCGTTATTGATAGTTATGAATATGCGTCTATTACCAGTTATAATAATACGATATTTTTGGTCAATTGTGTCATGTTTCTTTTCACAAAATGTTTTATTTATTTGTTTTTGTGCATTGCTTTCGCAACATTGCTTTTCCTTTAACTGTTGTGCCAATAACGCGTATTCGAATTTGGATTTGAATTTGAGAGAGAGGCACCTGCGCCACTCACTTGCTAGAGTGACATGAAAGTTAAGATATCTATGGAGCACGCGCGGGAAGGCACTGGAATAGAAGGAATTCAAAACTGTTGATCACTGTGTGACAGATGAATAGAGAGTGTGGGCACCTGCCTGTTGTTCACTGTAGACATTGGCGCATGATCAGAAAAGACAAGACAAGCAACAGGATTATGAAAGTTGGGCCATTATGGATGTTGTAGTTTGCGTTACCAACAGTTACAAGCATAGAAATCTGAAAAAGCAGACTGTAAGCTATTTAATACAGAAGGTAATATATGTTACCCAATTTTATTTCTAAAAGTGTCTTTGATTGGTTGGTGAAATATTGTGAAAGGGGGTGATGGGAACTTTCAGTATTTCAGCCTGCTGTGGTTCTTATTATGGCAGATGAACCAAATTATACAACATTCAAAACATTGTGTTAAGCTTGGGTGCGCAATCTTCGTCTTGCGTACGGAGGATAAGCAAAGCTTGACTCGGTTTTCACTTTAGCCTTCTATCGGCATATTTATTCGATGAGGAAAATATAACAGGTTGTGCTTTCTTCAGCCATCTTGAACAACAACACTTAATGTATAGAACACGTTGAGAACGTGGTGACGTCATATCAGTACGCACCGTGATACACAGAGTAAGAGTGCTATAAAACAACACTTAACACCCCCACTCGCTCTTAGCTCACTGGGTTACCTGGAAAACAAAATAACTAAAATGAGGTTCCTTCTTTACCTCCACAATGTAAACAGTAACACACTCTTTTGCACTTCTAAGTGCCAAACATGTCATGTGCAAACCTTTTTAACTTCAGCTTGGTGGCTGGCTTCGTCATGACATCAGCAATCATTTGCTCAGTAGGACAGTATTCCAAAATTACTTTTCCATTATTTACAGTTTCCCTTATGAAGTGGTATTTAATATCAATGTGTTTGCACCTTTGTCTGTTTACTGGGTTTCTGGTCAGTGCAATAGTACCTTGATTGTCTTCGTATACCTTTGTTTGTGCATATTGATATTTATCTATACCTCTGAGTAACTGTTCTAAGTATATACATTCCTGTATGGCTGATGCTAAGGATATGTACTCTGCCTCTCAAGTAGATAGTGCTACTGTCGGTTGTTTTCTTGTTTTCCATGATATTAAAGAGCTTCCTTCACATAGACTGACACAATATCCTGATGTACTGCGTCTGTCCGTTACATCTGATGCCCAGTCAGCATCACAGTACACTTTTAGACCTAGCCTCTCTGTGTCATTTCTTTTGAAGTATAACTCCTGTTCTGCTGTGCCTTTTAAGTATCTGAACACGTGTTTCACTGTGTTCCAGTGTTCTACTGTTGGTTCAGCAAAGTGCTGAGCTAGTTTACTGACCACAAAACTTATATCTGGTCGAGTGCATGTGGACAAGTAGACTAAACTTCCCACTGCCTCTCTGTATTTCCTTGGCTCTTTCATTTTCTCTGCATTTTCTGTGTACTCTAATTTTGGCTCACATGGAGTCTCTCTGGATCTGCAATCCTGCATTTCAAATCTCTCCAGTATTTTACTCACATATCTTTTCTGTGACATTTTAACTTGACCTTCTGTTTGCTCAAAATCTATCCCCAAGAAATAATTTAATTTTCCCAGGTCTTTCATTTTGAACCTTTCGGTGAGCATTTTCTTTACACTTTTCAGTACACCCTCATCGCTAGCTGCGATGATTAGATCATCAACCCATATTATCAAATTGACCTTTTCGTTATGCTTTTCTTTTGTATACACACAGTGATCAGCGAATTCTGTACAAAACCATTTTCAATCAAATATGCATGTAACATAGCATTCCAGTTTCTGCCCGATTGTTTTAGACCATAAAGTGATTTCTGCAACTTGCATACTAGCTTTTCACGGTTTCGGACTTTTTCTCAAAACCCTCTGGTTGCTCCATATAAATTTCACAGTCAATTGGTGCATGCAGATAGGCTGTCTTAACATCCATTTGGTGTAAGACTAGGTTCTCCTGCGCTGCCTTCTGCATGACCACTCTTACACTCGTCATATCGACCGTGGGTGAAAATGTCTCTCCGTAGTCAGTTCCTGGTTTCTGACTGTAGCCTTTTTGCTACGAATCTCGCCTTGTATCTCTCTGATCCGTCAATGTCACTCTTGAGTGCATAGACCCATCTACCCCCCACTGCACGTTTACCTGGTGGTAACTGGGTGAGTTTGAAGGTCTCGTTCTCCTCCAGTGATCGCATCTCCTCGTTCATGGCATTTTCCCATTGCCTTGATTTGGTTGACGCTATGGCGTCCTTGTAGGTTTGAGGAATGTTACATACTGCTCTATAACAAGAGTCCACGCATGTTTGCAGTCTGTCCTCCATATCCTCAGTCTCGAATTCCTGTAAGTAAGCTGGTCTCCTCTTGGTTCTCGGTGGGTTCTTTCTGGTTCCAGTCTCGGTGACTTTACCCGGCTGTATACGTTCAGTCCGTTCGGGTAAGGTCCCAGAGACACCACTCTGAACACATTGACCTAGCACATTTTCCATATTTTTATCAACAACACTTTCTTCGCTGTCATCGATCTTAGGATATACATCTCTATCACCATATTCTATGTATGACTCAGATGTTTGGGTTTCTTTTTCTTTGGCTGTCTTGGTTGTGAACTTCACCAACCTGTGCTTTTGGACCTTTTCTGTGTCTGGGTAGTATATTAGGTAAGCTGGGCTGTTTTTATCGTAACCAATGAAAACACCCTGCTCGCATCTATTGTCCAGTTTCCCTTTCTCTTGCTTGTAAGTAAAACACACTGATCCAAATTTTTGCAGTTTGGACAAGTTTGGTTCCCTGCCTGTAAACAGCTCATATGGCGTTTTCTTTGTGCGCCTACTGTAGCACCTGTTCCTCACGTAAGCTGCTGTCTGTATAGCGTAGTTCCATAGCTTATCAGGCAACTCGCTTTCTATCAGTAGGCATCTGCTCATATCATAGAGAGTTCGCCAACCTCTCTCTGCTGTTCCATTTTGGTGGGGTGAATAGGGTGCAGACGTCTCGTGTCTAATCCTATTCTTGGCTAACAGTGCCTGGAAGTCTCGGCTAGTAAATTCAGTGCCGTTATCTGAACGGATACACTTGACTTCTCCGTGAGGTGCTATGTCTGCTAAAAACCTTTCTGTGGCTTGCACTGCATCACTCTTGGACCTTAGAAAATACACAAACATGGTACCTGAGTAGTCGTCTGTAAAAGACTGTGTATACTTGTGCCCCTCTAAGCTCAGTGTTGACATGGGACCAGCTAAGTCAGTGTGAACTAATTCTAAGGGTTTCTTAGCCTTCCTGTCTGGCTCCCTATTTCTCGTCTGGGTGAATTTGCCCTGTGTACACACTTCACATAACACATCTGGTTTGATTGCACTCCCTTTTACCTCCATGCCCTTCACCACACCTTGTAACTTTTGTACATCATCATAGTTACAATGACCCAATATTTTATGCCAAGTTTGCATGTCATGACACACTTTACATTCATCAACATTCTTTTCAACAGTTGGCAAGTAATACAAATTTCCACTTTCGTGGATGTCAAACCTGTCACCGCCCTTGGTAACCATGTGACTGTCCCCTTTCATGAAAGTGATTGTCGCTCCTCCGTTGGTTGCTCTTGCCACCGAAAAGATGTCATGTGGGTAAGAAGGTATGTACAGTGCATCCCGCAGCTGTGCTCCGTGCTGTCGTCCGGTGTTGTCCAGCAGACACACCATCGCTGTTCCTCTTCGTTGTGCAATTCCATTGCACTTGGTCCCGTCGGCCAACTCCACTGAATGGGTCTCAGACTGGAACAAGTCGTCAAAGCTTTTAAACTTACCGATGTCGTTCACGATGTGGGACGTCGCTCCCGCGTCCACCATGATGCCTTTCATCTTCACCTTGTCTGGTGGTCCCTCATTCTTCGTGTGCTTGGCTTTGAAGAGATGGTCTTGGTCGTTATGCTGTTCCTCCGTGACTTTTCTGATGCCATCTAGCCTCCCCTTTTTCTTGCAAATTGATTCTTGGTGCGTGTTATTTTTGCAGTAACCACACCACACTTTTCGAAAACATTTTCTTGCCTTGTGCCCTTTTATTCCACACTTATAACACGTCACGTTGGCTTCCTCGTCATTTCTGTTGCTAACATACGCCTTGGCGGGGCTTCGACCTTGTTTTGCACACGTCTTCATAACATTATCCGTAGATTCTGCCGTGTTCATTTTTTCTGCCTCTTCATAGACCCGTAGTCTCCTTTTAAAGTCTGCAAACGTAACGTTATCCTCATTTTGCGTCACGTGGACGGCTAGCGGTTTGAATGAGTCTGGTAGCCCGCCTAGCACCAGGGCTACGATCAGTCCGTCACTCATAGCCTCGCCCGCATCTCTCAGAGCCATAATAATGTTCTCAGCCCTTATTATATACTCTGTAACACTCTCGTTGTCTGCCATGCGTAGCTTGGTCAACGACGTGTACAGATTTATTATGCGTGGCTTGCTTTTACCGGAATAATGCTCTCTGAGTATCCTCAGAGCCTTCCTACCATCATCAGAGGCCTCATGCCTAATAAGCGACAGGCTTTTATCATCTAACAGTCTTATTAGCTCAGCATAACAATCAGCATTTTTCCTTCTATCTTCGGCTAGCTGTTGTACGTCAGCGCCAGTGGGCTCATGCAAAATAGTCTCTTTTAGCTTCAAAATATGCAAACAGCCTAAAAACCTTGTTTCCCAAAGATCATACTTATCTTCCGATCCATTGAACAAAAGTTGTGGTGCCAGGACTCCCGTTGCTCTGTTCGCCATTTTTGCTAACGCGCCAATTTTACCGTGACCTACTAGCTCGCTATACTTTTTCTTTGCTTAGTTAGCTATTTGTTAGCTTCATTGGCTAATGCGTAATACGTCGCATAAAACTTCTTCCGAGAATATAAACGTTCACTTATCTCCAGCTCTGGGCCCATAACCTGTTAAGCTTGGGTGCGCAATCTTCGTCTTGCGTACGGAGGATAAGCAAAGCTTGACTCGGTTTTCACTTTAGCCTTCTATCGGCATATTTATTCGATGAGGAAAATATAACAGGTTGTGCTTTCTTCAGCCATCTTGAACAACAACACTTAATGTATAGAACACGTTGAGAACGTGGTGACGTCATATCAGTACGCACCGTGATACACAGAGTAAGAGTGCTATAAAACAACACTTAACACATTGGCAGTCTTAACTACAGTATACCAGCTTTGTCATAAAATTGGCCAGAAAAGTGGATGGCAGATGACTCCCGTGCGATTCCGGCAAAGTGCCAACAGTCGACTGACCGACGGTAACGGCTAGTTGCACATTGACACTGGCTTTCACATTAAAACATATTGATTTATTGTGACATTTATCAATTTTGATAAATGTGTGTGGTAATGCACTGAATGAGTGGCTATAATGCACTATTTTGGGAAGAGGAAAGTTAAGCATCCCTTTTCCGGATACCATGGAAACTGGTCCGTGGTCAGTGCGTGGACAGGTCTGTGGGTGACAGGCATGCTATGATGACTGCTATGGGATCGCTAGGAATAACATACAAAATAACAGCTATAAAACACAAATAACTATAAACAGAAACGTATAAATATGTGTAGGCATATCTATCACAATATAAATGAGGAAAAACATCATGCATGCTTTACATTGGCTGGCATATTAGCTCGTATCATTAAAGTTATAAAACGTCTGGTTATGTAGGTAACTTTGGAACTGAATGTAATTAATTGATTCTGTATGGAAATGAGCAATGGCTACTACCGCTAACACATAAAGCCGGGACAGCGCGCGACCCAGTTCCCGGTCGGCCTATACATGCTCGCGCAACTGCAACGCGACTGCAACGCAACATCCTCTGCAACAGAGGTTGCATTGATGTTGCAGAGGGTGTTGCAGAGGATGTTGCCTACCTAGCACAAAAATCAAACTCGCAACATATCCCGTAGATGTTGCACAGCATTGATTGGTTGGTTAGCGTATGGAGGCGGAGCTGTCATGGTCATAGTTCATTGAGCTAGTACATCATTTTTTAACATTTTACATTTTAAGCATTTAGCAGACGCTTTTATCCAGAGCGACATCCAGATTAGGGGAGAAAGATAAAAGCAGCGATTTTTTAAATTCTGTTAAAAGACCATCCTTCATTTCCCTTAATACATTAACATTATTTTCAAGAGTCGTCTGCTGGTTCCTTTGTTCCAAGTGAATTTACTCTATTATTTTAATGCTATAAAGGTGAGTTGCTCACACACAAGCTGCTTTCATGACAGGCATACTTTTTTCAAAGGTTTTAAAGTCTATTGTACTGACAGTACATTCAACTCGGAGATTCTGCAAACAACGAACGATCGACTGTGGTCTTCACGCCATTCTAAATTATATATTTAAGGTTGCAAATATCCAGATGTTTTGTGTCGTGCTTTAGATTACATATAAATGTAACATGTCACTACAACACCTTAATGCGCAGAATAAAATTAACTAACTAACAAAACAAAGAAAGAGCAGGGTGCATATACATTTTTTTAAGCATATAGCAAGATGCTCTTATCCAGAGCGATTTACTAGATGTGCATTAATACATGGTAAGAACAATCATAGTTTGCACAAGAGATCAGTGAAGTAATTCAGCGATAGACACCGTTGTTGGCAGCTGCATACAACGATATATACAACAAGAACTGTATATATCTATGTCAATGTTAGCTAAGCAAAACTATCGATATCTAGCTAGCTAGCTAGCTAGCAACCTGGTATCACAGCCAAATAAAGCTCACTAACAGTAGCTAATGATTTAGATAGCTAGCATAATTTGTTCAACACGGTATAAAATGAACCAGCTTCAGCATATGTAAGGACACCATGTTGTGTAGGTTGCGCAGAAGTATGTATTGCCAAGTGCTCTGCAACATGTTGCAGAGGAATGTCGCGTCGCAGTCCCGTTGCAGTCCCGTTGCTTATTCAGAAGCATGTAGAGGCTTTTAGCAGTAAAATAGACCGACTTGGGAAAGAGAAAGTGAGGCCTGTGAAATGAAAGCACACCGCGCAACATCAAGCAGCTACTGAGGCGACACATGTCCGACCATCAGCAACACCAGCTAGGAAGGCATACACATTTCTGCTCGGTAGCCAATGGCATTGAAACGAAACATATTTGTCTTGAAGTCATTAACACACCAGGTAGAAAGTGGAGGTATATCGTCTCCGTTACGCTAGCACACGCTACCCGAACACCACAATCGATAGCAGGGCACTTTGGCAGTGTGAACTGAACAGGGCGTGCCATATAACAGGATGACCCACATAAGTCTGGCGAGGTCTGGGAAGACACTGAACCGCGCCCAGAGTGGCATAAAGTATCGGCAATGTCATCAGTGAGGTAGAACCAGAAAGGCTCATTGAAAAATGTGTCAGAGAGGGCATGACTTTGTGCTGAGAGGAGGGAAGGTGGTGGCTTGCATGCGCAGTGCATCGCATCTGCCGCTTCCTCGCTGCCGTTAAGTGGAGAGTAGTCACCCCAGGTATCATTACATTACATTACAGGCATTTAGAAGACGCTCTTATTCAGAGCGATTTACACAGTTTACATTTCTTTACAATCCATTCATACAGCTGGATATTAACTGAAGCAATTCAGGTTAAGTACCTTGCTCAAGGGTACAATGGCAGTTTCCCACCTGGGGATTGAACCTGCAACCTTAATGTTACAAGCCCAGTTCCCTAACCATTATACCACACTGCCTGCCTATCATAGCCATTGAACGAGAAACGGCGGTGGTAGAGGGCAGTTATCTCCATATTATTATAACAAACATCGCTAATAACCGTCATGCTAAGCACAAGCTGTGTGTGCTCCTCCCCCAAACAAAGCATACAGGATGTGTGACCGTCAGAGAACGGCAAAGCCCAGCTGTAAGAATCACACTTCTTGTGTCTGCTATGTTCCCTTGGAGGAGAATCACCATTCGCGCCTGGTTGAGTCAGTCCCCTTTCTTGCATGTGGTCGCTTGTTGGGGTTATCTGGCGTTGTCCTGTGGTCAGTCCGTCTTAAGCTAGGAATTTATCTATTCGCTGAAAATCATGTTTTTCATCAAATACTTTATTTGGGTGAAACCAGATGAAAGTGGAATGTTGAAAGCTTGAAAACTGACCATTGGGTACGCCAATAAAACTGGGTAAGGCTCCTTTGTGTAAAAAAATAAAATAATTTCTAGTGTTCCAATCCTATTGACAGACATAGGAATATTTTTGACAACAGAAAATCCATCTTATTTTAAGACACCAATGACGGCTTACCAAAACTCGCCAACTGTAAGCTTCATCACTTTGTAGAGGAGGCGCGTTCACGTTGTTTACTAGCCAGAAAACATAGCTAGCTCCATAAATTGAAATGTTACAGACAGCAATAGGTGTCAGCTAACATGATAAAACCTCACAGATATTCTTAGATCATAAATCATAGTAAATCAAGTAATTGTGCTCCTGTAAATATGGAGCAATGCAGTCAGGAGCTGAAATAGAGGCTGCAAGGTGGTCCCTCCTAGCAGTTCCACTGCCTTCTGAAAGGACTGGCACTGATGGAGCATCAGGGTTTTAAGGCTCTTCCTCAGAATCAAGAATGTTTCCCGTACGTAGACACAGGTTGTGCAGGATTGTACAGGCGACAATCACAGCAGGGACAAACTGTGGCTGGACCATTGTTTTAAAAATGAAATGGAATGTTGAAGATGACCGCATTGAATTATGGGATACAGTAACCGAGGAAGGAAAAATGTGTATGTCATCTGGGCACCTTTAGCGTACTGGAGATTCACGTACTATGCACATACTGCATACTATAGGTCAAATTTAGTATGGGGAGTATGTGGTTTCAAACACATCCATTTTCTTATTCGACCATGTCTTTTGTGCCACTGTTTCCACCAAAAGGTTCCTTTTATACAACAATACAGTTATTGTAGATTACTGACCATTTTAAAAGAAGCATCTATTTATTTTCACAAATGACATTTTTTTTGTTTGTGTACAAATTGTGTTTATATGACATGTACGTTTTGGTTAGTAACATGCCATCTGAATTTACTGTATTTCAAATACATATTTGACCCAGGTCTGGTAAATATGACATTGTGAAGCTATATGCCTTCCATCTTTCTATGTGGTTTTTACCCCACTGACTCAAATTCACTGGCTCCAAAAGTAATTGAAACTGATTCCTTGATAAATTCAGATTTTCATGCAGGCACTTTCCAATCTGAGCTCAGATTCTACTCACTGTTGGAGTCACATGAGGAAATCAGTCAGAGATGATTCATTGCAGGTGGTTTCCTGTGTGTAATTAATGCAATGAAGTGACTTAAAGAATGCACATCATGGACACAAAAGAGGAAAAAAACAACCTTGTACAAAATAAAAGTAAAACATAATACATGACATAAAAACTGAATGTTGGACTAAGCAAACTGCTGCTTAAAATTAAAGAGAAAATGACAAAACATGCACTATAATGTAAAAGCATCTGTCTGAGAAATAGGAATGCCACAATGGCCCTCAAGAGCAAGACTGAAAAAGACAGTGAGTGCTTGTTAGGGTGAAGGGGTTTGTTTGTCCTTTCCATCTGCAGCTGGTCAGCAGTCACATGTTTCATCTACTGGAGAATTGCTGGCGTGGGCTCCAAATAACAATCAGATTCATATTTGGTTACATACCTTGAAAATATCCAATTTTCAAGGTGTGCAACCCAATATGCTGTGACCTTGTTGTGAATTAGGGTTTCACCGGTAGGCCCTATTAAAGGTTTTGAGCACGTCTCCCATTCAAAACCACAAAATTGTACTATTATTATCTTAGCTGTTTCATAGCCTATTTGGCTGAAAGTTGGCACATCTCCTCGGATAGCCATGCACAATATATTCCTCACTCTGAAAATGAACCCTTTAGCAGTTTTCTTGAACCAAACCCCCGGTAAAATCTTTTAAGGCAATTATTTTTACAAATGTCCTACATCAACCTTAGGGTTGCTGTAGCCACAACACCATCAAAAGGAATTGTCGCTAGGCAACCGGAAACTACTATGGTGAAGGGGACGGACAGACAACAAGCTAGAATTTCTCTCTGCTTAGGATTCAAACCTTCTCTCAAACAGCCTAATTCATACTCATTGAGGGATAATGAACCTAAGAGTGGACTGCTGAAGAATATAGGTTATTTTAAATTGGCCATACTTTTCTGCTTGAATCATAATCGTAAACACCATTGGACTGGTTGCTTGGTTTTCCATCCAGTTCTCTTCAGTAGTATAATTCATACTCTTCAGAAGGGTAATAGTGGATTGCTATTAAAAGAATATATAGGTATGTATTGAATTCTGCCAATGATTGGATTACATACATATTATTGGATTATTAGATTTGATTATGTACTGTACTTCAAACAACATGTAGGCTACTCACCACTGGGCATGGACAGGTTGCTTATAATATAATATATGCCATTTATCAGACGCTTTTAACCAAATTGACTTGCAGTAATGAACGCATACATTATTCAGTATATGTGGTCCTAATGGGAATCGAACCCACAACCCAGGCATTGTCAGCACCATGCCCTACCAACTGAGCCACACAGAATTAAGGATTATATCCTTCTCTTTGCCTGTGCCCAGTGGTGAGTAGCTTACATGTTGTTTGAAGTACAGTAGACCAACATATCTACAGTACTGTAGCAGGTGTCAAAGCTGTGTGCAGGAAAACCTTGTTAGTGCATATATGAAATTAAAGGTTTTGATGCTCATTTGAATTTACTGTCTTTTTTGTCTTTTGATAAAAACCATTAACTTCTCACTTATTTTTTTGGGGATTTAATAGATGTAGCCTACTGTATTGAAAATTAGTTCTTGTGGTTCAAGCAGAGTAATCCCAGTTTACACAAGATAGCATTCCAAATACCATAGGGAAAAACGTTCTAATTAAAAAAAAGCATTAACATTGAATTCTGCAACATCTGACTGAATCTTCCAGTTAAAAATGTGTAGCCTATATATAGATTTTTTGTAGTATTTTAGAATATTGGTTACATTACATTGTGAAAGAGATGCATTATAAATTGATATTATTCAAAGTGAGTGGCACATGTTAATACCATTACTGCAAAAAGTTTCTTGCTGTAAAAATGGGTGGACTTTCACACTATCTCTGGTATCTCCCCTGCGGGATTCCCAGAGACGCGCACCTTTTATCAGTCTGTCACCCACAATGCACCTCGCTCCCGTGACAGAACAACAAAACACATCGCCATTTTCAGCAGTCGAAGTGGTCCACAGAACGCTGACGGAAATAGGTCACGAGACTGATAGCGAAAGACGAATCTTCGGCGAAGCCACGAAATTGGATCAATCGAGGATCGTTGGCTAGATCTCGCATCGATCTTGACAAGAGCCAAGACTAATGCGCATAATCAGCTGGCCTGCTCGGATGAGGTTTTACAGTTGTGCTGGACCGGGTTGATTTGAAAGTGATCGCCTTTTTCCACTGTGACCGATTGTAAACATAACTAGTTAAATAACCAGGTAGGTTGAGGGGACGGTACGGGAACCTTTTACAGTCTTAACGTCAATTCAGAGAACACCGGTTTGTCAGTGCGAGTTTTAAAATATGAATTGCTTACGTTTTCTGTATCATACTTTCATCGTTGGTTATCTAGCTAGCTATGATTAGCTAGCCAGCTGTCATGTTGTGCTAGGCTTGATATGCGATCTGGCTATAGAACGAAATCATAGCTTGTTGGCCTATGGCTTAGCTAGCAAGGCCTCAATGTATACATCTGAGTTGGAAACTAGTTAGTTAAGATATGTAGACAGCTAACGTTAGCTAAATTCCCGAGTCAGTGAGTTGGAGCGTAGATTCATCCTAGGCCTAGTGTAGTAACATTGTTTAGGATTATAATTGCAGGTGTCAGCAAGGGGTGTGTTTGTATCCATGTTCTTAACAGTTTTGATTTGAGATGAGCAATTGCATATGTGTTACCCGTTCAAGTTTTTCAGGCTACCTGGGAAGTAACGGTAGACGGCAATGTATGGAATACAAGGGTTAAGGATAACTGTTGGAGATTTGACTAGTTAGTTTAGATTGTGACATGTTCGCTGCTGCTACTGTCTGGATAACTAACGTTAATTCAACGTACCCAAAACGTAAACGTAAAAACGTAATTTACTGTACACTTCCTATTTTAAAATCGTTTGATAGGTAAACATCTAGCTAGCTGTCTAGATTGTTAACCTATTTTCATACTATTTAATATTCGTACCCACCAGTCATACCGCTGAATATTAAATGCCAATGTTTATTTTATTACAAAGTAGTTCTTGCTAATTAAGAAAAACTTTTTTTTACATATACATAGGATGAAGAGAGGTTTAAAAGGAGACGATGAAGACAGCAGTTCGTCCAGCGAGGGACCACTGGAGACCCGCAAGAGGGTGCGGGAGCTCGACATGGAGCCGGAGCCGGAGCCGGAGCCGAGCCGGAGTACGAAGTGTCAAGCTGGGCCTGCCTGCCGCAGGAGCTCCTGCTGCACATCTTACAGTACCTGCCGCTCCTGGACCGCGCCTACGCCTCGCAGGTGTGTCGTAGCTGGAACGAGGCCTTCCACATGCCCGAACTGTGGAGGTGCTTCGAGTTCGAGCTCAACCAGCCAGCCAGCTCTTATCTCAAAGCCACCCACCCTGACCTCATCAAGCAAATAATCAAGAGGCACTCTAATCACCTGCAGTATGTCAGCTTCAAGGTAAGGGCATCCCGTGTGATCAACTAGCTCCAGTGAGTAACTCACTGCTTTATACAAACTAGAAGAGTCTCCATGCCATGTTTGAATTGCATTTTTACCAAGTGAACAACGTACCTTGTGTTCAGGGTTGGAATATTAACATGCCTGATCCAGCAAGTGTTTCTTGAAATTATTAAAATCTGAATGATTAACTGGTTAACCCTTAAAGAGTTTTCTAACTTGTTTAAAAAAAAAAAAATATTTTTATATATATTGTAGTGAGTGTGCCCGAGGTGATGTATCAAGAATAACACAGAGTCCAGCTGCGATGCAAAAATGGCCATGTAAGTAGCCACTTTATTAAAAGAAGCGATAAATATCCGTGTTCTGTACACCGCACAACTACGGATGATATCGGTGATAATCATCCGTGTTCCATACACCGCACAACTCGAAGTAGTCTACTTCGGGCCTGCCCTCCACCTCAGGCTCGGGCGTGGTCCGAACACCAAGTCTACAGGCGTTCTCAGCTCTCGTCCAAAAAAGAGGCTGGCAGGCGTGCACTGACTCGACTCCTGCACAGCGGTGCGATACGCCCACAGGACCAGGGGCAGATGGTGGTCCCAGTCCCGCTGGTGTTGACTGGTCAGAATGGCGAGCTGTGTGGCCAATGTCCTGTTAAAACATTTGACCAGGCCATCGCTCTGGGGGTGAAGGGCCGTGGTGCTGGTCTTGCTTACCCCCAGGTGCTTATACACCTCGCCAAACACCCGGTCTCGAAGTTCTTCCCCCCCAGCCAACTCCGCACCTGAACAGCCAACTCCGCACCTGGACAAGTCCCACTCCTGCTCCTCCTGGACCTGGGCTGGGGAGAGGGGAAGCCAAATGGCCTCCCCGTCGACTGCTCGCAGGGTGGCCACCGTCGGGGCCAAGTGGGCCTGTGCCTCCTGCCGGGGCAGTACTCGCAACCTGCCGCTGCGCATGCCCGCCATGAGAGGGCATCCGCGTTGCCGTGCTGTCGCCCTGGGCGCTGCCGCAGCTCAAAGTTGTATTCTTGCAACGTCTCCAGCCAACGTGCAACCTGGCCCTCTGGGTTTTTGAAGTTCAGCAGCCATGCTACATTGCTGTCGTCTGGGGTGGCCAGTCGCGGACAGCAGCGATCTTAGCCGGGTTGGTAGCTACGCCGTTGGCGCTCACTACATGCCCAAGGAACTGGCATTTCTTCGGGTTCAGGCGCAGCCCGGCTTGGCGGATGGAGGCGAAGACTTCCCGCAGGTTGCAAAGGGCCCCCTAGAAGTTGCCGGTGTGGTCGTCAAGGTAAATAATGCAGTGCTGCCGGGGAACGTGACTCAGCACCCGCTCCATCAGCCGCTCGAAGGTGGCTGGCGCGTTGCAGAGCCCAAACTGCATAACGCAGAATTGCCACAGCCCCTGCCCGATGGTGAAGGCGGTTTTGGGCCGGGCGTCCGGAGCCAGCTCTACTTGCCAGTAACCGCTCCGCAGGTCGAGCGAGCTGAACCAACTGGAACCGCTGATGTGGTCCAACGCGTCATTGATGCGCGGCAGTGGGTAGGAGTCCTTCTTTGTTATCGCATTCAGGTGTCGGTAGTCAACACAGAAGCGCCAGCTGTCATCTTTTTTTCTCACAAGGACAGCGGGGGCCGCCTACGGGCTGTCTGGCGGCTCGATGACCCCAGCAGCCGCCATGTTCCGGATCTGCTACTCAGTGGCCTGGCACTTAGCGAGGGCGAGCCGATAGGGGCGCATGCGAATGGGCGGGGCAGAGCCTGTGTGTTGGACCAGCCCTGTCCGTGTGCAGTCCTCATCCCTGGCGGCGTAGCTGTCGGCGTACTCCCGGAGCAGCTGTTGCTGCTGCTGCTGCGAGGGGTCCAAGCCGTTGCTGCTGCGTTGCCACAGGTCGTGGACAGCCCGAGCCGTTTCAGTGGTCGGTGGGGCAGATGAAGCAGGTAGTGGCGAGGGCAGTGCAGGGCGGCTGGTGGACGGAGGCCTGGGCCACTGGGGCGGTGCAGCATGAGAGGCAGATGACTGTTGAGCGGCGGCGGGCAGTGCTGTGCAGCAGACAAGAGGCTGACTGGCCAGCCAATGAGCAGTGACCTTTGAGAGGGACTGGGGATCGGAGCAGTGCTTCCCTCACTGGGACGCTCTGCCTTCGTTTCCCTCTGCAGTGGTGGGGCGAGGCCTAGGTGCCGGCGCTGGGCAATCCCGTGCAATGTGCCCCGGTTCGTCACAGCGATAGCACCGGTCAGTGACCCTGGGTCGACGCCTTCGGGATGGCGGAGGCTGGCGTTGGGGGGCAGGGTGGACCTGGCGTGCTGGTCCCGCTTCTCCTTCCGTGTCGCCATTTTCACCGGTGGCCATCCTGACCCGCTGGCGGTGAGCAGGCGCTTGACTTGAGGAGAGGGGTGTTAGAACCGCTTCCGCTCGCTCAGATATTAAAATAGCTTCAGCTAGCAAACCTGGGGCGGCGAGGCGGATGTGTCGGCACAGCTCCTCCGGAGCTAGGGTACACAGAAACGGGTGTAGCGCTAGCTCTTCCTGGACAGCAGCGGGAAACGTGGGGTAGCCCAGCCGGGTGTGATAACGATTGTCGAGAGCGTTTGTGCTAGCTGTTCTCGGCTGTGACTTTCAAAGACCCGCCGACCAAAACGTCTAAACTGCTTTGCTCCGTTGGGGAAAGGTCCAGAAGCACCTGCAGGGCCCCACCCTCCAGGGCTAAGGCTAGGTGGACAGCTGTGATGGTTTTGCTCCATCCGTTGTACTCCGCTGCGAGCTGTACCTGGGCGAGGTACGATGTCAGCGCCGATGTTCCGTCATATTTTGCCCCTGGGCTCTGACGTGCGGAGCGGCGTGGGCGGTTAGCGCTAGCCCCGTTCGGGCATGTTAACAATTCTCTGGTCTCCGGCCCTACTTCCTTCGCCTGGCGCCACTCCCGGCGTAATGGCGCGTCCATTTCAGCATGAATGGAAAGGTCTCTGGCCTCCTCCGCTCCGTCCTGCCGCATTTGCCACATCCGGCGGATGGACTCTTCCATCTCTGAAAGCAGGTGGGGTGCTCAACCTGATCCATTTCTCCCTCGAGTTGAGGCTGCATCTGGAAGATGTCGTCACTAATGGCTCTTGCTTCGTCTTGATACATCCCCGCTCCTGACACCAGTGTAGCGAGCGTGCGCGAGGTGATGTATCAAGAATAACACAGAGTCTAGCTGCGATGCAAAAATGGCCACGCAAGTAGCCGCTTTATTAAAAGAAGCGATAAATATCCGTGTTCCATACACTGCACAACTATGGATAATATCGGTGATAATCATCCGTGTTCCATACACCGCACAACTCCGGATGATACCACAAGAACCTTGTTGGTACAGACGCGTCCTGAGAAGGACACGCCAGACCATTAAACTTCTTCCTTAGTCAGCACAACAACCAGGAATGTTCTTTTATTGTTTTTTAAATTCTTTTCACATTTAAAATTCTTTACAGTTAAAAGTTGGCACACCAACTAAAGGGGAAAAAAAAAATATTTGGGTAACAATAGATTAACACAACAACCAGGAAGTAAACTCAGTCGATGAAACAAGCGATCGATGAACACTTTTGCCCTGACATTCAAGGGACTACACCAAACAATACAGGGGTACACCGCGACCAGCCAGCTAACACATAAACAAGATTACAATAACACATATAACAAAGGTTAACAAAACAATTAAGCAATTAACACAGGGGGAATGCACAAACACACAACATAATTCCCCCATAATGCCCCGCGTACACATTTTAATGAGCGACCCCCCCGGATCGCTACAATATATATATATATTGTTTTTCAAAACGACAAACATGCCACCGTAAGAAAGATGCATGATGATTCAGATGCATGTAAAATAGCACAAAGGAAATGCTATTGTTTCAATCAAATGATTAAGTGATCCATATTTAACTTTACACACTTGTTAATTGTGAAAAACACCTTGAATGTATTATAAGTGACGTGCAGCTCCTAGCCACCACTGATTGACATAACATTTAGGTAATTCTCCAAATTGCCACCAGAGGAGATTTGCTTAAACTTGTGTCATTGCTGGATGTGTAGGTACAGTGGGCATGATAAGTATTCACCCCCTTTAGCAATTTTCACATTTTATTTTCTTACTTAATGGAATCAAAATTGATTTCTTGCCAATGATCAACACAAAATACTCCAAATTGTTTCCAGAAGTATTCACCCCCTTGACTTAATACTTGGTAGAATAAGCACCATTGGCTACAATTACAGCTGTGAGTTCATTAAGCTTAAACTGAAATAAATCAGTCCTATTTTAATTCAGTTAACTGACTGCGTTCTGATAGCCCCATTTAAAGTTGTGCTGCACGGTGTGTCACCTGTACTGTGTGTGTGTGTGTGTGTGTGTGTGTGTGTGTGTGTGTGTGTGTGTGTGTGTGTGTGTGTGTGTGTGTGTGTGTGTGTGTGTGTGTGTGTGTGTGTGTGTGTGTGTGTGTGTGTGTGTGTGTGTGTGTGTGTGTGTGTGTGTGTGTGTGATGTCACTTCCAGGTGGACAGCAGCACTGAGTCCGCAGAGGCCGCCTGTGATATTCTGTCTCAGCTGGTTAACTGTTCACTGAAGACCCTCGGGCTCATCTCCACGGCAAGGCCCAGCTTCATGGAATTACCAAAGGTAACATACGAGGCCAATTTCACCACACTTTTGCCAATTTCTACCTCCGCTGGAACCCACGGCCCTTTCATTATGTAAGGAATAAACCACTGCTGGCTTTGCAGGTTTATGAAAATGATGTTTGAGGCCCCGTTTACCACCCTGAAGTGGTTTATTGTCGTACACCTCCACAGCCCAGAGTGGTTTATTCCCCTTATACCATGGCTACTTTCAGCTGAAATAATTCAACACTCAAATTAAACAAACTTGTTGTACAACTTTTCTGTTGTTATTTTCAGCTAATTGTTCTCAACTTTGTCACTTTTGGAACTGTTTATTTTCATTTACATTTTAGCTTTAGCAAATCCAGAATGTTTAATTGAAATAGAATGTGGAATGGCTTGTGTATTCATTTGGAACCGTGATAAGGCCACTTTTGCTGGAACTACTTCACAGCCGTGCGTTGTTATGTTTCTCTGTACGATTTACGGGAAAGTAACCAACACATCGACCGATCGTAATCGAGTACGTAACCAAGCTGTGGCATGAGAATAAGCCTTTTTGCGCCGTTCGTTTCCATCCCCTGCAGTCTCACTTCATCTCCGCCCTGACGGTGGTGTTTGTCAACTCCAAGTCGCTGTCGTCTCTGAAGATCGATGACACGCCGGTGGACGACCCGTCGCTGAAGGTGCTGGTGGCCAACAACAGCGACACACTGAAGCTGCTGAAGATGAGCAGCTGCCCCCACGTCTCGCCCGCAGGTGAGAAAGCGTGGCTGTGCCAGGATTGACCCTTACACTCCACCCGCCTTGTACATTACATTACATTACAGGCATTTAGCAGAGCGATTTCCAGAGCGACTTACACAGTTTACATTTCTTTCCAATCCATTTATACAGCTGGATATTTTACTGAAGCAATTCAGGTTAAGTGCCTTGCTCAAGGGTACAACGGCAGTGTCCCACCTGGGGATTGAACCTGCAACCTTAACGTTACAAGCCCAGTTCCCTAACCATTATACCACACTTGTACTCACCCACAGGTGAGAGAACATGGCTGTGCCAGGGTTAATCCTTACACACCGCACCCCCCTCACCATTCACAACAAGCAGCCTGCTAATGCTGTGGTCTTCTATAGACATGCTAAAGGCTTATGTGCTGCATTTGTTGCATTATGGCATTATTCATAATGCTGAAAATAAATGTGGCTTCTGTTGGCTACAAATACCCCTAGAACAGCTGTGTTTTCAGCATGATAAACAATGCAATAATGCTATGATTAAGTATTTAATATCTTTATATGTAAGTAATGATGCAATGACAATTGATTCATATGTACATATATTTAGGAATGTGAATAATAATTGGATAGAGTAGGGAGTGTTCCATAATGCAAAACCACAAATTGCAAAACCCTAGCCTCACTTGACAGGCTCATAACTATAAGCCTGACTAACTTCTCGCATCTAAGTGGTATAACTCTGCCCGGAGGGGGTGCTTTTGCTAATTCCGCAGTAGAACTGGTGCATTAAACCGCCCCAGCCAACCAAATCCACCCTTGGAAATCTACTGGCACTAATCAGATTGCAGGAAGCCTATGCCAGAATAGTAAACAACGTTATCCAGATGCTCTATCAGAGATTGAGTGTCTGGAGTCGAGATGTGAATTAAAAAAACCAAAGGGGGATGCAACAACAAGAAAACTGGCACAAACCTGTTGCGTTAATAGATTTTTAATAGCTTTTCTCTAAATGGACTCTCCAGTCTAGCTTTCTTCATTCAGCACAGCAGGCCTAGCGAAGCCCTTTCATTGAAATAAAGAGTCGGACAGTATTTTTCTTTAAGTAGACGGAGACCCGACAAAACAATTGGCACAAACATGCAGTACTAATAGACCTTTCTGTTTTTCAGCATGTTAAACAATGCAGAATTGCAAGGAATAAGTAGTTAATGTCGACATAGGCAAGTAATGATGGAGTAAATATGGATTCATATGTGTATTTAGAAATGTAAAAATAATAGTGTTCCTTGATGCGAAACCACAAATTGTGAATATTTGTAAGTCTCCTGTACTTAAATGTGACCAAAGGCCTGTCATGTAATCTGAATTTTTTATAAATCGAATGGGCGAAACGACATGAAAATGGGCAGAAACGCACTGTAGTAATGGCTGATGTGAGTGTGTGTGTCCCCCTCGCTCACCGTTGCTGTGCCGCAGGGATCCTGTGCGTGGCGGACCAGTGCCACGGCCTGCGGGAGCTGGCCCTCAACTACCACCTCCTGAGCGACGAGCTGCTGCTGGCGCTCTCCTCCGAGAAGCACGTCCACCTGGAGCACCTGCGCATCGACGTGGTGAGCGAGAACCCCGGGCAGACGCACTTCCACGCCATCAAGAAGAGCAGCTGGGACGCCATGGTGCGCCACTCGCCCAAGTTCAACCTGGTCATGTACTTCTTCCTGTACGAGGACGAGTTCGGCCTCTTCTTCCGCTACGAGACCCCCGTCACCCACCTCTACTTCGGCCGCTCGGTCAGCAAGGACGTGCTGGGCCGCGTGGGCCTGACGTGCCCCCGCCTGGTGGAGCTGGTGGTGTGCGCCAACGGGCTGCGGCCGCTGGACGAGGAGCTGATCCGCATCGCCGAGCGCTGCCAGCAGCTGTCCGCCATCGGCCTGGGCGAGTGCGAGGTGTCGTGCGGCGCCTTCGTGGAGTTCGTGAAGATGTGCGGCCGCCGGCTCTCCCAGCTGTCCATCATGGAGGAGGTGCTCATCCCCGACCACAAGTACAGCCCGGACGAGATCCACTGGGAGGTGTCCAAGCACCTGGGCCGCGTCTGGTTCCCCGACATGATGCCCACCTGGTAGAGCGGAGGGCCGGGTCGCGCCGCTGGCGGAAACGGTCGCCTACGAGGAGGTCGTCAACGGAAACGGAATGGAAATCATAAGATTCCCCCCCAATTTTCCTCTCCCCACATCCGCCACCCACCCATACTCCCCCCCCCCCCCCTCCAGGAGGGGGCGCCCCTCCCATCATCATGGCCGACAACAAGGAGTGGCTGGCTGTAATCACACTTCAAACCTCGCGAAAAGGACAATCACTACAGAGACCACTAAGGGTTAAAAACCATACCTGTGTTTTTGTACCTTTGTAAATGTAGTCCAAGGCCTTTTTTTGTCTGGGAAATGCATTTCCCTCCTCTGAGAAATTATGTGAGGGGGGTGTGTGTATACATTTATTTTTACACTTGGTTTTCACCATGTTTACCTCACATTTGTGGAACTTGGTATGGATAGTTAAGAAAATAGCTTCATGTGGGTGTGTTTGGACACCCCAATATTATCACGTATTATCGATTTTTAGGAAGAAGCTTTATTTCCTGACAGTAAGCCCACAAAGTCACAAAATCAGATTGCATCACATTGAAAGTGTAATAATCTAGTGATGTAGCTTGGTATGTTAAAATATGTAAATGTAGGAAACCAAGCCGAGCTGAGTACAATCATATATCTAAATAAATTCAATTAAACTGTACATGAAAAATATCTATTATCGAAATTATATTATACAGTATTATAAAAATATTGTTATTTCTCCTGCCACGTTTTCAGTACTGGGTCCCAAAATTGGAACAAAACAATCTCTCTCAAAGGTCCAGAGAGAGCAGACCAGCACAAGGCAAACTTTATAGGCCTGCAGCACATCATACATTCCTTTGGTGTCTGTGTCCTTTCACAGAATTACTGTCAATCCATTAGTCTGTGGCCTGGGAGGTGGCGCCCTCTCCAGGTTTGGAAGGGGAATTCGATTTTATACGGCATAAGTTCAGTGTAGACCTGGGATAAATATAGTTTGCAAAATAAAGTAACTATAATATATATATGAAATAAACTATTCAAAAATATTTAAATTCCATTTCGAATTCATTGATAATATTTTAATACTAATCCCAGAAAGTAAATCCTTTTCAAAGCTAAGCTACATTCCAGAATGTAACCTTTTAAAAACGAATATATTTGAATGCAAATGATACAAATATTTATGAAATATGTAGGTGTAATAATTTGGATGACTAAACAGAATTTTAACATACAGCTGCTAAATTGTTATCCTGAGTTCAAACTAGTCCTTGTTAACCTAACTGGTCCTCATTTGGAATCCTCCACAAGCATCATGTGGCAATTGCAAGACTCATGAACAGTTAACAGAATATTTATACATTATTATAATTATATATTTCAACTGGTTAATATTTAAAAACACGTTCAAGAGGTATTTTTGTTTTGAGATGTTTTAAATGCTTTCTAGTAATATTTATTTTTTCTGGGATCAATATTTGAATATTGAAGTGCATATTTGCTTTAGTATATTTATTTAAATACATTCATAAAAAAGTGTCTATACCTATTTTTGTCCCAGGTCTGGTGAATAGGGAACTGTTTGGAATACAGTGTGCTCTGCAGTACTAGAAGTTGTTGTGGAGGAGAGCTCTTTGTGGCCACAGGCAGGCCCTGGTTGCCCCCCTCCACCTTGAGGACTGAAATGAGGACAGGTTGGCAGGGCACTTGTGTTCCAAACATTTCTCTTTTCCCTCCATTTCTCTACTAAAATGTAGCCTTTGAAGATTTTAGTTTTTTCTTGCTCAACTTAAACTGAAGGTGGGCTTTGAAGCTAGTATTATATGTATTCGGTGTGTGTGTGTATGTGTATATGTATATGCATTTTTCAGCATAATGATGAAGCACCTTATATATCTTCACCAAATTACAAATACCATTCTTAACCAAGGGATAACGGAAATGGGCGGAAAATCTGCTGCTCTTATCCAAATTATATGATTATTATGAATATCAATATTATTGATGTTATTATTATTGTTATTGAAGAAGTAGAACACCTGAGCCTACAGCCCCTTTTAGCTCCTGAAAAGAGGAGGCAAAAACATAGAAATTCACCATTGAAATATGTAGGCATGGTGAAGGTTTGTTGTGTGTTTAATTATGATACAAATGATTAAATATCAATGCTATTTTCCTCCGACACCAAATGAAACTAGTTAGCGAGCGAGATTGGGTCAGTCATTGTGATCTCCGGCGCAAAATGGCACATTCAGTGGGACCTGAATTGGAATGGAGAAAAACGATTTGCAAAATGAAACAGACAGATATATGACACTACTATGAAAGTCAATCCGCAACCTAACATGAATCTGCTAGCCCAATAGCTTGGCTTGCTTAGGTTTTATGAGGAAGCTAGCTAACGTTAACAGTGTTGAACTAGTTGAACTAGTGACAAACTTCATGAAGTTGGGTTGTTGACTACTTGGCTCGCTGTCAACATTCAGAAATCCTGAAAACTTGACTGCCCTCTTAAGATACGTCATAATATCTGTGTCACATTAAGTTCAATTTCATTGCCCATAAGGGTGTAACATTTTATAATTGTGTGCCATTTTTGCCCCTTTGACTCTGACTCCAGCCATCCAAATCAAACTGTTAACAAACAATACAGAACAATAAGCTGAAAATCGGTTTCCCAAAAACAACTGTCTGAAGCCGACTGTAGAGAGTTGAGTTGGCTGAAGTTTGAGGGACACTGGTTTCCCGGGTCATGCTGTACACTGGTGATTTCCATGCACCAGGAGATCCAAAATCAAACTCAAAAGTGTATTTGTAGGTCGGGTCGCACAAACGTGCATCGGCTGGAAATTTTCACGTGCGTCTACGCTATCTTGTCTATTCCCCACCATTGCGTGTTTCGGATGGCCGCCCCTTTGGTTTCATTTATTGCGAAAACACATCCTGCGTTGATTAACTGGCACGCAACGAGGAGCACAAGAACGACTCAAAGACAGGAACTTGCACTTCATTCTAAGCCACAGTGGCTCAGCTCTGCGTTTTAGAATATTTCCTGACTCGTACGAGTGAAAAGCTTTTTACATTTCCCTCTAAGAAGGAAGTCCCCTCCGCTTTTGTACATAAAATGTAGCGTCTTTGAATAGAAATGTACTTTCTCTACCACGCCCTCTCAGGGTTTGAAGTTTTTCCACGGATGCCCGGAGCCCTTTACACTACAAAGTGGGAATAATCCATTGGTGGATAATTTTTCTCTCTCTTCTCTATTCGTTGTAACCAGATACGATTATCCTCGTAATTTATTATAAGAAGAAAGCTTTTGTGATATTGGTGGTTTATTCACGATGGCTTTGTGTATAGTTTCAAGATACCGTATATAAGCTGTTAGTAGTCTTGGTGTTAGACGTGACCTCTGACATCTAGGCCTAATGAAAGGTTATGGTAGCCTTTAAGGATCGAGTCGGGTGTATAAGTGAGTAGAAATTTGAGCAGTCTTTGACTTCCTTTTCATTTTTGTGGCTCTTAACCAAGATTCAGCTGCCTTGCTATAACTGGCGGATGCGCTCCGTTTAATTAGCGGTTAGGGCAAGAACTTTCCACAAATCACTCATGGAGTTTAGAGCCTCCGATGTTATGACTGCGTTGTTCTATACGCGAGTTGGAAGATTGAGTTGGAAAGGCATGGTTTCAATCAGTCGGCAGTCAATCTTGGCGAGAATCCACAACCATTGATTTGAATCGGTTCTGTTTAACGGCAAAGCAAGTTTGCAGGGGTGTTCTGAGCTGAAAAAGAAAACATCTTTTTACATGCCAAACACGTTTTGCCCATCAATCCAATTCTATTTAAGTTATCGTAATACTGTATTAAAATCACAAGTGGGGGAGTACATGGATTTGGTTTTAGCTATTCTTCCCTTTGTTATTTGTGTTTTATTTAAATGTTTTCCAGAACTGTATATAATATTTCTGATAAATCATTTCTCAATTTTTGATTTCCCTGCAGTAAATAAAATGTTCTCTAGGCTTGGTTTTGAAGCTGGTCTGGTTTATTTTTCTGGCTTTTTTTGCCATCTTCTGCTTCATGTATTTTACTAAATAGTGTTTTGTCCTTAAACGGGAATCCAATGTTGTGGAAATGTTTTGGAATAAATTTTTGTGAATGTAAATGGCTCCATTTTCTGTTTTCGTCAACACATTAATATGGGTACTATTTATATTGATATGTTCAGCTGTGCAAGGGAGACGGGGGTGAACTCAACATTTAAGGTGTTGCGCAAATTTTCACGCAAAAGGAGACGAAGTTCTGAGATAATTAGAAGTCATTTTTGTCATTGTAAAATTAACGACTTAAAAATGTATCTGCCACCTCCACCGACACTCCACGAGATGTCGCCATTCCCTTTCTTCCCCCCACCAATATTTACATGCGCATACAATAAGACCTTATTCAGCTTGGCCTTTTAAAATTTAGTCTTCCTCAAAACCAATTCTGAATATTTTAATCTAACTGTTTGGTATTCTTCAGGTAACTTAAATACTGTTTCACTATGCGAACAAGGTTTCCAATTCAGAAATAATATATATATTGTTTTTCAAAATGTAGATTTTTCGTGGTATAATAATGATAATACAAATAAATCAAACGTATTTTTTTACACTACGCATTTTACATGCAAAATGCGTGGATATGCAGTATTTGTAATGAATATACATCTATGACCATGCAATGGTATTTTGTGATAATACGGTGAAAATGTGTTGTCATATCGTAGCCAAAGAGTTAACAGATCGCTCTTGTCTGCCATCCCCTCCTCCTAGACGCCACTCCGTCCAGCCTACATAAACAACCACTAAACCTGCTTCTCCACACTTTGAATGTTACTCCCCACAGTTCACACAAGCTCCCGAGTTGCGCAGAAATGGCTTTGGTTGAAAAGGCACGTGTGCAACCTAACTGCTCCGATTCGACTTTTTCTGAAATAATCGAGCTAAATGTCGGGGGACAGGTATACGTTACTCGGCACACGACTTTGATCGCCGTTCCGGACACGCTCCTGTGGAACATGTTTAGCCAGAAAACACCCAAAGAGCTGGCCAGAGACAGCAAAGGGCGCTACTTCCTGGACAGAGACGGCTTTCTGTTCCGCTACATTTTGGATTACCTGCGGGACCTGAACCTCGTTTTGCCCGACTACTTTCCAGAAAAATCTAGGCTGCAAAGAGAAGCGGAGTTCTTCCAGCTCAGTGATCTGTCCAAGCGCCTTAGCCCCAAAGTGTGCAAAGACGACTCTATAAGTGAGGATATCTCTCAGAGCGACCCCGAGGAGGCTGCGTTCCTGAGCGCAGTTGGGGGATCCATCGCCAGCATGGAGACGTTGCGCCTGGTGCCGTCCGCCAGAAGCGCAAACCCTCGCTCGCCGTCCCTGGAGTCTCGGAGATCGGGCTACATCACCATTGGATACAGGGGCTCGTACACCATCGGGAGAGATATTCAAACTGATGCCAAATTCAGGAGGGTAGCCAGGATTACCGTGTGTGGGAAGACCTCTCTTGCAAAGGAGGTGTTTGGAGATACCCTGAACGAGAGCAGGGACCCGGACAGACTACCGGAGAGGTACACATCCAGATATTACTTAAAGTTCAATTTCCTGGAGCAGGCATTCGATAAACTGACCGAGGTCGGTTTCCACATGGTAGCTTGCAGCTCCACTGGCACTTGCGCATATGCAAGTAATGACCCCAGCGAGGACAAAATATGGACAAGCTATACTGAGTATGTGTTCTGTCGAGACTCATCTGGGTAAGAATGGAAGGAAGCCGAACCACAGCTGTTAATTGATAAGTTACATAGAAAGAACTAGTTTATTGTTGTCTTTTTTCAAAACGTTTTATTAGTGTACATAGCTAGGCGTCATTATACGGTAATTACGGTTACCGTACATAATAAATAAACGTGACAATGTTTGAAAACGTTTTTGAAAACATATTGTTATTACATATAAACCTGACGTATCTAAAAGGCTGGGTCGCAGTATTTCGGTTTTTGAAGTGTTGTGTTGAAGTTATCAGTGATTGAAATTTGGGACCGAGAAAGAGAAAGAGATACAGGGTCGTCATATTCACGTTTAATCGATTTGAGCTTTATCACCTATATTTTAATGTTTAGAAATGGTTCGTTCATTCATTTCTACAACAGTTTATATACTACATGTTGTGCAATGTGGGTTCTTTCCTGGTAAGTGTCCAAAAACATACCCTAGTGATTTAAATAGACAAGTGATAACCAGTCACGCTGTTTGGTTTGACAGATTATGGCTTGATTTGGACAAGTCATGGTTAAGTAAACTTAATGTAGCAGCTATCAGTCTGAAGACCAATCTGTGGATCACCCGGGTAATGTTTCTCAATATCGCTGAACAAAATTGCATGCATGTTGTGTATTTAAAACCTATTTCAGTGTGTGACAACATATAAATACAGCGCTTTTAAAAATTATGTTGAGTATTTGTTTTTAAAACCTGATTTGAGAATATTACGCACTTATATTTTGCTACAGTATATCTACCAATGTATGCCACCTATGTACACTTGTTCAACATTGTATTCTTTCATTGATTCTAATGACGAAATAAAGTACTTTTCTTTGTAAATGATTACAGTCTCTGTGACATTAACATTAGTATTAAACAACAGTATCACATGGAGGAAATCCCCGTTGTTAATTGTGTTAATTTATTTGTTCTTTTTTGCATTTATTTGTTTCTGTCAGGGTGAGGGTCAATTCCATTTCAATTCAGAAAATGTATTGAAATTCAATTCATGAATATTACAAATTCTCACAATGTTCTTTGAAGATTTTTCAGTGACTGAATTTAATTTCAGTTACTTTCCTGAATTGACTGAACTGAAATAGAATTGACCCTAACTCAGGACCTTCTGAGCCCACGTGGACACACACGTGTTCCAAAATGATATTGGGAGATTGTAATACAGATTTATGAAATCTGTGCTTGTAATTCACTAATTGTGATCCACTTCACATTAAACCTTTCATCAGGACCAACTCATATTCATGAATATCTGTACAAGGACTGGGACATCTCCAAATTAACATGCAAATATGAAGTTTACAAATAAATATTGAGTTTACAAATGTACATTACATACAGACGTTATGTAAAAGCATGCCGATACAGAAAATAGCCAATACAGAAAATAAATCTAATGAGGACTTCACTGCAAGCATGACTTGCTTTCACTGTTGTGATTTAGAGCTTTTAAATATGATAGTTGGTGGTTTCATAGCATTTTCTTTGGTAAACCCAATCAGGTCCAGCATGGTCAGAAGTCATATGCCTGTCCCTCCACCTCCGCACATCAACTGTTAACGTAGAACAGCAAAGAGGTGATGGCAAATTCCCCAAGAAAGTGTGAGTGAATTCCATTTACAGTTGTCTGTATGTGAAGTAGGTTGAAAAAGTAAGGACATGTGTATGGACTAATTAATACTGTGCCTAAACAAGGCTGTGAATTCCCCTTTCAGCTCTTAATATGGCCAAGCTCGAACACAGTACATTTATGAACAGAAATGACAACTGAATTCCCACTTGAAGCACATAGCGAAAATGGTTGCACTGCTGAGTATGCAAAGGTGAATTAAGTTGCTTATTTGCTTATTGGAAGTAGTTGCACTGTAGACAATAGTGCAAGTGATATGGAGGGGAAAAAGTATTGAAAAAAGTCTGAGGTTTGTAACAAGAAACCTACAAATGAGGCATTCTTTATTAGGAACACATATAGGATTTTTTCAGTAATTTTATCCCGTCAATGAATGTCACAATTGGCCGCAAGATACAAGGTGACAGACAGGGGTCTTGCATTTCTACAGCTGCATTGGAGGAGCACAACTCTAGCCTGAAATGCCAATGAGTTCTTTTCCTTGTACATTGGGGCCCGTTCTACCTCCAGCAAACACAACAGGGTGAGGAAGTTTGTTATTGTGGTCGTCAAAAGAGGGCTTATGAAGCCACGGAAACTAAATGAGGTCACATCATTATGCTACTGCCTCTCTTCACGCAATTTTCTTAACTGTCTGATGGCTTTATTTATAACTGCCGCCTTATATAATTTATAATTAGGTTTACTTCTAATTGGCAGCAATTCAATTACACACAATTAGCATTTGAGTGTCATTTGAGAATTATACAGTAATTTGATCAAGCTGCATTCTAAAACAACCATCAAAGCCTCATTCATAATGGTGACTATGGTCAAATAAAAGTAGCGTCATTTTCAATACTTTTCCCCAGATTTTTTGCTGTTTGACACAGTGTCGCAATATAGCAAAATGGAAATAGCTTTCTTTACTGCACTGTTTGTTTCAATCAATCAAAAATGTATTTGAAAAGCGCATTTTACAAAGCATTTGTCACAATACGCTTTACAGCAGACCCCAACCTGAACCCCCACAAAAGAAAGCCAACGTAAAACTCCTTTGGTGGAACAAGTAGAAAGAAACCTTAGGGAGCAACCAAACTCCAGAGGGGAGCCCATCCTCCTCTCGATGGTTCAGGGTCTGAGTTTGTAATGACCAACAATGGTCAATGAGCCAGTGTGCAAAATCTTTTATGGAGGAGGCGTGCTACAGTGTGCAAAAGAAAACATCTCGATTTCCTTGTTACGCAATTTCACAATTAACGTGCCTACTTCAACTTGGCCCACATGGAAAATCTCCCTGGAAACAGGGCTGAAGGAGACCTGCCTTGGCCCTGGCTGATATATGCTTGGTGTTAAAATGCTATAAACTCCAGCCACATTCACATATAGCTGGATTCAGGCTCCTGTAAAAACACAAAGTTGCACAATGTTCCCGATGTGAAAAGGGAACTCTCCACTGAATTTAACATCTAAAGCACAGACTGTGAAACTGACCTTTGTCGACAGTGGAAGATTCGGTCTGGTTCCACCCCCTCATTAACACAGTGCTGTAGACGATTATTATGAAAGCAAATGTGCAACTTTTACTGTGTAAAACTATAATTTATCCTTTTTTGGTGTAAAAGCATAGTGTGAGATGTCTGGATATGCATTTCACACCTATGCAAATATTGTGATACCATTTTAATTCTGGATGTAAATAATTAATTCAGAGCTGAGGCTGGAGCAGAGAACAGCACAGTGATGGGGAGAATGATCGGTCTCTTCTACTGTCATTTAGGTAGGATACACATGTATAGAGGATATTTGGAAAAAGGTTTATGTATTGAACAGAACACTGTCAGAACACAAACACTGAGTCTCCTTTCCTTGTTTTCACATTTCCGTAAACATGATGTTGACCTATGAAACCAATATATGAAACGTCCATTTAAAGAATCTATCCAGAATCTTGTTGGAGTTATTCCAGAACAAAGTCTTGATGTATTACTTGTGGTTTCTCCCCGGGACAGTGACAGTCTTTATATTTGGATAAATGTTCTGATATATCACAGCCTGGCTACACCAGTGCACTTCTCTGAGAGAAATATTGGAATTATGAATGGAAACTTAGTGGAGGGAGATGCCTTCCGTCACAATATAATGTATCTTTAAATTCAGTCTAAATATCAGTTTCAAGGGTGAAGCAGACAATTTGACTTTGTTTGCTATCCATTACATTGTATATAAGCAGCATGCGGTGAAGGAAATGTAAATGAAGAAGTACAACATGGCATTTGTTTATTTCTATTGTTTTCTTGTCTGTTTTTTAATAGAGATAATTGGATAGGTTTTCGTTTGAAGTGGGGACGAAAATACGAGAAGCAGAGCCCCCTGTGGTTAGAGGAATTCTGGAAGAAAGCATCTGTGGTTTAATATGATATTCTGGTCTCATCTCATTTTCTCTCTTATTGCTAAAAACAGAGAATATACAAAACAACTTGAGCCTAGGAAAACCCCTGCAGACAATGGAAAACCTATTTTCATCGTGGGTTTTGCTGGTGACATCTGACCGTTTGGACTTCTCTATTGCTAAACCAAAAGATGGTGACACTTTGACAGATTGACACACACCAAAAGATGATGACACTTATGATGACACGATAAAAGCAAATGTCTCCTTTAAATGTATGTCACTGTAATTATATCCTTTTCCTATGCTTGTTTGGCTAAACCTATATTATTGCTGGGATCATTTTAAAATACTTCAGAAAATTGACTTCAGAAAATCTGATTTACTGATTTACTGATTAAATATAAACAATGACAACTAACTATGTTACAGAAATACCTTTTAATGCTTATTTGTAAAAAAAAGTTGCATATTTGGCATTTTTGTCTCAAGCTTTTTGCAGTTCATCATACCAAAATGATTTTCATACTTGTGTTTGCTTCAGTGACTCCAAACGTGTTTAGTGTGCATCTGTAATCTGGAGCAGTTGCGTTTGGTATCAAACAAACTGAAAACATGGCTGTACAGAAAGCTCACGTGCCAGTGCACTTATTAATGTTATAAGACGTTTATGTAAGCTAAATTAAGGCACCTGGTAAAGAAGCCATGTAGAAAGGATCCTGCTTCACCTCAAAGCAGAGGGGGCATTTCATTGGCTACAACGCTCTACGTTCCAAATGTGGCTGTAATTCAGCTGCCTTTCAAAGGTCTTCGTTTACACCTCGAGCTCCAGCTCAATTTAATTCTCACTCGGTTGTGTTTCCAGTTCACTTGGGATGTTTTGTTTACCAAGCTAAGGTTCCAAGCTCTGTGACAACAAAGGAGAGCAGCAAACAACTCAGCCATTAATGCAAATGACCGTCACCCAGATATCAGCAAGTTAACTCTTTAAGGAAAGTACTTTTGAAAAGGTTTCCTTTCAAAATTGCCAGTAATGTGCTGGATTTTTTCTTTACATTTACATTTTTATATTAAGGATTATTTCTTTACTGGTGCCAAAGGGATAAAGTATTTGTTGATAATTGTGAATTTGAACATGAGGCTCATTTTAAATAGCTCCCAGGCCATCCATGGCTGTCAGTGAGTTTTCACCCACTAATCAGCCCCCTGCAAAGCTACAGAAGTCTGGATGTTTTCAGAAGGACCGATGCTGGACTAACAAGTGGCCAAGTTGCTTCTTTACCTTGCTATTCAGTGCTATACCTAATGCTATTCAACTTGATCTGATAAACTGCACATGTTGTACTGCCAGTACTGTCAAGGAACGCAACTTATTTGAAAGGTTTACCAAATAATACAGGTTATTTGAAATACTTTAGAAATTTTAAATCAATTTTAAATTATTTTAATATTTTCAGTTAATATTCAGAACAACATTCTCCTTTCACATGATTGTGCATTTTGATTAGTAACATGTTTTGATGAAAATTCTCTGGGATCTCTCAGGAGTGTTTTCAAATTTTACAGGGATCTAAAGAGTTAAGGTCTTTCAAATATGTATTTGAACCAGGTTTGCCCGAGGTTTGGCCCAAGTCAGGTTTACAACAGCCACATTCACCCGGTGCTATATTGAAAACCTGAAATATTTACACACATTTGTATATATTTCTATGTAGTTTCTATTCATATATTTATGCAGATGAAACATTCACATAATTAGTGTTTAATAGCCTTAGATACTGTTGAACAATATTGTGTATGGATCTCATCTTCATTCGATTATTTTCAATAGAAAAGGTATGTAATAACATACTCACTTTCGTCATTAAATTGAGAGGAGCACACATTGCTATATTGAAAGCCATATAAGCATTAAGGATGGCAAACAGGATATAAAAATCTTTTTTTGTTTTTGTGTATTTCTTTAATTGGAAGAACAGATCTGGGCAATCTGTTCTTTTGGCATTGCAATAGGGCTGTAAACATTTACAACTGGAGGTAATTTGGTGAGACGTGGGTGGGAGGGGGTTTGGCAGACAGAAAAAGAGATTAGTTAGTCAAAGCTTTTTTTAAAGAAAGCTGCTATTCATCAATGATATCAATGAGACAGTGTTTGGTGTAGAAAAGTACATGGTGTAGAAACAGCCTTAATGGAGCTGCATGGTTGTGCAATCACTTATAATAATAAGCAGCCTCGCAGACAAGTTTAATTTCCTCCATGACAGTGAATAGAATAAGTGCTCTCAGCGAGGCAGACGTGCGAACCAAATCTTGTTAACCTGTCAGACAGTCGGATCTGCAATCAGCAAACAACCTTTTCAGACACCACTATGCAAAGACAGCAAGGAATTTGCCTTTACATCTGACAAATGTTTCCGATTAAGCTTTTAGACCAAACCGAAAGTTCACATTTCAACCAGTGCGACATTCGAAATTAGGTTATGACACATGTTCTTTGAGCACAATTTCGACACAATTTACATAACATTAAAACTGGCATTGTCCCTAAATTTCAGCCATCAAAGCACATGCACCATAATGCAACGTTAAATGTTCTTTTTTGTGAAAGAAAACAAGAAAGAAAGAAAAGTGGATGGTTAACTCATTAATTCCTATCATTCATTGCCACAATAGGTTACTATTAATATTACTATTACTATTTATTGATTACTATTATTAGGTCTACATAATGACAAAAAAAGTGAAATCATTAACGAATTAATGGTTAAATGATTACCAAGAACCAACATTTCCCAATCTCAATCCAGGAAGTTCCAGTCAAGCATGTTTGTGAGCTTAAGGTCCCTCTGAGAATGACAGGAAGGGTTATATTTGTCCAGTCAAGAAAATACTCGGTGGTTATAGGACATTACAATTTTGACCCTGCACACTTTCAATAAGTGGAACCTCTGGCATTGTGAGTGAGCCATATTGTACTACACTGGCGTGGCGGCCATCTTTTTGGTAGGTGCTCTTGACCCTGCTTTGCTTTAGTTTATAATAGATACAGACAGATTCTGGAGGAAACTGACATACTCTTCACTGTTTGCATTAAATATAAAATAATATCCCATGTTACTAATTATAGTCTATGTTACGTCCATGATATGCATTTGAATTGATCTCCTTTGGAATAAATTATTTCTCCTTGTCCCTCTCTCGCTATATATACATATATATACAGTATATATAAATTGATATATATATATACTTCTGTGCATCCTTTAATTCTGGATCTGAGTGATGTCAGGGAAAAATTGTACATCAAGGCATTACTCCAGTATTCAAAGGCAGCCGTAATATTTCCACCTAGAGATTGTCTCTGTGAATTTGGGGTTCAATTGAATGTGGTGCAAAGTAGGGACGTAGTGGTCTCCATAAGGGAACATACCCCAATTCTCCCGACGTACATATTGGTGTTTTCATTTCTCAGACAGCATAAAAGCTCTATCTCCTGCCATTGTGATGGATCTTACCACTGTTCACTCTTGTGGTAGGAACTCAGCTGCAGTCGACTGACATCTTTAACGGTCCCTCTTTCTGCATCTCTTAGCACAGATTGAGATCTTTATGGACATGAATAGCACAGAGGAGCCTGATACGGGCGTGCACGTCTTGTCTCTCGGGCTGTCTCCCGGGCCGCAGCTGAAGAGTTCATGAGCGAGAGAGACCTGGTCTGTGCTCTCCAGTGGCTCCATCCCTGTGCCAGTGCCCCGATCCTTTCATCAATGTTGAAGATATTTCCAGGAATCCTGCCATCCCACTCTTCTTTTGAGCATGCAAAGAAAAAGTGTACAGATGTACAGATTATGTACAGAACAAATGAAGGATAGCTGGCATTTCCAACCCCTACCATTTAAATTTTCTTCCAACGCTTACATATCCTTCCAAGAAAAAAAAAACACCACCATGACTATTTTCATGATCAATATGCTTTAATACTCTCAAAATAGTACTATGACTCATTTCATTGTCAAATTGCTTTAATACTTTTATACTCAAAATAGTACCATATCACAAAAACCATCAATCAAAGTCCAAGACAGCAACACAGATAGGAAATGAGGCAGCTCATGTTGGTATGGTTAATGCACCTGAGAGGCTACATTATCTACCATCTGAACATCTGAGTCCATGCTTTAATCACACTGTACAACTTCACTACTTTTCCCTGGACCAAGCTTGGAAAGGCTGTTACACGTGTAGCACTTCTTTATCTGACATGGTTGGCAGTGTTCTATAGTGTTTACAGAACTGGGCTTGTAACTTAACAGTTGCAGGTTTGATTCCCTGCTGGGACATTACCATTATACCCTTTAGCAAGGTTCTTAAACATAATTACTTTAGTAGAATATCCAGCTGTATAAGTGGATTGTTTGTAAAAATGTAAACTGTGCAAGTCGTTCTGGATAAAAAGTGTATGCTCAATTCCTAAATGTATATGTAATGTACATCTTAAATCTACAAAAAGCTGCCAAGATCCTGGAAGAAATGCACAAGGGAGATGTTGCAGCCCATCTTGCAAGTCTCTGGAGATTCTGAGTCAGATGTGTGTGCCCTTTTCATGTAATGCCTTATGAACTGAAACTAATAGAACTCTGTGAAGCACCGGATACATTTGAGGAAGCCACTGATAGGTGCCAGATGGGCAAGATAAGGTAGTCACAGTAAATTATGCTGTAGCGTGTTTTAGGGCCTCTGTCATGCTGTGTATGGCAAACTTAAGCGCAGCCTACAACAGTAAGTTCACGGTTAAAATGCAAGCCTCAATAGAGGAGCCTTTGTCCATGTTTCAGATCGTATTTCCAGATGGTAGCCACCCTTCGACCAACTTGAACTAGTGCATGGGGGCAAAGAAACATTTTATTATTATTTATTTATTTGTCAGGGATGTAGCATTGTTATATATATTAATATGTTAAAAAATAATGTTAAAAAACAAGCATTAGATGCAATACATTGCATTAAGTGTTTATAGCCAAAGGCTCATTTCCAACACTGATCCAATGTTGACGTAGACAAAAGGGTAATCTCTCTTTCACCAAAAGTGGCTGCCATCATGCCATGGCTAAGTATTCACAGCCCTACATTTGAAACTCACAAGCATGCTTGTATAAGTGAACAGCTAAAACATAACATAACATAACCACTTTTGGTGCCTTCCATGTCTGTCATAGGACACCGATCTACTAGGATTCTGTTAGGAAAAACTAGCTAAACTAGCTACTGAAATGATGGTCTACTATTTTATCATGAAATCAATCAAACATTATATTGCTGTCTTTGGTTGTGTTGTTTTGTTTATTTTGTCATTTATTCATGTTCAAGATGGCTATCACTGACAGTCTTCAATACACCACAAACAATTTTTCTTTTTATAACTTGAGGGAAAACTCACAGTTCTCTTCAGAGCTGCAGTGTATACAGTATATATATATATATATATATATACAGATCAGCCACATTAAAACCACTCACAGGTGAAGTGAAAAACATTGATCATCTTGTTACAATGGCACCTGTCAAGAGGTGGGATATATTAGGCAGCAAGTGAACAGTCAGTTCTTGAAGTTGATGTGTTGGAAGCAGGAAAAATGGGCAAGCGTAAGGATCTGAGCGACTTTGACAAGGGCCAAATTGTGATGGCTAGACGACTGGGTTAGTCTCCAAAATGGCAGGCTTTGTGGGGTGTTCCCGGTATGCAGTGGTTAGTACCTACCAAAAGTGGTCCAAGGAAGGACAACCGGTGAACCGGGGACAGGGTCATGCGTGCCCAAGGCTCATTGATGCGCGTGGGGAGCAAAGGCTAGCCCATCTGGTCTGATCCCACAGAAGAGCTACTGCAGCACAAATTGCTGAAAAAGTTAATAGATATGATAGAAAGGTGTCAGAACACACAATGCATCACAGCTTGCTGCGTATGGGCACGTGAGAGTCAGAACTGGACCATGGAGCAATGGAAGAAGGTAGGCTGGTCTGATGAATCACGTTTTCTTTTACATCATTTGGATGGCCGGGTGCATGTGAGTCGTTTACCGGTGGAAGAGATGGCACCAGGATGCACTATGGGAAGAAGGCAAGCCGGCGGAGGCAGTGTGATGCTTTGGGCAATGTTCTGCTGGGAAACCTTGGGTCCTGGCATTCATGTGGATGTCACTTTGACACGTACCACCTACCTACCATTGTTGCAGACCAAGTACACCCCTTCATGGCAACGGTATTCCCTGATGGCAGTGGCCTCTTTCAGCAGGATAACGGGCCCTGCCACACTGCAAAAATTGTTCAGGAATGGTTTGAGGAACATGACAAAGAGTTCAAGGTGTTGACTTGGCCTCCAAATTCCCCAGATCTCAATCCGATCGAGCATCTGTGAGGTGTGCTGGACCAACAAGTCCGATCCATGGAGGCATCACCTCACAACTTACAGGACTTAAAGGATCTGCTGCTAACGTCTTGATGTCAGATATCACAGGACACCTTCAGAGGTCTTGTGGAGTCCATGCCTCGACAGGGCAGAGCTGTTTTGGTGCACGAGGGGGACCTACACAATATTAGGCAGGTGGTTTTAATGTTGTGGCTGATTGGTGTATATGTGAAACACTGCACAACACCAATATGTAGAATTGTTACCATATGTGTTAAATAATTAGACCTGGCCTGTAGAGTACATGGCTGGTTTTAATAAATGTGTCCCATATCTACATCTGTCTCGCTAAACCAGAAAGTTCTGGCCCCGTGGGAACCCTAGCAAATGAGAAAAAAGTTATCAGGAAAAAAAATTGCCTATAATAAAATGTGCTGTAGAAATAACTACGTCGACAGAGGTATCAGATGGTGAATGGAATTCAGTGACCATGCGTTAATGGTAGCAGCTGGCCGGAAGGTTCTTCATGGATGAGATACCCTAACAGATAGAATACATACCAATAAACACCACAAAAGAGTTCCCTGCTCCCATCTGAAATATTCCCGAGGTCGGATTTGGGAAAGTTAAACACACGGTACAAATGCTTACAGTGCAGGAAATAATTGCGAATCACAAAACCCAGGGGCACTAACTCATGTCCAAACATAGAGATGAAACCATGAAGGAAAGCAGAGCTCTCCTTGCTGAGGAATGGCTCTGCACTTGCATTTGGGATTGAAGACCGGGGCTCTGTTTTGGGCCCAGCACACAGGAACACAAAGCCTTAACACAAGCTCATTGGTGATTTGCATTGCAAAAGTTGTCCATTGTTCTTAGCTCAATGTTTTACTTTTGGCCCTGAAATACAAATCAGCCAAACACATCTGATAACATTAAATGTTGGCCTGCTCTTCATTGATATTCATCTTGGATGCCGATTCCGATAGTTTGTAATTAAGTTCAACTCCATTAACTCTGGGGTATTTCTGGATATTCATCTTGGATTTCCATCTGGTGTTATAGTACTACATGTACACTTGGTCACAGGTGCTCAGAGCACATACATGGGTAAAGCATCTTTGAAGAGAGATTAGGTACAGGATAAATCAACAGAAGGGACCAAAGTGTTCTCCTATAAAATACAACATTATATTAAAATAATATATAAATGATACATTATATTCACCATCATAATGTGGATTTTATAATTGTGGATATAATTGAATAAAATAAGCTTTGTTTAAACCTAGTACACATTATATGACTACTAGCCACAATTTAATTGCCCTCTACAGAGTGCCATTTGGTGATATTTGGTGTGTTCATGCAGAAATCAAGCCACAGTTTAGCACCTTAAATCATATAGTATGTTAGGTCATATGTATGAAGATTTGTGACAATTATTTATCTGGCGCGCCCCTTCCAGGCCGCTTGTGGATATCAAACCGCTTTATAGATAAGCCAAATAAATGAATAGGTTACGCTTCTTCTATTGCTGTCAATCCCCTTGGGTCAGTAAAAAGAAGATCGGCACCATCGCATTGCAAATTCTTGCAACAAGATGCAGTGAATGTGCCCCAATACTATCCTTGTAAATGCCAAAGTCCTGTCATCTTCCACCATGCATTCGATGCCCATTTACCCAGTGCCCTGGAGGCCAGCCCTGCTCTCGCTGGTCTGACTGTGTATCTCAGGAAGTCAGAGTAACCCTTGGAAAGATCATATGCATTAATCAGCGCTGGCAACAAAGAACAGCTCCTTGACAGGCATGCCGCATCCTGACAACCAACTGGGATAAATACCGATTCATTTCAAAAGCCTCCTCGAATTTAAAGGACATGAAACAGCAGGTCCACTGGAGCATTAGCAGCGAGGTCACATCATCGATTCCCTCGAAGTAATGGCTGCTGCAAAATAGCAGGGTTCAGGATGGAAAGCAATTGAGAATATGAAGCAATAGAGACGATGCATTCCTATTTTCTTTTAAAGATCAAAGAGAATCAATTTTTACAGATTCATTTTGTAAGTACTTGGGGGGAGGCTTCACAATTTTGGAATGGAAAAGTCACCCAGAGAACACATCTATTTGTGTTCATACAGTTGGACAGGCTACCAATTTGTACATGAAAGCGTTCAGTGGCCTTTTTCATCTATCCCAGTTTAGAAAAGAGCACTAATGATGCAGAAGCCTAACAGTAGAAGACCGTAAGAACGTTATATAATGTCAGATGCTATTCAGATATTATTAGCTGTTCTCAGGTCTTAATTTACTGACTCATACCCTCACTCACTCAGTACATGTTTTTGAAAAAGGTATCAGAAAATCTGTAAGACATTATATTTTTGAACGAGGTTTCACCAAAATAATCTGAAATGTGATTCTGACTGGATACATTTTTGGTCTAAAACATTCCTACTTTTCTTCTTTACTAGAAAACCTTATTTTGGTTTCAAACAATAAGTAACATGTTTAACTGCATATCTGTACATGTGTATACAACATGTACAGAGTATATAAGAAAAGACAATACAAAAAGTAATCCTAAGCATTTTTTTTTCAATATAGAAAAGGAAAGTTAAAGAAGATGTTAAGTGCAATACGAGTAAGGAAGGAGCTTTGCTTACTAATAATAAGTATATTGCTAATACCATAAACAATGACTTTGTTGAGAGCTTTACCAGAAAAGAGGTTAAAAATATGCCTAAAAGTACATCCAATTTACACAATGTTTTAAATTACGTTGAGATAAGGGATGGAGAAGCACTAGAAAAACTACAAAAACCTAAGACAAATAAGGCAGCAGGCCCCAATGGCATATATCCTAGAGTGCTCAAGGAACATGGGAAGATTATTTATAAACCGCAGATATCATTATGCAATCCCTAAACACAGAAATACCAGATGACTGGAAGCAAGTAGTATAGTTCCAATATATAAAAAGGGGACCGTGCCATAGTTTAACTTGCATATCATGTAAAATACTGGAATGTATTATTATAAATTGTAATTATTCCTAAAAAATAATAGCATTTTAAGGAATAGCCAACATGTTTTTTTTCAGTGGGAGGTAATGCCTGACAAACCTCCTGAACGTCTTTGAGGAAGCTGCAAAATGTTTTGATTTGAACCAAGTTTATGATATTATATATTTGGACTTGGACTAGCATTTGACAAGGTACCAGATGATATGATCACTGTCAAAATGAATTCAGTAGGAATTACAGGATTTCAGAGTGGGTTCGTACTTGGCTGCAAGGTAGAAGACAAACAGACGAAATGTAGGAGAGGTTGTATCTGACCAAGGTGCTGTGGGCACTGTGCTCGGCGCCTCTGCTTTTCCTTATTTACATAAATGATCTAGATAGGTTTGTTAGTAGAAGAAATAGTTAGATTTGCAGATGATATGAAACTTTTTTCAAACAGTTTGGAATCAACTAAGGCAATCTAAGAATATTTAACGGGTGATATTAAATACTGTTAAATGTAAAATTATCCATGTGAGAAATAACATTTTAAGACTGGAGTATTTCATGGGTGGAGAAAAACTAGTCTGTGTTCAATTTGAAAAAGACTTCGTAGGAGTAGTAGTTGATGAAAGTCTATCAAGAACTGAGCATTGTACTGTAGCAGTGGAAAAAATGCCTTCAGGATGCGGGGATATAAAACAAAAATTATTGAGCATAAATCAAAGGAGATTATATTGATATTATACTGTATAATGCCTCATTTAGAGTACTGTGTGCTCTGGGCACCACACTACAAGAAAGATATAGAAGCTCTTGAAAAAGTATAAAGAATGGCAACTAAATTGCTACCTAGTATGAAAGGTAAAAGTAATGAGGAAAGACTTAAGACACTTTTTTAAAGCCAGTTAAAAAACTTTAAAAACAATTTAAAAACCTCAATGAAATTCCCCTCTTAGTCTCCTTTTGGTAAACTTCAATAGATTATTCAAGTTTAGTCAAAGGAGGGGGCGGCAGATAGCGTAGTGGTCTAACGTATTGTATTTTGGCTGGTCCAATACGGTGTGCTGCCTGTTAGGGAAGCGGTTCAAAACCCGTCTCTACCAGACCAGACCTGGTTGTCAGCCCCATTTGGGGTCGGCATTTGGCTGTCCGCCCCAGGGGGAGGGGGAGGGTGACCGCCATTAGGGAGTCTTCAGGGGTGGGCAAATTCCATCCCGAAGCAGTTTGCCGCCCTCTGAGAATTAGGGAGTCTTGGGGAGAACATGGGTGGGCAAAATTGGGAAAAAGAATTACATTAAAAAGACTAAGATTTATTGTTTTTAATTGGTTGAGTTCAATTAGAAAAACAAGAGGGCACAGGTGGAAATTAGTTAAAGGTAAATTCCAAGCTTATATCAGGAAGCATTTTTTTACATAGTCAATGCGTGGAACAGCTTGCCAGGTCATGTAGTGGAGAGAGACACTTTGGATATTCAAGCCCAGGCTGGATGCAGTACTGGATATTCTTTAGTGTAGGAAATGACGAGCCTCGATGGGCTATATGGCCTGTTTGTCATGATGTTTTCTTATGTTCTTATTTTATTCACCTGAAGCATTGCCTTGCACTGTATTCCCTTTTGTTGTGATACTTTGCAATCGTGCAAAGTACTGCAATCCTGGAAAGTCCTTCTCCAGATTTCTGCATTGGCAGCTTTACATAGGTAGCAATCCAATTTTCTGCCGGATGAGAATGAAAAAAAGTTCCTCATGTATTTATAACTACAAGACTTCATTTGAAACAGGAAGTAAATGTCCACAGGTAAACTAATTGACCAAGGGATGTTTTCATTTGTCTTACATAATATTGAATACATGTTGCTTTGGATACATTTTGTTGTTGAGTTATATTTAGTTTTCTGGAGGGTGTTTGTCTGTCCTTGTTCCCTGATTCTGTGTTCTGCTAAGTGCTGCAGTCTGTTATGAATATGCAGCACGGTAGAGTCTTTTTAGTTCAATGCAGGTTTTCTCAAGCATATCCCAACACAGTCATCATTTGTTTGTATTAGTTTGCCCACTAAGAAATGTCTGGTGGCACACTCTGTTTCCCCTGGACTATGTGGTATACTGTAACTTTAATGTGTTATGAATATGCTTTTAATTGCAATGATGTGCTTCTGAAAACTGGAACTAATTATCTACAGTGTATGAACAACACCCTGCAGGGAGAAACAGCACATCTGTCAAAAATGTAATTTAAGACTTTGCTTTTAAAGGCTTTCCCATGCGCGCCTTCAAATGACAGGAGAACTACAGTTATGGGTTTGGATTGAGGGAATGGTTGGAAACTACCATTGTACCTGTAAGAAACATGCACTACCACCCGAATTCCCATAAAGAAGTCTGCCTGTTGCAATGGCTTAGAGAAAGAATACAATTAATTACAATTTGCGATAATCTCATGCAACAATTAGAAATGTGGTGCTTTTAAATCCAGCAACCTTAGCAACGTCAACAAGCTTGTCGTGCTATTACAATTTATACAATTTTAGCTAATATTATTCTTTTTTTCCCCCTCATTTCTTCAATTAAATTGAAGTATTTCCATATAATGTTGTCATGATTACAGCTTGTCAAGTGACCAGGCTAATGCTGTGCAAGCCTGGCAGTTGATTGCTGTCTCACTTATTCACTCTTGTAATTAAGTATGCCTTCAGCAATGCTAATTCTGTGTCTTGATGAACGATTCCTCTCCATGAATAATACATAAAAATCTTTTCTCTTTTTTTTATTGCAAAACCACGAATTGAGCTGCACATTTTCATATTTGACTGCCCGAATTAACCCTCCTGGCCAGAAAATAAATCCCTTTCTAGGAGTTGAGTGGACTGGCCGAGCAGAGGGAACAAACAAGGGCTCAGCAGCGGGGCTGAGCAGGTGGAGAGCAGGGTGTCAAACAGAGGCTGGGCAGGGGCCCAAACAGGGGCCAGGCAGGGGGTCAAACGGGCCAAGCAGGTGGGCTGTTTCTCTGCCATTGGATAGGTCAATAACTAAGATGGGTGATGGGCCGCACACCATGCCTGCAATTAAATTACCCTCATTTATATGAATAGGAATGGCATCCAGTGCTTTTAATGCAAAACATAATTATATCTACAAACCAGGGACAGGGGTCATGGCTTATTAGGCATTGATATGTGTCACAGGCCGTGCGACACAACCAGGAGTGGAACAGAACAACAGGACACAGGGAATGGAGTTATCGGTCTGCGGACCAGGTTTTATTAGCTCTCTTTTTTAGGAAGAGAGAGAGAGAACCGACTCAAATGAACAAAGTAAACGTTTGCCGTCCCCCTCACAGGTTCCGGCTAAAAACAATAAATCTAAATAACAAACTAAACAAAAAGCACCTGTCGGCAAAACACACACAGACTTTCGCTACTTTTCAGTGGCGTTTGTTTCAGGATCGCTGGGTTCTCGGGCGGCTTTCAGCTTCCGTGTTCCAGCCACCTACTAAGAGAGCAGAGCGGTTTTAAGCACACAGGTACAATTAGATAATGCTGCACAGCTGTGTGCCCTAGCTGCCCTGCCAGTAGGCGTGGCCATTAATCACCCCGATTCCCCTGCCTAGACCGATGCCTTCCATAATATGTTATTCAGTATTTTTTTCAAAATGTACTGTACTACTATGAGATATGCAATTATGCATATGTTATAAGTTTGATTGACGTTCTAAACACAAAAAATTCATGTCTCTGAATAAGTGATTGTGTCATTTCAGATGTTACTATTCCCGCCCAAGCTACTATATCTGGCTATTTATCTGGTTCTTCCTGTATTAGTAGTCCTTCCTGTGTTTGTAAGTCTGTATTGCTAAGCAACATTACAGAGGAGGAAACTTTGCACATGAATGTATGTATGATGCAAAGTGCTTGGAAGCATGCTCAAAGAAACAAATTGTGCCTTTAGCTGGTGAAAAACTAAAATTATATATATATACATATATATACAGTATATGGGTGTGTGCATAATGTATTATACACTTATTTTATATATATATTCACCTTTATTAACATGCTATAAATATCTCCCTCCCTCCTTGCCTCTCCACTGTGTATCTGATGTGTGGTGAGTTTGTACTGGCGCACTATGGCTGCCGTCGCTTTCACCCAGGTGGGTGCTGCACATTAGGTGGTGGTTGAGGTGAGTTGCTCCTATCATTGTAAAGCGCTTTGGGTTCCTTGAAAAGCGCTATATAAATCCAATGTTCAATTCAATTCAATTCAATTCAATCTATTAATCATGTTGTATATAAAACTGAGGTGTTTTATATTATTTTCACATTCTTAAAAATAAAATGAAACAATATTTTTCATATTTTTCATTGTTGATGACATTAATTCCTTCATTTTTGAGCACGTTTTGGACAACCTGCTGTTTTTCAAGCATCGCGTGACACATATCGACACAATGGGGAACAGAGGGTTAAAATGCTGCCATGAGGACAGGTTCGTGATAGATTAGCTCCCAGCAGGCTGCTCCTGTTGTTCTCCCATGGCGACTACCTCATCGCCTCTCCCATGGAGACCGCCTCCCTCCCATTACAGCAGCATCTGCCCCCGCCCAAGCCCGTGCCACGACAGCCCGACAGAGGCTCCTACGGACGAACACAACCCCTGTTATTGATCAGGCCGTGCGTGCTCAGAGAGGCAGGGGGTGGCATTAGGTAGAAATAGAATTGATCCATTGAAGCTGATGAGTCACTTGGCAGCACCTTAATGAAGGATTAGAGATACTATTTGACTCCCCCACCTGCCCACAAAAAATAAGCCCTCAATATAAAATAGGGGAACTACTACCCAAGAGGAACATTTTCAGTTCCTGAGTTATATTATATACTGCATTACTATTTCCATTGTTATCCTCTAGCAGGGGCACAAGATGAAACCCTAGAGGACCACAATGGAAATTAATATAATTCAGTTGCTGAAAATGTTCCTCTTGGTTAGTAGAGGTACTGGGGTTTCTGAGTGCCCAGCTGTCACGCTCCCCTATTTTCTATTAGTTGTCTATTATTTCTATCAGTCATATATCTCTAATCCGTCATTAAGCTGTTGCCAAATGACTCATTAGATCAATTCTATTTCTACCTAATGCCTTTGATTTTTTTTAAATGCAAGCTGAGAAGATTACAAGCACCAGCAACTTTAGGGAAACATTCTACTATCAACCAGTTTGTTTTCTTTCTTTCATTCATTTTATTTATGTTTAGTTTTGTATCCAGAAGTACTGTAAATTCCATTCGATTCACACACACACACCAGTCCCCCAACCCAACAGAGTTTGTTTTCATCCAGAAATTAGTTTTGGAAAAGCTTGACCTTAGCATAATGATTTCTGATGCATCAGACCATGGCCACATAACAATTCTGTTTATGTCAAGACCGAAGAAAAATAGCATACAGAACAAAAAACGAGGGTGAGGCATTGGTGATAACAATCAACTAAAGGCTTCTTAAAATGGCTGCAGACTCAGGAGGGAAGTGCAGAACGAATGCTCCGACGAAAAAACAGACAGGAAGCTAAATGGTGTAAAAGAGTAGGATGAGATTGAACAGAAATTCACAGGGGGGCTCTTTTTTTCCATGCCATCTCCCATCCGTTCTGCAATCAGCTCTGAAGGAGACAGCAGCTGGCTTATCATAGCTGCCCAACACTGGGGGTTTGGACTCCCATTGGCTTTGCTGCATTAAAATCATTGATTTCTCAGCTTGAGAAAGGTACATTTCGTTTCAAAGGCATATGCCTTCAGTGAAGTTTCCGTCTTGGGACTTTCTGGTAGAATAATTCAAGTCAAATCACATAGTTTGCCCTGTGGTGCTTCTACTTTTTGCCACGAGGATGAACATTTAAGGATTTTGGATCTGTGAAGCCATGGATCACCGCTAAAACGTCTTAAGAGCCCTTGAGAGCCCATATGCCATTAAAACTCGCCGTTTGAACTCTAGTCTGTTTGCGCTCAGGTGCAGAACCAAGAGTGAGAAATTACTTTGGTTTCAAATTGGATAAGTGTAACTCATTGCCTGCCCAAAGGGTATGTGAGGTTACTTCCAACTTCAACTACAATTCCCAACGTGCAAATGTGCAACAAATGTCTAAAAACATAATAATACTTTCTTAAATTAATTACACATTTTCCAATTTTTATCCCAGATTTTTTATCATCTCAAACTTTGGATTGCCAAATTGTATTCATAGGTCTGCATCTTCATTGCAAAGTAATCTGTCAGTTCAGGAGGGAGTATACAACAATAATAACTACAATAATAATAAAATTGTATAATAACTTTATTTATAGTTTTTCATACATTATTCAAAGCAAGTTCAAAGCACTTTCAACATAATCCAATTCAAATAACACAAGCCAGTTGAAATTAAGAATAAAGAACAGAATTAAGAACAGGAATTAAATCCTTTCATACAGGCTGTACAAAATGCACCTTCCTCTGAAGCATGTTCTGCCGACCGCTGCTTCTTCTCACTCCGCAGTCCACCAGCTGAGCCGCGCAGTCATTGTGTCGAAGGAGTAAGCTTCATGCGCAGTGTTTTGCAGGCAGACTGCAGGCACCCGGTCAACCAGAGGAGTCGCACTTGAGCCAGGAGACAGGGAGCAATCACCCTGCCAGGGTGACGCTATGGCCAATTACGTTCCAGGCCATCTCACCAGTCTGCCTGCCACAGTTGGCGCTGGCGTGATCAGAACCATTTATGGCTTTGGCAGTGCCTTAGCAGGATGTGTCATTTGGCGGCTCCCCAACAACGATGTTTTTTGTGTTGTTCTGGGGGCCAGAGCAGCCAGGTCATGCTACAACCACACACAGCCAATGCTAAACCAACCATTTTCCTCCAACACATTCCAGTTGTAATTTTTCCTAATCAAATCCAGAAGCAGGCCATCTCCCCAATTATTCAAGGGCTGAAAATGTTTGCCATTTGCTGAATCTCAAATATCTTCTCAAGATTGTGTATTTTGTGACAGTGACATTAATAGCTAAAGGAAATATTCAAATATTTGAGCACCTGTCAGACTCTTAGCTTTGAGAAAGAATTGTACCCATTTGTATATACATACATCACCGGTGACATAAATAGATGCTCTTTCAGTGTTAGATTGTCTTTTCTGGCTCTTTTGTAGACGGTGCTGTTACAGAGGTACGACACATGCGGTTCAGGGACCCTATTCAGGGATTCTTACGAACATAAGAATGCATAATGCTGAGAACGGGCGCGTTCAGCCCATCTAGGCTTGTCATTTGCCTGCAGTCTAGAGAATATCCATCACTGCATCAACCCTTGACTTGAATATCCCAACCGCCCCTGCATGGCCTGACAAGCTGTTCCGTGCATTGACAACTCTGTGCAAAAAACACTTCCTCTTAATAATGTGGAACTTCCCTTTAACTCATTTTAAATCCACTTGTGCTCTCTTGTCTGAACTCAACATGAAAAATATTGGTGGTTCACTTTGTTATTCCCTTTTATGAATTTAAAAACCTCAATACAACCCCCCTCCCTTAGTTTCAGTTTCTGAGCCTAAATAGATGTCTTGAGTCTTTTCTCGTAACCTTTACCTTTCATACCCGGAACAAATTTAATTGTGGTTCTTTGTCCTTTTTCAAGAGTTTCTATATCTTTCTTATAGAGTGGTGCCCAGACCTGTACACAGTACTCTAAGTGAGATCTGACAAAGACATTATATAACATCACTATATCCTCCTTTGATTTATACTCAATACTTTCTGCTATGTATCCTGGCATCCTGTTGGCCTTTTTATTGCTACAGCAAAATGTTCAGAGCCTGATAGACTTTGATCAACTACTGCTCCCAAGTCTTTTTGGAACCGAACACAATACTTCTCCTCCCTCACCACCACTGTCTGTCTTATCACTGCTTTATTTGGCAACACCAAAGAACCTGTTCCGTGTCTGCAAAGATGCCACTTCCCCCACGCTAAATTCATTTCCTCAGTCCTCCTTCTTATACAGTGCAGGGGAAGGGCTTTTTAATATACATTTGGTTCTAATCCAGTTCTCTTTCTTCCATGTATCCATTCATTTTGCCCGACGTCATTAAGATAAGCGGAATCTAATGAGGCCAATCATGCGAAGTAATAAAGCGCCTTTGTTTGCTTTCGGTGACAAAACAAACCCGCAATTTACATGCTACATTACACTCGTGCCGCCATCTATTCTCACATGAAAAACCTTTAAAAGTCTACGTGCACTATGCATAATGAATCGCTTTGCAAGATGTAAGGCTTATGACTTACGAATATGACTTTACATGTTCTGCATTCCATGGCCCACAGAGTAGAGAATACAGCTATAAATATTTTGTGAACTCTCAATGTTCTAACTGTACCTCAAACATAATACAAATACATTTTTTTATATGCATCAAGCATGGATATTTATTTGTTGAATGTTCCCATAAATATGTATTATTTAGCTGTCCTATTTTGTTTCACATACCATCTCAATTCATACAGAAAACAATATTTTATTTTGCAATCACTCATGCGGGTCCTACACAGCTGACTAACGCTGACCAGCTTGCACACTTCCTCATGGAAAATAAACTTGCAACTCCTACGGTTACTTGCTATTTAAATCTGCTTTGCTCCACTGCAGCATGTGGCCAGCTTGCACACTTCCTCATGGAAAATAAACTTACAACTCCTGCGGTTACTTGCTATTTAAATCTGCTTTGCTCCACTGCAGCATTAACCAATTAAACAAGCCCATTGATTACATTTTCAAGACCATAATTTCCACCATGTGTAGGCTATGTACTCAGTGTCGTTAAAAATGACCAAAAACACAGATTGGTGTATTTTTTTAGGGATGTGTAAATTGAAGACTTACGCAAGCATGTGCAGGTGTGTTTGTGATACAGGATTCAAAGTAAGAAAACTGCTTGTGGAAGCCATCGGTCTAGGCAGCGGAATCTGGGTGATTAACGAACATACTGGTGGCAGCCAGGGCACAGCTGTGCGGCATCCTCTAATTGTAGGCCTACCTGTGTGCTTAAACCCGTTCTGCTCTCTTAGTAAGTGACTTGAACCTGGAGCGGAAAGCTGCGAGACAGACGATCGTAAATAAGACCGGATGAAAAATCTAAAACAAAGTGTCTGCAAAGATGCCACTTCCCCCACGCTTGTGTTTTGTCAACCCGGCAATTCTTTGATTTACTTTCTTCCTTTTATTTCTTATAAACCGTTTGTCCATTATTTACTTTTGTTAGAATTCAAACCAGCTGTCTCTCTCTGAGGGAGTAATAAATATAACTCGGGTCTGCCGACCGATAACTCCGCTCCCTGCGTCCTGCTGTTCTGTTCCAATCGCACGGCGTGCGACACCGCATGGTTTTGTCGCGCGGCATGTGACGCAGCTAAGTTTCCTGCACTTCAAATAAGAGTCTCTCGGTCTTCCACAAACAAAAGCTATATTGTAAAAAATGGTAAATAAAAAGGAAAACAATCAGTGTGCACGCTGAGGACATTACCGCTAATGTAACCCCCGTTAAACCAGAGACTCCATTACAGGCTCCTTTAGTCCTTTTCAGCCAGGAGTCAAACCCTGAAGCTGAATGTATTGTGACTGTAGACATATTTTTAGTCCGTGAGCACCATGCCTCTGGCAAACATGGACTTTGACATCCCTACCCACAGCATCTGAGAATCTTCTTCCCTTCTTCATTATGGCAGTCACAGCAATTCTGTTTGAAATTAGTGTATGTTTTCCATGAATAATTGTCCTGACAGTCACTGGTGCAGAGACCTGAGAAGTGCCACGCTCTCATCCACATTTGCAAGTCTACAAACCATTTTACTGTATATGGTGTGCAACAAATACACAAGCGATCATGATTTATTCTTCCCCAAAGTTTGGTTTATTGATTGCTAGGACATAAAGTGAAGTGTCGTTACTGGTAATTTGTGAATGTTCCAGTTAAACATTACAGCCAAAATTGATTATTGCATTTTGAATTACACAGAATTTCAGTATATGTTCACTGTTTACTGTTCACCATTGACTTATCTGTCCTTGTGCACGTACAATAAGGCCCAGCCTGACAAATCCAACCTCTTACATATTTATAGCATTCTGGTATGTCATCACTTTTGCTCTGATATTTTGGGCCACACTTTGAGATCTTTCTCACAACAATTTCATTAAGATTGACATCTCAAAGTTGATATTTAGGGCCAGACTCTGAGATCTTTCTCACAACAATTTCATTAAGTGAAAAATCTGCAGAACATTATGTTCACTTTAATGTTTGATCTTATTTGGCATGTGCCCTTAGCTTTGAGTCACATTATTTTTCTATTCTCACATTTTTCACTCATTGTATAATAAATAAATAAAAATAATAATAAAAGGGAAGGTTTTCTATCTATGTTTTGTCTTGTTGTAAATGTGTTATTTACTCACATTTACAACAGAAAAAATTTGGCAATATAAAAATATTTAAAGTTGTATATATTACGGTAAACAACAAAAACCATAAAGCTTAAATTGATGGCCCACCACCATGAGACAACATAGAACAATGTTTCTGCAGAGAGAAAAGGTGTCTTTCCTCTAAAATTTCAGTTCTCGTCATTGTATAGACTGTGTGAATAACACTGTAGATAATTTCCACTAGTATTTTCTTTTTCTTGATTTTGTATTATGCAGATAATTGATGCCATTCTTAGAAACCAATTGAGCTTTTACTTCCATCAAATAACTCAATTTCTTTACAGTACATGGGGGGAGGCCAAGGTTACGTTATCGATTTGGAACTGTCAAACACATCAGGAAGTGTAATTGTTTAGATTTTCCACTGCCTGAATAAAAGGCCAAGAGTAATTTCTTTCAAAATGACTGCTGTACTGTTATCCTTCCCAACAGGAAAAGCAATCAAATGTCATGCAGTGGCCCTTTTGTAAATCTCAGATTGGATATATTCCCCAAATCATGTTATATTCCCCAAATCATGTTAAACTCCCATAATCCATTTTACTGAACTCATTTGTTTATTCATTCTTTGCTAAAGCAATACCATCTGGTGGACTGGGCGTTACAGACCAGATACTGTAACTCTTCATGTAAGCATATTGTATACGGTCAAAGACGAAATCAATACCAGTGACATTCAAATTGGATTGTAAAATATACATCCTTAAATGTATATAGATTTTATTTTCTAAGAAAGACTAAGGCACATGTCTCTAATGAAAACGCATATGGTCTTATGGCAAATTAAATGTCTTGAAAACATAGGGATATTTTACATGTATTTCTTGGAAAATTGTACAATAGAGGCTTATGCAAGACTTTTATTACTATAGTATATTTAGATAGGAATTGCAAAAAATGTACATAACTCCATGTATTTTTTTCTGAGTCAATTCAGATATTTGTTTACCCAGTGTTTTCATTATTTATGAATTACAATGAGCTAAAGCATTTCTATGTTTGACAGATCACTCATGATAATATAACATCATAATGAAACATCTTAACCAACCTCCGCTGTTATCAGAGTGAAAACAGAGAACCATAACATCAGAGTTTAAAAGGTGTGTTTAAAGGACGTCTTGATCTATTGCTTCGCAAGTTTAAAGTATGTCATCATTGCATTATATAAACATCTGTTAAAATATGTGCACTTTTTCATATGTTCTTAATTTACCTTCAGGTTAGGATGTAGCCTTTTTGGTTCTATCAGTTGTTTTAGTTTAGTTTAGGAAATATTCCCCCTGCGGAAAAAGGCACATTGGAAACAAAAGAGTCTAGAATGACCAGTTCTGAAAAATACAGAAAAAGAAAGGGTTTGGTTGAACCAGGATGTGTCAGTATCATGGAAGATTGTGCCTTCGCTGGTCAGTTCACTGGTCAGTCCTCCTCATCAGTCCCTTCTCAGTTTGTAAGACTATGCCCTTAGCTATAACCAATTGGTCCCGTTTTGTCTCTTTAACAGTCTGGAAGAAGGTAGAATAACATTACTCAAGTGGGTGGTACACATTGGTTGGTGGTTGAGATGAGTTTCCCCCCCTTCACTGTAAAGTGAAGAGACTCAAAGCCCACCTCTTCAGACTCCACTACCACTGAACACTGTCCATCTAGCCAATCTGGCGTTACCACTGTTTACTTGTTCTACACTGTTTAAAAAAATAAAATAAAAACACTAACCTTTTCTTTCCCAGTGTTACAGGTATGATACGCAGATGCCTGCAATGATGTCTATTGCTGTATTACTGCACTGATCCTGTGCGCTAACTATGATTGTTCTACCATGTATTAATGCACATCTTGTAAGTCGCTCTGGATAAGAGCGTCTGCTAAATGCTTAAAATGTAAAAAATGTAAAAATGTAAAGTGCTGTGAGATCAGGAAAAGTGCCATATAAATGCAATCAATAATAATAATTGACTATTATTACTATTATTATTAGCTGACAAGGATCCCATCTTCCCTCCCAAAACACAATCTTGTTTGCAATTATCCCTTTTTGTGCTCAAGTGGTTAACCATTGAAATACTCTTCACGACTTACCCTCTCCCCAGTTCTTCTTATTTATTTTACTTGCATCTTCATAGACTCATTAGGTGGACCTGCCACTTGGCTAAACTCTATCTGGACATCCTATGATTGTTCATCTTACAAAGAACTGATGCTTCTAATTGCATGTTATTAGACATACAGGGCTCCAGTTTCGTTGTCAAACAAAATGCACAGACAGTAATGCTAATCCTAGACAGAGGCGCATTAAGGTATGTCCTTGTCTATTCTGGTAGTTTTGTGAAAAAGGATGGCACTGCACCTGTGGCGCAGTTGTAAAATAAGTTGGTTTAAGAAGAATACATTACCTGTGGGTATGGTGAGGGTTTGGTTCATTATGGCTAATTAGATCATCAGTTTTTTTCCCCTTTAATACCTTTGCCATAGTGAAATGGCAATTTCGTCATGTCTAATGAAGAGCAAGTGCCATGGCTTGCAAAGAGCACATTATGAGGCTTGCTTTTACTACAATAAAATGGAGTAGATAATTTGATGGTATCATGTAGCAATACTAAATAAAACTATCTTGCATGTGTATGTAACACACAAGGGGATCCAGGTCAGTGACAAAGATGAGACCGATTGTCTCGAGGCAATTTGGAGCACAGCAGGAGGCCAGCTACCAAGATGGCCCCCCTACAGTCCTGCCAGGAGATGAGCCAAGGAAGGTGCCATAAAGAGCATATGGCCGATCTGCAGAGCAACGCTGAATGTGGGACACATTCTCTCCTGCGCGGGATATGTCTCTGTCCTGCACGACCTCGGAAGCAGGGGGCGTCGACCACAGGACACACCCCTCACCTGGATGTTTCAATGGGGGATTTATCGCATGTCTGCCCTATCTGTTCATATGTGCCCATGAATAACATCACCAAACTAGCACATAATGACCTGTGGTTGAGTGAAGAGGTGGTATGGGTGGACGAAAATGCTAATTAATTATCACACACAAAACTTGCACAGTGGCTAATGTGCCTAATCCCCCCCATTGCGCTGCCCAACCCATGTTGACGCAAATGCCTTTATTGCCAACCGCGGAACTACCAAACTGGGCAGAGATGAGAAATGTTCAGTTCACGACGGCTGAAACTAGTACTTCCACTACCATTCAGATGCGTTTTTCGCTACCGTCCTCCCCAAACTAGCACCCCTTGAGAAGACAATAGCTTCCCTTTCCTTACCTGTCGCTAAGTTTCTACTCTTAGAACATCCCCCATGTATGGTCCGTTTACATGACCAGTTCAAATAAATCAATGGTTTCCAAAAAAGAACATCTCTTATGAATGTGCAAGTGTTTGCAAGAACATTTTGACACATTTTGAAACAAATGAAAACAACTGGAGTCATCGAGGAAATAAATGTTTCTCACTTTTACGGTTATCTCAACTCTGAAATGCAAACAATACGGTAGCGATAGCGGCGTTAGCCCTGCGTTTCAACTTTAGACCAGGCGGCTCAATCGGTCCTTTTCACCGAGCCAGTGACTCACAATGACGTCCGGCATCTCAAGGTCTACCCATAGCTCATCGCTTGACACGTACAGATAAAACAAACCAAAGCTGGGCCACGAGAAGATAAAACAACATCGAGTTGTACCGTTAAATAAACAAGTGTCCATGGCCAGAAAAGTCTGCTGGCAGAGGAAGATATCTGTCCTCTCATTCTTCCAAAGGAAGCAGATGAAATCCCAGATGGATCTCAGGCTGGGAATTCATCTCTTACTTTGACGATTCGGTTCCTGCTTGAAATGGTCTTGAAATGCAAACACTGGGGATAACAAGACAAGTAGACAGAGACTGAGAGAGAGAGAGAGAAAAATACTGAGATTACATGGGAGAAAGTTTGAGGGTTTCAAAGAGAACATAAATGTGTGCGTGGATTTCCCAGTAAAGTAAAGTAGGCCTATAAACTTGATTATACATTTTCAGAGCAAATTTTTGTTTATCATCATGTTTGCAAAGCTGATGTTTGAGAAACTACAGCCGAATAATGTATTCATTCATTCATTCATTCATTCATGTAATTTAATGTTCATTTCTCCTCCTCCACTGTTTCACAGCTGTGGAAATCTGTGAGGGGGAAATCATTTAAGGCCATATTCAGAATAATTCAACACTGCAGTTTTACTGATTAAACACAAATTTTTAAAATTGTTATTATGATATGGTTATATCATATTTTATTATAACTGTGGCAAATTAAAATAATTTACATTTGTACCAAAAATGTCACATCTCCAAAAATTATTACACTTTTATGAAGGTTAAAACAAGTTTAATTTTGAAATGAATTACATTTTGCCCATACATTTTTTTATGGAGGATGCATACAAACAAATCTAAAGACAGCTGAAAATACTGGTAAAGCACTTTTATGATGTGGTGTTGAAGGATTAAAATGAACCCTTTGATAAACATAAATATAAACACTGGGATTTGTTATATTTATGCTCATTGTTAAATGCAAAAATAAAAAAATAAAAGTATGTATTTGTTGTGAACATAGAATGCATGATAACAGTGAACTATGCTTTCTGAACACAGTTAATTGAGTTCAGTGATGATTACTTACTTACTTAGTAGTCATTATATTAATGGTAAGCTTTCCTTGTTTTGGTTTGCACCACTGTCATATTAGCGTTACAAAACAGTCCCCATTGAACAATATGCTCAATATTTGTAAGTTAAGTTAATAGCCTCAAAGACCTGCATTCATGCTTTCAGATTTTCTCGGTCTTGACCTGGCCACAGGTGTCAAAAGTCCCAAGCTTCCATTTTATATGAAACATTAGCATAGCGCTCTAGTTTCTTGTCAACAATCACAGCTTGCTAAAGGTTTCCCCCTGCTGTCCTGTTATGGAACTGCACATGTACTGCCAAAAACAATTTTAAAAACAGATCGTTGTTTATAGCTGCTTTTATGTGCGAAAGGTCAGGGGTTGTGAAAATTAATTTGAATTTGTGTCTGTGTTATCTTGTTGTTGTGTCTTGGGTTTACCTGGTGTGCTTGGACTTTTGTGACATACTTCATTGTTAAAATACTAAATGATGGTTTGGTGCCGTTGGGAGTAAATCCTCAAGGTACATTTTAGTGCAATAAATAGAACTCGTGTAGCAAAGAAAGTGCTTGCCATGTTATCTCCTGGGAGAAGAATGAGTATTTACCATGGGAAAAGTCTGTGAGATAATAAATCTGTGTCCCATCATTTAGCCTTCCAGCAGCACAGTGTTCCGTTGAACATCAGGTTTTGATAGAGCTCACATTTCACAATGCAGTAAATTAGACATTGTGCAGACCATACTGTCAACAATTCACATCAATACTTTGCTCATAAACAGAGAGAAAGATTTAAGAAATGGAGTTGCAGTACTTATGCTGCGGTTTCACGATTCTTGCTACTGGGTCCCGGAAGGCGCCATCCAGACCACAATTCCCACAGGAACTTCGATTTGACATGTCTTGAATGGCCCCACAAACCAACACTATATGAGTATATTCCAACAATGTTCAACTGTGGTTCTGTGTGGCTCAGTAGGTAGAGCATGGCACTGACACCGCTTAGGTTGTGGGTTCGATTCCCATTGTGGCCACATATACTGAAAAATGCATGCATTCACTACTGTAAGTTGATTTGGTTAAAAGCGTCTGCTAAATGGCATATATATATCTGTGCAAATATGTTCATGATGTATGGAAACTGAACAGTGTGGTATCGAGCAGGAGAACCTGAGCTTGCAAACAATGCAATGCAGGCAGAGAGAGTTGTTGACTACAAGACTCATTGTGAATTGCTGTATTGAAATGTGCAGTTGTTTAAAATGGCTACGCAACAAATGTCTTCTATGGAAACTGTCCTGGATGTGAACAGTTGGACGAGCGAACAAGACTTTCGAAAGCGAACATTACTTCAATTAGAGGTGCAAATCAATCAGAGGAATAGTGGACAGGCATCTTCATCGCTAATCCATTCTCCTGCGTGTAACCGAGGACACATGAAGTGAACGTCTGACACGATGAGCATCTGATACTGAGATCGTCAGTAACGGACACTGTGCTGATGAAATATGCATGGGAGGCACAGCGCACAAGTCTTCTGAAACTGTTCTATTTATGGCTCATTGAAATTCCCTTCGATGCCACAGTGCTACGAGCAGCAGGCTAACCCATTCTTGCGTCCGGTGGCGTCATGGTCATTCACTGTAAGGGGGGGACACGTGCCCCCTCAGCTTTCCCCCAAAATGTTCCATTCAGTTTGAGAAAATTACGTGTAAGAATTAAAATATCAGTCATATTGTACACAGCAAATTTCTTTTGATAACCTTGCATTGCCAAGGTTAAGGAAGTGTGAGACCAGCCCACCTGAAAGGAAAATATCGTCTGAATGCCCCCCTTCTCCTGAAGTGGTAGATCCGAGCTGATGCCACTCTAAGTAAAAGAACAAATAACCAAATATGTATTTGCCAATATTAGACAACAAAATATTATTACAATATTAGTCACCAAAGGTTAATTTATGGAAGTCAGTTAACAAATACCTCTCATTAGGTCTCATCAATGCTGAGATCATGCTTTAGATCTGTGTGTGCTGTTCCATTCACCTTATTTTGCATTCATGAGGTCTCTCTTTAACTTCACGACAGGAGAGAAATCTGTGGCACTGGGAAATGAGGCCGGTCTCTGAATGATGAGGTGGCGTGTTTGATCTGACGCTGTTCCATTTTGTTTCTGTTGTGTTTGTGAGGCCTCAACCTCAAGTTGACTACAGGGCACAGGAAAGAATGAAACGGAGGCTGAGAAAAATTGGAAAAGACTGGCGCGGTATGGCCATAGCTGAATATAGCTGATATAGGGTGAATTGTACGAACACTAGGAGAAATATGCAGCTGGAATATAATTAAAGTTAAGGTAACAAGTTAAGGTGGCATCAGTGATGTTAAGGTGCATGATGCCCCTGCCTTTACCCATTTTAAACCTGAGCATTTTGTATAGGCAGATGCATCTGCAAAGTCTCAAATTAGACCCTTGAAAAATATGGAGATATGGTCATTTTATTCACATACTTTACTGAACAAAGTTTCACAGTCCCATATATGATGTCACTTATTTCTCAGCTATAGTTTTTGTTCCCAAAATACATCAAATGGATTATCTCAATGAAAAAAAACACCACAAAGTTCTAACTTCATGCATGTCATATATTTTAAATGTATATTAAGTTACAGTAATAATCTTTCACATCACAAAAAAGGCACATTTTTATCACCTATACAGTTACAAAGAAATAGTCCGAGACAATAAGATCTATAGTAAAAGGCTCCACGGGTAAGGAGCTTTGAGCATGAGAAACAAAATATACATTTTCAAATACTTTAATATTAAAAATTTGAACAGTGCTACTCAGAAATCTGTCATACCAGCTATAGAAGTCAGAATATAGAACGAGAATCCTTTATTAATAAGACAAACATAAAACTTGCACTGTGTATCATATCTAATAAAACTTTATAACATAGAGGGACATAGAGTGTTCCTTTTATACTGTACAAGCAATAGGCAATATACTGATACAAACACATACCCCCTTGTCAATCACATCCTCCCGAAAAAGAAACATATATAAAAGTTGACCGTACGCCTTGCGCCCACACTGTTACTACTCCCGTATTGATTAGCCAAATGTACACCATTTCCGGTCGGTATCTTGTGGTTCAGTGATTGTTGTTCTTTGCAGCTTCTTCCTCAGCCTGCAGTAAGGTGGTCAGGTCACAAACAGACGGTCCGTCCATCTGAAAGGAGGGAAAACAGCGTTATACCACAATGAAACGCCGAAAAACAGCATTCGATCTGACTATCCTCATCCTCAGATAGTAAATTTTTTTTCTTTTTTTGCACATTTAAGACTTAAGGTAATGCATGAATTCAGGGTAAAAATACAGATGTACCACACCCTCTTATCACAAATAACCATGCATCAGTAATGATAATTAATGGTGGAGCGTAGTCTTGGCCAAACCTGCTTTTTTGACAAAGAATTCTATGAAAGGTTTTGGTGTGTTTGTTTGTCTGTTTAGTACACACAAGGGACAAGGCCTTTATATAATTGAATCGGCCTTCTCATGCGTTTCTACTCATGTTTAATCAGCGCTGAGCTGATTGGCTTGCCTGAGAATCGGGCGTGGCAGGGGTTGCAGTAGAGCTTCCGGTCTCGGAGTCTGACTTCGGCTCCAGCTCCAGACTCTGATCCCCGGAGGTCAGACTTGCAGTCGAAGCACTGAAACGGTGACACGGAGGGGACAGGTGGTGAGCAGAGCTTCGCCTACATCCACCCCAAACCTCCGCACCAAGGGAGGGAGAGACCCCGTGAGCCCAAAGCCACCTCACCGGCCACGGAGAGCAAAATAATAAAGGGCAGAGATTACCCACAAGCCACCAGGGTTTGACATTGTCCGAGATGGACACCTAGACCCAAGTTAAGGACCCGTTCCCCAGAGAGGTGAGAAATTTGTACCAATGCAGACACCACCTACGGTAGCAACCTCGTGACTGAGGACAAGATTGCACTAGAGCCAATGACCTTGCCGGAAAGAGAGATCAGTGGAGGAGGAGGACGTGTTGCGACTGAAGGAGACTGGAGTAAGAGGTGCAGATCAAACGCAACACACAAGGGCCAGGGCCGCCATCGCCTAGAACACTAGCTTTCCAGGGTATGAGACCCGGATATGTTGGAACAGAGAAGAGCCGATTTCACTTTTTATAATACCACCCAAATTGTTGACAGAAACAGCAGCTATAAATATCCTTCTCTTCCCTTTAATTCTGATACAATAAGAAATGGGAAACTCAGCACATTTGCTGCATTTTCCACTCATAAAAACAATTTTCTCCTATTTGTTAGTGCTTTAAAATGAATTAAACTGAATGTAAGAATGTAGGTAGGATGTTCTTTGTGGCCTTATGACACGGCTACTCAATTCCAGGCCTCGAGGGTCCTCGGTGTCTGCAGGTATTTCCTCCGGCCACGCACTGCGCCACCCGATTTCACTTATTACCTCACCTCCTTGGCCAAGGAGGTAAACGAATGAGTGAAATCAGGGCGGTGCGGCGCGTGGTTGGAGCAAACGCCTGCCTTGTGAGTTGCGTGGGCTCTGACCATGGTGCTCTACTCGGGGTAAGTACAGAGGCAGGAAGCATGCGGGCGGTCCGATCCGTGCAGGGTGATCCAGACCAGATCTTCTCCCGGAGACGGGCCACCTGCTCTCTCACCTTAAAACAACCCAAATGAAAACAGAGCCCCAGGGACTGGATGAACATGGCCGCCCCTCTGCCCAGCGGAGTGGCACAGAGCTCGCACATTTTCCTCCCGCTGACCGACCTGCGTCACACAACGGATCGCGGGCACGCGATGCAGGGTGTGAGAATACCACTTTGAGCGCGTATGAGAAACATGACATTCGGCCTGAGAACACACAGATGAGGTTTGTGTTTGTGTATGAGAGGCTGCGTGGACGACGCCCCGATGTCTGGCTGAGCCTGGTCTTGTAATAATAGTGTCTCTGGCCCAATCAGGCAGGGCCCTCTATCTCACCCCTTGGTGTGAATCGATGTAAATGCAACTTGTTAACTGTATAAGACACCTTGTGTCCTTAAAACATTTTGTAACATGCTTGTGTTGCCACAGCTGGCTGTGCGATTGCTTTCCTGTCTTTCGTCGGGTCCATCTCTTCATCAATATGGAGATCGTTTTACTTTGATTCAGTGTTTTGGATTCGCTAACAGGGGGAATGCGTTCAGTGTCTCCACTCAGCCGTGAAACACTAAACGAGAGAGCAGAGCTCAACACAGGAGCCTCACTCAGGCAGAGTGGGCCTCGTAATGGAGAAGCACAAAATGCTTACACAGCAAAGTCAGCGCATCAGAGACATACGCAAATAACACTATGGGGAAAAGCACATAGTTCTAGGTTTGTTGAATTTGAATTGAAAATGCAATATTCATTAAATTCATGACTTGAAAAATGCTTATAATATTCTATGAGGATTTCAGTAAATTGATCAATTGGATTTTAGTTCATTTCCTGAATTGGCAGAATTGAACTGAAGCCGGCATCTGATTGGATAGTACCTGCTGCGTTGCTGTGAGAGGGGGCGTGGCTCGGGGGTGGGCTCCTCGTTGAGGGTGGTGGGCGGGGTCGGGGAGGTGGGGGAGGGCAGGGACCAGGGGCCCTGCCTTAGGGACCCCGCGGAATGGGAGGTGGGGAGGGTGGACGAGCCGGGGCGGGTGCAGCCACCGGAGGAGGCGGAGTCGGAGACGGCGGACTGAGGACGGGCGCCGTGGGCGGAGGAGGCGGGGCTCGGTGGCCACTGAGGCTGTCTCCAGGAGCGGGCGCTGTTCAGGTTATCCAGAGACTCGTACCTGCAAGGGAGCAGTGGATTCGTGACTCTGTTTTCACACTCCGGGATTGCATAGATACCATGCATGAGACTCACACATTAAGGGCCTATTCGCACTTAATGTGTTTGTTAAATTCACGCTCACACACTCAGCTGCTAAGATCTCATGCATATCAAGTCCCTTATTTTGGCCACTTAGAGTCACTGTTAAAAGGTAGCACAGACAGGGTGCTCCTGCTGTGTAGGCCTCACAATATCAGCCTTAGCCGGGTAGCCTTGTGATATTGACACTTCACCCCCTTGCTTACCCACCTAAAATGGCAGACATCACGGCTCTATTGCTCCATCTAGTGGTTTGGGTTTAGATTACATGCAAATGCATGACTATTTGGCAAACAGATGCAAACATGTACGTATAATCAATAGTTATGTTGATTCATACACTGCACTTATGGTTGTCTTCTGGTCAAAAATTAATTGACATGTTAATACAATTTTAAGAATGTTCTGAATGTATTGAAATTGCTGAGTCGAATGCTGCTAACTTTCCGGACATGAACAAAAATAACAATTTTAACCAGAATAACATTAACACAGACGCTAACAATAACACCAGAATAACATCATTACTGCAATGTTTCTTGTGCCTTAAAAATAAAGTTTGAGGAACATCCAGGAAACCAGAAACAAATTTAACATGTTTGGAACATTTACCTAACTTTCGGGGAATGTTCTAGAAATCAATAAACTGAGAAAGTAGGTGCACACCCAAAAAAGACTACAAAGAATTTACTGATATCTACCTGCTATAACCAGCCTACCCGACGTTTCAGTTGGGCCTTTTAATAAATGTACATTTTGAATAACAAGCAGTCTTTTTTTGCGTGTGCACCCTACCTTCTTTGATTCACAGCATCTCTCAGAAGACTTATTTTGGGTAAGCACTGCAGTTTGTTTTTCTCCATCTTTTTGTCTGGTGCGGGGCCTCTCACATTAATGGTTGCCAGAACATTTGAAAAATTTAAAAAAAAAAGTACTTATGTAGTCTCTTTTTTTCGCGAGTGCACCCTACTTTCTTTGGTTCGTCATGCTGGCAAGACTTCCCGCGTGAAAGGCCCAGCCGAAACATTGGGTAAGCTGGTTGTACCATTTGACATAGATAAATCTACATTTTGAATGTAGTAGACATTGAAAGTAGTCATTTTTTGCCTGTGCACCCTACTTTTTTTTGGTCTGCAATGTTGTGGGAAGAATAAATGGTGAAAAAGCTGGGACACAGGTGCTGACATGTGCTACAGGCGCTGACCTCCTCATGCCCCCGCCCAGGTGGATGGGCTCTTTGTAGATGCAGGTGCTGCGCTGGCGGATCCAGCTGCTGTCCGTCACGAGCTGCGTCTTCTTCTTCATCTCCTCCAGGATCTGCAGCCGGTCCAGCTCCACCTGGGACAGCGGCCTGTTCTTCTTCCTCGCCGCCTGGGCCTCCTGGCTCGGCGGCGCCGCCCTCGTGGTTCTGCTCACCACTGCGGGCCAAATGGGAGGGGGGAGGAGTCAGACGCGTCGCCGAGGAGGGTCTGACGCCAGTCCTCTCCCTTCGCGTTCGCTTCCAAAGAATCTTTCCCCCCCGATTTGTAAATGCCGTGTATCGATAGGAGAAATGATCAAACGGAACAAACCTCCTCCCTCTGGCTTGTCAACTTCGTCAAGCTCGGGAGTGGATTGGGATTTCGCCCTGAAAATCACAAAAAAGAGAAGCTTAGCCGTAGTCACCTCTGCCAGCCTGTTTGGCCCAGCTGTCATTGGCATTAGCGGGTGAGCGCTGTTGTACTAACCTGTCTGACGGGGAGATCTCGGGGTGGATTTTGGCAAGCCCGTCAGAGTTCCCCTTGCTGAGTCAAAGCAGAACGACACAGCACAGCAGACGATCAGAGCGAATGTTAACACGAGGGAAGACAAGCAGTGGCATTGTTGTGCAAAGCGGCTAAATGTCAGTGTTTACAACACGCCTCTGTCAAGAAGCGGTCATTACACATCTCAAAGATTCTGGATGAATATCGTTTAGTGGTTTGTGTGGCTCAGTAGGTAGAGCATGGCGCTGACAACGCTTAGGTTGTGGATTAGGTTGGCGCCACATATACTGAAAAATTTATGCATTCACTACTGTAAGTCACTTTGGATAAAAGCATCTGCTAAGTGGCATATAAATGTAGCAGCATTCAAAAAGTAAAAGAGCTCGTCACATCTGTGAAAAGTATGGACTGTGTAGTGGCCCACTATGTCCAGACAGCACTAATCGAGTGAGTGCAGGGCTCATCACTTTGGTGTCAGATAGAGGGTTTTCCTCACCACTGCTCTTTCTCCCCGCCGCCGTCTTGCTGTCTGGGACATTCCTCCGTAGCTTGCTGGCACATCTTTCTCTCCTCCACTCCCCCCGGTCTGGTCTGCTGCCCCTCCCCTTCAAACTTCCTCTGCAGTCCCAGCTCCTCCCCCTCTGCCTTTCTCTCCGCCTCTTCCTTGTGTGGCTCCGCCCTTTGCAGCTGGGTCACCCCCAGCTCCACCCGTTCAGCTGGCCGATTGGGCTCTTCCCACGGAGGGGGTGTGGTTTGGCTCAGAGGAGACATGGGCGAGAGAGGGCTGAGGCTCCTGAGATCCGCCTCCAGAGGTTTCTGCTCCTAGTAATGATGGAGGCGGGGGAAACTGTCACTTCTTCACAGTCAAGCCCCATAACTAGGTATTCACCAGGCAAGATGATGTCCAATGTTTGACTTTGATTTATTTTCCTAACTAAGGAGGCTGCTGAATTTTATTGCTATTGTTTGTAATGTGCATAATGTCATGAATATGTGTCAACGTGGGATAGCTGAGCTGATATATTATCGTATAGGCTTGGCTAGAACAAAGGGAAATGTTGAGACCAACATTGTCTAATTTCACCAATCTTCTGCAAGATCAGAAGTACAGAATCTTCCAGACACCAGGCTGGGCTTGTATACCCAGATACATCCCATAAATAATCAAACATTGATTATAAATAAACAAACAAATATTGTGAATATTTATGACAGTCAATGCAGTGTTAATTAGTGGTGGCTCGTGGTAATAGCAGGTTTGCTTGCTTGAGTAAAAAATACAACTTTCAATCAGTGTTCAGAGGCTGAAATAAAGTTGAGAATTATTGGGCTATACCTGATATTTTTTCAATTATTTATTTGTATACTCTTCATTGTGTTTTCTTTCTATACAACAGAATAAAAACCTGAAATTTTAAAGATTTTGAATAGGGTTCTATCTCACAATTATTATTAAATTATTGTTCTATCTCAGTGTCATTAACATGGAAATGCTCCTTTTTATTTGATTACACACCTGACGTTAGTCTTTTAAACATGCTTAAACTAACATATATGCAATATAAAATAAAACAATGCTACGATATGTGACTTGATGATTCTAAAGCTTGATGTCTCAAAGCTATAGGCCTACTACCTGCAGACAGAACCCTGCATTTCTAAGCTCTGGGAATATTGACATCCTCCATATGGAGACGGGGTCCCCGGGGCGACGGCAGTCTTACCGCCTCCCGGCATCCGGAGCCCGGGCCCACGGCATCCCGCTGTGCCCTGCGCCACTCCTCGTCCAGCTTCTCCTGGTCGCGCTTGTACTTCTCCTGCGCGGGAATACGGCGTTCACAGCGAGCGCGAGGGGGAATGTGGGTCAGTTTACACAGAGCCGGGCGGCGCGCGCAGGGTCGGACGCCGCGGGTGGAACTGGGTTACATAGCGCCGATAGAGTTACGGAGTCGGCCGTTTTGCTCAAGTTACGTTTTCCAACCGAGGCAACGCAGGGCGAGATTAAAACTAGTCGAGAAAACGAACGCTCTCATCTCTCAAGATGCTTTCTCTGTCTGCATCTCTGTCAAAAGATAAATAAGATAGGATCGATCTTTGCTGTCCGTTGTGGACAGAGATCTGAGAAGCAGCGCTTCTCCGTAGGGTATCGTTACATGGGACGAGATTGCGATGTACATTAACGTGGAGACATAAGTCTAGGCATACAATGAACAAGGCATTGACTGGACATACGTGTAAATCTAGGGATTGACGGTGTGATATTTACTTTGCAGAATCCTTTGTCTATGGAATCTTTCTTGAGGTTCGTGCTTTTATACAGCTGGGTATTTACTGATTTAAAGTTAAGAGCCTTGCTCAAGGATTCAAGCGCTGTGTCCCACCTGGGTTTTGAACCTTCTGGACACGAGGCCAGGAATCGCCGTACAATTCCCAAAAGTGTCCCCTGATGTTCACTCAGATAATTATTTTTTTGACAACGTCCCTCAAGAGTTGCTGACATGAGGCAAATTAAGTGTTAAGTGTATCCAGCCAATTATATAATTGGGCCACTTGAGCCAAAAGGGAATTTACTGTGGAGCTAATCAGTGTGCACAGCTGGCCCCCGCGAACTGCTAAAGACCTCTGATCAAGCATTATTAATAGACTCCGGAATTTGAAAGATGTTTGCTGATGTGGAATTCAACCAGATCAGACAATCAGGGCAGTGACCGCTCTGGTGAAGATGGCACACGGCCGAAATGTGTCCTCGTGCGCATATTTCATAAACTGACGCTCATGTCGTCGAGTTGTGTTGTGAGAGTGAGGTTTCATGAAAAAAAAAAACCGAACGCTATCAGTCACTCATTGATTTCAATCGATCATTCTGTTTTGCGGTGGATAGAAGATAGTTTTTGTCAAAATAATAATATGAAGAATTGATTTGCTAACCCTGAGTGCTGACTTTTCTTTCTCATCGTATTATTCATTGTCAAGCTTCAGCACCATACTAGATACATAAAAGCTAAAGCGCGACTCTGGAACTCTATTAGTCTGCTGAACGTCACGTCTCTGGCATACCTGAAGGAGGCGCTCCTGTTCCTGCTGCCATTTCTCTTGACGCTTGCGCTCCTCTATGGGGTCCCAGGAGGCGCGGTTAGAGGAGGTGCTGATGGAGGGAACCCGTAGCTGACGGAGGAGGATAAGAAATGAAACATTTCTTATCTGCTCGTAATGCAGGTGTGACTACAGGTGCTGCATTACAGTATTATAGTTTGGCCAATAACTTTGCATTTACCTTAAACTTGGGAATTTAGCTGGATATTTACAGAAAAAATGCAGGTTAAGCACCTTGCTGAGGGGTACAATGGCAATGACCCACCTGGAAATCAAACCTGCAACCTCTGAGTTACAAGCCCAGTTCCCAAACCATTATACTACACTACCACCAATTTTACCATCCATGCCTGGCAATGGCTTGGATGGTAAAATTTCTTCCAGTGACAAATTTGAAAGCCTCCAAAATGAATGGACTCAAGTTGGCCCATGTTCATCTGGTTGCTCCCGCACTATTACCTCCCCGCAAAGCGCCAACAAAGGCTACTGGTTTTCATCAGTGAGAGATGCACCATGAGTCACAAGATATTCTGTAGATGGACTGCTTATTTAGATGGACTTCGGCATGCAGTGTGGAAAACATCACTGGCTTGTGGGTGAGCGACATCAGATTTGACAGAAGATATCCAAGTAAGCAAATTAAAAGAGTATGTAAGCTACATAATTAAATCGTCAAAGGATGTTTACTATGTTCCAGCTTATGGTGAGTAGCTATATACCTGTCTCATCACAAACCTGACCCTGCAGTAAAAATATATATATCAAGAGAGCAAATCAAACTGTTCAACTTAAATGGAATTTTAAATTAATGTACCAAAAAGATGGCATTTAAAATCATAATTTGTCACAACAACTTAGCCTGCTTTGAATCAACCAGAAAGAGGAAGTTTATCTTGAACTAATTTGATATTTTTCAGATTTTACCACCCAGAAAGAAGTTTATATATTTTGATGTGATTCAGTCCATACTATCTACAATGGCTAGGGCAATAGGTGAACTTAATAGCCATATGACTATAATTGGCCTAGATATGATCCCTTACAGCCCTCAGGAAGTTAGGTATCCACCACCTGTTCACTAAACTGGTGCTAGAGAGCAATATATCCAGTTAGCATTAAAAACACTCTTTTATCACTGATTGCGCAGAGCAGCATGTGCACAAGTCTAACTTCTGCATGACAAAAGAAAGCACTGTACTTACATCTGATATTGCAGACTCAGAGCCTCCTATAAAAGAAAGGGTAATCAGTCCAGTCTTTATACTGTAGCATAAATCAACCTACTGCGTCCTAAAGTGGTGTAGGAGAGAGAACGCAGAGAGTCCATTCAGCTTACGATCCCGCCACCATTTGCACTAAAATACAGTTAAAGTCAAGCTGACGTTGAGTTCAAACATTTAGGCCTTGTGTTTGATATTTTCTATCTGTCTTTCTGTCTGGTTTTCTTCAATTCTAATGTTAAGCATTTAGAACTTAGAGCGCATAAAGTTTTGCAAGTTATCCAAGTTTACGCTGCAAATGATTCCAGGACTGTAAGCTGGTTGGACATTTCACCTTCACCGGACATATAGCTCAATGACTGATGAGGTTCAACACTTAAACAAATGGAAATAAAAGGATCCAAAGCTAATGCTACAAACACCCTTTGTGCAATAACTGTCTTTGTACGTTACATCACAGCAACAGGCAAAGATTCAAAACAATATGAGCACTGTAATGATATATGCATACCAGCAGGAACATAAAAGTAATTGAATGTGAAATGAGTCATTCAGAAGTGCAGGGCCATTAGTGCACACAACAACAGCAGGGTCATGACCTCACACTCACAGCATGCAGAGAAGAACAGCAGCACTGTGTACATCCCGCAGACCATACCAACACTGTGTATGAATTATTCAAATCCTGTTACCACTAGCCTGGACTGAAGACAGAGAAAACAGGTTATGGGATTTTTAGAAGAGGGGGATTTCTCAACATTCAATATTGTTCTGCGATATTGAAAATAGCCCAAATTTTCTTCTGCAACTGCTTTCAAAACAACATTTGAAAACTGTGTTTCGGTATGGTTTCCGATAAAGGACAACATTCAGGATTGCACAATTGCACTAGCGATATGGTACACCTTTTTGTTACGCGTTTGCGGAATGATTAACAATTCATTGTGTTTCTTAGTGGTAATCCATGCCAAAATAATACTGAAGGCATACACAATGTTGTTTAATATAGTGATTTTGCATTCTGGAGGTTTTGTTCAGGAATGGGTAGTTGAGATCCTTCCAACCTCCAAGCTAAGTCCTTTCTACTAGCATTACAACATGTTGGAATGTATCGGGACCTATTACTGCAGCTCAATGTACGTAGACTCCTCGCGGGAATATATGTACATTGAGAAAATCTAGAAAGGAAGGCCACTTCAGGCAACCGGAAAACACTGCACACACAGCCACATTTACCACAGAGATAGACCAACGAACTGACAGCGGACCCGGGTGAGCCTGATGGGAGAACAGATGCGTTATGTTGCTATGCTACATGAGAAGATGGAAAGTCCTCAACCCGAGTAGGAGATCCACAAAGCCCGAGTAACACTAGAGCTCGCCGTCGCCAGCAGCTGTCTGCTGCCATAGCTTTACCTTGCTGTTCAAAAAACTCAGATCTCCGTTTTAAGTTTTTCAAAGTAACGGGGTCAGAGCCTATGCAAGACATTAAAATAAGGAAAGAAAGGAGAGAAAGAAAATGAGAATAAGACAGAAACACAGACACAGAAGCAGGTTGAGCCCACAGACACACATTTTCCTTTACTTTAAAAAGTATACAAGTGAAGGTGAAGCTTGCACACAATTAATGCTCCTGTAACGTTTATTTGTAACAATGTAACAAAGTCCTCACAGAATCTTCATCAGGTCTAAACCTTTTCACTGTTTGTTTAGACCCGGCAAATATTCTGTGAGGAAATGAATGTGAGGAACTGAAACAAAATAAACATTATGTGAGTATTAATTGTGTGCAAGTTTCACCTTCACTTATAAGTTACTTACTCGGTTCTGCACCATCAAGAAAAAGGATGTGCGCATTCTATACTTTGGAAAGCAGACATCTATTTGCACATTTACCTCAAAACAATAATGGTGATCAAGTTTAAATCATCCTACTGGCAGACAACAAATCAAGCAGGGAACCAAACAAACATACTTGTATAAAGTTGTATAAACATATGTGTTACGCCAGCAAGAATAACATCCATTCTAACTTCCTGTTCACGTTAAGACAGGTAGGTAAGGACACTGTTCATTACCTTTGCTTCCCACAGATTCAGGGCGGAATCCACCATTCATGCCTTTACAGTCTACATCCTGCAAAAAGCAACATGACACCCTATTCATTTCAGGAAGTAAACTATATGCTACTTTTTTTTGTTTTTGCTAATTCTCTAAAGTAAACAAAATTATTACATTTCACAGATTAATTGACTAATGAAACATATTAGGCTACATTTTATTTACCCATTGGTGTACAATGGTTTAAGGTTAAACTTGGTAATTTGAATTAAATTATAAATAGTTTAACATAATTCATTTACACCAGTGATCAAGAATAATGGACAATTAAACTTTTGTTGGCTCAACCAAAGACCAAAAGTAATGAATCCATTCAGTCAAAGTGTCATTACCAAATCATCTAAAATCACACCAACACACTGGTAATCTCTTTGCTGTATTTGACACAGAACACCAACGATACTCACAGTGACACCTTGGCTGTTTAATGCATGAGACGTTTTCACAGCGGTGTCCAGGGTTGGCTTGAAGGTAAAGTCATTGCTTGTATTGATGTACTTTTCTGGGGAACCTGTAAGTGTTGGACCAACACTGTAAGCTAGTGCAGTTGTATTTATTAGCTTCTTAATAAATATTGCAAATAAAACTGGCACAAGTCTTGGAAATGAAAAAAGTGGCACAAGTACTGGACCATGTGCCTGGGAAACTGGGTTAATCACATATTCCATGTAGATTAGATCGCTCCAACTGGACAATCATGCACAAGTGAGCTTACCCGAAGTTATAAAACATTGCTGCTCCACAGTCAATTCAGGTAATTCATTGAAATTTTATTCAGTACATTACATTACAGCAGACGCTTTGTTCCAAGCGCAGAAAGTGCATTCAGTTTAAGCAGATAAAGGACCATCACATGTCGCTACAACTTCAAGCACATCATTCCCTCAAGTAAGCAGCCATTAGTACAGCAAGTATTTTTATTATTGGGTGGGTTAAGATCCAAGGTGCAGTCTAAATAGGTGCGTTTTCAGACTGCGGCGGAAAATGGGCAGCGATTCAGCTGTCCTGACATCAGTGGGGAGTTAATTCCACCATTGTGGTGCCAGGACAGAGAAGAGTCACGACCGGCATGAGCAGCCATTGGTCACTCAGAGGGAAGGAGTAACCAATCGCAGAGTGCAGCAGTCAGGCTGGGGTGTAGGGTTTAACCATAGCCGTGAGGTAGCGAGGGGCCGTTCCATTCACAGGCCAATAGGCCAGCACCAGTGTCTTAAATCTGATGCGAGCGACTACAGGAAGCCAATGAAGGGTGCGGAGAAGTGGGGTGGTGTGGGAATTCATGAATTGGACAATGTCAATGCCCATAATGTTCTATAAGGATTTTTCAATGAATTCATTGAATTTCTGTTAATTTCCTGAATTTCCTGAATTGACATGGAACCCTGCTGCTCCATCATCTAATTTAACCACAAACAAACAAACTCATGTTTCAAGTGTGCTATGTGACACCGGGAGGGGTGGAGGAAGCAGCGGAGAGAGCTGCCCCTTCCCATTGGCTGCTGTCAGGTGTTCCTGTTCCCTCCCACAGCCTGGGGAGTACTACAGGACCTTGGACAGCAGCGGCCTCACCTACAGGCAGGCTCACCTGAGGCTGATCAGCAATCAACTCAGGTGTTGGCCATTACTTGTTTGCTCGCCCCCGCCCCCAACGCTCTCTTTTTGTTTTACCCTCAATGGCACAATATGTAGTTGGAATTTGCCTCTTGTTTTTTTTTTTTTTTTTTTTTAGTGTCCCAAGGAAGGGGAACACTCATTGGCTCATTGGAACCCTTTTTCTTTGTGGTTTTTCCTACCTGCTCATGACCTGGCAAGTTGGCCACATCTGCCACCCTGCCACAGCTATAACAATCAACCAAAACTGAAGACTACCACTTTCAAGCTCCAACACAGTATTGTACAATTCTTCAATATAGACGGATATATCACTATGGGTACAGTGGCATCACTCACTCAGTACATGTGTTCTACAGAAACTTGCAGTGCTGTTATGCGTTGACAAACTAGCTTGTTTTTTTAACCAATTTTTATCCCAATTGTTTTCTGTTCTTCTAACAACACCAAATGACTTTCATAGAACTGTCTCATCATTGCAACTCCCTGTGCTAATTTGGGATTGTGCAGGCAAGAACATCCTCTCTGTGCGGCCAGACGCTGCTGGTAAGTCCACCAGCAGAGCTGCATAGGTCATTGTTCTCTGGTGTACACTTCATCAAGTCTATCCTGTGTGATGGAGTGAAGATAAGCCCACCGACTCCACCCGCCCTTCCTGGGTGAGGCTAAGGCCCATTATGTGGTGATCTGCCGGCCGCAGTTCATGTTGGCCCAGTTAGGATGTGATACCAGAGAGTGGGGCCCACATCACCACCCTGGAGCCGAATGTATTAATAGGATGAGCCACTCAGCCGCTCACAAATAGGAAGAAACCTTAGGAAGAACCAGACTCAAGTGGAAGAGCCCATCCTCCTTTGACCAGCTCAGGGTGTGAGTCGGTAATGACTAATGATGCTCAATCAGTCATTATTTAAATAAAAAACAACAACAATTGTTCAAAAGGAGCTAGATAGTGATGAGCACTGTAGAGCTGTTGGACCGGTTGAGTGTAAGGCAGCTCTCGTTGTGGAGTCACGGGCTCACCGTTTTGACCGTTCCTCCGGACGTCCAGGACCACGCTGCCCTGCTGCGACGTGGCGTCCATGCTGCCCTTCCACTGCTCAGAGCTCAGTTCTGTCGCCCTGCGGCTGCCCACCGCCACAATCGCATCACCCACCCGCAGCGGGCCCTGCTCTGCTGGGCTGCCTACAGGGCAGACAGGCGGGACTTTACAGTTTCTTCCAAATTATGGGATTTTAAAAATGTATTTACCTCTATTTTCTACCAGTTTTGAATGCCCAAATTGTGTGTGCCTCCAAGGGGACCCTGCCCCAGGCTAACTGCCAAACTCCCAATCTGCACCCTCTCCCCTTTCTCCTTCATGGTAGGCTGCCTCAGCAATCTGTTTTGCTGACATCACAGAGTGGGCTAGCTGAGGAGGTGAATGGTGGAGGGAGGGGAGAGGGCAGGGTGTTCAAAATGGCGATTTGGGATGCGTTCACTCAGTCTGCTGTTGTGAACAGTTTGGCTGTGTTTTTTCTCCATGAGAAGCTAAGTGCTAAGTGCTTCATTTATGTGCAAGTTCATTATATTCCAACGTTATTTAACAAACACTATTAATAAGACAGCAAAACCTATTTTCATTCTTATTAGCCAGAAAGATGACAACAAAGAATCTGAGCAAGCTAGCCAGTTAAAGCAGTTTTCAATAACGGTGGATATTACTAGTTAGCCAACGTTAGTTGTATAAATCAAAAGCATCATATTTTAAAAATTAGCATCATTTATTGAGCTTGGTAGCCTGGTAGTTAGCTTGTTAAATCCACTGTCCACAATACTAGCTAGCTAACTAGGTAACCAGCTAGCTAGCTAAATCAATTTTCCTACCTCGAAAATGAATAAAAATGAGCTAGGTAGCTTGGGAATTGTTAGCAGACAGTATTAATCTATTTTCAACCACATTTATTTTCCAAACAAGCACATCGCAATCCAAAAAATATGCTTGGCTGATGAAGCAGTGTACCATTGATTTGATTAATTCATACAGTTAATCTACAAGGTAATGTTAATAACAGTGAAAACATAACAACCAACACAGTAGACTACTGTTTTCATGTGACCAAGCATGAAAAGGCAGGAAACAAAATTCTACCTTCGCATGATTGATGTTTTTATTATTTGCACTGTAAACTGTAGTTTAGGAGTTGATTTCCTCCTGTGTGTCTTTAGGCCTTATGCTAGGAGCAGCATCAACTGTTTACTGTGTGTCCCATCGTGTGTGTGCATCGATTTATGCCGTCTGTTAGTAGTGCTGTCTACTCTGTGGTGTTGTCTACAGTCTACGATGTCTTTAAAATGAGCATACTGCTAGCATGATGGTGATCTGTCTGTAAACATGTCCCCCCACCCCAGTCAGTTATATACCAATACTGTAGTAGGAAAAGAAAAGTCAAAGAGGAGATTAAGGGAATTAAAAACAAAGACGGGGCACTGCTCTGTAAAAATAAGGATATTGCAGATGCTCTAAATGGCTGTTTTGTAGATAGTTTTACCAGAGAAGAGGCTGCTAATAGGCCGGAAGGCATATTCATTACTCAGAAAGTCTTAGCGGATACAGAGATAGGGAGATGGAAGTATTGGGTAAATTACAAAATTAAAGACTAATAAAGCAGCCGGCCCGGATGGCATATACCCCAGGGTACTAAAGGAGTTAAGCGAGATCATTTATAAACCACTGGCAAGTATTTTTAGACTGTCTTTAAAGATTGGTGAAGTACCTAATGACTGGAAACAGGGTATTGTGGTACCAATATATAAGAAAGGGGACCGTACTGATCCAGGAAACTATAGGCCTATTAGTTTAACTTGCATCATATGCAAAATATTAGAATCTATTATTAAAGATAAACTAGAAGTATTTCTAGAAAATTACAACATCCTAAGGGATAGCCAGCATGGTTTTTGCAAGGGTAGGTCATGTCAGACAAATCTGCTGACATTTTTTGAGGAAGCAACCAAGTGTCTGGATGAGAGAAAGGCGTATGATATTATATACTTAGATTTCCAAAAGCATTTGATAAGGTGCCACATGACAAACTCATTATCAAAATGAGAGCAGTAGGAATTACAGGAGGCATTTTAGAGTGGGTTCGGAACTGGTTACTGGATAGAACACAAAGGGTAGTAATAGGCGGGATCTTATCCGAGGAGGGTATAGTGGGAAGTGGAGTTCCGCAGGGGATCGGTGCTGGGACCACTGCTCTTTATCATCTACATAAATGACATTGATATGGACATTGAAAGTACATTAGTTAAATTTGCAGATGATACAAAACTGGGAGGCTTAGCAAATAGTCAGGAATCTACTAAAGTAATCCAAGACGATCTGAATAGAATCCAGAAATGGGCAGAAACCTGGCAAATGAAATTTAATATAACTAAATGTAAAGTTCTACATGTGGGGAATAAAAACATAGGACAGGATTATTTTATGGGAGGTAGAAAACTAGAATGTGCACACGTAGAAAAAGACCTAGGAGTCCTAGTTGATCAAAGCTTGTCAGGGACTGGTCAATGTGCGGTAGCAGTTAAAAAAAGCCAACAGGATGCTGGGATACATAGCCAAGAGTATAGAGTACAAATCGAAGGAGATCATACGCACCCTATACAGTGCCCTTGTTAGGCCACACTTGGAATATTGTGTGCAGTTCTGGGGACCGCATTACAAAAAAGATATAGATGCGCTGGAAAAGGTCCAAAGACGGGCAACCAGACTGATTCCAGGCATAAAAGACAAGTGTTATGAGGAAAGGCTAGAGATGCTTGGACTATTCAAGCTTAGTAAAAGGAGACTTAGGGGAGATTTGATTGAGGCTTTTAAATTTATTAAAGGAATTAACAAAGTGAATTTTAGGAAATTATTCAAGTTGAGTTCGGTTAGCAGAACGAGGGCGGCATAAATGGAAACTGACAAAGGGTAAATTTCACACGGACACTAGGAAATATTTTTTTCACACAGAGAGTGATCAATGCGTGGAATAGCTTGCCTGGACATGTAGTAGAGGCTGAGACACTAGGGGTATTCAAGGCTAGGCTCGATCCAGTGTTAGACACTCTAGCCTTTGGATAAACTAAGCATGTGAGCAGATTAGTGGTAGGAACGGACGAGCAGTGTTGGGCTGAATGGCCTGTTCTCGTCTCCCCCTTATGTTATGTTATGTTATGTTATTTGTAATAAACATAGAATTGCTCAATTTAAATTGAATTGTACATTTACAATAAGTAAAAAACGGTTAATATTTAATTAATTCTAAAAGTGTATTTACAATCAATCAAATTCAAACCGGTATTGTCATAGGCGGAGTTTAATCAACGTATTTGGTGCACTCACTATCATGCTATGTGAGCGGCATAAGGAATCGAGTTTGGTGGCCTTTTATCAAGTGGACTTCAATACTGCTAACATTATGGATATAAGAAAATTCACGAAACCTGCCGCCTCCGCTACAACACAGGCACAAGTTGATACAGTCCGTGAAGAGGACACCACCAGCATGGCAGATCGTCCTCATCCCACACCGAGACCCAGCTGCAGTTCTGGCCCCTCGTGTTTACAAGGAGCACCTGATAATCTAGGAGAGGACAAGCCCACTAAAGTCATTTAATAAGGACTCATTCTAGTAAGGATATTTCCACTCCAGAGGACTGTTCATTATTTGAGTAGGCTTACACTGAGGAAACTGTTAACCGCAATGGCAATGCAGCAGATGCTAATGTTAGCCATGCTAGCATTGCACACAAGTGTGCCAGCTAGGGTTGCCAACTGTCCCGTATTAGCCGGGACGTCCCGTTTCTGAGGCAAATTTGGCTCGTCCCGTACAGGACGTTCCTTGTCCCATATAACAAAATACCAGCCAGACATCAAAATAGAATCCCATCATATTGTAACGGTGTAAATAAGTTCACTTGTAATGAATGTTAGCTTAGCCACATCATATGCTAAGTAAGCTTGGGGGCTGCGATTTTAATGTTATGAGTTCAGTCTCCCATGATTCCTTGTGTGCATCTTGTCTGCATCTAGCTTTGTTGTAGTAAAGCTGGTAGCATGATCATGGAAAAGCAAACTTTCCTGAGTCCTCCTTCAGCAGTTGCTGTTACAATATACGGTATGTGTTAATTTACATCTGTTTAAACTTTGCCCGGTGTGTCCCGCCTTCTATCCCGTATTTGGATGATAGAATGTTGGCAACCCTAGTCCCAGCAGTTTAACCAAAGCAACAACAACAGATGACCTGTCCTTGGCGTTGACAGGCCCTATCAGGTGAGACTTATTTTTTTACGTTCAAGAAGCTGAATGAGTTTGTTGGCACAAGCTATTTAGTTAGCCAGCCAACCAGTCAACATTAGCAAGCTGCAAGCTGATTGATTAGATACATAGATGGCTATCTAGCTGGCTAGCTAATCCACCTAACATATTTATACGTTTTTTTATTAATTTAAACTCAACAGTTCTTTGGCCACCAGCTCATTGAGATAGCTAGCAGGCTAATGTTATCCACTTGAGGACCAGCAGCGGCAGTCTTAACAGTGTTTGTTAGCTAGTATCACACTAGCAAGGGATAATCATATCTGAGTTTTGTTCTGTGTCAAGCTAATACGGATCTGTTTCGTTCCGCATTGCCCTACTATTAGACATTGTGATAACTCAAGATTTGTAAAGATATATAAAGTATCCTCCTGCATTGTGTTGGATGTATTTCACATTTGAAATATCACAGTTGCTGTGGCTATGTCGAAAAGGTGCACTCTTGTGGTGTGATGACAAAGTAGCCTGTTGCTGATGGGGATGTCAACACGCAACATTTGAGAAGCGGTATTTAATTATGCCCCCCATGAATTTCAGATGCCCCCCTTTGATTTTTCCCTGGCGCCAGGCCTGGTGTGTGTGTGTGTGCGTCCGTGCATGCTTGTGTGTGTGTGTGGTGCTGAAAGGACAGCTGAGCTCCGCCTAACAGTTGGGCAGGGAGTCGGGGCTGCGACACATATTTTGCAAATGATGTTGATAGTAGGCTGCAGTCTTTAATTCCACAGAGAGTTATACTAATGGTGGCTATATCTGCTATATTTGTGTTTTGGCTAATGTATTGCTCCTGGTAAGGGCCCCACCATCTTTGTAGCCCAGGGCCCCAAGCCACCTTGAACGGTGGTCCTGCCGACTGAAGTCCCTCACTCTTTGGGTGATGTTATGGTCAATTATGCGCCGGTCCAGATTCAATACCAGACCCATCCACACTCTGGGACACTGCCTTAATAAGATGATGAGCCACCCAGCAGTCTCGCTGGATTATTTAACACTTCGTTCCTGATTAAGTCTTCCATATAGTCATTCCACAGTCACAAGCACATCATATTACTGCTAATGCTTTCACTCTGACATTACTCTTATAGTATGATTGCTCGACCCTTTCCGCCCACTTCATGTTACATTTGTGTCACAGCCCCCCTCTTAAGGGCACTATATATAACATTGGTAAGAGCGGTGGTCAGAGCAGTGGCCAATTCTCCCACCCAACACAGTGCAGGGAGGAATGAGCTCATCAGACATGACCTAGAAAAAGGATATGCCCTATATAGAGGCTCGGAGAGTGTTGCAAAATTGCCCGCAGTTAGAAGAGGCAGGCGTAGCGTATGTTCAGAATGTAACATCTCGTAGTTCTGGCCACTTAATTCTGTTGCGGTACCTCTTTGAGTGGGAGATGAAAGCACGGGTGGTAAAATGAGAGACATCCGATGCGTAATGACATGTTAATCCTGTGCTGAAGTTATACGGGGGGTCTTGGAGGATGGGCTAAGCTCAGGGGGTGTTTTAGCTCATCAACTTCCAGCAGGGCAAGGAACATTTCGGTCCCAGTGGCTATTAATCATTCATGGCCGTGTCATGAAACGGAACACCTGATGCCAGCACTCGGCGGGAGAAACACTGTTCTGACTCTACAGATTCCTCATTCACAACTCTCAAAATGAACATTCTGTCCTGTCAATAATAATTATCAAGAAAATGTTGAACAGTGCTGAGGTTGAAGTGAAAGTGCTGAATATTTGATCATATCCCAATGTCGCTTCAATATTGCAATGTTTGACAACTCCATTCTAAAAGTGATGACAGATATAAATTACTGTCTATTCAACATCATCTGCTTGACGTGAACATGTCCTTAGAATTAAGTGCCTCACGAGTACTTTGCAGTCATTTTCCAAAATATTATCTCAGTAATGTTTTCCTAAGGTAACTGAGCGCACTAACCAGATACCCGACTGTATTTAAAACACGCTCAAGCGTTAAAGATTGAAATAAAGAGCATTACCTCGTTGAATGGATTCGATAAAAGCCCCGGTGGAGTCCCAGCTGCTCTGGAAGCCAAAGTCCTGGCTGCTATTTGGTTTCTGGTTCAGTCTGACTCTAATGTCGCCGTAACAACTCTGAAAATACAGAAGGTGACACCTGAGGATCGGGTGTCAGCCGTTTCCTGTGGAAAACTGATGCTTCCATCATACCCACCGACCACGCTAGAGTGCACACACAAAAAGCATTTCCCTACAACGCCCCCAGCATTCAAAAAGGTAACATTTACAGACAGATTGTCACATGGAGGATACTACTCAAACTAGAAACAAATATGTTGGATTATGCTAACTGCAGCGCTGGGAAAAGTTAATAGGTAAGAATGATGTCAACTACGGTGCCCCAGAGGTGCAAACCTGTTTTCTAAAGAGAAAAATTCCAATCTGACTAAATTATAACAATTAACCTAAGATAACATGAAAAACTATTAGACTTTAAATAGTGATGGCAGTGAAACAAAATAATATCTGGCAGAAGTTTGTGGTGAGGAATCACATTCCTATTCCACATCATTGCTGATTGAACTGAATCAAATGAAGGTTGTGCAGATGTCCTCATTGCTTGAATAACATTATTATTATTATTATTATTATTATTATTATTATTACTACTATTATTGTTATTATTATTAATGTTCTTAGCACACACCCTTATCCAGAGAGACTTACACAGCTTGTATTTTTACATTTTTACATTACTTATCCATTTATACAGCTGGATATTTACGCAAGCAACACAGGTTAAGTGCCTTGCTCAAGGATACAACAACAGTGCCCCACCTGGGATTTGACCCAGCAAACTGCAAGCTGCAGTTTCAGTCACTTAACCATTACGCTTCATCCCCCCCTTCACAATTCAGTAGGGCTGGGAGCAATACTGGAGGTACGCTCACCTGCTGAGTGTTAACCTCTGAACCAGAGCTGACCGTGGACGCCATTTTGGGCTGAGAGGGGTTACAGCTGGTCCGGTGTGGGAAAGGCGGGCCGTGCGAGGGGGCAGTTCCCCGCCCCTCCTCCCCCTCATCTCCGTTTCTGCTCGGGACGGAGCTAGCCAGGGTGGGGGGCTCGTTCTCGGGGGTTAGGATCGGCCTCTGCTGGCTGAGGGCTGGGGAATTCTGGTAGCGCTTTGTCTCACCATTGAAGCGCTTGTGTGAGTCATCCATCTGCGGAGAATGAATAGCTGTTTATCTTTTCACGTAGTTGTTTTCCTAGCCCTGTTGTTAACGGCACAGCGCACTGTATTCACCACCTGCTTTGCACTTGGCCCAAATTTTCAACCGTCTATCCTCAGGTGTTCTGCATTAACATGCGGTAGGACTTCGACTGCTCATACAAATAGCATACAAATAGCTTTTTTCAGCATTTCCCCAGAGTACTGTTAAAAGAACCTCTCCTGCCATGACAGTATAGAGAATGCACAAGGGAATATCACATTCGACACGTTTTTCAGAATATATAAAACTCAAAACAAACAAAACAAGAGGACAACGAGCTGCAGTCTCACTGAGTGGACCTTAGCTACAGCAACATATGGCATCAGGTCATTTCATTATTCATGAGAGCTGTAAACAGATCGAGCGGGGACCCGTAACCGGAGGCCGACCGACCGAACACGGAAAACAACAATATTTCACCCTCCCTCGACTTTTCCGCCTTTCGGGAAACACGCTCGGCAACTCGTTCTGAGGAGACCGGGAGAGAACCCGTGGCCGAAAGAGCAGCTACTTACGGTGAACGCTCTGGATACCGGTCCGACTCTGGTGGACTGCGTCCCGAAGGGCCGGGGTGAGACCACGGAGGCGAGACGCGAGCTATCTGATCTCCGGGCGCTCCTGGGGAGAGAGGCGGAAACCTGAGCCGCCGCTGGTTTTGTATCCATTGAATTGAGATTGTATGAAGCGCTGGGGCTCTTTTCTCCTGCCAGACTGCCAATGGGGCTCCGGGGTTCAGAGGCTTTGTAAACTGAGCTCTCCTTCGCCTCGCCGGTGCCACTCTGGCCAGTCACAATCCTGCCGGTCCGGTCCGCGGGAGACCTGGGGACGCGGTCCATAAATGCGGCGCTGGTCTGACCGCCGGAGGCGGTGCTGGTTCGGTTGGCGAGACCGGCGCTGGTTGGGTCGGTCGTGGCGGTGCGCGCATGGACCGCGGGAGAGCCGCTCGTCTGGTCTTTGAGCTCGGTTCCGGGTCGGTCGGCGCAAGTGGCGATGCCCGGCCTGCTGGCGTTGCTGGTGCTGGCTGAGGCTCTGGTCTGAGCGGAGGGAGGGGTGGAGGAGCTGTCAGATGACGGGGCTCCTGTGTAACTGCTGTCTCTCTGCGTACGCGGAGCGGGAGGGACGGCAGCTCTGCCCGTTGGCGTGTAGAGGCCGTCCGTGGCGTGGCTCCGTGGCGACAGCGATCCGGTGCGGGGCTGGGGCTCAGAGAGACGGCCGGGCGCGTGGAGGGGAACGCAGGGCTGTCGTCGGCCGCAGAGCCTCGTTCTCTGCTGGGGAAACAGAGAGGACCAGGGATGGGAAGAGGCTGTAATCCACTATTAAATTACACTTTTACACCAGATAATGGGAACAGCGGTGGAATTATCATCCAGAGGAACAACAATTTCTCCTTGAAACTAGGGATTTTGTGATTTCAACACGGATGCGAACACACAGCTCACACATACACACACACACACAAATCATGTGCACAAATGCACACACACACTTTGCCAACAAAAAGGGAAGGCACACCTTTGCTCTCTCACATTCAGCTGGTAATTTCCTTGACCAATGTCATTCATTCACAGAACAATTCAAAGACACCCGCGTCGAGGAAGGCAAGCGCGCGCATCGTCCGAGTTCACATTCGCAGCTACGAGAGAAACGGCTCAGGTCCACTGCGGCGAGTGGAGGCGCTGGCTGCTCCGCCGCTCCGGAACCGACGGAGACGCAAGGGCGGACGAAGGGACGGCAGGCAGGTGTAGCGGCCGGGGCGTGTCTTTTACCTCTCTCCTTCCTGCGTCTCCCAGAAAGGCTCGGGTTCCCTGGCTCCGCTCCCGCGGGCGGCTAGCTCCGTGCGCTCGCGCTCCTCTCTCTTCCTCTCCAGGTCAGAGTTGACACACCTGCGGTGGCTCATCCACCTGGTCAGGTCCTGAGGGCAAGGGGGAGGAGAGATCAGCCGCCATGGCTAGAGCAGCCGGCCCGTTTCCTTCCCCGCAACTGAGGGAGAGAGGGAGAGAGGGAGAGGCGGCAGCAGGGAGGTGTCCCACTTCTGTCCGCTCGGCTCCTCCCAGCTCCTGTCCCAGGAGGATCGGGGGCCTGAAAGTGACCTAAATGTTCTGTTAAGATAGAGCCCCCGGCTGCACAGCACACAGATTCACACAAAGAGAGAAGGAGAAAAAGTTAATTGTTTGACTCTGGTAGCATAATGATCTGTTGCTCATTGGAGATATATAGTGCTTTATGTCAATAAATCATTATCACACAATCATTTTGTGAGGATGAACTAGGCAGTGTTAGTAGTTAGATAGATAGTATTTTATCTTCTGTGCTTTGCATCCCAGAAAAATGGCAACAGTAGGTATACACACAGAAGACATTTCCTGGAATAATCATGACCAGGTGCCATTGACATTCTGAGTAAAAAGTGTGCCCTCATTGTGGATTGTGACTCATTACACAAGATGAGCCAAACTAAACAATTGTAACCCATTTAGTCGCCTTCTTGCATTCAATGTCTAGGTCGGCACATAGAAGTTGCCATGACACTCTGCAGGGTGTTGTTTGATCTTAGGCTGCATTGCACCAGGTGCCTCGAACTGTATTACTGAGGCTGGACACATAACTTGCATATAATAATAATGATGTAATACTCACTCAATAATACTCATGCCTCTCTGTGAGAGTGCCGTACTCACCTGTGTGAGAGTGTCATATCACACTTCTGTGAGGGTGTCATACTCACATCTGTCTGTGAGCGTGTCATACTCACATTTCTCTGTGAGCGTGTTGCACTCACGTCTCCGCGAGAGTCTCTAACGTCTCTGTGAGTGTCATATCATGCCTCTGTGAGCGTGTCGTACACACATTTCTCTCTGAGAGTGTCAAAATCAGGTCTCTGTGAGTGTGTCATACGTCCCTCTGTGAGAGTGTCATACTAATGTCTCTCTGAGAGTGTCATAATCATGTCTGTGTGAGTGTCATACGCACGTCTCTCCACTGTTCCTCGCTCTCCTTCACCTGGTCGCGGATTTTCTGCAGCTCCTCACAGCGCACCTTCCACAGAACCTTCTGGTCCTGGTCCACAGGGATGCTGCTGGTGGACTTGCTCCTGGTAGTTACATAATAAAAGTGTGTCTGCAGGTTTTTGTGGTTTCCTTTCAATCAGCAGTCAATTTAGACACTGGCAACAAGCTGTGTGGACTCATTTGACAATCAATGACTTACGGTATGTACGTGAATCACTTCAGACTGGAGTCTGACACTCCCGTGTTAGATAGAACAACACAGCACCATATCCTCTCTCTAAATGGGTTTATGCAAATAGGTAAGTAAAAAGCACATTTGGTTCCCACTAAAGGGTTGTTCATTTATATAAGGCATGCACACAACCTCTTGTGCATAGAACCATCGTCTTCTGAACCTTTTTGTTCAGCAGGACAGAGACCCCTACTGTACAAAAACAATATGTAAAACTAAACTGAAAAAAGACTCTAACTCTAACTGAAAAAAGACCAAACTCTAAATGTCAGATATTTACCTGGTGAATTGCATGGAAATGTTCCATGGGAGCATATATACATTCATCCTATAGGAAAGATGGCTTTAAGTAAGGCTGTATCGCAGTTTCGTAGTGTGGAGAGAACAGCTCCTGTATTTTTGTTTGGAAGCACGGTGCCGCGATTTAGCAAGTCCCATTTCAAGTTTGACTGATTTCAGTGAAAAATGACACTGCACCACTGATGATAGAGTTAAGAAAAAATCTAAAAATGATGAGAACCCTCACAAAAATGTGTAATTAAGTGCTCCATAACATACATAAAAGCAAGCAAGTCTGCTGAGCAGAAAAACAGCATTTACAAACATTTCACTGCACTGAAAAGCTACACAACACTGTATGTGGATTAGAAAAAATAGCTGTTGCAGACCAATGCAGAAATAACAGAATACACTAGACTAAAAAACAAGTAGTGGCAATATTATCAGGTGAAAAAAACAAAAAACCTTCACACCCATTTTCTCATATCATATATTTTTTTCCAACTTACCTTGGTTTGTGGGCCATCTCATCTCCAGCGTGACGTGACCTTGGTTCTAACACCCCGTGTGTTATCGGTTGAAGTACCTCTGCGCAACATCGATAATTTGAAGTATTGCAAAATGCATTGTGTCCACCTGCTAGCTATCTCTAGTTATTTTTTCTATTAAAAGAGCAGCATTGCGCTCACCCTCCCCTCACCCCGGGCCGACCCCTCCCCATTTGGTCTGTATCCCCGCTGAAGAATCCAGGCCATCGTATGTGTCAGCATTCAGCAGCGAACGAGCGAGCAGGGCAACACAAAGGCACGGCCAGCGAGGCGTGACCACGGGCCAGAGGGGCTCAGGGCCACATTCCTGCACCGGGAAATAAACTCGCTCGTCACTACCAGGGCACTTCTTGGGCAGAGCCCTAGGAGGCTGGAGAAGAACCACAGACAAAACTGCTCACGTTGGCCCGTCTGGCATCGCTCTTGTTACTCCTGGTGAGTTGCTCTTGAAGAGGACACCTGTTGAGCAAATAATTCAAGTTATATAATAAATATAATATAGCTGGGGTGTCAAACTTTCTTTTTTCAGATTTTTGTGATTTATTTTCGATCAGCAGGCAATTTAGGCATTGGAAATAAGATGTGGACTCTTTGACTTTAAGTCTTTGGACTTAAAATTAATTACTTAAGTGCCGAAACACACCAAAAACACATAGTCTGACACACCTAGACTAATGTCTGCTGAGAAGGTCTTAGATTAGACTAGATACTATAGAAGCGCATGAGCTCTCTGATCCGGGATCGTGTGCCTCATCTCATTACTACAAGTATTTTAGTAGGGAGTCGAATATCATACCAATGACAGGGAAGTGATTATTGTCTAGATTTCAATTTCATTAGTAGAACGGAGCAGCGTGGCACATATCACATTCCAAAGCCCTGCTGTGTAGCCAGGGAACTGTATAAGCACACATTGTGTTCCAACAATAAATCATTTTTCACTGAAAATTACTGTAGGAAGAATGACGTTATTGGAAACAAGTAACTGGAGTAGACTTTTAGGCAAAAATGATATTAACCTATCGAATTTCACTTTTGTCTCTGTTGGGGTGATCTGAGGAAAAGTTGGACTCATTATCTAAATAAAAAGCTATAGAACTATTCACATACAAGACTTAATAAACTATTTCATGTGTATAGCACCTCTATTTATTTGTTTATTTTTCAAGGGACATAGAAAAAAGCATTGTTAGAATATTTTTAAAAACAAGCACCAGATGCATTGCATTAAGTGTAGCCTACATAGCCAAAGGCTAATTTCCAACATCTGTCCAACCGCACGTCTAATAATAGAAGGCAAACAGTCAACAGTACAGTTTCCACGGAACCAATAAATATGAATTACAGCGAAGACAAGAATGCAAATGGCAACAAAGATGGGTTCTTAAGAGTGTTTTGAACAGTGAGAGTGAGTTTGCCTCACGGATATACGCTCCAGAGGTTAGGAACAGCCACAAGTAAATTTAAATCCCCAATGGTGTATTTTGTGTATTACAAATGATTATGATTATTATTACATATTAATATATACAAGACTTTGACTCTGATCAGGAAAATGGTCCCAAAGCAAAGTCTACTCCTCTAAATGGCTCCCTGTGACCCCTCATGACGCATCGTGCAATGCATGCTGGGACTTCTGAATCATATACTGTACTGTGCCTACAGTCTGGACTGGCTTGTGTGGATATAGATGTAACCATAAGCACCCACAGGAAAATAACACCCTTCATCCAAACTAGATATATTTACGTGCAAGGTACAGTACAACATGAAGAAAAGCACACCCACACACCTTCTCTTTTCTATAAATTTATTTGGTTCTGTCAGGCCTGATACAACTTGTTCTACAGCGAAGCTGGAATACTGTAACATATGGATCATACTCCAGGCAATACTTTGCTCATTAGGTTTATGTCTTTCTGTATCACGTGCAGTTCCATGTCACAACTTCATGTGAACTCTATTGTATGAAGAGAGGGAATAATGAAACTCTGGAACTTGAATGTAGGCGTTAGTCCACAGGCCAGTGTTCAGAAATGCATTCATCACTCTCACCCAAGGCTTTCCAGCTGACTCTCATTCATTAAATGCAGTGAAAATGGCAGTGTGCATCACAGGCAAAATTCATCCTTAAGCAAAGAAAAAAAAAATCTAAACAAACACATATTACAGAAAAATTATGATGATGAAAATAATAATCATAATAATAAATGAGAAAGGACTCACATTTTGTAACTAAGTAACTAGATCACAATTAAGAAGGAGTTTACACGCATGTTTCATATTAATGTCAGTACTAATTACCAATATGTTTCTGCTATAAGAGATTTTAAAAGTTTTAAAATCAACACTTTGATATGCAAGTTTCTAAAAAACTGCATCAGGAAATCTAACAGATTTTGAAAGAGGTCAAACAGTTGGTGACACTCAGGGCTGGAAATGCAGCTGTGTCATTCCCGGTCACAGAAATGGCAAAATGATTTTTCATGAAAAAAACAGTGCCAAAAAAATGACAGGCCCATTTGCCAAACAAATAAAAATCTACATCAGGAAAATGGAACAGTGGTTCATTAGTGATGTCACAGCTCACCAACAGGGATAGACAGACACTTAATAGGATAGTTACTAAAAATGACAAAACAATGGCCTCAAAAATTACCACAGAACTAAATCTACACCTCCTTGGCCCAGTCTCAACAAAAACTACGCCATGAGCTTTACAAAGCTGATATTTATGGTAGGGCTGCCATTCGGAAACCGCTTGCAACCAATGTAAGAAAGTAATCTGGTCTGATGAGTCATCTTTTACTCTTTTTCCTAAATCTGGATGGGTTATGTTTGGAGAAAGCCAAATGAATCCTTCAACCCACATTGCCTGTTCCTAACTGTTAAACATGGTGGTGGATCTGCTATGGTATGGGCAGCCATATTGTGGGATTCATTGGGTTGGATTATTACTCTGCATGGTATAATTATGGCCAAGGTATAAATAGACATTTTAAGCAACAGGTGCATCCTATAGTGCAAACATTGTTTCCTCAAGATGTTCCCACATACCACGATGATAACACCCCCATACACACTGCTAAATGGATACAAGACTAGTTTCATGAACACCAGGATGAAGTCAAACACTTTCCATGTCCTCCTCAATAACTAGATATAACCATCATTTAACTTTTATGCAGGGGTGGGCCCAGACCACTTTAACAGGGATGGCCCAAGAGTTGCACAGAACCACACAGGGGGGGACATTCAAAATGTAAGAAATTTGAAAAGATGTGATTGACAACCTAATAGCCTATCAAGAGCCAGATGAAGTAGGGTGGCCAAACAAATTTCTGTGGGGGCATGTGCCCCCCCAGGCCCCTCCCTGGACACGCCCCTGCGTTTATGGGAAGTTCTGGAATGTAGAGTGTGGAGTAGATTTCCACCACCTTCATCTCTCAAAGAACTGGAGGTTTTCCTTCTTAAAGAATGGTCCAATATCCCTCTAAAAACAGCATTCCAAGGACTGAAGCTGTTCTGAAGGCAAAGGGCAGCCCGACTCCTTATTAGTTCATAAATCTTAGTATATTGTTTGATGTTTCCATTCTTTTTCAAACACACTCATGACAAAAGATCTTTACAGTGCATGTAATTTCAGCATTGCCGTCACTACAGTAAAACATGTCCTTCATAAATAATGTGAAGTTCTGAGATAAAAGTCCAAATTTTGGATGAAACAAGGATGAAATAATGCACTGTAGATATTGGCCAGAATCTACGTATTTGTGTAATAAGCTCATGGCTGCAAACTACTCTACATTAAATCATTTTCTGTCATTGCCAATTAATAGGTCCATCATTTAAAAGCATTGTAAGACTCAGTGTGTTCAGAGTTAAAGTGTTTATTTAAATGGATAGAAAAAAATAAAAAAGAGGAGGGTCATTTAATTCCACTGTGGTTTTGTGTTCTATATCCGTTTGCTCTAAATAGGTTGAGATCTATCATTTTAATATGTCTTTTTGAGGGAAAACCCTGTCATTCACCAAACAGTTTTGTGTTTCAACTACATTGCCTATTATTTATTTACAATGGTAATTAGGGTGACATAAGGCAATTGAAAGTCAGGTCTTTAAGTCTGTAACCAGAGTAGTAGTAGTAAAGCTGTCTGTCACTCAGGGAAATCTGGGCACTCAGATAGCCTGTCATTGGTTCAGCTGCAGGAAGAGGGCCCAGAAGGGACCATCTGACTAGTGGTGGAGGATTCCCCCCCCATGGAAGTTCCTGGAAGTTCCCTGTGGATGTCCACAGGCATGCTGGTACCAGGTACTCCTCACAGGAGCAAACAGGGGCTCTGTGTTCCACCTATGGGATCGCTTGCTTGCTGGAAGATCATCAATGGCTGTCACACAACCAGCGCTTTGCAAATTAACACTACAGTGAGTCCACTAGTGACAGGACCATTCACCAACTATTTTTCCTTCCCCCTAATAGCTGAAACTCATTTTGACGGCTTCGCCTCGACTGTTTGCCAGCGGGCACTGGCGGACCGACAGCTGGCCACTAGTGGACCACTGTATGCTTGCTAGCTGGGGAGAATGTGTGTGGCTGTTTGTGAGGACTGGAGGTGGGGAAAAAATAGAAGAGCAGTGGAGGATTTACAGAAAACGCAAGAGAAACAGAACCAGAGCCAAAACAAAGCCAGAAGCCGAGATTCACACATTCACACAAGAAAAATATAATCTTTGGTGCCAAATCTATAGAGTAGGATTAAAAACGTCTCACAAAAAGGAATTAAATATTATACTGTGATGTTTATCAAATAAATACATAACCTTACATACAGTGTGTAGCTATGTAAAAATAAGTCAATAGCAGGATCCCTTTCTGGCAAAGCTATAGTGTATAAATTCTGACCTAAACATTTTTATAAGAATAAAAAAATGTAAAGCATGTGATAAGGAACATTAGTTAAATTCAATGAAACAATTGTAAGAACACATTAGTTCATCATGATAAGACTAATTCTGCTACTGGAAAGAAGCCTCTGTCCATATGGAATCACACAGCAGGATCATTTAGTTGTGGTGGGGGTGGGCAGGGCCTGAGTGCATTTGGGGTAATTAGGTGTGTGTCAGGTTAAGACTGTGCAGGTGAGGGTCTTGCCAGCCAAGGACTGACATCACAGTCGGAGTCCTCTGATGATGAACCGGATCTCTTTCGGCTACAGACAGGAGAGAGAGAGAGAGAGAGAGAGAGAGAGAGAGAGAGAGAGAGAGAGAGAGAGAGAGAGAGAGAGAGAGAGAGAGAGAGAGAGAGAGAGAGAGAGAGAGAGAGAGAGAGAGAGAGAGAGAGAGAGAGAGAGAGAGAGAGAGAGAGAGAGAGAGAGAGAGAGAGAGAGAGAGAGAGAGAGAGAGAGAGAGAGAGAAAATAAGGGAGAGAGAGAGAACACAAGTTTACTTGTCATGTAAAAAAAGCTTATTTGAATTTGAGAAGAGGGGGAGAGTGAGAGGGGGAGACAGAAGAAGGGAGGAAGAGATTTCAGAGTGATAAACAGAGCAGGTACCTAAGCAGATATCCTACTGCAATACAATACTGATAGAAAATGAATACTCTTAGAGGAGAGAACATAATTGCATGCATTCACAGAACGATTAGCTAAAACCCCACTTATCACAACCCAGACACAGCAATCAGCACAGTCTTACTCAGAGGTTATAGAGAGATTTAGAATTCAAACATTAAATCACAAAGGAAATAGGAGAGAGAAACTAGGGGGTGAGGTGCAATCACACAGAAACGAGCTGTAATTCCTTCCACAGTTTAGGCTTCTATGATGTTGATGTTGGATTTCAAGTGTGCACTGTGCTGGGACTGCTGGGTGGGCTGTTCTAGTGTGGGGTCTGGTATCAAATCCAGACCATGGCAGTGAAAATTAACAGCGGCTGAGCTGACATGTTTTGGAGAAGAGCACATGCTTGTATGTGCTCTCCTGCAGTGATGAGCACAAACACACAAATTAGGCGTTTCAAAATGGGGAGAAAATCGAGGTATTTTTTCTATTTTTTTCTGCTGTTTATTCCCATTTTTTCCTCCCAATTTAGTATCCAATTATACCCTCTCTTTTTCATGTCAATTATCCCATCTCTCATATTAGAACTCGCTGCCGTAGTCCTGAGACTGGTAGTGAGCGCTGCACCATCTCCTCCGAGCCGGCAAGGGCGAAGAAGCCGAAGCCTGTCCTCCGAGCGCCTAACACACAGGACCACTCATATATGCAGCAAGCTCATTCAGATTTTATCCCTCCCCCCTCCCTGGGGCGGACGGCCAATTACCGCCCCCAAGTGGCACTCCCGGCCAGAGCCAAAACTGGCACGACCTGGTGGAATCGAACCCCGTTCACAGTGGACAGCTATGCTAAACCACTGAAGGACAGACCTGAACCCCTGCATCTTCCTGTACCAGGGCCGGCGCTGGGACCCCAGCTTGATCTTCTGCACGTGAGCGTCCTCCTCCGGAGTCCAGAACTTGGGCAGGAACTTGTCGTACGCCACGTTTTTGGAGGGCTGGAGGCTCAGGCCCACCTTGCGCGAGTAGAGGTCGTCTTGAACGGGGTCGGCGTACCCCACCTCTCCCTCCTCCTCCTCGTCCTCAGAGGCCTCGTACAGGTCCCTCAGAGCAACGTCCTCCGAGGCTACCCTCACCCTGCCAGAAGGGGGCGACGGCGAGGTGCTGCTGCCAGAGAAACAAGCCAACCATGGGCCCAATCAGTCACACGCCAAATCGCAAAACGTTTGCAAATGATTTCCAGGTGGAAAAGTGATGTTCAATGCAATGGTGGGAGGGACCCTGATGTCTCAAAACTGTGATTGTAAGTAATTTGCTTTGGTGTATTTCCTTACAATATTTCCCATAATTATGGCAAAGTAGTCAGATTTGTTTTACTTTAGAGTCATATTTAAATCTGAAAAAAGCAGCACCCAACCTCATAGTACCGTAATAACAATTGTACTTTTATTAGGCACCAAAAGTTACTTTACCACCCATTTCTGGTCTTTACTTGCAAACACACTGATCCTGCTACACTTGACTGCACACACATGCCACAACACACAGCCAGAAGGCCCAATCATGGTCTCTTCACAGAACCTCTGGAGGTGGAGGTGTTCACACACTGGGTTAGTGAAATGCAGAACGGAACAATGCCACCACCATGTCCACTGAATCAGCTGAAATATGAAAATGACAATTCTGGCCAAATGAAGCAGAGATGAGAAAGAGAGAACTGCAGGAGTAGGCCCGAGAGGACGAGTGTGAGTTACTCTGTTATGCTAAAGCAAACACAAATGCACGCTTCTCTTCAGATGCCCGGCCTGCAGTAGGCCAGGCGACTGTGAGATCTCCGTTACGCTAAAGCAAACACAAGAGCACGCTTCTCTCCAGGCGTCTGACCTGAGGTAGGCCAGGCTCTGTTGCTGGGCGTGACAGGAAGTGACCTGTTGCCGGTGCAACCTGGCAGCCGCCATGGCGCCCACAGGGCTCATGGGAAGGGCGTAGTTGGCCGGGGCGACAGGGGAGGGGCTGCGGAAGCGGCGGCTGGCCAGGTCATCCAGCACCACGTCGGGCTCTGGCCGATCGGCGTCTGAGTCACTCTGGCTCTCGTACTCGTACGTCCAGTGCGGGAGGGCAGGCTGGGGTGGAGTCCAGGGCCAGACCTGCCCCTGGGGGCGGAGCTTGAGACAGCCCAGCCTCCACTAAGACCAGAAACCAACACCAGCCACCATGGTGGCACAAAAACCAACAAACAGCAGAGGTGAGGTTGCTCATCTTCCAGCATCTCCAGCAGTATAGTGGTAGAAAGTAATGATGGTTAAATGAGGTATCATGACACAAAAAATGTGTCTAGTAGCTACCATACGCTACTAGGAACTCACTGATTTGTTGTGAAGAGCAACACCTTTTGATTAGTTCACACAAGGCAGTGATTGACAGATAATTGTAGCTCCACACATTTTTGGTGACATTCTCCCATCACTTGTAGAAAGTGAATAAAATATTCATATGCATTACAATAAGACACGTTTCTCTGAATGTGGTGTAAAGGTCTCATGCAGGAATCAAAGCAGCAGTTTAGCACTTACTTTGAGTAGAATCAAAGTACGTTTATTAAAAGCTAAAACAAAGAGCAACTTTGCCTTCGCACAATGTGGGATGGGGTCCAAATGACCGGATGATGAGTATATACAACCTTAACAATCACCATAGTACCTTGAGCAGTGATAATTGAAACCATCAGCAGTCTGTCATTGTTGTTTTCAGTGTTGCTGTTAGCATGCTAAACCCAGAGAGACAGTTGTTACCTGCTGTAGACCACGCCCTCCTCAGTAGCCCAGCTCGTCCTGCCGGCTCCCCATTGGTTAGTCTGCTGCCTCCACAGCGACTCCGGGACGCACTCTGACGGCTTGTCCTTGCTGGGGTTGAACTGGTTGACCTGGGTGACGGTCACCGAGGGGCGGTAGTGGAGGGAAAGGTCCATCTCAGCCATCTCTCCGTCACTGCCACAGCCTAGGGAAAGCCTCCTTTTCTAGCACAATCTTATCACTTCATTTACATATGAACATAAGACTACATACTAACACAAACTGGCTATTCAGCCCATGCCGGAGTATCCAGCACTGTGTCAAGCCTGGAATTTAACACCCCAAGTGTCTCTACTTCTACTACATGGCCTGGCAAGCTGTTCCACACATTGACAGCTTTCTGTGTAAAAATAACTTCCTGATACCTGAGAGGAATTTAACGTTAACTGATTTCCACCTGTGCCCTCTTGTTCTGCTGACAATTATTGGTATCAGATTAGTTAAGTATGTTTGTGTGGAATGCTTACTATGCTAACAAAATAAATGTGTGCTACAATTGCTACAAATGCCCCATTTACACTTTTTATGAAACACAAATCAGATTTCTTGACAAATCCGACATGTGTCGCATTTGATAATTGTGCTCTAAACACAAGAAATCTGATTTGTCCTAATATTATTTAATCACATCTGGAGGTAGTCTGGGTCGGATTCTGCTGGTATAGGATCTGTATTTAAACGTTTCAGTGTGTGTTTTCTCCTGTCCCCAACATTCTACTGATGAATAACATCCCATAATAAGTGGGCGGGAGTCGCGAGGCACCCTGTTGTAGAGCTGGATGTCGGGTGGGATGGAACACTGACCCCAACTAGGTGAAATGTGATCTCAGCCTAAACGCATAGAACCAGATACACAACACATTAAAAATCAAGTGTGAACTGAGGACATATACTGAAATACATAAATATACAGAAATTAGATTTGTCAAATGTATCGGATATGAGCGTTAACAGGGCTTACGAATGTTACATAAGAACAACTACAGAAAATAATAAGTAACCTTCTTGAATGCATTTATACTTCATTCTGGGAGTCTCTGTAGATCAGGGGTAATAATATGATTAATTACCAGGCTTAATAAACACAGGCGGTACTTAATGTGCAGGACGTCCTTGGCACTTTACCTTTCACACTCTGAATATTCAGGCTCACAATATTAATAATGGATCAAATTGTGCAATCAGCCTCAGATGGACACAAAAACCAGAAACTTGCCTTGCCTACCCCTGCTCTAGATAAATGTGTCTGCTAAATTAATAATATAATGTAACGGGGGCAGGAGGGTGTAAGCAGAGAGATATTCTTCACATCCGCACAGTGAGCTTGGAGCCCAGGGAACGTCCGACTGGACAAAGTAGCACTGCCAGCCAATGGCAGGCATGTTCATTTGCAGGCTGGTGAGGAACGCTCCGGAATGTCACACCAAGGTGCACGCAGAGCCAACACGGGGTGTCCAGATAATTACTGATCCATTCACTCTCATGTGGCATTATACAAGTTGAGGACTGCACTGTTGTGGGCAACAGTGAAGACATTTTTATATTTAGATTTTATATTAAAATAATAAAATCACCTATTCACCTATTTACCATATAAGCAATGTATAAAAGATGCATGTATCCATTCTACCTTTGAATTAAATAGCAATGGCTCCAGAACCTACTAACACCCATATAGAGGTCAGACAGGAAGTGGAGCTGCTTTATGGGTCCTTACCTCCTCACAGTCCGTCACTAGCTTGATTTTCAGTCTCTCTTAATTGCAGCCTCCTTCACTGTTACATCAACTCCACACGCTCCTACACCTGGTGTAACCTGGCAGCAGAGAGGTTGCTGGGCTAGGGCTAGAATTTTGGAGGTGCAGTTCCTAAGTGGGCAAAGAATCCATGTGCAAGGAAGGGTACTTACGTTAACCTGCTACAGTAAATACCCAGCTTCAAAAATGAAAATGTTTTATAAAATGATTCTGCATAAAGGTGTGTGCTAAGCAAATTAATAATTATTATGACTACTACTATTATGACTACTAATACTAATACATAATAATAATCATCATCATTATAATATCATCCAAACAAATGAGATGTTTTACACATTACATTGATTTCATTGGCTTATTTAACACTTTTAAAGTCACATTTTTTTAAAGTAAACTTTACAACATTCAAAGACATTTAAAGTGCAGAAGTGTGTTTCAGTGTGCTGAGTGTATGAGCAGCTCACGGGTGAGAATGAGAGAGAAGCATACCGTCTCTGCCGCTCTTCACTGGGAAGTTCTCAATCCCCTGGGTCCAGATCTTCCAGAGATTCCTCTCTCCTCCTGAGGCCCGGATCGTGGCGGGAGAATCTCCTTCTTCCTCGCTGAAACCCACTGTCCCTGCTCTCTGGACCAGGAGAGTCTCCCGGCGCCTGGAAAACAAGGCGAAGTGAGCGCCGGGCAGAGCGTTTCACACATGGAGCAACCTGACACCCCACTGTGGAGCTATCTGTGGTTCATGTCAGCTGTGTGTTACTGGAGTTTAACGCTTCAGTTGGCCCATCATTACCTTAATGATGAAATCTAATTATTTTGACAGCGCTGTGAATGTAGCATAGCTGTAAACTGTTTACCTTTAGCAATTTTTCACTTTGAATCCCGATGTTAGTGAAGCAAAATAATTGGTGAGTCCATGCCCAAATTCCCACCTGTGCATATGCCAATTATCAAATTGAATAAAGGCTATGCAATTTATGCAATTGATGGACACATTTTAAAGTGTTAGAAATGTGTTTATTTGATGCACAACATGGTTTACACTTTATTGGCAGTATATTGAATAAATGTATACAAATAAAGCAATCTGACAATATTACTGTGGATTTTAAACACATTGTAAACATTCGTTGAATGTTGCTACACTGTTAAAAGGCTTCTGGTTTAGTTCTAATGAAAGAGTCATTAGAGTCATCAGCCTCTCCATCCAAACGTTGTATTCAACAGAATTCAAATAACTCATGGAAGGAACGTATAGTGTGATAGATGGCATCACATTCACAAAAATACTAGTAGTGCAGTGCGTACCAAAATCCAGACACCCAATTACACCAAAACAAACTGCAGTGCATAGATACACATAGTACACATACATAGACAATTAGTGCAGAATAACTGAATAAAACAAGGTTAAACAGAATTATACAAAATACACTCACGTATGTATACGCACACACACACACATACGTATATATATATATATATAGAATATGTATTTATAATATTAGAATATGCATTTTCCTTGTCAATCTTTAGGATCTACTACATTAATACTGCCGTTAGACTGCCGTTCGGAGCACTTGGACTTTCAATCAGGACACACACTGCCTGCTTTTCAAATGGAGGGGTGTTTTGCAAATAGCTTGCGTGCGATGCCATTTCTATTTAGCTGCTCTCAATCGGTGGGCAGCTCTGGAAACTCCGAGCAAAGCGCGTTGTGTGTAGGAGCAGTGGTGTCTTTCAGTAAAGCAGCAGCACAGAGAGGCTTTTGTTTCCGCGTTCATCCAGAACCCTCTACCCCTGCCAGCGCCCTGTGTGCTGACCAGGTAGGCTATTGACTGGCCGCTGAAGGCAGACACAACTCACTAGGTTCCTGGTGGAAAACAAAAACCTTGCTCTCTGCGTGTTTCTATGTGGTCCAGAGCACGGTTAAATACACAGAGGAGTCGAAGTAGTCCGTTTTGTGGGGAACCTGACATCCAAATGAGGAAATACATGTAACTGCCTAAATAAAGGAAACACCAACAAAAAGTGTCTTAATAGGGTGTTGGGCCACCATGAGAACAGCCTCAATGTGCCTTGGCATAGATTGTGCAAGTGGAACTTTATTGGAGGGATACAACACCATTCTTCCACGAGTGTTCAATTGGGTAGATCTGGGGGCTGAAATGGCCATGGCATATGATTTACACCATTTTCCTGTTCATCAATGAAGGTGATCACTCAGAATGGCTTTGTATTTATTGGCATTTGCCTTGCCCTCGAAGGGATTGAGGGAACTAAGTACTAAACCATGCCAGGAAAATGCACCTCACACCATAACACTCGTCCACTTGTTGAGAACAGGGCGAAGAATGACTCATCTGACCGTATTTTAATTTTTTAATTTTTATTTCTTAAATTATTGACATTTTTTCCACTGCTCAGGTTTTTTAGACCACTGCCTGTGTTCTTTTTCCCCCCGCACCACTTTCTTTTTTTCCACTGCAGGGGTTAATTTCTTTGCAGGGGTTAATGCACTGCAACCCGCCCATTGTATTCCTCTCTGTGAAGCTCTCAATGGACTGTTCTTGATTAAACTGCTCACGCCATATATTGATTTTTGCAGTCAACTGATTCAGAGTTGCTCGTCTGTTTTGCTTTGCATTTTGAACCAATGCACAGACGGAGTATGAACTTTCGACCACAATTACCCTTGATAATGCCTTCCCCTCAGACTTTCATGTGAACATCACCTTAGCCACTGTTCCTCATGAAACACTCTGCAAGTTGAGCAGTCTTCGTCACTGAAGCTCCGGCCAAACCTGCCCCAACAATAACCCTTCTTTCACCGAGTCACTGAGATCTCTTCTTCTAGCCATGGTAGCTAAAATAATGGCCAACTGGGCCTGCCCAGCATTTTTATACGTGACCCAAAGCATGATGGGATGTCAATTGCTTAATTAACTCAGGGACCAAACCTGTGTGGAAGCACCTGCTTTCAAAAACTTTGTATCCCTCATTTACGCAAGCATTTCCTTTATTTTGGCAGTTACTTATATCTCGTTATGTAGATTTCATGTGGTAAATCCACTGACAGAAAATGTGACTTAATATAAATATGTAAGCAAGAATAATTTCCTTTTAAAATTAAAATTAAAAAAACAAGCAAACCAAAAACCTCCACCTGCCTGTGTTCAAATCTCATAATAATGCAGTGTAAAACTGATGGGTTAGCCAAGTAGATTATTTCTGTACATCCTAAAGGTGTTTAAGATGAACATGCAAAGCTAATGCTAATGCACACACATGCAATGCACACACACACAGGTGAAAACCACCTTCTACTTACATCTGTCTGTGTCCGGGTCTCTTTGAGCCCGGAAGGTTGGAGAAGGACGTGTGTGTTGTTAATCGATCACAGCCTGGGAAAAGGACAATAAAAGAATAACAGGCATATCCAGATCCATGTGTTTCCACGGTGAAAGCACTAGAAAGTGAGAGTATGGTCCCTGCTGGTGGGTTATCCCCTCCCCTCGGCACAAAAGGTGGAGCCACAGATCCTATAGACTCACCAGATACTCAGCTCCTGCTCTTTGACTTAACTACAGGATGTTCTGGTTGGTAACAGGAGTTTCTGGCACTATATTACAGTACAGAACATTCATTGCCACAATATTGTACTTGGTCAGGCCCCTCAGTGGTAGTGGATACAGAGCTGAGTATCTGGTGAGTCTATAGAATCTGTGCTGCAGACACCTGTTAACCAGTAAGCCTGAGATACAATTTCAATGAGGTGATTTCAGCATGCATAGAGTTCCAAAGTTAAGAAACTGCATTTAGGGGGTGTGGTGTTAAAAACCCGGCTGCAACTACTAGATACTGGCATTACTCTGGGGGAGCCACCCGATCAGTCAGTGAGTCAGTCAGTAAAAGATTAAAATGAAAACCACAGCAGTATATCAAACCTCTAAATCATGAGGCGGTTTTTGAACATCATTTTATTTTGGTTCATAAATGGTGCGTAAAAGTGTAAAATATTTATTGGCCTTTTCATGATTTACACCTACAGAGGTGTTCAATCTAGACACCGATCCATGTACAGATTGCAGAGGACAATGTCTGTGAAGTACACCATGGTGAGGCACAGACAGGCCTGGGACTTGTTTTAATTCAAAGAGGAGCAGCAAAATTTTACAGCTGTGGATTTGCAATGACATTCTACATGGCTGATATGATCTAAACAAATCTCCAATTTTACACAATATGCAAAATCAAGATACACTTCAATGGCACAAAGATGACAATCGGGCCGCTGTCAGTGGTTCAAATCTCTGTAATGTTTTCAAAAACCTGCAATGGTGAGACACAATAGGCCTCTTTCCACGAGGAGTTGGGTATAATTCACCCAGGGTTCCTCAGGCTACCGCTACATTAGTTACATCCGATGACAAGTACTCACAGATTTTCAGTTGTCCTCAGAGAGATACGCCTCAAGCTCTCTCCTGTAGTGTAAGACTATCTCTCCTGTGTATGGGTATTGGGACTGTAGGGTGTAAAATAGTCACTGATTTGTAGGCAAAGCATCGGAGGAGTACAAGAGCTTCGGCTGCGGTGCTTCTGGCGTTTGGGCGCTAGTGGCGCGGCGATAACACGAGAGGCGTAATCATGGGCAGTTCCAGAAAAAGGGTTAAAAAATAAAAAAGCCACTGCGATAAATACATTAAGAATACAGCTATAAATGAATCGTTTTAATTATAGCGCAACAGATACACCCTGTCTGAGTTTACAGCAGCAGGTGCTTGATTGGATGTAAAGCAATGATAGTGAAATACATGGTGGAAATCGTTCTATAAAAAGTCGCTGGAATTATTTCCCCATTCCAATGACTCCAGTGTCAGAGAGTGACCTCCCATGTGTAAAATTAGATTCAGCAAAGCCCCCAGTGGTCTTCAGCTCCTGCACATGAGCCAGGGCGCAGTGTCAAGAGTGTTTTCAGAAGAGTGACAGCTTGCTTATTGCCCAGCAGAAAGGCAGGACCCTGTTTGATTAACAGGTCTATGTGGTTGCTGGGGTGGGGGTAGAGGTGTGTAAGAACCATCCAGGAGTAAAACAGGCAATGCTTAACAGCCACTCAGAGCAGTGACCGACAGTGTACAGTTTGGTCCAGCAATGCACCAATGATACACAATATTATTTTGGCTAAGTAAATAACAAAAAGCATATCCTTTTGTCCTCTTTTAAGCCTGTGGGTAAATATAATGTAGTTCTACAACATTTTCTATGTGGCTGACTGGTTATGTATCAACGTGGTGAGAGGAGCAGCAAGTAGTTGACAATTAGCAACTACAGTAGCTCCCCATAAATGGGTTACAGCTGGGCATATATTTCTGAAAGCACTCAGAAATTCGTACAGTGTCACCTGAAGTACTGTAGTTGCTCATATCTTCCTTTGTGAAAAATGTTAAAATGATGCATGCTTCCTGGACCAACAGGAAATATACAAATTGAATTTTGTCCATAATCATTCCAAAGCACATTTTGAACTTTTGAACACATTACTAGACACTCCTGAAACTGTTCCTCACCTCTGGTCTTTAGCACCTTTGATTAATAAAAGTCACTCAGCTAATCTCATTATAAACAAGCACATCCCATTTGAGGATCATTCAAAAGCCAAGCACCTCAACACTCAGGTGAAGTTCTTACCACAGTTTTCATGCTTGGCCAGAGCACATCAGTCAACTCACCATTGGTCTTCAACTGTTATCACTCAGAAGAAAGAAGACTCACCTTACTGTCAACCACGTGGAGAAGTCCTGAAGATAATCTGTATGAAACAACTGTCCTTCTTTTAGTGTGAGCCCTCTAACCTCCTCCCAGATCTAGATGATATTAGCCAGTCCGAGATGACAGGTGTAGCTTCTGCATTTCCAGTTATGGAATCCCACGGCAAATTTTCTGTAAACACGGCTCAAAACTCTTCGGAGTCTAATCCCACATTGTTAGATAGCAGACTTTAGCTGCTGTAGTGCAATATGCATAAAATAGACAGTGACACAATGTAACATGCTGCCAATGTGTGTGGCAGCACTGGTGGACTCCTCCAGCATTGCATGGTACAGTGGAGTGGGTGGACTAGATCAGGAAGTAGTGAAAGGAGCACAGCTGAAATTCACTGTGGGTTCACAAACAAGAGACCCCTAGTGGGCTACTATGTAATATCAGGGAGTACACGCCACACATCCTATATTACACCCCTTTAGCAAATAAACTGCAAATAGCATAGGCAAACAAGTGATCACATCTTTGTATCTCCCTTCTAGTTATCTTCTACCTGTTACAGTCGTTTTCCTGTCATTCACATGTAGATTCAAGGTCGAGTAATTCTGTGGTTACAGAGATTACAAAGCAATCGAAATTTCAGTGAACAGCTGTTTTTGCTCAGCTCTTTTTTTCTGTGTTTAGTGCTCTTTTGTTTAAGGTACTGTCACTGAAAATTACCATGAATAGGGCCCAAAAATTACTTTTTTACCTGGTAGCACTAGTGCTCTCAACTTCAAGAAGTAAGGAACACCAATCAAAATTTAAGAATTCAGAATTAATTTATTGAACAAAATTAGATTCTATACAATGGATCTCATTCACGAAGAGTGGATACACACAAGTATGTGCGTAAACCGTGCGTAGGATTATCTGCATTCTTATGTTATTGACAGTGTTATATATTGTATGTCTGAGAACATATATCAAAACGACGATAGTTGTCGATAACTTTTTTTTATTGATAAGTGAGCTACCATATCGATATTTGGGTCATAAATTATTTTCTGAACGCAAAACACTGAAACCTGCACACGCGCGAGTTATTTTCGGCACAATTAGAGATAGCCAGCTAACGTTTATTTATTCAAGCATTTATTCATACGATTCCAACAAATACATCAATTCCCTAGGCATTTATATCCCTCAGTTTCGGTCAACGCTGCTGTAAGTTTATTTACACTTTTTCTAAAAGGCATTCTGTGTTCAGCCCTCAGGAAGTAATTACAAGCGATTTGCTGCCCCCGTCTTGTGAAACAGAAAATCTAGAGTGTTTGCAGATCTGTAATGCAATGTATCTCACACACATAAGAGTTTGAGTTAATATAAAAATAAATGTAGTCGATAATTTCGGTCAGTTTATTGCTAACCAAAAATGGGTCATCACCCCACCACTAATTTTAGTAAACTCACAATTCCTTTAAGGAATTAGCAATTTCATATTTGAAGAAATTCTGATTTTTTTTTCAATAAACAAACAATTGTACTGCTGCCTTTACTTGTGACTGTGAAATCAAAACGAGAAATTACATGCGAATGCATGTCAAGTAAAAACTATTGAGATTCATAAATATACGCTCGTGAGTGAGAATGAAATTAACTGATGCGCACGCTTTATGAATCCGACGGTACTTTTGCGTGAATACGTTTTCTACTTTACTACCCATAAAAACACAGGTTCTTACGAATAGTGAATGAGACCCACACGGCCAATGCAGATAATACTGGCCCAGTTTGCATTTTATTACACTGCAAGGGACGTGTATTCAGCAATATTTCTGGCAACATTTCACTGGACACATTAGGGGTGGGCATACACATCCACATTTAACAAATGAATTAAGTGCTATCCAGCTATGGTGTTGGCACAAGCATTCACACTATTTGATTGCCTGACTCTAACGTTAGCTAGCTGCAATTTATGGCTTGACATTGCTTTCTACCAACTGGCTAAGATAGCTAGTTAGCTAGCATCTGATCTCCACATTATGTTATGAGCTTCAAGTTAAGACTTCATCTACATTCTTTGTAGACTAATGCAGTGGTTCCCAACCATTTCCAATTTTAACTAACTGAATTGCTGTGGCACTAATGCCAGATTAATTGATTAATATAAAAGCTAAAACAATTAAAGCCTCCATATGATAGATTTATTCAATTTTCAAAACAGTTTACAATGAACACCCCATCACCAGGTAATCATTTCCTAGTATTTTTTGACGAGGCACACCATTGATAAATATGAACTATTTCAGCTGTATTGAGGTTAAACATCTGCATTTTTTCATTACTCAGTGTGGTAGTTCGTATTCCAAAAACAATAAATAGTTTCTTCTGAACTATTGAAATACATCTGGAAAACGTATTTAGCTAAATGGATAACAGAAAATGGAAGATAAAGCACTAGTGCAAGCACAATTTTACCTGAAATTGTAATGTGACATATTGCATTGCCGACTGGGAGCCGAGACAGAATACGCCACTCGCAGGTCTTGCTTTATTGACAGACGCTCTGTTCTGTACGCAAGTTAAAGAGAAGGCCAACTCGCACTGTTAGCGGGGAAACGGATGTGGTACAATCGCGTGATCTTCACGCGGTAAACCGCTCAGTTACTTAACGCACCCAAACCTGCATGTAGGTCTTCTCGTTGATTTATCGCTCAATGCTTCTGTAGCCTTAATGCACTTTAATGCTTGTGTTCACTACGCGAATCTTGGTAGTGTTACACAAACGTGTCAGGTAATCGTTAGGCCTATTACTGATGGAGAATCACTATGGGGGCCCTTGTACTGTAAAAAAAAAAAAGGAAGTTTGTGAGATATTTCTAAAAATGTGACTGAATTGAAAGGTTGGGTGTAATTATATCACATTCTCAAGCCTTCTTGAAGGATTCTTGGCAAATTTGGCAGGGGAAATCACTGAGGAGGACCCCTAAAACCTCTTCAGTGAGTGTTCTGAGAGATGATTAGTGGCGAGAGGGTTCCCTGAAGCCCAATAGCCCAGCTGGTAGTTGCAGAAGCTGATACGTGGCTGTGTTCCTTGGATGGGGTGGTATATATAATTCTCCTGTTTAGCCTCTTGGGCTGATGTGGTCTGGCACATTGCCCCTGGAGGTGGGGTCTGGCTGCTTCCCTTTGTAGTAAGGTTGCCAACAGTTTTCACCCATATTCCAGCCAAAAACAATATGTCCTGTATGCCCTTTTGTCCTGTATTTTGCGGTTATAGTATGTATATATACATATAGGTAACTGCCAAATAACTGCCAGGTAACTGCCAAAATAAAGAAACACCAACATAAAGTTTCGTAATAGGGCGTTGGGCCACCACAAGCTGCCAGAACAGCTTCAATACACCTTGGCATAGATTCTACAAGTGTCTGGAACAATATTGCAAGGAAGCAACACCATTCTACCATGAGAAATTCCATCATTTATTGTTTTGTTGATGATGTTGGAAAACATTGTCACAGGCACCAATTCAGAATCTCCTATTAGTGTTGAATTGGGTTGGGATCTGGTGACTAACACGGACATGTCATATGGTTTACATCATTTTCATGCTCATCAAACCATTCAGTGACCACTCGTGCCATGTGGATGGGAGCATTATTATTCTGGAAGAGACCACTCCCATCAGGATAGAAATGCTTCAACATGGGATGAAGGTGATCACTCAGAATGGCATTGTACTGTATTTATTGGTGTTTACCTTGCCCTCTAAGGGGGTCAGTGGACCTAAACCATGACCGGAAAATGCACCCTACACCATAACAGAGTTGCCAGAATGCTTCATTTAGTCAAGTGTTTTCTTTAGTTTGGCAGTTACCTGTATATTTAAAATAATAATGGATAGCATTTATATAGTGCATTTCAAGGAAGCCAAAGTGCTTTACAGTGAAGGAGGAAAACTCACCTCAACCACTGCCATGAAATAGGACCCACCTGGATGATTCATGGCAGAAATTTTGCGCTAATTTTCTCAACCGATAGAGATCTTGTCAAAGATGAACTAATTTCATTAACTTCCTTCCAACGTTGTTTGTAGAGCCACCCCCCAACACAATGAAATTAAGCAACTTATTTCAGCATGAGTCTTTGAACAAAATCTGATCCTATTTTACTCACTTTAAAATCAGAATCAGAATCAGAATTATTTATTCGCCAAGTACGATGTACAAGGAATTTGCCTTAGTGCAAGGTGTCAGCATACAAACCAATACAATAACAAGAGCTTAAAAAAATACAGTGTAATAAAAATACAATACAATACAGTACAGTGCTAATATACAAATACAGTACAAATAACTGGGTTATGTACACAGTTAAGGTGCAAAAGTGTGCAAATGGGCAGAGTAAAAGTCACAGTTAATGGCACAGTTAAGGTGAGAGTGTGCAAGTGAACGGGGGGGGGGGGTAGAGGAGGATTATGGCTTGGGGAAAGAAGTTGTTCAGGTGGCGGTTAGTCCTAGTCTTTAGGGCTCTCACTCTCGGTCTCCGCTGAGAGGGGAAGCGCTGGAAGAGAGAGTGGCCGGGGTGTGAGGGGTCAAAAATACCATTTATCCAGTATTTTTATTTATGATTAAATATTGAAGTACCATTCAATTCATTTATTTGAATTAACATGGTACTGTCAATATGCACCTGATCCAGACTTCAGGCTTAATCTCTGTCCATCTCAGGTTGTTTTTGTTCCTTTTTTAACAGGGTGAATAATGACGATTTTCCTAGCCCTGTGGATTTCTAGCCTATTGGGGTGAATGAACTCTGCCTGCAGCTAAACAAATATTGCTCTTATTTCAGGAGCACTGATTCGGAATGTTTTGATGGTGACATCATCAGCCCCTCACACTTGGGCTCAGGGCCCTTCTGGAAGTGGGCAGATCTTGGCGGGGTTTGGCACAGTGCAAGAGTGTGCTGATTGCTTCCCTGTGAAGTGAGGCAGGGCCCCATTAGATCATTCGCTTATGGTGTTTAACACCTTTTCAGGATTGATGGCACACTTAATGGTGGTGGTGGCTGTGGGTGGTGGCTCACCAGCACTGTGCCTCTGGCCAGCAGAGTAAGTGATATGTGATATGTCTGAAATTACGCTATGGATTATGTCAACGGGCCAATTTCCAGTGGCCTCATTTAGACCTGCAATAAAACTGAACTGAAAGCCCTTACATGGGATGAAGACCAAACAAGATGTTGCTGTTATCCAGGACTGGAACTATCGGTTTTAGAATTTGTGTTACAGGCGAGGCGGTGAACAAAACAACTGAAGATCTAACAAGACAAGCTCTGTTTAGACAAGATCTGTCAGGTCTGTTCCAGAAGCATTTTATTTAACTTGATTATTCATTCATTATTAATAGTCATTAATTAAATGAAAAAATCTATAAATCAATAATAAAAAAAATACTTGTCGCACTTATTGTTAATTTCCTTGAGCACTTCTGTTGTTTATGCTGCTCACTTGAGGAATGACGTGCTTGAGGATTGTTGTGTCGAGTGTTGTTTATCGACTCCAGCTGAATGCACTTTCTGCAAGTCGCTTTGGATAAAAGCGTCCGCTAAATGATTGCAATGTAATGTAATGTAATTAATTAGAAGCAAGCAATTCAGAAGCATTCAATAACCACAGAACAGTACATGTGCATGGACTAATGATCTGGATAAGCACCTAACTCTACTGTACTTCCAGTTAGATGGAATCTATGAATATAATACAAACCAGAGGCCAATGTGGCTACTGGCCAGAGATTTACACAGATTGGTTAAAATGTGTAAACTGAGGGAATACAGAGAATGTCAGAAAAACCTGCTTAAACAAAATAGTCAAATGGGCACGGGCTGAATGTTTAATAAGACCACATACTGGTTCCTTGTGTTTATTTTCATTCGTGGACTTTCATACGATTTTAATTGTGAGCAGTCAAGCAGATTCGGATGCAAATCAAAAACATTTTGTGAGGATAAGTGATGTTTGCCAATAATCGAGGCAAAAAAATACATTTATATCTGGATTGAATATACAGTTATGCTTATAATCTGCAAGAAAAATAGTTTTGAATGATTTAACATTCCATATTTTTTCATGTTCATTTTTCATGTCCGTGACATGGCAAGGGTTGTATCCTCTCCAAGTAGTGCAACTTGAACAAAAACAATCATGCTGTTTGATGGCATAGATGTCTGCTCTTTGCTAGATGTTTATTTCAGGATTCCTTACATTTTTTCCTTATTACGATGGCATAATTGATCAATAAAGGAAAAGCAATGATGAGTTGGGAGTAATGCTAATTGAAAACACAAACATCAGGAGCCATTCACCACTAATCTGTTGAGGTGTGTGTGTGTGTGTGTGTGTGTGTGTATGTGTGTTTGTGTGTTGCATGTGTGGAATTCATTTGAGGTGCAGTATGTGCATTTATAAATGATTGGAAAGATGTGACTTTGCTCTCAATTTATACAAGCAGTCATGTGATTTGTGGTAAAGTTTCATGAATAACTCAAAGGTTTGAATACCTTGAAAGAATCATCTGCAGAAATAACATTGAAACATAGAGAAGCATGCCCCTTGCCTGTCAAATCACTAAAAACCTTGTCTTCCTTTCCCCATGTCTGTTGATATGGCTACCAGTAGGTGGCAGCAAAGCACAGTTTCAAAATATGAGACCAATGAGACAAAGAAACAAGATACTTGCACATTTTCCCACAAAGCAATAAATATTAACTCTTGGTTAAGGACCATATGATGTCAAATGCAGAGCAGAGTCACCCTAATACAGCATAGGTCCTTCCTAGCCCCAAGCATACTTTATGACCAATGAAATTGTAGGGTTTGAAAGCGAAACATTGTTTAAATAAATACAGGATGGAAAATGTAATGCTTTGGGAAACAATGTAGTGAGCGCAGTCCTCTGAGGTAACCGCTTGTGGTAGTCTTGGATAAAGGATTGCCCACACTAAGGCTCCTGATGCAACCATGATGCAACCGCCAGCTCACAGGAGGGCTCGTCAACATAGCAGTGGAATTACATAGCAGGGATGAGTGAAAACATACCTTTTGCCACTGTATCCTCACAGCTCAGATACACACATGTAATAAAGATGCACGACACAAGCCGACTGTTCAGGTTTAGTGCCTTTGGACAATTTGAGTTTGGATTTGAATTTGAATTTTCCTAAAGCTGGGAAGCACAAGGATGTACTTTATTTCTGGTTGGAGCTGCGGAAGGTCCATCCAGTGCATGCCCTCAGACACAGCACCACAGATTCTTTAGACCCAGCGGAAGCGGGCTCTGTCTCCCTATCGTCAAAGCCGAAATGTTCCAATCTAATGCACCTTCTAAAAAGTCAAGGGGCGGAAAAGAGTACGATACTGTGGGCTCTGGACGTTCTGCACTGTAATGCGGCACCGGGAACTTCTGTTTACCAACCGGAACCTGTAGTTAAGAGGCAGAGCGGGAGGATCGAAGGAACGCAGGAGCTGAGCATCTGGTGAGTCTAAACAATCTGTGGCGGCATCTGCCCTGCGACTGACCCAAGATGGCGGCCGGCTCCAGTGGTAAGGGGCAAGCCCAAAGGACACAGAAACACACACAGAAAGGGCCAGAGCTCCACGGGCCTGGGGAAGATTGCAGCCGCTCGCCGTTCTGCCGATACGAAGGTGTACGAACGAAAGCGCAGAGCCACTGCAGTGCTTCTGAGATCATAGGAAGGAGGGGCGTGCTCTCCACTGTGGGGGCGTGTTCTGTGATTGATGACTAATCCGAAATGAGGAAGCCTTTCTTCCTGGAACGTCTGTGGGCTCAGTGTGCCTGAGCCTGTGTTTGAGGTGCCTTAATAATGGACGTCCATGCTATAATGATCATAATAATGGAACTAATAATACAAATAATTTTGATGTTAATAATAATAATAATAATAATAATCTGCGAATTGGCGAAGGGTGTATTCCTGCCTCTCGCCCGTCATCATGACCAGGAATAAGCATGGATGGATGGATGGATGGATAGTCATCATCATCATCTTCCTCATCATCTGAAAATGGAAGAAAATGCACTTTTTAAATTAAAATGAATAAAAAAGTAGGAAAAAGTTCATTTTAGAACACAATAAGAATGTATTTATCTAGCTACTGAACTGATGTGCTGCTCCAGCTTTAAAAATGTATGATGGTTGTCATAAGAACTGGCAGGACTGTTGTAGTGTTAGATATTGTAGTGTTGCTTGCTGACGCTGAAGAATGAAGATAAAAGAGCTGTTAGGTAAAAACAGTTCCTCTGCTGTTTTAACTCTCCTCACTGATAATCTGTAGTCCCTTTCACAACTCTAATATATGAAAGAAAAGCTGTAGAGTTGTTCATTGGGCAATTATCCACATATGTCCCTCTTGCACCCAGCCACGTTTAGAGAAAACATTCAGTGTATCAGCTGAGGGAATAGGAGCACAGAAAGCTGAATGCTGTTGAAATGGTAGCGTAGCTGTCTGGGCGTGAAGGTGTGTGTCCATGGAGATCTTTCAAGCATGGGTTTCACCATTCACATCAAGCCTTTCCATCATGTGGATTCCCAGTTTGCCAGGAGAGTATTCCACAAAAAAAAAAAATATCCAAGTTTACCTCTCAATTTGACCTCTCAGGTTATCACTATTCCACCTGTACACTGCACGAGGAGAAGCAGGTGGAGCATGCGCACTCTTCCGATGCACTCTCCTGCAAGTCAGGAACTGTTTTCCACACCACAGGCAGCACAGCACTACAGGAGAGAGCTATCGCTGAATGGAGGAGACAAATATCTCTCCCTCATGGCAACTGGTAGCCTGTGGAGCACCTGACATGTCAATTTAGAAGAAGTAATGCAAAGGTGGCCTGGCTGACTTAGACCCTCCCTACCCAGCTCTCAACAAACCCATCCTACCTGGCCCTCCTTGCATCTGTTTCTCCATTTCATGCCAACATTTCCTCTTAATTATTAAGTTAGACCAATCATTAATGTGATCTGACATCTTAGCTACATTTCTTGATAAGCCCGGGAATGGCAGGTTAAGTTCTTGTATCACTATATGAAATGCTGTCCTGTGGTCTAACCTGTGAGTGAACTGCCATTGGTGTATACAGCGAAGTTTAGTGAGGGTAATTGATGGGGGAAAAAAACTCTGCATATACACCGGCCTTCTAGGAACAGAGTGGGCCTCCTCTACCCTAACAAACTAGCTACTCAAAATCAACTGTGTCCCACCCCTGCAGAGTCCTGATCATTGTCTGCAAAGGACACAACCTTATTCCTGTGGAGTCCAGGCTGCCCTCGTGCCTTAACAATATTTTTAAAAAACACCATGCATTACCTCATTACCCTATGAGGGTGAATAAAATATATATATATATATATACTGTATATATATGTATATATATATATATATATATATAATATAATGATAAATCTAATAGGAAGAAATCTCTCTTAAAAAGAAAAACATAAAAATGTTGGATTCATTTTTTAGGGTCCCATATATTAAGTTAGATTGTACTTTACTTCTTACAGCCATTCAATTCATTGCACAAGTAAAATATTCGTTTTTCACATTGACATTTTTTTAAACTTTTTATTTGAGCATATTCCATCAAGCTCATATTTGAATATATTACACCATTCTCAGTAAGCATTAGCAACCTTTTGACACATCCCTGTGGAACACATAATTTTAAAACACATTTAACCGTTAACAGACATTTAACAGTCAGTAAGAAAAAAGGATATTGATATTATCATTCATTTCAGTTCTTTGCGGCACTCTCATGTCCCGATCAAAAGAAACAGCTACTCTTAACGTGCTATCATTAACCCAATCAATCCAAAGCGTACGGTCTAACAAAGGGATCCATCACCGGGGTCCACCGTTTCACCGTAGGGTAGGTCACGTCTCGGAAAAGTCCGCCCCATGTTGCTTTGGTCTGTGCCCGGGGTATCCTCCAGACCCTCAGAGCAGAACTGTAAATGATGATAAAATTAAAACCGTTTTGCGGCAGTTAATCAAATTATTGGACAATGAGGTCACGGTGGGGGTGGGCGAACAGTCAAAGAAGTCTGGGCCACGCGGTAATTCAGAGCCAGAGGGAAGGAGGGCGGACGGGCAAATAATGGGTCAGAGGAAACACACTTCTACCTGGCTTGAATTTCAACGTCTGCGGACGAGATCTCAGCGACTTTACAAGAGCAGGCCTACTTTACATGAACGAGCACACAGTACAGCATGGGACACGTGACGTTTTTTACTCAATTATTTTATACCCCGGCTTTGTTGAATTCTCCATTCTGATTGGTCGAGAGAGTGTCGTAAAGGTCTACATCAAATGTACCTCCTATCCAGGTGATTTGCCATTCACCTGCACTTTTCATTGCAACGTTAGAGTCAGGTCGCTGTAGCTGCATCCCATACGGTACTGTGTGTCGCTAGCTAGCTAGTATGCGCTAACTAGCTTTGCGTCAGGGTCACGTCACCCTGACCTGCGGTTATATCGCTTGCTCGTTCGACCGTTCGACTTGCTTGCTGTACATTATCCCTTACAAAATCAGCATTTCGTTTTAGTAAAAATGTCTTGGTGGTGACTCTGTCAATATCTGTGAACTGTTCCTTATGATGCCATGGGTAAACAGACAAAGAGAACGAGAATATCAGCCAACTAGTTGTTGGAGAAAATAAGTGCCTGGGTGTTGGACTTATTATACAAGACTTTAATGGTGATTTTATCCTAGTTTTGGAAAATCTGACAATTCTTTGTTCACGTGGTAATGAATAACGTAATAATAATAACTTCTTTAATTCAGCAGCTCTCCATTATAACATAATAAAAAGGTAGCACAGTTACATCAGCATTATTTGTAGATAATATCCAGCATTAGGCACAAACACATACAAGAATAGATTCCATTTAATTTCATCAAGGGAAAAGAAAAGATAGACAGGTGAAGTGTCGATCCTGAATCATCAGCCTTTGAAATATTGCATAATGCAGTTATATTAATGTAGAATTTTCTTCCCCCGTGTTTGGCAGACCCTCCACAACACATTCACCTGGATGAAATCAACATTTGTCCTTAACTTTGTCTAACAAATAAATGCAAGTGTTCATTATTTTCAAGACAAACTCAATCCATTTTGTAATTAATGTAGGTGATCTCTGAACTCCCTAAGCTCGGTTTGTGAGAACTCCCTTGGTCGAAAGATGGGGCAAAACCTTTGGAGGAACTGATGGGGGGCTTATCCTTTTTTGGCCGGCACAGGGTGTCTGAAAAAAGACTGTATCGGGGGCCTCTGATAGTGTAGCGGTCTAATGCACCCATATTGGCTGGTCCTTTACGAGTGTGAGCTGCCTCACGGCGGCGTTTGGCGTCCGCCCCAGGGGAAGTGGAGGAGGGTGAGCCGGCACAAATTCATTGAGAAGCGCGTAAGGGTGACTCCAGAACGTGGGTGGGCAAATTCCATCTGGAAAGAAGAGGAGTTCGCTGCCCTCGGATAATTAGCTTGCCTCGTAGAGACGAGCAGTGCATTCGTGTGGAGACTGTATCTGTCCAAAGGAGAGGGCGGGGTGGCTGACTTTGTGTCAAGTTAGGTAGTCAGTAGTGGGGGTGGAGGCAATGTGGACTTTGTCTGAAATCAGGTTAATGGGTTGGTGGGGTTAGCTAACACTTCTCGCAGGATCAAGGCTTCGGGGGAGGTGCCCACGTGTCTGAGACAGAGGCAGAGAGTCAGTAATTCAGTAAACGTTCAGGAGATATCAGTACGAGACTATTTTGTAGTTCATAGTATTTTTTGTTCATTATCTGTTACTGGAAAGCATATTCGCCTCATTATGCCTTGCTTTCCATTGTAAATTTTTGAGCAATGAATTCGCAGGTAAGCCATTGTTACACTGTTAGGCGAAGCACATTTGTATTTCACTGCAATTCAGCAGTCCCAGAAAAGGCGACAATATCCTCGTATGTCAAAGTGTTTTGCCACGACATGGAAAAAGGGTTTGGATTTTCTTTTTCAATTCCAAGTTCAAGTCCATGGGGGGGTCAGCAAAGCTGTGACTCAGTATTCCAAAAAATATGAGCAAAGCCATCTGCATCCTGAGAGGAGAATCAACATTAAAATCAGCTCGGGTACACCATTAAGTTTGAAGAGCCAAACATGTTGCCAACTGAGCTGCCACTGGTTTAAGGTTTATTAGAAACCCAATTAAAAACAGAGCTTTTAATTGAATAAAAAGGTTTACTTGGCTGGGTAACACATTCCACGACATTACTGTACCTCGTAAATTTAATTACAATACTTATAGAATACTTTTGAATGATGTTTTTTCTCACCTGCAGCAACAGCAGTTGGCAACAATGCTTTTCAATCAGACACTGCTGCAGTAACAAACTGAATACAGCCCCGAAACCTGATTACTGCAGAGCCGCCAGATTTTCTCCAGATTAGTGAATCATTTTTCAACCCGTTTATGTAAATGGTAACATTGATGTTCTTATTACCCCCTTCCCTGTCCACTTAATGTTGTGTAAATGTTCTGGGAATGTTTGAGTGTCTTTAATGTTGTCCGAAGTGTTTGTTTGGTATATACTTGTACTCACTGAGCCTCTTGGCCAGGTCGTTGATGTAAAAGAGTATGCTCTCAACCAACTTACTTGGTTATATAAAGAATGAAACAAAGTTGGGACTGAAAAAAGAAAAACTTTGGCTATATTACTTTCCAAGAACAGGAAGGCGCAGGCAAAACGAGATGCTTATTTTAATGACACGACCATCCGATTTGTTGTGCTGAGAGCTTGTGCTGAGAGCTGCATAAGCCATTCAATAACATCTGTTGACACCTATTACATAAACCCAAGACACATGCTAAACATAAACATAAATATTAAACATTAAATAGATATAAACAGAAATGTCATATTTTCAACTTAATAAGGATGTCTTGCTTGCTATTCATCAAAGATGTCAACCGAGGCCTATGTGTGTCAACACGCCATCTCACTGTTAAGTCAAGCCAGCATAATCTCTCTCTGTTGACAGATTAAACTTTGATCCATATTGGCTGACACGTTATTTGTCAAGTAGACAGAGCGTGTACAGTGACATGGACAGAAAAAATGAATGCCTTGTCAGATGTCATGTTTGTATGAATAAAGAGATTTATTCTGCTTTGTCATTTGTCCTCACAAGTTTTTAAAAGCTGGTTAAGATAACAGCCACAACTGCACTATTGTCAAGTTATGTCCTGCTTTCAGTGACTCAGCTCAGCTGTTACTAGGTAACAAGGACAAGGCAGGGGATAAACACGAGAAAGTCAATAGAGACAACACCATTCAGAAGTAGTGGGGACTGACTCAGACACACAAAGAGGAAAAGAACAGGTATCTACAATGTTAGGGAAAAGGATATTATTCCAAGGATAAGCCATATGAACATGGCTGACACTCACGGTGACCTCCACAAGCTCAACAGCACAAAGGCTGCTGGGATTTGAACAATAATGTATTTTGTTGTCACTTTCTTGCCAGGGAGTGCCTTAAGATGCAAGAAAAGCAACTATATGAATAGTGAAAGAAATGAAATGAAAGAAAAAGAAAATTGTCCAAATCCAACTCCATTTAAAAATGTTCAGTGATAAGTTAGTATGATTCTTGATTTGATGATTGATTGATGTTGATTCAGTAATGTATAGAAATCATACTAAATGTTAAGAATGAAGAGTTATTGGGGTGAGGCAAGATGGTAACTCCCATTTAACTCATGGTCTGGGATTTTTCAAATCCGCTCCTTAACTGTCTTCACTGTCTGAAAGAGATAAAAACAGAAAGTAAAAAGTTACTGTAAACACACAGACACACACCTTACACATGCCCAGACACATGTGCATGCACACACACAGCCACACTCAGACATGCATGCACAAACACACATGCATATACACGCACACACTCTTGCATACATATATATATATATACAGTATGTGTATATATATATCAGACACAATTCATAACATTCTGGATTAAATGTCCACATAATGGAGGACAATACAAAATGTGAGTCTTTAAGTACAGCTTAATGCAGGAGTGGCTTTAGAATGATGTTCACTTATTTTATTATTCTTTTTCGTGAACGGTTCTTTATTATTCATTTGAAATTAAAGAAACCATTTTACACACAAGAATGCAAAAAGCAAATATTGGGAGCAATAAAAAAAGTTCCCAACATGCCAATCAAAGTAGCAGTACTGACATTTTAGAACCTCAGTGTTGATTTATCCTAAATGAAAATATCAGGCAAAAAGGACCAAAACAAACAGATTTTAAAGTAAAAGCAGGCTCTGCCCGGGCCATTCATTATAAAGCAACAATAAGTTAAATAGTCAATTCAATTGAACCTTTTAGATGAATTAAACTGTTTTAATTTATAGAGGGGTACATTTCCTGGAAAACTATGTTTACAAAATAACCACCTAATCTAGATTCACAATAAAAGTGTGGAGCTTCTTGTCCCAAACAGAAGTTATGCAGAGCATTTAGAATTTAAAAAAAATATTCTAAATGTATTTATACATTTATTAGCATTTATAAATGTGTTGTATAGAGGAGAAACAAGACCCACATGCAGTGAAGAGAAACAACTCAACAAGATAAAGGGAGATGTTGTGTGGAGCTGTTCCAAGGAACTCCAGAAGCGTGAAGTACAAAGGGAAGCCTTAGGTACAACAAATACTGTATGTAGTACCAGGGAAGGAGCACCACTTGTACATTCTTGCTGGGTGTGGGAGGAAAAAACAACAATTTGGAACCTGTCAATAAAAAGGTTGTGCCAAAATGATTTAAACAAATAGTCAACTGCTTCCATATTTCTAATGAGAACTATAACTCATCATTATAGACCATATATGGAGAAAAGCAACATTTTATACCAGAGAAAGGCAGACCAGTGGCCATATGTATCAAGCCACTAAAAAAAATGGTCTCCAGTCCAACTTAAGTTTAATAATTGGTGACTTTTACTCCTACACTCAAATGTAAGAATAAAGGTGATTTCTTTTGACTTAAAAGTACTCTTAAGCTGTCAGGATACCCCTGGAGCTCTCTTAACTAGGAGTAGGAAAGATGGAACATTTGTGAAGACGGAGACGTGCGTGCACCTTCCAAGACAGGAAGAATGTTTGATGATGCATAGTTAAACAAACGTTATCGCTTAGATCATCACGGAATCATCTTTGTCAGTGATCTTGTGCGGGATGTAATATTGCCAGCAACTTTGAGAAGTAGCACAGTTACGGCAGAGATGCAAGTTATTTTAACACTGCACTTAAAGGTTTAGGCGCAGTACCTCCACCTGAATATAAAGTATAACTACAATAAAAGAATTGTAGCTCAATAGTCAAAATAATTTGAATAACTGTTGTTGTTCATCAGCAATATTGCAATATAAAACAAATGTGTCTCATAAATAAATACGAACCAGTGCCAGATGTTGCCTCCTTGAAATGGAAGATTTTCCTGATGCGCTTTGGATAAAACATTATACCATTTTTTTCGCTTTCCTCCAGGCTCTGAATGGCGGAGGCGAAGCTTGCATTTGTTGTCTGCGATCTGCCTCCATGCCTCTTTTTTATGACTTGTGTCATTGCGTTGTGTGGGGCTAAATCTTCCCTTAATTATTCCCTTTTGCTAGTCTACCTCCTACCTGAGTGCAATATGGTTTTCTTTTTAAACCCATTTTGCTTAGCCTAATATTAGCCAACAAGGCATCTTTTACTATGAGGGTCTGTTTAACTTTATTGGGAACTTGTGTTGACCATCAAAGAATACAGATTTTACAAAAGCAGATTGGTTATTCCGCCTTGCCATTTTGGCGATTGATGACCTCATCTTAATCTTTACATTTGTGGCACCTGTGATTGTTGCAAAAACACACTTACAAGCTACTCTTGTGAATATTTGAAGACTTCCTTAAGAGAAAGTATGAGCTGTTTGATAACTATGTTTTACCGACCACTTTAAGCGAAGAGTGATTTCACTCCAAAGTAAGCTCTTGGGAGGTGTCGTAAGTGTAACTCTTAAGATATTTGATACATACCGGCCCTGATCTATGTTTGGGTTTAACAGAGCTTCTTCTTTGGAACCTCAAGTGGCCTGAGAAGTAGATCTAACCGCAGCGCAGGACTGTAATCGCTGGAGTGGCCTATTTGTAGGGTTTCGGCGGGACTTGTTTGATTGCAACATTTTACTGCTGACAGATTTTCTTAGCCCCTTGTCTACTACAATAGATGTGCGTGCCAATGTTTTCTGTTAAAACAAACAGGCTATATGCCAGGCTCAATATCAAAATATAAAAGCAACACAATTTCTCTATATCAAATATGTATGCAATAGAAATGACAAGTTTCATGTCTGAACCAAACTCAAAATATACTATAATTTCAAGCTGAATTGAATTGAAAAATCTATGAAAAAAACAAATATATAGAAATGATGAATATCAATATCAGGAATAACAATAAAACCCATTATAATAATAATAATAATAATAATAATAATAATAATAATAATAATAACAACAATTACAATAAGAGTGTTGGGGTGGTGGTGGGAGAGGGTTATCCTTGCCTCCATACATACCGGAGAAAAGGATGACCAAAAGAGACCAAGAGATGTTTATTGCACCAGTTTTGCTCAAAAATAGATTTGTATCCTGACCATGTAACTGGCTTACGGTTCACAATTGCAGCTGCTGGTTTACAGGAGAGGAAAGGGGGAGTGAGAGAGGGGAGAACAAACCTCCCCACCCCGTGGAAAAAAAAGTGGTCTTTAACATGCATCCGAGCGATGTGTGTGACCTCTCGTGTCCCAGGACGCCGCAAGCACCCCCACAACCCCCCACCCACCCGCTCTGTCCGTATTCCGCCCCAGACTGGCCAGGTTGCCAGAGCTACGCAACTCCTACCCATTAGCTGCAGGATTCCAAGATAACCATGGCAACCGGTCTCTCACCCCCCGGGGGAGACGAGCAGCAGAGCTGAAAGGGCTCTATTCAATTTCACATCCTCAGCCCACCGCGCCGACAGTCTCTCAGCCGCTCCTGTTCCAGTGGGCCGGGGATGTTGCGCTCATTAAAGAGAAAAGCCAACACAACCCTGTGTAATCTCCAGATTAGATCTCTCTCCCCTCCTTCTTATTCGTCTTATAACTCTGGTTTGCATGAATTGCATTTCAGGCCACATAAGTATTCACACGCAATTCGCATTAGCTGCATACCGCGTAGTTTCCGTTTAAAACTCTTGCTTTGGTGCTTTTGTTTGCCACAGTTTTGGTTTGTGGGCATTCCTCTCCATTATTCATGGCTTTTGTTGATAATTTTGACAGTTTTTCTCAGGCGTGTTGAAAGCATGCATTTACAGATGTAGTGGCTGGCGAAAGAGTATTTAAATTGTATTCAGAGCTGAAGGCCCACCTAACTACTCAAATAGAGCTACTTTGATACTGAAATTTGAACTCACAGCAAAAAAACAAACAAACACTAGTTTATCCAAACAAACATCTAGGAGTTTATTTGTCTTTTTTAGATAAACTTTTAAAATCCGTCTGTTTGCATGTTCCAGTATCTCAGTTCCATATTTCAGACAAAATCAATAACACTGATGGCTGATATTAATTATGGATATTATGAGGCACTGCTGCTAATTGCTTGAACAATATCACATTATTCATATTTAATATTATCAATGCATGAACACGTCAACGGCATCAGTCCCGATAATTTAACCGTTTTATAATCGTAAATAATTATAAATAATTGTGTAAATGTAATTGCCAGAAAGGTCATAATTCACTTTTGTGTACTAGATACATTTTATCATAATATCAATAGGTCTAACATGACCTCCCTGACCCTTGGGACTCAGAATGTACTCCACTTTCCGTAATGATTTGATATGATGAGAAAAGGTTAATGACGCTCCATGGGAATTAAGCCCGTACGGAGAACAAGTACTGTGGACATTGCTCTTATCCGTGGGATATCAAAGCTCTCGGTTCCTCCTAAGACTCTCAGAAGTGCCCGAACTGCCTGTCTAAAGCACAGACTGCTATCATACACACCGCAGGCAGCAATACTGGTGTGCCCACTGCAGTTAGAAAGTAATTAGCCTGTAGAGGAAATTTCAAATGCCGTCGACCTTTTTAAGATACTGGGACTCCAGAACAATTTCAAAAGAGAGTCAGGAATGGGGCATTGCTCTCGTACCCGTATTGTAAAAATGTGTTTAACCTGAATTGCTTCAGTAGATACCCAGCTGTATAAATGAATATGTACAATAAAACTACACATGTTGCCCAAGATGAAATGCAACTGGCCCAAGATAAAATGCAACTTACATAGTCTCATCTTGCTCAAATGAATGATGATAATTATCATGTTGAAGGACACATTCCTTTGATAGAGTGTCTGTGTTTTTGCAGCGCTCATAATTGACCAGTTCCAATAGACATTGGCAAACAAAACAAAAAACAGACAAACAAACGCACAAATACGCACATGACACACACAGAGGAAAAGCAAGAAATATTTAGACAGCGAGACTTTAGATCAAGAGACAATGAGACTCAACGAGACATACAGACAATGAGATACATCGAGAAATGTAGACAGTGAGGCACTGTCAATGGCAGTGAGACTGAGAGAAACACATTTACTGCCTCCTTTTGCTGACATTCTGACCAATTTCTGCTTCCAGTAGGTAACGCACGATATCTTTAAAAGAAGGAGCTCATGCAGCCTTTGATACTGAGTGACAGTCTTCTTGTTAGTCCTTAACGGGAAGCGAAGTTTCTGAAAGAGGAAAGTGATGTGGTCGGCAATGTTCATAATCATAAGCCCACTATTCCTACGCAGAATGCTGGATGCATGGGCAAACTAAATGTGAAACCCAAGTATGCATTATTTACCCCAGTAAAGGCACGAGAGACTCCAAGGGACTTCGACAGGAGACAAAGAGGCACAATGTGACACGTTTAGAGGCTAAGACACAAGAAGGGTCAGGAAGACCCAAGACACTGCGTCAGCACCAGATCCACCAGATCACTATTTGCTTAAAAGGAAGTAGAAGGAAGTAGAGGAGGAAGAAGAAAATACTTTTAATATGAAAATATAATTAAATCACATCTTCCATTTCGTCTAAGCCCCACGGAGGCATCTGAAAGTTCCTTACACAAACCTATTTATACTCTGTAGTGGAGTATGAGTTGTGAGGCAGTCTGGCTGTGAGGACAGAAAGACGGAGAGCAGAGGGTGGTGGGGAGTGGGTGGGAGTTTGGAGTTGTTTGCCAAGTTTTATTTTTTTCAAAATGTGGCAGCCGTATATTACATTTATGGGCAGTGCAAAAAAAGTTCAATCATTGGTTTAAATTGAAGTTGACATTGTGTGGGTTGGTTTTCCTTTCTCCTGGGGGGGGGGGTGGTCTGAGGGGTGGGGGTTATTGTTTGGGCTGATATGAAGGGCCGTTGTGTGGATGGGGTGGTGGGGAGGGAGGGAAAATGAAAACAAGAAAAACATTTCTATCCATTTAGAGGCCCTTTCTTAGGTTTGATTTCATTTGGGTGAGGTGTGTTGGTGTTAATGTAGAAAATCAATAGTATGAAATAAATTTCACCAGGAGTTGCGCTCTGTGTGAACCCGGGGTGTGGTGCCAGGGGCGGGCGGCGGGGGCATGGAGGGCAGAGGCTCCCGCCGTTAATGCGGGACGTGCCCTGGGCTCGGCAAGCGCAGCTGGTCCCCCCTCCCTGTGCCACGCTCGGTATACAACACACTCAGCTCCTCTGGAGGGGAGCAGCTGGACCACCCCGAGCCAGGCATCGGGGGCCAATCGCAGCCAGAACCCCGCCTCTACCGAACAGCTGGCCCGAGCGGAGTCTGGGCGCAGACCCCGGACAAACCCAACAACCACTTTGGCTTTGCGTCGCGGCAAATGGCGCCTGCGTCGACGCAAGCAACGAACGTTTGTCTGACTCGCCGATGGTATTTACAACGGTCGGGTATCCGCCAAGAGTATCCGCAAACGTTCCAGCGCGGAAGCGGGCGTTGTCTCTTTAAGTGACACCGGAGAAGAGCTTTAGCTGGCCTTTGTTGAACATTTCTCCTGCTGGCGGTGACTCTGAAAACACACCACGGTGTCCAGAGATCGTTTCTGATGTCAGCCCAGGGCAGAGCGATCCACTCGCACATCCTATTTAGTCGGTCTCTGGCTACTCCCCAACGGCGAACGCATAAATTGTGCAAACGCATCGATATCAGCGCATGCGATATTAATAATCCCTCACACGGAACCTGTTTGGACTGATATCTTATTAAATAGGTCACGCTCGCTTCTCCATCTACTCAGAGTCCTGAGGTCCTTGAGCTCTGTTTGACAGTTAGTCTCTCATGAATTCCGTAATTTGTTTCGTAATCAAATTATTGGCTGTTGAGGAATCTTGCTTGGCACTCCAGCTCTGATGCAGTCTCCGGGGAGCGTTAAGCCACATTTGTCACGGGTATTTTTATCTATTCACAGAAAAGTGACTTGAAAGAACGAAGGTGTGATGTAAATAGAGATGATTCTTTTAATAACTTGAGGGCATCACAATACAAACTGTTTTTATTCAAATATTGCTATCTCTTGGTAGGGATCACTCTCTTACAGTCCCTTACTTCTATGAAGGAACTTATAAATGGTGTCCTAGAAATCGTTACTATGATCCATGATTCCATATTCAATACCGATTGCTACTTATTCATCAGTATTGCCAGCATTTCTCCTACCAGTTCATTGTAAGTGGATGCAGTGGATTCACTGATTGCCAGTTATTAACCTCTGATTAAATTGAATGGGTCACTGAAAGAGGTCAACTGAAATCAAAGAATCAGTCGTTGGCATGCCGTTGTCGTTGTCTGGGGTTTAATAAGAGAACAAGAATGTAAGGACTTGGTAGTTCTTTGTTTAATGACATTATCATTGATTAATGAGTCAATAATGAAGTTGAGGATATCGCATTGAATAGGTCCATGATACAATATTACACCTTAATCAATACAAATGACTGAAGGATTATCTAACACGTTTGTGATTTTATAGAAGAAACATCTGAAATGTTTGTCATTGTCTTGTTTTGCAACATTGTTAATAAGCATTAACAAACACTTTATTAAATTCACACAAATCCCAACTGGCCCCTTAATAGCATTAATAAGAGTCAATTAGCCATGCTTCTTTCATATGCAGGTTTGACCACACCAACTACTGACGGATTTCTTCCCGAATACCACGCGCGGATTTGAACAATGAAAAAAGAAAAAAAGAGACAGAAGAAGAAGCATAGAATGGGAAGGGAGGGGAGCCATATTTGAGAAGCAGAGTGCTTGTGGAGAGGTCAGAGTCTGGCACCTGAGATGAGATGAGAGGTGGCAATGACAGGGGAGGGAGGGGGTTGGCAGGAACTCCTGTGGGGGGTGTGTGGATTCCCCCCCTTCCTTCAGGCCAGTGATTAACGCAGTGCTGGATCAGGTAAACCCAGCGCTTTGAGAGGGGGATATGCAGCTGGTCTCAGGAGATTATGGGCCTGTGTGTGTGCGTGGGCGTGTGTGTGTGTGTGTGTGTGTGCGCGTGTGTGTGTGTCTGGAAGTGCTGCTTGTACAGACCCTGCAGGGAGAAAAGGCCTGACAGGAGCTGTGCACTGCGAGAAACTACATGTATATAAAACACTGTCTACCAGGGTACAGCCGTGGAAAAGCAACCGCGTGGCGTGCATGTGTGTGCTTGCGTGCGTGCGTTGGCGTGCATGCGTGCCCATGTGTGTGCATCTGTGTGTGTTTGCGTGTGCATGTGCGCGTGCGCTTGAGTGCATCTGCGTGTGCGTTTACACGCGTGCCCGTGTGCGACGGAGGGGGAGAGAAAGAGAGGAGAGAAAAAGAGAGTGAGAGAGAGGAGAGCAAGAGAGGGAGAGAGTGAAGAAGACAGTGAGACAGATAGAGGAGGGAAAGAGAGATTGAAAGGGTGATTGAGAGCGAGAGCTTTCAGGGTTACTGAAATTACTACACCGGCGAACAGGAACACATATCAACTGATGAAGTGGGTAAAGCGGAAGCAGGCACTCAATATGCATTCATTACCGATATTTCACCGTGGAATTTGCTCGCTCAAAATTTGCCGGAGAGACAACGGCAGGAGAGCCGAGGAAGAAGCCACTGCAGCAAATGAGACACAGCAGGGTAATGTGACTGACAGTGATTGGACCGGGGAGTTCATCATTAGAGTCACTCACCAGAATGAGCGCGATGCAGAGCAGCCTGCAGGAGATTACTGTCAGCTTTTTACCCTAATCCCCCCGAGGAAGGAAGCGTTTGATCAAACCTGTCTTTTAATTTTGACCCCTCAAGACCTCGCCCAACTTTGCTCGGTTCAGCCCCGGGTTCCGGCCCTTTTTACGCCACCATTAACCGGGGGCTGAGACAGATTTATGTTTGCGGCGGTATCGACTGCATCACCTCTGCCTCTCTTGGTTGCGGGAGAATACAAATGTGACCTAGCCCGAGACTCCGGTGCTATGTTATATAATTTCCTCTGTCTCTCAGTATCATTTGGGCCCCCTCATACATTTTTTCCTTCTTCTTTCTTTTTCAGTGTGCTAACTGCAGCATTAGCAATTGGGCTGAGCTGCTCGATATATTAACTTGTACTTTATTATGCAAATGAACAATTTACGAAGAATTAAAACATCCTAAGAGAGTAGGCTAACAATTTGTACTATTAAAGTACAATATTAAAGTGGCACACCCCGAGCTAATGCCTCCAAGCGAAGGCAGTTCTTATTTATAATAGCTAAATATTGTGATTAGGTAATACTTTGCCTGAAAATATTTTTTTGCACCTTTGTGGCAAAGATAAAGTAAATATCCTATATCAGAGATCGCAAACTCTAGTCCTGGAGAGAGATTGCAAACTCTAGTAGACTCTCTACTACTAGTCTACCCGCAGTGTCTGCTGGTGTTTGGTGTGTTTCAGCACTTAAGTAGTTCATATAAACCATTAATTGGCAAAATGGTCCACACACCTTGTTTCCAAGGCCTAAATTGGCTGCTGGTTGAAAGGGAACCACAAACAACCGCAAACACTGGCGTTTGAGATCCCTGGCATCAATGCTTTGGGTTTTTAAAAAATGCAATAGCAATATATTTTCCTTGACAATGGTACAGTTATTTTAATATAGCAGCAGTGTTACAGTAATGTTGGTACAAATATAGATGGGGGAGGGGTTGGATCCAGTAAAAGGGAGGGGGGGAGGGTGTATGAGGCAGTGTGGGGGAAGGAGGATGGGGGAGCGTACGACCTTCGGGACAGCTCTGTTGGCCAGACTCCACACACCTGTGTGTCTCTCTCTCTCTCTCTCCCTCTCTCTCCCTCCCCTGCAGCTGTATCTCAGTGCCTTCCTCTACACACGGCTCACTCTCTCCACTGGTATCTTAGCAATTTGTGGTCTGCATTTATATAACGGAAAATTTCGGTCCTGAGCGCTGACTGGTCAACCAGCCTTCCTCGCTGTGCGATATTCACGATACTGCACGGCAGAATGTTTCATACATCATTTAAATATCATTGTGCCTTCCAACTAAAACAAACATCCTAGATATCATTAACATTGTAAGCAGTCAACCATAATAAAGCTTCTCACATCTCGTTCGGCCTGGTCAATGTCCAGATCCTCAAAGTGGGCTGTCCGGTGTTTTACTTATTGGTGCACGGAGAAGAACATTGCTGTCAACTTCGAAACAACAATGAAAGGTGATATTGAATAAGATTCTGCCTGAAGGCTGGTCAAGTTCAGAAATCGAAATGTTGTTTCTTAGTGTTGGGAAGAGAGCTGTTCTGCAATTAAAAAGCACTGCTCTCAACCAAGGGCACGCCCTCCCGCCTCCTAACGTAGCCACTCATGCTGTACAGCTGGAGGGACGACACCTAACCATACACATTGCTGCAGGGCTGAAATTTGTGTAATCGCCATAAGTTTAGGATTCAATACCACTCAGTCCGTCATGTCTGCCTTATCGTCTGCACGAGCGAGGTTATATTCTGCTTAATAGAGAGGAGAAATCTTTATTTATAAATACCTTCCTTTGCATCGCCTGATGAATATGCTTTACACATGCCTTCCCGTCTCCCCAGATTCTGAAAGCCCTCTGCGCACGGCTCCAGCCATGCTCCCTCCAGCTCTTTTTCCGCTGTTTTAATTTTTGGCCCTCTGCGCGTTCTGACACAAGCCATGCGGTACGGATCACCTTATAAGGCAGGAGGATATTTCCACCTTACCCATCCCTCCCTCCCACTCCTCCGCGGCGCTGCGCTCCTGACACACACTGTCTGTCAGCTCCCACTGTGGCCTGCGACAGCGAGGGGCCTCTCTCCGGGAGGCTCTGCCCCCTCCCCGCGGTGCTGACACGCGGGGCACTGAGACCCCCGGGTAAGAAACAGGGGCTCGCAACACACTCAATAAGAGTTAAGAGAGAAGCGAGAATGGGGAGAGGAAGAATGAAGTGAAACACAAACATGGGCGATAGGGCCCGGGCACAGGGAACATTCTGCTGGGGGTATGCTGGGGGTATGCTGGGGGCCTCTGTGTCCTAGGCTTGTGTCCGGGGCCCGTAATCAGGGCCTGTGTGCAAGGTTTATTTTTTCTCCCAATTTGGAATGCCCAGTTAATTGTGCTTGGGCTCAGGAATGGAGACATTCTCAGGTCAGCTATTGCAGATTGTCTCGTCAACCCGAGGAGTCACTTGTGAGCAATGGAGCAGGGGTTACCTTTATGACTAAAACCCTCCCTCATTGGGCGAGGAAGCGACTAATTAGACATTCCCAGGACTGGCACAGTCTGGATTGGATCTGGGCCATAGGACACAGCACTATGCTTCAGTTAAGTGCATCAACCTGGTCTACTACCCAGGAACACTGCTGGGTTCCTTTTTAATAAAATAAGCATTAATGTGACTACTTATTGGACTTAACAAGGTTGACAAATAACTGAGGTTAATTAATTGTGTAAAGTAGAATTACAGTAATCATCTTTAAGATGTTCACAAACAAGCTTGCAAAGCTACTGAAATGAAATAGCATGTGAACATTGCACTTTGATTAAAGTGTGTGAGCAGCAGACCCAGCAGGCTCACAGAGGCAACTTACTGTACTATATAGAGATCTGTGATCTGTCTCCCCTCTGGCCAAACAGGCAGTACAGACAATCGCACTCAATCATTTCCCATGCATCTTTTCTTCCGAACGTTCTTCACTCGAAAAACAATTACTGTAGCGCTCGTACAGAAGGGGGCTAATGAGACAGGTCACCGACGCTGTAGCTTAAGCAGTAAAATGCCTCCGCCATGCTGGGGGGCAGTTGCCTCACCGATGATGCGGATAACAAAAATGCTAATGAGATCACACCCATGCAGGGAGAAATTCTCATTTGAGCATTACAAGCACAGGTTAATTAGTGGACAGCAGTGCTTCCCTGGCACCACGGTCAGTCACACAGGAAACCGTGAAGCAAACAGTCTCATATCCTGCTCAAACTTGGGTGGAGCACGTCCTGTAAAAAAAAAAAGAGAAAAAAAAAAGGGTGGTCATTTGGTTCTCTGGCTCGTGTTGGAGGGTAGCGTACAGGCAAGTTGTATTCAGCGTTAAGAGAAAACATTTACTGATTCAGCACAGGCATACATTTTTACGCAACACAGTTGAGTCATGCTCGTATTTCAAAGTAAAATATCACAATATATTTTTCTAATATTTTCAATGTACACACGCACAAGCCACTTCATTGCCTTGATTTCTGAAATGAATCAGCCTTTAGCTGTTTGTTTTGGCTTCTTTCGCTGGCAGCTATGCCCAACTTCCCACAAGTTTACAAGGAAACGAACTTCATCATCAATCATAAAAGTGCACTGAGTGAGTGCACTTTTGAATTTTGTTCAAATGACCTAGTACCATGTGGTCTGAAAACCGCACCCATAGCCCTCGCGCCCCACTTCCCCCACTTGGCTCAGGGGTGTGAATAGAGCCACAGGCGTGATTTAAAGCACCATGTTAGCATTGCTCATAGCCCCGCTAAACTGTTTGAATGTAAGAAACATAAGAACGTAAGAAACATAATACTATTTGATTACGATAATAGAGATTTTAAGGAAAGGGCTGCATGCCAGTGTCAATGATACTGGATGGGTGTGTTCATTATTGGAGTGCCAAGAAATTAAGTTGAGGCAGTGAAGGCAGTGAAGTTGAGGCAGAGAATGTGAAATGTGAAAATCACAGGACTTCTTTGGTTGTTTTCCTTCAAGCATATTCTAGACATATTTTAGTTTTTACACATCTAGTACCATGTCCATATATTTATGAACTAACTTATTATTAATAACGTACTATGATTATGACTAATTATGCTGCTACTAATAATGAACATCTTCATATAATCTGAATAGAAGAAATGCAGACATCCTCACATCATTATCAAATATTGAGCAAAATATTTAATGGAATGCAAGTTTTCCTGATGACGTATTACATTTCAAATTGAAAAGTTTGTATTACTAAAACACCAGTCTCATAAAATGTAACTATGTTTACATGCACAACAGGCAGTACAATATTTACCACAATACTCAAACACACACACACACACACACAAATACACACACTCACACACACACACACACACAAAGATATAGAGCTTGACTGACAGTAAGCCATCATAAATCACAAGGTAGGTAAAATGTGTTTGTGATGAATGCAGAATAGAGGGAGATTGTCTGAGGGCACAGACGTGCGAGAGCTGACACTTACGGAGTGCCCCCTGCAGAGTCTGGACTTCAGCAATCAGTGTGTTTATGGGATACGTTTGGCAGGAACAGGCAGGAACCCCAGCCAGAATAACAGAATGACTATGGAATGCGTTACAGCGGGGAATATCCTGAGTAAAAAAAGTATGCAGTTTTGTTCTGGGGGTCTACTCAAGGGCAGCGATGTTGAAATTTTACACACAATCAATCGGATTCTGTCATCTTCGGAGCTATGGATCTGCTGTAACTGTGACAAGGTGCTTGGAACAGGAACATGAAATAAATAAATAGTCAAACTAATTAATAATAGGTATTTAAAATGTTAAGAATGTGTGGAACGCACAGTAAGAGCTAGCCAAGCTACACAGAAGGGAGGCAGTGATGCTTCTCGAGCCATTCCAAAACCATGTATTTTTAACAATAATAATATTAATTTAAGGTAAAATAATTGTCTTTGTGCTATGAGTGTCTATGAGTGCTACAGAAAGGCACTAACAAATAAAATGCATTATTGATATTAAAATGTGTTATTAACCGTTTTGTCTTTGCAAGCGGTCCAAAATGTCTGTGATTTATTGTTAAAACAGATGCAGCTTGCAAAACCCGACCAATGAACACTTTCCGAATTAATACATTTCATTTTATGTGTAGCATCTCCTTAATCCATCATTTAATTCCTGTTGGAAATACGGTCAAATATTGCAAATTCTTTACACCAGCGAGCCTGCAAACAGATTAGTCACAAAAGCATTTTTTCCCCCACGTCTGCAACATGGAAGCAATAATGGTAATTAATTCTAGTGCCTTTAAAATGTAAAACACGGCTGTTTGGCTTCAGGCTGAGGTCTAAGCCAGATGCCATACGCCTTCGCCCACACCCCACCCACCCAGGATCAGCCGTGTTCCTAGGGCAGATTCCCTGGCCCAGTTGCTCTCTCGAAGACGAAGAGCTGTATGCAGGGTGTGGGAGTTCAGGGTACGCAAGAGGAAAGAGTCACTTTTGAGCTCGGTGCTGGGTCTCTGCTATAAAAAACTGAAATCATTCCGACGCTACATTGGAGAAATGAATCGACAAAGCAGTCTGTGGCAGCACGTTGCGTTGCCATTGTCATTGTCTCTCATGGATGCCATTATCATCTTTTATGCGAATTGTTCTTGGTGTTAGTTTTGCATGACTGCATTTGATTCTTTTCCTGGGAACAACCTTATATGCTGGCCAACTTTCAATGTTTACATATTATAGAGCTTATCTATAAGGCTGGTTCTGTACTGGGGGAACATCTGTCCTGTGCTTGAGGACATAACAGCTGTGCCACGCCAGAATTTGAACCCTTGACTCCCTTCAGTCCAGATCAAGTGCTTGAAGCGTTGCCCAACACTGTTATCATTCAGCTCACTCAATTTAAACTCAACAATGAATAATAGTCTGTACATTTGCATGAGGCAGTTTATTATTTAATATCACTGCGTATCTAAAACAACAACGCCTTTTCACAAATGGCTTTGACATTCAACGACAATATAATTCACAGTTTATCTACTTATCTACCACACCAAACATTCCATGAGCTTTTCCTTCGTATTTGATCTCTTTCTGTTCGCTGGCTGCCTTCTACAGAGTACTGCATCTGTGTTATCAGGATGAAATGTCTTGTTACTGTACAATCAGAATTACAGGTGAGTTCATTATTTGAAATACTTTATCCCTGTTGTGGAAGGCGTCGGTCTCTCCAGGGGAATCGGGGTGATTAACGGCCACGCCTACTGGCAGGACAGCCAGCGCACACACCTGTCCGGCATTTTCTAATCATACCTGTGTGCTTAAAACTGCTCCGCTCTCTTAGTAGGTGGCTGAAACAGGGAAGCTGGAAGGCCGAGCGTGAGAAAAATAGTGAGACCGCAGACACAAAAGCTACGGCAACCAAAAAGTCGCAGAGCATCTGTTTGTGTTTATGATTAGCATTTTGCCGAAGGGCGGTTTGATTTCGTTTATTATTTTAGTTTAAGATTTGTGGCCGGAACCCGCGAGGGGGACGGCTGAAGAGACCTTTTTGTTATTTATTTTATTTGTCTGTGCTCTCTCTCTCTCTCTCTCTATCTCCCCGTGTTCGTGTCAGGGAGAATAATAAAATCTGGTCCCTAGACTAATAACTCCATTCCCTCTGTCCTGCTGTTCTCTTCCACTCCAGGGTGTGTCACATGGCGTTTGACACCTGTAGACACCGGTGAAATTCCTTCAGGCTATTGACAATTTTAAAAGGAATCTCTATTTTCTCTAATACTCAAAACAAAATCATTCTTTCATAAGATTGTTCGTTTTGCTTATTGACATGTTTCGTTGAAAACTCTCTAGGAGCGTTCTCAAGTTTTACCAGCATGTAAAGAGTTTTTCAAACATGTATTTGACCCAAACTTATGTACGGTGTGGACCAGGCCACAGTTCTCTCTGTACACAAAAGACCGGGCTAGTGAGCGACTAAACCTACCGAGGGGGTGAGATAGTGCGCGAGTTGCCCTGCTCAGGGTGAGAGATAGTGAATAAGTGACCCTACTTAGGGTGAGAGATAGTGAATAAGTGACCCTACTTAGGGTGAGAGATAGTGAATAACCGACCCTACTTAGGGTGAGAGATAGTGAATAACCGACCCTACTTAGGGTGAGAGATAGTGAATAACCAACCCTACTTAGGGTGAGAGATAGTGAATAAGTGACCCTACTTAGGGTGAGAGATAGTGAATAAGTGACCCTACTCAGGGTGAGAGATAGTGAATAAGTGACCCTACTCAGGGTGAGAGATAGTGAATAAGTGACCCTACTCAGGGTGAGTTAGTGAATGAGTGACCCTACTCAGGGTGAGAGATAGTGAATAAATGACCCTACTCAGGGTGAGTTAGTGAGTGACCGACCCCATAGACAGGCGCTCTCACACCCCCTCGGTGGGCCCACAGCAGCGGTGGAGGCAGCAGCACTGCGGTAGACCACTGAAAAGAGATACACTGCATTATTTACCAGAGAGAAAGAGAACAAAGTGAAGGGGCAGTTCCCCCACTGACGGCTGAACCCATATGCCGAGCGGAGAAGACAGGCGCTCCCAGAAACTGAAAAGAGCCGCGGCTTCAGAGCCCGTTTCTGTCTTTGTTTTCCGAGGTGAGCCGAGAAAAGGAAAATCTCCCGAATCCAGGGGGAGATCGATAAGCGGCATCTGGAGCCCCGATCAAAACACGCCGGTTTTGTTTACAGGGGAAGGGTTTTGTTTGAAAGTCGTCCCGACAAATCGCAGCAGGCGTGGCCTGCGTTGCCAGGGGGACGGGAAGGGTGCTCGGATTTTGGATGGCGAAGGCATTGCGGCCCCGGAGCGGCAGTAGGCGGTTGTTTCGGCGTGTTTGGGTTTCCTTTGCGGTCAGTAACAATAGTGAATGAGCTCTGCATCTGGCTGACCTTAGTCACGTTGTGAGATCCTCATCTCCAGTGTCTTTATTGCTTTATCATATTTTTTTTTCTTTTGTATTTTTGTTTGTTTGTTTGTTTGTTTCACCTTACTTATTTACTTTAGTGGGGTTACCCACATATCAGTTTACACATGCAAACTGAAGCTATACATTTAACATTTTAGGCATTATCCAGAGTGACTTACACAGTTTACATTTTCTTTACATACAATCCATTTATACAGCTGGATATTTCACTGAAGCAATTCAGGTTAAGTACCCTGCTCAAGGGTGCAAAGGCAGTGCCCCACGTGGGAGTCAAACCAGCAACCTCTAAGTTACAAGCCCGGTTCCCTAACCATTACACTACACTGCCGCCCATAGATTTAGTACTTGTAAACCTTCTGTCTTTTTCTCTTTTTTTTGTTCTTTGTTTCCCAGATGATCTCTCAGTTGCAAAGCAGCTCAGGGCGTGACACGCTCTCACATTTACGAACATTTCCAGGACAGAGCTGCACTTCCGCTCCGCACTGAACGTGAGAAATACAAAAACATTCAAGAAAATGTCTTTAGTAAACTGTGCAATACTATATCCAAACTTCCCCACCCTGCCTGAAGCACAACAAATACAAATCCTCCTAGGAGAGGAACGGTGCTGTTTAAAATTGGCCGCACAATATGTAGCTACCTGCCACAGCCAGAGGGAGACCAGTGACCCCTGTGTTTGTCAATTTGTCAAATCTGTGTTCATTCATAGTTATGTAATAATTCACAAGCATGTGTTTATGTATTACTATTTTACTATTATTAATGTGGTTGTTGCTTTATCTGTATATTTATTTTGTATTGTTTTCTTTTAACGGTCATGCTTTAGCAATATGTATTTTTAAAATATGTCGTGCCAGTAAAGCATTTAAATCGAAATTGAATTGAGAAAGGGAGAGATCGAGAGAGAAGGGGGAGAGATAGTGAGAGAAAGAGTGAGATTGGAGAGCGGGAGTGCGCGGTGGACATGGAAAACAGAAGTCTGTGTCTGGCATGAGGAGAAAATATCTATGAATCATTATGCATGAGGAGGAAACACTGTCCCAAACTGACAGGCTGAGAATCGGTCTGGCAGCCCTGCGCAGGCACCAAAGGGCAGGAGAGGGTAGCGCAGGCGGATGGGCCGAGCCAGGGGGAAAGCCGATACCATGGGAAACCTCGCATGCTGACAGGTGAATGGGAGAGAGCAGCGTGTCCGAATATGAGCCAAGAAAGGGAAGGGCTGGCTTTGCGCACCTCATCCGTGCCTGACAGGGGACGCCGTCCCTTTAAGGCTGAGCCAGCTGGGGGAGGGCTTTGTACCATCACGGGCGGAGTCCAGGCCTCCCAGGTACACCTGGCTGCAGAAAGGGGTGGGGGGGGCCTCTGGCACTCAGCCAAATCTCCCAGGGTGCACCGCTTCTCCACATCGGCAGCGGCCTCTTTGTGAGAGCGTCAGGGGACGCTGCCCAGAGCGGGAGAATGGAAATCAAGCAGAGGGACGACAGCGAGGAAAACCTGGAAGCGCTTTATGTACATATTTAAAAAATGTGTCTCCTCCAGAGAACACAATGAGACGCATCTGGGATCTCTTCTGTTTTCGCTTCGAAAATGTGTATCCGGATTGTAAGCAACCTCGAGATGCGAAATTAAACATGTGATTGTAGGTTTTGGTTTGTCACATGTTTCGTTGGGAAAAACAGGGACCTGCTGGAGTCTTTTCAAGTTTTACTAGAAACAACTTCATACATGCATTTGAACATTTCAAGTCACACACATTACTAACCAAAACCTGCAATCATCGTTCTGAATAAAATCGGTAAAAATAGAATGCTTCTTTTATAATTGTCAGCAATCTGTAGGACCTTTACTGGGGTCTAAAGGTTTCAAATATTTCAAATAAAGTAAATAAATGAATTAATGAATGGGGCCAACAGTGTTACCCAGGTGACCATGTGTCCATGTACGCTGATCTACTTAATGCCCAACATTCTTGCTCATTTCATGATTGGGGAAAACCAATCATTGTATTGTACAAACTGTACTGAATACAGGGTTAGAATAGGGAGCAGTGGAACAGTGACTCGACGCGCTCTACGTGTCTGGATTCTAATTGGCAAAAGGCTGGAGGGTTCCTAGGTAGAGCACTGAACTATGAAGGGCAACTCATTACCCCCAGAGAGTCATATGTTCCAACGTGTTAACATGCACATAATAAAGGGGATTCCGGTGAGTACTCTTAAAAAAACATCAATAATAGTTTTATGTTTTCAGTAGACCGTACGAACTGTGTTCATTTGTGTTCTTTATTCTGACGTCACTATGATATTTTGAGGATGTTGGTAGACTGAAGAAAATGGCCTTCGATGAGGAAACACGATACCGCGTGCGATATTCCACGCGTGGTTCTTCCTAAACGAGGGGTTCGGAAGACGGCGGTGACCGGAAGAAAAGAAAAGAGCACGGGTGGAAAATGTGACATCTTATCGTCCTGAGGTGAAAGTGACACTCCCCCCTCATAAATATGCATCAGAATGAAAGAGTGGGTCAGACATCTCTCCCCGTCTGCGTTCAGAACCGAGTCCCTCTCCCGTCCCTGTAGGTCTGACCGTGGGTGCCCGTCAGGGGGTTGGTTTCGCCCGTGGAGGAACAGAAATCTGGATTCATCGTTCCCCGCACCGCCGCTCCATGGGTGGCTGAGCGCAGTGCTGGAGGAAGAGGCTTAATGGGAGTGAATTAATTAATAGGCCTCCCCCCGGGCCACTGGGTTGTGCAGGCTTTTCCGGACTCGCGGAGGAAGAGAGCTCCTCTGTAAGCAAGGGGAGGGTGAAACAGGGGGTGAAAAAGAAGAAAAAACTCTGATTAGCAAAGCGGAGGCGCTATGGCGACTGAGGGCGGACTTGAGACGGGGGGAAGGCGAGCGGCGAGCGGCGGTGCGGTGTCGGGTCGGCCGTGGCCGGTTGCCATGGCGCCGGGGCGATGCTCCTCGCCACGGCGCGTTTGGAAGGGCCGTTCCGCCATCTGCCTCCCGCGCCCTGGCTCCGCCTCCGGCCGGGGAGATCGGCGCAGATAAGCTATTCAATTAAAGGTGCATTATTGGACGGCCGGCTCACGGCGGAGAGCCCAGCTGACGAGGTGGTGATTACACTGCTCCGCATTCCTTCATGTCCTTGCCAGAGTCTCCTGCTCCAGAGAGAGGGGGGTGGGGTGGTCTCTGGACAGAAGGAGGAAGGGAAGGAGGGGGGTGGTGGAGAGAGGGAGAGAAAAGGGGCATCAGAAATGCCTGACTGATCTCGTTTGACCCTCCCCAGGCTCATGCACCCTGGCCAACCCCTCCAACTCGACAGGATGTGGGAGGGGTTGCAGCGACACAGAGAGATCAACTGGGGGAAACAAACAAGAGAACTTTCGGAATGCATGCAAACATTCGTCTTTTTTTTTTTTTTTCTCGTGAGGGAAATTCAGTTTTGTTTGGGTTTTTTTCCTTTTCGTTGCTAATGGAGCAACGTGTCAAACGTGTTAGGAAGGAATATCTGCAAGTTTTTTGTGCTTTTATGTTTCTACCAGCAGTGCGTTGTGTTGTTCCGTTTAGCTTCAAAAGGCCAGATGGAACTCCCGCGTTCTGGATGCTTGACCGCAGAGTTTACAAACGTGCAGAGGTTCCACAGCGCAGATTAATGTCCCGGGTTAGCTCACACTGAGACAGTGAGATGTACAGCGTGTACTTTCCCTGTCCCTAATGCCCCTTAGGGGTGACTGAAGGCATGCTTCCAGGGCAAAAAACTGAAAACAAATGACATTAGAACAGGAGTGCCTTTTTTTTGTCATACATTTGCATTACACTTTTATGTCAATAACACAAAACAAAACAGGAAAAGCATACCCTCCCCCACCCCGCCTAGAGAATCCCCAAAAAAATCCCCCCAGCCCAGTTCCAATCAGGATAATCAATTAGAAATAAATGTGTTCTAAAATAAGTTTCTTATGAATAAATAGTTTGAGGCTGCAAGCAGCCCCTCTGCACACGGACACGTTGGCTCCAATTCATTAATTGAATTTCAATTCGTTTCCTGAACTGAAATGGAATTGACCCAATAGAATACTTTATTGCCCGTTGCCTAACAGGATATTCTTCCCACAACTGGTACAAGTGTCGTGACACGGATTTGAATAACTTTGGCGGATATAGTATGCATAAAACATGCACAGGCGACGCGCTCGCGGTGCGCGAATCTCCGGGAACACAAACCGGGAAGAGGACGCCGGGCGCGGAGAGGAGGTGGTGATGGAGCCTCAGCTGTTGTGCGGAGAATACAAATAGGTCATCATTGTAAAGGCGGGGCCGTGCGGTCGCGAGCCCCTGCCAGATGAATTCCTCAGTTGCACTTGATATCAGCGGCCATCTGGTGTAAATGTGGGATCATCAGGCATAGTGGCTGGGGAGGGGAGGGGGGGGGGGGGGGTTACCTGGGGAGCTGACAAAATCATGTAAAAGCACAGATCCTTTACACTCGCCAGATACTCAGCTCCCGCGTTCCTTCTGCCTTCTCTGCTTTGTGACTTGACTGGAGGTTTCTGGTTGGTGGAGGAGTTTCCGGTGCTGTGGCACAGTACAGTACACCCACATGGCATTGTCTTTGGTACCCGGGGAGCTGACACATGCATGTAAAACCACAGATTCTTTACACTCGCCAGATACTCAGCTCCTTCCGTTCCTCTCTGCTTCTTAACTTAACGGGATGTAACATGACTTTTTTGTGCTCTATTTCAATACAGAACATTCACATAGCATTGTCTTTTGGTCACCCACTTAATTAGCGATCAGAAGATTGGAATGTTTCAGCTTCAAATGTAGGAATAGAAATGGAGGAATATGGAGCAGAGAATCTGGTGGGTGAAACCCCCTCATCACAGGTGGGTCCCTCCTCCTCTTGGACAGTGTCCCCCTCAACACATATTGCCAAATACTGCACCTCCATGACATTTATCAATCAGCCCCACAATTAAATGGTATTTTACACCACTGGTTGGTAATCAGGACACACAGAGTCAATCATCGCATGGGACATTTACCTTCATAGACGTTATATGCCATGCCAGAGAGCTGTGTGATTATTGTTTTCTAACTTTATAATCTATAAAACTGATGTTTTGCTTTATTTAACTTTTTTGAAACCATCTCATAACTATTTTAATGCTATGATATTAGTTGACATTCACATCTTATAAGCAATGCAAACAACCATGCACGTTGATGTCGTTCAGAAATGTATGTTGGTTGCATTATTTTCATGCATTAATATAAAGGTTTATATTAGTAAGAGCAAGCTGATATTGTATTCATTTCATTTTTAGGTAGAATATAGCATCGGCCGTTTTGCATGCATTCATGCGACAGAGCAGTCTGCGATGCTACGTAGCTGGATAGCGATCAATCATCTGCAGCAATTACAGAGGAGAGAGGAAATGTGAGCACAGGTCAACGTGGTCCTATCTTACATAACAGATTCTGCAAGTGAATATGCACAATTACACACATCTTTATTCCTATCCAAAGTGTGGACAATCCTTGCGATTTGCATATATACTGGCAGTCATAAAATAAAACATTTTTATGGACTGTCCATTCATTTACATATGGTTGGCAACCTTGGCCTCGTATCAGTGGCTGTGTAATGCAAGTCTGTGTGAGGAATTTTGCTTGAATTGCCTCCATAAATCTGACTGTAATTCTCGAGGATGCTTATAAATGATTATTGTAGAGGAGAGGAATCGCATACTGTACAAAACAGGAGCATCGTTCCAAATGTAATTCATCAAGAGTGTGATAAGCATGGATTCCGTTTTGTGGTGTGGAACTAATTGATCACTTTCACAATGAGAATAAAGTTATGTTTGACTATATCTGTAATACTGTATCTGTATATTTGTCTCTCTGGTCCCCTATTCTGTCCCCCAAAGCCTAACTAAAGTTAAAAATTGACTTTGTTTGATAGTGGTGTTACTGAAGTTCTCTTTTCACAAGAATACGTTTTAATTTCTTCCACTAGTGTTGGCCAAAAGTGTAATTAAGTGAATCATATTTATTTATCTTAAAACCAAATTAATTCACACATACATTACAAATCATAATGAACAAAGCACTCCACAGCTTTGCAAAGCATTTCTTTTTTGTTTGATTGTCAGACAATAGTCCAGGCTGCAGTTTTTGAAACTGAAACCTGGCTTTATAGCCATACTAATGCAAGTAAAAAAACAAAACTATAAAAACATAGAGCATGTGGAGAGCTGAGGAGGATAGCGTTTGAGAAATGCTAAAAGGTGGAAGGGTCCATCTGGTCTTCGCACTGATTGACTGGCTGAGTGATGAGAGCAAAGCCAATGTCACATTCTCATACTGTTCAATCAATCAATTAACAAGTGCCCAGATCCAGAGTCATCATTTATCTCATTAACTCAGTGGCACAGGTAATGATTCATGGCATGACAGATCTCCAGACTGCCCTACCTTCTTTGTCACCTGCTGCTTGTCGGTATTCATACTGTAAACCTTCAACCAAATAAAAAATGAATAAAAAAACATTGCGACCAAACAGCATTTTGAGGTTAATTTGAACCATTCGAATGAAAATAGGTGTATAGATACATTTTTGTTTTGCCAAGTTAAAATCGGCGTTCTTGCAGCTGGCTCAAAACAAACATATTGATCGCACCTTGTCTATTTGATTACATTAACCGAAAGTTTCAGAAGTGAATGCCGACGGACTGATGCAACAAGTCAATTGCTCGGTTATGTGCAATTTGCTCTAAAAGCCTTTACATATTTACTCTTAGAAAAACAATGTATCTGGCAACACCAAGCACATGCTTAATGAAATGTCCATTTCACACACACCCCCCCCCCCCCAGTCTCCTCTTTCCTGCGCCACACATGTCCCGTTGCTGTGATTATTTTAACTGGTGCCAGCAAATTGCTGTGACCTCTTTAATCTGGCCTGTGATGAGGTGCCCCCCCTCCCCCCCTCCCGCCCTCCCCCTCCCTTTCCACATCTCCACAGTCCCTTTTAAAGGAGAAAAAAAGTAGCTGGTGAAAGCAATGCTGTTGCCATGGCTACCTGCTGGCAGTCTCCAGTGTGTGTGTGTGTGTGTGTGTGTGTGTGTGTGTGTGTGTGCAGGAGACCCCACAATGAACAGCACTGGCTGCCTAGGGCCGCGTGGGAGGGGGCGGAGCCGGCAGGGGGAACAAGGAGAGGTCTCTCTGCGCGCTACCGTAGAGACCGAGCCGAGGTTGGCTGCTAAAAGACCAACTGAAAGCAAAACAGGACCTCAATGTTATCTCCACCCGCCTCAACTTCACAGTCCACACACAAGCTTTTTTTCTCTTTCTGGCGGGTCAGTTGATTGATTTAGGGAGCCGTCCCGTGTCAACACGGTCAACGTTAATGTGTAATCAGAGTGCACTTGATGCCCCGCCAGTGCGATTTCACTTTTCGGCTCTTGTTTTCACCGACAGGAATGTTGTTTTAGACTGCAGTCCCCAAATTATTTACCCCCATGTGGTATCTTGATCTCTCAATTCCCCATGATGTTTATTGTTAGTAATCTGTGTTTGAGTTTTGAAAAACCACCATGACAAATGCATGTTTGCAATAGATGTATGTGCACCTGTATGGTTACCATAACGCTCTTCACCTGCACAGTTCAACCGCATTCACGGGGTCGGTGCTTAAGAAAATCGGTTCAATAGCAGAAGCTCCGCCCTCCAGAGGTTCAGAGTAGACCTGGAAGGGAAGAGGATCCAGGTAATGAATACTTGTAAACTGCCTTCGATAGGTAACACTGGACCTATTACTTTCAGTACGTTTCTCCTTGGAAACAAAATATAAAATAGCAGTTGCCAAGCACCTGATCCATACTTCTGTGAAGTTGGCCTGCATTGCTTTGTGTGTAGATTACAATTCTGTGAGAACGGTCTATGTGCGTGCATGTGTGTGTGTGTGTGTGTGTGTGTGTGTGTGCACATGTTTGTTTGCATGCGTGCATGTGTGCACGTGCCTGCATTTGTGTGTGTGTGTGTGTGTGTGTGCCCATGTGCGTATGTGCATGTGTGCGCGCATGTGTGTGTGTGTGTGTGTGTGTGTGTGTGTTTGATATGGGGGAGTATTACACACGGTTGCTATTGGACATTGAGTCCCTGGTCAGGTGGCAGCTGCCACCCCTGCAGTGACGGGCTGACCTTGGTACAGCTGGTGAGACTCTTAGTTTAGAGTTTTACTGTCTGCGTTCCTCATGGGGGGGGTTCTGCCTGTGCAGGCACTGAGACAAGAACAGCCACCTGAAAAAGGAGAGCTGGAGAGGACAGATGTCTCATCTCTCTCCTTTCTTCCAAACGGCGGATGCACTGTATCACTGCTGATCCAGACTGCAGAATGACTACACTCGCAGTACACCCTGGGTCAGCTGCATTTAAACATGGATTCCAAATCCAATGGTTTGGTTCTGTGCTCATTTGAATATCTATGATATCTTTCTCTTGCGAATCTGGCACAAACAATGAAGTGGCCCTAATCCTAATAGCCATTTATTTGAGTCATTTTGTCCACCAGTGGTATTTTGCAATGTAAACCATGATATTTATTTTAATATATGTGAAAACATAAAGTAGTCCATTCGCATATATGGCATGTGTGAAATATGAGTACAGTAGGTGAAAATTGTGTCTATAAAGGCAATACAAGCTTGAGGAAAGCCCCTTACCCATCAACACTAACCTGAGGAAAAATATCCTGTTAACGCTAAACACTAGAGCAGACTGGATTTTGTGAATACCTTTTAAACAGTATATATTTCATTAATAATACACATTTGTAAAGATCCAAACAAACAAAATTCCATGTTTCAATAATAAAATATTCCCCAGACCGCTATGTGTTACGTATTATAACATTTTTGAAAGGTAGCCTAGACTTGGCAAATATGAATTCAAATGTTATTGTGTGTTACATATAACAATATTGTATAGTTTATAGTTTATATATAGTTTAATATATCAACTCTAATATACTTCATAGTATAAATAAACATTAATAACAAATTAAACCACTGTTTGTCCAAAGTGACTTTACTATTTAAAGTCAAAAGCTGTTTCATGTACATTTGAATCTGTGCATTTATTTTATAGCCATCTTGACTGTTTAGTGCACACATCTGCAATTCTATTTATGTTACACTTTGCCAACTGATTTTTTCCACTTGCCTAACACACTGCCTGACACTCCATTGTTCATTTCTCCTGAATCTAATTGATATTGGTTCAGTTATGTAAGCATCTTAGTGCCTCTGAAATGGCAAGATGGTTTTGTTCTAGTCATTTCAGTCATCTCTCTCTTTGTACACATCTCCGTCAGTGACCACAGCACATTATAACATTGTGTTTTATAATGTGGAAATACTCACAAAGTCACAGGCTGTGTTTGAAATCATCCCCTATATGCTATATAGTCCACTCTTTCAGGTGACAGTAATCTTGTAGTGGTGTCTGATAGAACTATTCCACAATTCACTGCAAATTGTAATGGTAAAGCCATGTACCCTCTATGGCTAAAGAAAGTACCATAATGCATCACACATTATTGCAGTTTATGTTGCTGTGTTTATGTGCTGCAATTTCCAACCAGCTAACTGTGCTCAATTGATGAGGAAATAGTCACAATATAGTGTCCAAAATTGTGTTGATATTTCATGCCCTGATCCCTCATTTTATTTATTTCACGATTTTTTATTGATCTAAGTTTTGATATGGTGGATAATTCATTGCTATTGCAGAAATGGTCCTCATTTGGTTTTAATCAAGCTGCTTATAACTGGTTCCAGAGCTATCACACAGGTAGAACCCAGTGTATAGAAGCTGGGGGCATACAATCATAGATTTCAAATGGTGTCCCACAAGGCTCCATATTAGGGCCTGTTTTATTTACCCTTTATATTAATGATATATGCTCCATGGTTAAAAACTGCAAGTTCCACTGTTGATGATTCAGTACTCTATGCCTGTGCCCCTTCTGTTAATCAGCCCATATTATTCCTATAGGATCATTTTAATATTATGCAAAACTCCTTGCTTGACCTCAAATTAATCTTAAATGAGGTTAAGACTAACTACATGTTGTTCACCAAGGCTCCCAATATCGATTATGATCAGTTACAAATCTACACGCTGAATGATTCTGATTCTGATTAAGTGTGTCTCTTTATATAAATATTTGGCCATTTGGATTGATGAAAAGCTATTATTTAAAACCCATGTTGAGGAACTGATTTAAAAACCTTGAGTCAAGCTAGGTTTCCTGTACAGGAATAGATCCTGCTTTTCATATTGTAGTAGAAAGACAATTGCCCAGTTCACCTTTTTTCACTTGATTATGGGGATATCATTTACATGAATGAAACTGAAAAGACTTTGAAACCCCTAGATAGTGTGTACCATAGGGCTCCCTGGCTACGTGGAGGAAACCGCATAGCTTAATATTTATTTACAAGGCTATATTACAGAAACTCCCATTTTACCTTACTACTCTGTTAACTTACAGAATGACGGGTCTCTAAGTGAGTGCAAGACTGGATTACATTAGATACGCCTTATTCCGCCACTGATTTATCAAATTATCATTTTATTTTAATGCACCACTCATTTGGAATACATTTCAGGAAGATGCTAAAATACAGTCATTAGTATCACTAAGCACTTTTAAATCCTTGGTAACAAGACAACTTAATAAGGACTGCACATGTTTTTATAGAATGTTTCCTGTATGTATCCAGTGTCATTTTAACTGTTATTGTCTTATGTGTATTCTGGCTATGATTTACATGCTCTGACACAGAGGCCCCCACTGTACATGAGGCTTCTGAGGTTTCCCTGTATAAATATAGGTTCAATTAAATATAGTGTTCTATATAGATTAATTTATGTAGGGAATAGGGAATGAGGAAATGAGGGAACAAACTCGGACACTGCCACAGACTATTTTCAGTCTTCAGACCATAGAAATTGATAAATGCTAGGGTATATGCCCTATAAAATAGGCCAATTCACAGAAAAGTTAGGATACCTGGAAATATTGCAGTGGTACTGGTAATTTTGAAACCTCCGTTTATCACCTGCTTGCAAATGATTCACACGTTGTTTTTCTTTATCTCTTGAAAAGCTCCATCTATGACTGCATTTCTGCTGCCTTCAAACAGACATGCAACATGCTTTTCCTTCTAAAAAGCTCACATTCAGATTCGGCCCATCTGTTGTTAAAAATTATCGCCCGTCTCTGCTCCCCCCCCTCTCTCCAAAACAGCAAGTGATGTATTTCAACACCAATGACCAGCTGGACCTCGTGTCCACCTTAGTGGGGAAGGGAATATCAGGCACTGCCCTGAACTGATGTGCTTCCTACAGTACCTCTTTGATTGTTCTTAACAAGTCAAGTGGAGAGACCCTTTTCTCGACCTTTCACTCTCCTCCTAGGAGTTCCACAGGGATCAGTGCTTAGCTCCCTCCTATTCCCCCGTTCCAATAATTAATCACTTGACCTGTTATTTACGCCCCATAGTTTGTACTGCCACACCGTACATTATACCAATCTGAACTCTTTCTCTCCTGGTCTCTTGGGTCTACACATGTGTTACTGCATGCCTCACAGAGAGCTCCTCCTTCTTAAACTCAAACTCTACAAGACTCTATTTATTGGTTAAACACTCAGGTCTCCAACATGATTATGCCTGGACAGATCTACATTGATCAATATTCACCCCTTTGTTTGCCAGCCTGTGCCAGCGCCACATCAACTAATCTCATAACTTGCTGGACTCTATGTCCTAAAATACACCTACGTATGTCTCATTCCTTCTTGCCTTCCACCAGTAGCTTCTCTGTTAGCTCATTGTTGTTTGCATCGAGTTCAAGGCCGGGAACATGCTTAATAGGTTATCGAGAGTACAGCTCCTTCGTACCTTCGATTCAATGACAGAGTGGACTCCCCTTACTTCAGCACCGTGGTCACCTGACAGTTCACTCACCGTTTGGCTGCACATCTTGAAGTACTCACTTTCCCTCACTGGCCCCTTCACTGGTTTCCAGAACATGGGTAAATCCTGTGTGTACTAACCAGTGTCTGATTACTCCAACCCCCAAGAGAAATCTGATAGGTGTAATGCAGCCATTGCTGATCAATGCGAGCCATTGCGAGGCATGGTAAGTTATGCTTATGCTCACTTTATGACACAGCTGTAATATAAGTGAATATGTCACTCCACAGTGTTATTCTAAGGCTCCATGTATGCATCATAATGATGCTTGGCACTATGTGTATGCTAATAAACCTGAGAGTGAACATTTTCTTTTCTTTTTGACTTGATGCTCATTTTCTGTCCCACTAGATATGTTCTACCTACTGTTCTTCTGTTTGATATTTGTGTCTGACCCTATGTGCATCCTGTACTTTTTTTTTGTTTTGTTCTTCTTCTTACTTCTGAAATATATATTTAATGTATTGCCATGGTGACCATCCCCTGGACGAGTGCCTGTTAGAATAGCACATTTATAGATAGTGTTAGCTTCTTCCGAAGAGACGACCAGGAGACTCAGCAGTCTGACTTGAAATGCAAGTTTATTACACACAGCGGTCCACAGCGAGTTGGTACAGAGTCTAAAGTAAATCAGTGTCTCACCTGAATATATACATAGGGACAGAAGAGTTGTAGCTTTGTGTTGCTAATAAGGCACCAGCAAGGAAGTCAGTAAGTGACACACCCCCATTGAGTGAGTCTCTCACCTGAATATATGCATAGCCTTTGTGTTGCTAACAAAGCACCAGCAAGGAAGTCAGGAAGCTCATTGAATAGAAGAGACACTGTTTGCTGACAAAGCATTGGTGATTAGACAGAAACTTACTGTCTAATCAACTCACTCATTCCTATACAGATGACCTCCCAAAATGGCACAGTTACAGACAGAATACACATTCCTTCAATCCCCCATTTGATCCTCCCATAAGAGAGGATCACAAAGAAAAAGGAAAGTCACAGTTCATCACACATACGATAAGTTGTAGTGTTTGGCATTTGTAGCATCATGTAATCTGTGGCATATACATTTCAAAAGTGATGTGAATTAGCTATTAGTCTTTAGAGGTGCTCCTTAGAATTTCCAGCTTACATCCTGCGGACATTGAGCAGCTGAAAGTAGTGTTCATAGTTCTCTTCGAGTGAACTATGGTCCCGTTGCCAAAAGCCATTGCTACTGGTGTTAGTTGATTGTCATCAGCTCTATGCCATACTGTGCAGACAATGTCAGCCTTGCACATATAGCAATGAATTGGGTCATAAGGCAGGCCTGCTGCCTGGGAGATATTCACTAGTTGTGTGAATGTTGGTGATGATGGTGATCTCATCAGTGTTTCCGGTGGAGAACACTGGGTCCGTCTGCCATCTGTGTGGGGCAGACAGCACATGTAAAGCAACACCATCCACGAGCTCATGGTGAGAGGAGGATGGTCCACGATGAGGTGCTCTTTAGGGATAGTAGCAAAGAGCCAGCCGGTTTCCCAGATGTTGTCTGGCGAGGGGCAGGTTACTGACCTTCAATAGATAAGCAAATACTAGCAATATATTCCCTATAAGGAGCGCATCATTCCTCATCTTCTTTGTAATTGTGCCCTACACTAATTCTGCTCGGAAGACTTTAAAACATTTCTCCATGTTATTAGCTCTTCATTAGCACTGATGTTTCTCATTTAATGACTTCAATATTCAGTAGTTCTAAATTTCATTCATTATAAATATTTCAAAGATGACTGATTGGAGTCTAGGGAAGGCACCCAAAGGTCTTAGACTCTCGGAGATTTATGGTTCCTTTAAGCTATTTTGTTACTCTCCCCTCTGTGAACAATGGTATCTTTTCTTAGATCTATATTTATGGGTTTGGGTTTGGCTGAATGTTTCTCATGTTGTTTAAATCATTTCACCCAGCTAACGCTACTCGTCTCCAAAGGCGGGTTAATCTTCCACGCCGCCTGCACTGTGCATTTCCCAATGGTTTATGTCATGAATTATGACATTTCCGGAAGTTCCACCAGTGGAATTCAGTGCCGTGATCTATTTGCTTTTCTGATCCAAACACAAGAAATCAATTAAAACCCATATCCTCTCTCCTGAAAACGTTTTTTTTTATACTGTATACTTTATACTTAAAAAAAATCTGATAATGCTTATTTTCCAAGAATTTCAATGTATTTGTTTCTTTGTTTCATTTAAGGAAATCTGCTACCTGGAATATCAATATGGATGTACAGTACATTACATTACATTACATTACAGGCATTTAGCAGACGCTCTTATCCAGAGCGACTTACAGTTCTTTACAATCCATTTATACAGTTGGATATTAACTGAAGCAATTCAGGTTAAGTACCTTGCTCAAGGGTACAACGGCAGTGTCCCACCTGGGGATTGAACCTGCAACCTTAACGTTGCAAGCCCAGTTCCCTAACCATTATACCACAGTACCAGCCCCATGATGATAATATGAATAAAAAGAGGAAAAACAGCCTAGCTTTTTCTTGTCTCCATTTTTCAGTACACATGGTCAACACAAAACTGTAGGCCTCAGTGCACTGCATATCACCCATAGTCATATGCACACACACACACACACACACACACACACATTTCTTCCTTCTCAGATAACTACACTACAGTAAGATCCTCATGTAATGAACCCAGGTACACCCCACTGTGACTGGATCCAGTACTCGCACAGTGGAATAGGAGAGTGATAGCAGAGTCATGTGAGGGGGCTCCATTGGCTGTCACCAGAGATCCTGGGAGAGGCCCGTATCACCAAGGCCTTCATTACATTACACTATTGGCGACTCACTAATCACTAATTCAAACCAATTGACGTGCTTTGCTGTGGCGAGAAAACACTTTTGATGTATTCAAACAGGTCTGTTATTGACATCTCATTGTAACTCCGTCCATAACAGGGCCCATGAACCTTCACCCTTCCATCAGCAGTGTGCACAGTGCATGCTGGTTTTCATTCTAACAGAGCTCCAATCTAATTAAGTTTGATCGAGCTGTTCAATTAAACCTGAACGGGATTTAATGGGGAAATCACTTGACAAGTAACCACGGTCAGTTCTTCATTGCAAAGATGTGAGGTTTTGTCTGTACACAATGTCTGGTTCGTTTTGTGGGGAGGATGAAAATCTTTGGCAGTGCACCACACTCAGAAGAAACGGGACGACAGACACTGGTGCTGCAGGTGGATTTGGGTTTAAGCACGATGTACCGGGAGACTTCTCTGAACTCAATTTCAGTAGAATCTCCCCGAACAAGGGAAATGCATGTATTTATTAACTTTGGTAGTGTGTGCGGAAAGTAATACATTGGTTAGGTAGTTCACTATACTTTAAGTTTATTGGATATATATGTTTCACGCCATCCGGAAAGACAAACAATTTCTGTGGCCACGTGTCGTACAAAACTTGACGTGTCATCTTTCTCTTCACCGCTTCACCGTCTTATTGGCATCTTGAGGTCTGAGAACAACCTGGGTCCTGCCATCGTCCATCTCCTAGCAACCTAGTTCTAGAATTATGAAAAAAGGAAAGAAACACACACACGCTCACACAGCAATATATAAGTGAGAGGTCACCACTGTTCTAGCCAGTGCCAATGGTATCTCTTTGGCTGAGGAAAACAGTTCCCCCTCCCCCATACCGGTCTGAAGTTCTCTTCTTGGGGGGTCACGAGACACACATTCAGCTCCTCTCCAAACACCCCTCGAAAGATGAGAACATTCTCAATGCACAAAAGAAACGAAATAACCCCACATGCGTTTATGTTATGAAATGTACTATAAATGCAATTTTATACCTTCATTTTCATTTGAGCACCTTAAACTAATTATCTAGACATACTGGTATTATTTTGTATTCATTGTTGATCCATGGGGCATAGAACAGTTCATTGTACAACCAAGGAAGCTGAACCAAGTCAGCAACTCCATTGTTTTATTCAAAGGCCATATATTAACAATGACTGAATAAGACATTTTACTTGTAATTTTTTTTTATATAGTAGCATAATAGAAAAGTTATTACAGAATTAATTGCAGGTCAACTTTTTTTTCCTTTTTTCCCCAATTTTAGTGGCCAATTATAATCTCTCTTTATTTCCATTTGCCCTCCCCACATGAACTTGCCGCTCGTCTCTACGAGGCAAGCTAATTTTCCAAGAGCAGCGAGTTCCACTTCCTTCGAGGAGGAATTCGCCCACCCATGCTCTGGACACACCCTTACGCGCTTCTCAGCGAGCTCATGCCGGCTCACCCTGCCCCCTTCCCCCTGGGGCGGACAGCCAATCGACGCCCATGATAGGGACTCCACACCATGGGCAGTCTGGTACAGTCAGGTTTCGAACCGCGACCATGATAGGCAGCTCACACTCCTAAAGGACCAGCCAATATGGGTAGCCCGCTGCGCTATCGGAGGCCCCACAGCTCAACTTTTCAATTCAGCTCAATCAAAACCAGCATGCATTAACTGTGGCTCCAGGACCATTGTTAGGAAACAATGACCATTTTTTCCACCTTAAATCATCTCTAGCCTGGCTACATGGCTGCAAATCTGTAATTGTTATGAAGTATCATCAAGGGATAATTCACTTGAAAAGTTTCTCAGAGTTTTTGATTTTTAGATTCCCACATTATTTCATGAACTATACGAGTATTGCATCATGCTCAAGGGTGTAATGCTTATGGGCATATTTATTATTAATAGTTGAAATTAATTATTTCATAAAGCGTATTTTATGAGTTGTTTATGTATTTCATGTCCCAACACCTTTCCTGAAGTGCTTTTGCGTTTGGGTTGTAAATACATTGGCCTCAGGCCTCCTGTACTAGACTTCACACCGCTCTGATTTACATACAGTTACTACCACCATCTCTTCATTCAAGCCAATGGATGCTAAAAGGGGCATGTGGATGAGATGCAGTTGAATCATTGTTCATCGTTAGGTGTTCTACGCATTTCGTTGTAACATTTCGTTCTACATAATTCATTGTAAGGCGTTCAGTTTATTTCATTATAAGGCGCTCGATGTATTTCATTGTAATTCATTGTAAGCTGTTCTGCATATTTCGTTGTATTTATGCGTTCGGCGTATATCACTGCAAGGTGTTCAGCGTATTACGTTATCACAGCTGCATGCTGTTCGAATGAAACCTCTGATCCTCAGTCCCTGCGTCCCCCGACACTAACTTCTCCCTCTTGGTCCTGCAAGGTCTAAGAGGGATGCTCATTTTCTTGGCTCCCTTTACATTAATCATGACCCGCTATCATTTACTTTAATCGCGACCCGCTATCCTTTACGTGAATCATGACCCACTATCCTTTACTTTAATCATGACCCGTTATCCTGCACGTTAATCATGACCCGTTAATCATGACCCGCTCGACCCACTATCCTTTACGTTAAGCATGACCCACTAGACCCACTATCCTTTACGTTAATTAGGAGTATTAGGAGTCCCGGATTCCATCACAGCCACTGAACATAATCTTCATTCGCATGTTTGAGAATCGCAGTGCGTTTGAGACTGACTTTCTTAGGTGAAGAGAGGGATATCGGACAGTGTGAAAGCTACTGTGAAGTGTGGGTGTCTATTCCTATTCCTTCTATTCCTAAAATCTTCTTTCAATGGGTCCTCCAGAGCTTCAGTATCCAACCGTACTGCTAGCTTGGGACTGTGTTTCTTCCACATGCATAATGGGCCATAGACATGCAAGGCGCAGAATTCTGAGTCTATGTGCACCATGCTCCTCTCTCACCCTCTCTTTCCCTCTTTCTCTCTTTTTTCTCACTTTATCTCCCCCCTGTCTCTTTCTTTCCCCATCTCTTTCTCTCTCCCTCTCTGTCCCCCTCTCTTTATAAACCTCTCTCTCTCATTCTCTTTATAAACCTCTCTCTCTCATTCTCTTACTTTCCCTATCTCTCTCATCCTTTCACTCTTCCTCCTTCTCTCACTTTCTCTTCCCCCTCTCTCTCTTTCCCTCTCTCTTCCCCCCTCTCTCTCTTTCTTTTTCTCTCACCACCCCCCCCTCTTACCTTTCCTATCTCTGTCTCCCCTCTCTCTATCTCTCTCCCCACCTTTCCCCCCCCTTTTTCTCTATCTCCCTCTCCCCCCTCTCTCTCTCTCTCCCTCTCTCATTCATGGGGGAGGGACTCTATCAGCGCGCAAGGGCTAACCAGTCTTGTCGGAAACCTCCCGCTAGAGGCCCCGTGTAATTTGATGCACGCTGTTGAAGCTTAGAGTATATTGTCCTCTCCTGCCTATGAAGCCTCCACCCACCGGCCCACCCTACATCGGAGCGGATCATGTGACCCGGGTGAGTCGCTTGCAAGTACAACAGTCCTCTGTGAGCCTCCCATTCATTTCCTGAGAACTGCGCCGAGCAGCTGAGAGGCTGAAAGGAGGGGAGTCAGAGAGAGAGAGAGAGAGAGAGAGAGAGAGAGAGCGAGAGAGAGAGAGAGAGGGAGAGAGAGTGAGAGAGAGAGAGAAAGTGAGAGAGAGAGAAACGTAGAGCACACGCGAGAGAGAGAGAGAGAGAGAGAGAGAGAGAGAGAGAGGGAGGGAGAGAGAAACGGAGAGCACAAGAGAGCGAGAGAGGGATAGTGTGAGAGACAGAGCGAGAGCGCGCGAGAGAGAGAGCGACGGAGAGTGCGAGAGAGGGAGGTCTCTGTAAGGCAAACAGTTTCCACTGCTCAGCAGCCTCTAATAAGGTCTGTGCATTCTTTCTCCTGCTTTCTCTCCTCTGTTCCTCTGTTTATTTATTTTTTCCCCCTTTCTGTTGGATTCTTGTCTGCTGTTTTGTTTTGTGCAACCCGGTCAGCTGTCACTGCAGTGTCAAACCAGATGACAAACCATGTTTCGTACTCTGCTGTACATTGCCTGTTCGTTGTTTCGCGGCGGAAAAATATCCAAGCAAGAAGTCAGCAAAAATTCAGCACCCTTTTCTACGTACTGCATGTATGCTGTGTGAGACAATGCGCAGCTTGAACTTGTCATATCTTGGGCAGTTAGTGTGCAGTCATCATTGTCAGTGTCATAACAGTTGCACTTAAAAGAGCTTTCACATTAACCATAGCTACGCTGTGTTAATAGTATTGCATAGTGCTGGAAGTATGGAATACGGAATACGGAGCACCTGTGCTTGATGTGCATCTCGCAAACTACAGCGCTGTGGACTGAATTAGTTTGGGCTATGTCATAATCCCTGTCGTTTCCCTCTTTCTCTGGCGAAGAGTTTGGCATGCTTTTGTCAAGGCGCGCCACGAGCCTGTGTAGGAGGCTGTAATGACAGACCGTGGATCCCCGTGCCCTTAAAGAACCCCCGATAATTACCGTAGGTGCCGTGTGCGCGAGAACAGCGTGTGCTTTTTTCTCCGCCGGGCTCGTGGCGTACGACGTTGTGGCGGAGGCTGCGTTTGAGTGGCGCGGCGGACGGCCGTCAGCAACGGGTTAAACGCTCGGAGGCTCGGCAGGCGTTGGAAGGACACCGGGGGGTGGAGGAGGCGGGTGTTGCAGGGGTGGTGTCAGAGATGTCATCTCTTGTGCCCTCGCTTCCAGCGGAGCGGCAGTCATCGGCGGTGATGGGTAGCCGTCACGTGTAACAGTGCGGCCTCTGTGCGGACCTCCTTAGGGCCAGCTCATGCCTGGTGGTGTTTTCACTGGAGAGGGACCAGGGTAGGGCTGGAGGGAAGAGATACCAGTACGCAGGGGGGCGGGTGGGAGGGAGGGAGGGGCGTGGTGAAGGAGGCAAGTGAGAGTGGGGCCCAGAAAGCTGTAGTTTGATGTGAAATGGTGATCATACCCCTTGTGCCAACGCTGGAAGTCTGGAGTGTGGAGACAGCCAGGGATTTGTCAAGCCTTCTCTGGTGTTCCTGGGGATGAGGGACCACAGAAAGAAATATTTTTGACTTTTGGTCTGGGGGCCTTAAGGAGAATAGTACTGATTCATCTTCCAAATTACTTAAAGTAGGTTTTAAAGGGAGAAAGGAGGTTCTTATGAGGCTGCTGGGAATGACATTGGGATACAATTGTGCATTCTTATAACATAGTTCTTCATATCAGATGCCATGTGTGTGACTAGAAGGAGACATGGATAATTGTGATAAACGCTGCACATGTTATTGTTCATTATGCATGATCATTACTTTTATAATGCATCGTGAATTTATGATAATGTGTTATGAAATCACTCAATGCATAACAATCAGGGTGAGTCATAACGAGAGTGCATCGAAATGATCAGTACGTCTCATATGTGCTTATGCATGCTATACGGCCTGAATTATCACACCACTATTCCACGTTCAGTATGTCAATATTTGGCATTGACTTTCTTTGGATTTTCATCCAAAACATAAAGAGCATGGAGACCTGGGCACACAGACGAGTGGCGTGAAACAGTTACGGAACGGTCGCACTTCAATTTAGTCGATAGCGAGAGCTCTGATGAGCTGTTAAAAGCAGTGCAAAGTGGCATATCTGTTTGACAGAAATGTGCCTTTTGCTTTTAGCATTGATTGCCGAGTGCTGCTGATTTCCTCCCTGGTTTCCAGCAGATATCTGTCGAGAGATGCAGCTCCTGAGTCACAGATAGCAATCAGTAGCTCTGTGCTTTGATTTCGACCGCTGGGTTGAGCTCAAACAGAGGTCTCGAGTACCTCTGAGGACCAGAGGAAAGCATAGCCGTCTGTCAATAAGCCTCGCTGAGGTTTGGCGCAGGTTAGCGGCACGGTTAGGGTTATTGTGAAGCCTGATTCAGTTAAACGTCAGATTGTTAATCAGCGCAAAGCATTGTGACAAAGGCCAATCTATTGCCAATATTTTGTTATTCTGTCTATTAGGCAAGGTGGAATTTCTCATGGTAATCATTTTGAGGACAAGTACAACATAATTAAATATATATATCCTTCTCGCTGAGCTATGGATCGATCATAACTCGATTGGAACGTCTTTGGACTTCCGCACGTTTGGCTGCATCAGCCAGAATGCTGAAAGGCCGTGCTTGAATTGACGTATCACGCAGATGACGTCAGCGGTTGGAGAATGTTGGTTTGGGAGCTACGTGTGTGGCTAGAGGGATGCAGGTTCAAATTCCAAGGGGAACAGCGCTGCTGTGCCACGGGGAATTCAAGGCACCTTAATTGCTTGTCTAAATACCCAGCTGTATAAATGTACCGTGTAGTAAAACAAAAACAAAAGGAAGCGATGTGTGCTTCTATGGATAAGAACATCTGCCAAGTGCATACAAGTAGTGAACAAAAAAATGGAAACACAATGGTGTTCCAACAGTCAAGGGTTCTCGTGGTTCTGTAATGGCGCGGGCACATTTTCCTGACTCGTACCCTTATAAGGCAAGGTCTATGACAATCATTACTCAAGGGTAATGAGTGCTCATATTCACCCCATTTCTGTAGAGAGGGGTGTCTTTCAAGATTACAATTCCCCATCCACAGAGCACGAGTAGTCACCCAAAGGTTTTAGGGGCATGACACGGGGCTTTGAGGTCAGCCATACGCCGTGGCTTTCTCAGTCACCAGATCTGAATCCAATCATTTATGGAATATTCTGAAACAACACCTGAGGCAGGCTTTTCCTCTTCCATCAATTGAGAGTTGAAGAACTTTCTCACGGAAGAGTGGTGTCGTATTCTTCCTGCAGAATACCAGACGCTGGTAGACTCTATGCCACATCCAGACCGTACTGGCCACACATGGTGGCCCAACACCCTATTAAGGGACTTAACATTGGTTTTCAAATTTTTTTGTTCATTACCTGTAAGTAAGTTGCTCCATGGTGGGCTCTCTCAAACCAAAGCAGGGCATGGCCAGAGGCCAAGTGGCTCCATGCCTGGATGGACATTGTGGGACAGCTTTGGACTATAGTCACCTGTACGCGCTTGTACACGCCGTGACCTTGGAACACAGAAAGGGCTTGTGCCTCCAGTGTAATTTCACTGGCTGAAAACAAACACAAAGCACATGTGATCACCTGGGGGCGTGTCAGCACTTACACTTTGCTGTCGAGAGCACCAGAAATTCAAAACTGAATGTATAGATTCAAATGTTATGTGTCCTTAAAATGAAAAAAGGGAGTCGCAAATGCTGTTTTCTCCTTGTTGTGCTTTTTTTATTGAACGACCAGCATTCTACAACAAATAGAGACTTGATTAAATGTTCTGTGTCCTAAAATTTCATTTAGCATAAAACATATAATTCTCCACAAGCTGAATTAACGTGTGTTGACTTCGTTACGAAACTCTAGTTACTATTTCAAAAAGATTTGGAATGTATTTTTTGAATACATATACCATATTCAAAAATATCGCTAAAAATGAAAAAGAAATCTATCAAAAATATATTCACTTGGTTTGTTTCTTGCTACTCCCTCTCAAACACGAGATAAAGATGTGGTTGTAAAGGCCACGCAAAAGTGGAATGTTTTCTCTGGCCTCTCAACATTTTGACATTTGTTCAGTTAACAAAAACGCCCCAGTGCTTGTCCCCTGGTGTCCTCCACCCCTGGCCTGCTCATCCGGCCCCAGCATGTTTACTAAAGTGCTGTTTAGGACATACTGTGCACACGGTGAGCGGGAAGAGCAAACACTGGCACAGACGAAAAACAGCGAGGACCGGGTTATGCACTGCTGAAGGGCTGATTACCTATCTACACCTGTGCACCAACAAAAAAAACAGCCAGGGCAGAGATTTCAATATTCCAATGCAAATTTTATTATTTTCTTTTTCAAAATGACATATACATTTAGCAGACACTTTTATCCAAAGCGACTTACAGTAGTGAATGCATACATTTTTCAGTATATATGGCCCCATTGGGAATCGAACCCACAACCTAAGCGCTGCCAGCGCCATGCTCTACCTACTGAGCCACACAGAACCATAATTTACATCATAAGTTGACATATATCAGCATTGTTCCAGTATACATTTCAGCTGTGAAAGTACTACTGTACTACAGTACTGTTATCAACTTCAAGAATGATAATAGTACTGTAGCGAAGACTGTTGCTGTAGAAACTAAAGGCTCTCCTGCATCAACCTGGCCACTGGCAATTTTCCAGGATTAGCATTTTACTTTCATTCAGGATATGGCATCATATTACAACTTCCTGCATGGTCTCGATGGTTCCTTCCACTGCAACAGGCACAAGGAGAACAAATGAACTCTCAGGAAGTGTACGACTTATTTTTTAAATTACAGGTAGGCATGGTTGCATTGCTTTAGTGTTTGAGTAGAAGACACAGATGAATGTAATTACTAATTTGAAGATATCATTCAGTGTCTTGCCCAGCACTGGACATTTATTCCCCCTTCAATCAGGTCCAACAACTCGACTCCAAATGTGCGTCATTTGTTCACAAATCAAATACAGTTATAAACCGTAGTGCCCTTGTGTTCTGCTTCTATTTACTTCTCAGTGTGGAAACTGGGATGATACCTCCTCCATTCCCAATATACACATCACAGTAACCCCATGAGTGCCCCATTCCTAAATCATCTCTGATTGGCTTAGGTATTCCTGATGAGTGTTCATGATTCTTAATGGTCGAGATTTTATCAAAATCTTAAGAATCCCATCATCTCCCACTCATTCCCAACTGCCTTACACTGACCAGTCAGGTATTGATGATTCTGGCATCTCGGTCCGGTCAATTAGATGTAACTGAGCCCTGACACTGTATGTAAGAGCGCCAATCTCATTAGATATGGATCATTGAGCCATTTAATAGATATAATTTAGCATCTCTGTTTATCATGAGAAAATTCTGGATAAAATGAAAACAAACACACTTAGCATAAATAGCATAAATACTGCTCTACTGTGCTTAACGTTACAGCCAAGGTACGAAAACCAAGCAACTGCAGTCAGTCCGTTTAGGTGTATTTAGAGGGCTTGTGTAGTTGAGGTGTACCTTTATTTGACATCCAGAACAGAGCGTGACTGCCCCGTCATCCAAAAACTTTACGGAAAGTAGGGCAGTCCCGTTCTTGACGAGGTCCAGGGGCACTGGCCAGTTTGTGTATCCTTTGTGTGCTGTAGCTTTTCCCGGGATCAGCGCTGACTTTGTTTACACTTGCAGGACGGCCCGTAGGAGAAATTATTCAAACATGTGGGATCAATTTCAAGCCAGCAGCATTCCACCCTGACTGTATTTAACACTGCCAGGGCTGTGCTGATGTATATTGAAGTTATGGGCTATAACTCTTCTCAATTAGCAGTCTCTGCCAGGGTATTTCCTGCCTGATAGTAGCCGGGAACGAGGACAACAATACTCTACGCAAAACCATGAGTGCATTTGGAGCATGAAAGTAAACACAGCTGCCGAGCATATTATGAAAGCACTCACACTGGGAGGTTAGGAAACTGCTGAAATGTAAAAAAATGCATATGAATAATAATAATAATAATAATAGTAATAATAATACTACTAATAGTAACAACATCAACATAATAACATGTAAATAGCAAACACATAAGAACTTAGCTGATATACTGTGTATGTAAGGGAAAGGTATTGTTTATCTCAACAAAAATGATTTCAACGTAAAACAACAACAACAAATTACTCACATATACAAAGCACATACTGTCTATGCATCTGTATAACACAATTCCTAAAATCATGGCCTGCATGCCAAATTATTGACATCGAAATGATGCCAAGTTACAACTAAACTTTCTTCCTGTTCCAAAGCAATGCTACCCACATTTTCTTAGTCATTAAAATAATTTGGCCTTCTGCTTCTGCACTGAATTAGAAAATAAATAAATACATATAAATAAATAATTAAAACTCAGGTTTAAAACATTAGAGCACAGAACTAAATGAGAACTGGAGCAGATACTTTTCATCTGTGAGATAAGGAGCAGCTGTTACAGGTTTAAATGCAGTTCTGTGGTCTAGTGGTTTAAACCTGAAGTTATCTTGGGAGAAAATTATTGTTCATATTTTGAGATGTGGTATATGATATATTTAGTCCTATCCCGTGACATATTCCAGGTTGTATCCGTACAGTCAGTCGGAACAATCTGTTGTCATCTTGTTTTACAGTGAGTTGCGATGTCATTGGCTTGCCACTCAACACATTAGCTTGTCACCTTCTTTTTAACGGCAATAGATAGGGAATTCATACATACAGTGATACAGTGATACTCCATGTAATTATTTATGACACTGTACATATCTTGATATTTTAGATTCATTATTTTTACAGCAGACATGTTTACATGTTATTATTCTTTGCCTTTTAAATGACTCTAAATCTGTGTGTTGTTCATTTTCACTGTTTGAATCTGTCGAAACAAATCAGAAATTGTGTATTTTATTGGAGTGAGACAGATCGGTAGATAGTAATGCTATGAAGACAAATAGAATTAAGTCAAGTATGTTGAAACAAAATGAGTTATCCCCTTAACTTCAATCCAGACGTCTGCTTGTTCTCATTCGAGAATCTGGAACAACACAATGATCTTCTGGGTACCGTTTATTCCATTGGTGAATTTCTCTATTGTCGTTGTGGTTGTTCCAGTAATTTAAAGTTAACTTTAAAAAAAAAAGACGTTTGTACAAAAGATTGCAGTCTGCTGGTATTTGCGGCCACGCTCGTCAGCATGCTTGGCTGCCAGCAGGCAGACTGTTCTTAAGGACTCTTAAAGCTTTTGGCCTCACATTAAACCCGTTCGGGTTTCCTACGAAACTCATTACAGCTGAGATACCAAACTGTGCGCTCTGCGTCTGTCAGGCCTAATGGGTTAGCAAGCAGCTTCCCTCTTGTTGTGAATCACAGAATAGTAAATATTTTGATATGTGCTGTATTTTATTACCTCACACTTTATGTACAGTGTCTGTGCGCGTTGCACGAAGTACAGAATCATAAGTGTAATTGCCTCACTCAAAATGTGCAATAGCGCTGCAAATGCAACTGCCGAAATTGTCTGTTCTTTGATTGCGGATAGAGAGAAAAAAGTGCTGCGTTATTTTATCTATTTGCATGAATAACTCCCTGGTAATACTGTTCTATATGTACAATGCATGGTATGTGCACCAACACTTGAGCATGTCTAAACATTCATTAAAATATTATATTAAGGGTTTCAATAAGTAAAATATCTTACGGTCATTTCCATTTCAATGTTTTATACTTTACCTTGAATGTAACTATAACCTCAACTAATCACCCCTGCTAATACTTAATACTAAATGTAAAATCCTCTTTAGAAAAATATCCTGTCAAGCTTTCATGTATAGTTTGGCAGGAAGTTAAAGAATGCTCAGCTCCAAGATGTATGAGACAGCACCAGTCAATGGAAGCCTAATGAGGAAACAGGATTTTCACCCAAATACTGAACACACGGGAAACTCTTCCTTCCGTTATCATGGCAACCGAAGTTATAGACAAGGACTATTGAGAATGAAATGGCAGACAGCAGAAAAGATTAGGTGGTGTCGGGATAAGAATATCTTTCATTATATCATTCAATATTTCTTCGGTCTATTGCATCTATTGGATATATTTATATAATTCCCTGTACGCTTTGTTTAAGACTAAATTGCACGTTCATATTCACATTTACACAGATGAGCACGTACTCTCAACAACAAAAATGCATGTCAGCATCAACAACAAAAATGCATGTCAGAAAAAGCGAGTGAAAGAGAGAAAAGTTTTGCCATTACTGGAAGCCTTTTGGATAACTGCTGTCTTGTTCTTGTGGCAGATGTACAGATATGAATAGTAAAAATTAGGCAACTGCCAAAAAGAAGGAAGGAAACAACACCATTCTTCCATGAGAAATTCCATAATTTGGTGTTTTGTTGATGGTGTTGGACAACTGCCGCAGGCACTGCTTCAGAAGCTCCTATTAGTGTTGAATTGGCTTGAAATCTGGTGACTAACACGGCCATGTCATATGGTTTACATTATTTTCATGCTCATCAAGCCAATCAGTGACCACTCCTGCCCTGTGGATGGGGGCATTGTCATCCTGGCAGGGACCACCTCCATCAGGATATAAATGGTTCATAGACCTAATGCGATCACTCCGAAAGTGAATATCTTATCTCAGATGTCCAATGCCACGATTTCATACATTTCTTTTATACTGGGTCTATTTTACAGCACTTTTATTGGCACTATACAATTTTGTTTTTATTTGGGGGAGGGGGGAGGGGCAGGCATGTACACTGGTAGCAGATTCTCTCTATGGGTAGACTATTTCACAGTAAATTTTCATACATATGAACAAAATGTAGCTTTCATTCAATGTACTATAAATGTAGATGTGTTTACATATGACCACAATTTACTAATGGCAGTGGATTAATACTGAATATTTACTGATAACATTATCAATACTTTTCTGAGACTCCCCACAATTACGCTGAAAAGACAAAATGCAAAGTGGATCTTGTGAGAGAAAAAACATGTGCACGTCTGTATAAAGTACCGTGTGGTGAGAAGGCATAGAATCAAGGGGGGATTTTATAGTAGAGACACGTTGGTGGCATGTGAGGGCAAGCAGAGGTCACGGTGCTGTGGTGCAGACAGATTTAACACTTTTACCATGGCCCCGGAAGCCAGACTTGTTTTTGAGAAGTGAGCAAGCCTCAGACACTGATGTGCTCAGATGATTCCACTTTCCAGTTTAGTTTTGAAAAAAACAAATGATCAGCATTTGGTGTGTTTAGACAGTTCCACATATCAACAGGGCTTAATACTTTTCCTGACAGCTACTATACAGGCAAAGTTCAAACATATGAATCTTTTAAGACAGAATTTAAAAAGCATTTGTGGTAGAATGGTGGTAAAACCAATATGGGTGTGGTAGAACAAACAAACACACACAAAAGGTTGCCTAAAGACTCAGGTCTGTACAGTGATATTCATTTTAAATAGTATTTTTACACTGAGATTTGGATAAACCTTTAGTTTGGCCCAGGCCTTAAAACTTTGTCATCTGTCAGCAGCTGTGTGGCACAGCGCCAGTTGTGGTCAGTTAGGGGGTGAAGGACTAAGAGCACATAGACCAGGGGCATCAAATGCCAGTCCTGATGGGCCTCAGCGACTGCAAGGTTTTGTGGTTTCCTTTCAATCGGCAGCCAATTTAGGCCTCAGAAACAAGGTGTCTGGATTCTTCAAACAAGACACCCAAGTGCTGAAATGCATTGAAAACCAGCGGTCGCAGTTGGCCTCCAGAGGTCCAAACCCCTGGATTTACACCTACAGACACTTACACCTACAACTCAGCCACTTGGTCATTTTAATTGACATTTTGGTTGAAAAAAGTAGCAGCAAAAAAGATCAAAAACTAACCCTAAATGGGTGCACAGGACAAAATCAAGAACAAATTGTTCAGAACTGAAGCGCATTAGACAATTACACCACAGCATGTCCATCTTAATCTGTCATAAAGTCTCTCAAAGGCACTGCAAACTGTGCCTTTATAACAGGCCTGATGAAGGCAACGAGCAACAGCTGTGCTGATTACCAATCACCCTCAGCTGTGCATGGCTGCAGGTGAGGCCGATGCTATCTGCTCCTGCAGTTCTCCTGCGGGCTTTGTGCAAAAACAGGAAGCTGACAGCAGCTAAAGAGGAGGAGCAGCCGTCTCTACTCCTCCCCCACCCCTCCCGATGTCACAAGCTGCAACCGGCATGCTTTTGTTTCCCTCATGCAACTGTGTCACTCATTTAATTCAAAGAGGCACACGCTAAACGATAATGAATTGTTAGAATGTTAGAATGTTAGAATGACAGATTTCACTTTTAGGAGTGCCTGGGCAAAAACACATCCCCTTTTACAAACTGAGGTGTCAAACTGATATTTATGGGCTAGATCGAGTTGATTCAGCGTGTCTTCACCTGAGCATGTTTCTGTCCTTGAATTTATCAGATAACTATGAAACCTTGAGCTGACCAATCCACACTTCTCCGGGGGAAACCATGCAACTGTGTGAACACAGCGGACTTCATTTCGGCCGGATTACTGACACAGTATCTCCTGAGCAGGAATAGTGCAAACCCCTGGGCACTCTGTCTGAGTAAATCAACTTCCTCCTGCTAGCTTGTTTTTGGAGAGCAGGCTTGATGTTTTTACGGGTGTCACAATTCTATAAATGGACACGGTTTCTGTGCAAGTAGTGAGGCCCACCAAGAGGGCAAGGAGGACTCGATGTCAGCATGTTAGCGACACTAAAGTGAAGTCCCGCCGCTTGTTCATTAAATTGCTGGTTTGCGTAGAATCTACCAGGTCTTTTTATATTTGTGCAACGATTCATTCAAATGGTAAGGAGATTCTGTTAAGAGAAAGAAAAGGAGGAAAGTTTTAGAAAGAAAATTACAGAATGCAAAGCGCACAAAAGCATCGCTGGTGATGCCTGTTGCCCACTATAGGACAGGCATTGGGAGGGTAATGAGCTTTGCTTCGAATGCCAGCGTGTAGCCAGAGCGAGTCCGTCCTAGTACAAAAACAGAAGGGACCTCCTGAGCTCGATCCAGCAATGTCCCGATAGCATCCAAAGCCTTTGGCTGACTCGCCTGCCGAACAAAATGTGCCTTATGAGATGGAAAATCTGAAGTCATTCACAGTGTGCCAGAAAAGATTACAAAAAAATAAAAAGAAGATGTACTAGATGTGTCCAGGGTACATCTAGGGCTGCGGAAACACACTGTGTGGAAATTTGAATGACCAAAGAGGTCTTTTTGGGTTTTGTTTTTGCGTGTCGTCGGGATGACGGCCGAGGACGTGCGCCGCTTTGCCAGTGAGCGAGAGAGCGTTTTTCTTTTTTTGCGCGACGGTTTGTGCTGCGCTCCTTGGACGGCGTCTTTGGAGGGAGCTGAGAAGCAGGCTCTGTTGAAGAGCTGTCTGAGGAGGATGTGGCGGGGCTAGTGCTATATGTGTGGGCAGCGCCGCTCTGGTGATTTACATATCTCAACGGCACAATAGTATTAGTCAATCAGACCCTCAGAGTTTTTCCGGACGCGGTAAATGAGATGATGAACCTGTTCGTGCCCGCTGGAGTGGAACGCTTCATAAAAATCACAAATCTTCTGCATGTTTAGTAGATTACCTTCAGAAACACATGTCTGTTTGAGGAATTACAGATAATCATTCTGCACATTTGAATACTTCTTTCTTTTTTATTCGATCTTATGTCACACACCTAGCCTACGTAAGTGCTGCAGGCGACCGTGTAACAGCAAATGGTGACATTCCGAGGACCGCAAAATGGTTCTCGTGGTGTTCATTAGAAGGGAACAGGGAACTGCGCATTCAAGATGTAAGAAAAAAACACGAGCGAGCGGTCTCTCTGTGCCTCTGCTGGGGGTTCTTTTCGGCTGAGTCGTCACATTTTGGGTTTTTTGGAGGCACAGCGAAGGGGAAGTTGGTGTAGGCCCAGCCCTCGGAGGCTCTGAAAGCAGGCCAGAGGACGCCCTCTGTTCTCATCAGAGCAGTTTGAATTCAGTGCCCTGGCGAGAAAAATGATCGTAGGACGTTCTCAAATGAACATTCCTACATATGAGTTCCTCATTGACACTAACAACTCAATCTCCCCAAAGAGGATGATGTCCCTTAATGCACATTTCCAAGGCTAACATTCATTTTTAAAATGAATGCTAAATACAGACCTCTATTGTAATCCCCAATGTATCTCTGTTGAAATCTAAATTTGTGCTGTATACTCCATTAACAATATAAAACCAGCAATTGGTAAAATGAGGAATTTTTCATAAGCATACTTATAACCACCAATAAACCAAAAACAATAACAGTAGTAATAACAATAATAATAATAATATGCTTCTATTTTTCCCATGTATGTTTTTTCTCTCTCTATGTGAATAGGAGTGTAAGAACCTTCTATACACATCTGTGCCTTGGCTGCAGTCCATGTTCCCTGCCACTCCACCCTTTTGTTTCCCACAATGCCCTTGGCTGTAGAGCTGCTATCCGTGGCACAGATGCACAGATTCACTGAAGGCTCTGGGAAACCAGAGCACAGCATTGTGGGAACAGAGTTTATCCATGGCGATGTGCCCCTTTCTCCAGAAAATAACATTAGGTTGCAGTGCCGAGCCATGACAAGATATAATAATCTTTTTAATTATTACATTTGGTTCTTTTGTTCCATGTCCATTGGGTTAGCACTGTGAACTGTTTTTTTAATGTTATTTGCCAGCTGGTAGTTTGTCCTAAAGATGTTTTCAGTCTGAAAAAAACGAACATGGAACATGAATCTAGCAATTTTTCATATAAAATATATATTGTATATAAAATGGGGGGGGGACTCAAATGGCCCTGGCCCAGGCTAGGAGAGTCCCAGCTGGGGGGCTCGTTAGAAAGGGCACTCACGGTACTGCAACCGTTTCAAGGATCCAAGGTTGGTGACTTATGTATATATACACAGTTAGTCACCATAGTCACCACAATTGTGGAAACACTTCAGTAAATGAGGGATACGAACTATATTGAAAGCGGGAGCTTCCACACGTGTTGTTCTTGAGGTAATTAAGCAATTAACATCCCAGTATGCTCAGGGCCCTGTACAAAAATGCTGGGAATGCCTGGTTACATATAATTATGGCTAGAAGATGAGACCTCAGCGATTTTTGGGCAATATTTGGCAGGCGCTTCAGTGATAAAGATGGCTCAACTTGTTGATGTTTCACGGGGAACAGTGTCTAGTAATCTCACCATGGAACTCTGAGGGACAAACATTATCAACAAAGGGCATCTGTGATCAGAAGTGCATACTCCTGGATCGTGATGTCCATGCATTATTTTGAGGTGCAAGGCTAACACAGGTGAGCAACTGTAAATACATTGACAGCAAATTTCAATCTAGAGCATGAGCACTCATTGAGCAGGCACTTTCATCAAGAATAGTCCACCGAGAACTACAGAGCAGGCTACCATAGTCGTATTATATTGGTGTTTCCACCTTTTTGGCCACTAATATATACAGTATATATACACACATATATATACACTCAGTGGCCACTTTATTTCTCCCACAAAACTACCACTCACTGGATGTTTTTCGTTTTTCACACCATTCTCTGTAAACTCTAAAGACTGTTGTGTGGGAAAATCCCATAAGATCAGCAATTTCTGAGATACTCACACCACCCCGTCTGACACCAACAATCATTCCACGGTCAAAGTCACTTAGATCACATTTCTTCTCCATTCTGATTTTTGGTCTGAACAACAACTGAACCTCTTGACCATGTCTGTATGCTTTTATGCACTGAGTTGCTGCCTGTTCTTTTAACACATTGTCATCAAATATATGGTTAATATGAGGCTAGATGAAGAATACAGAGGTTGCGCAATGAACGGTGTTGGTACAATACCGAAAAAGCACCATATTCTTAAAATTAGTGTGAGCTGAGGTCGGCGCTGGGTCGCAGAAAGGTCAAATTGCTTTCAGAAGCCTGTCACCTCATATTGATCTGCTTGTCATTTGTCTGGCTTGCCGTGGCGTTAAATCCACTGTAGCAGGGATTGCCTTCGTCAGCATCGATAGCTATCAGGGGGTCGACAGAAAGCTGGGAAAGCCAACAGCCACCATCTTCAACCTCAGAATTACATCCCAGGTCATTCCTACCCTTCCACTCAAATGTCAAATGTACTTTTTCCTTGGAACCGTCTTTTGGCACACACACACACACACACACACACACACACACACACACACACAAACCTCAGCAAATTAAAAGCACTCTTCATCTTCATTTCCTCATTCTCTCTTACTGCCGATAGCACTGATGAACAAGCTCCAAGCGACAGAGGTGATTGGCCAACCTCAAGAAAGCCATCAGAGCATCATAGGTCTCATGCTTTTACCATTTATGCAAATACCCATGCAGTAGGCAATGATAAGCGCTGGCATACAGTAGGGCTTCACCTACGTATCAGCTGACAATGCAGATTCGTTGCTGAGCTGACGGGTGGGGGGGTGGGATGACGGGAGGGGGACTGATTGATTAGAATTAGCCACCTTGCTCAAGGAAGTGAAGGAGCGCTCTCTTGTGAAGTCTCCATACTCACACGGCCACGTTCCCTTTCACACAGCCTCAGGCATGGACACTAAAGTGAGGAAAAATGTGTCACTCAAAAATACATTTTTAATTTGTTATCTAGAAGCCAATATCCATTTTCTCCCATCTTCCCGCCTTTGAGTTTTGTATCATCTCACACAGTTATAAAGGTTTGTAATAGAGTGCAGTGTTAAACTGCAACATGTACAAGAGCACAGAAGAGGCAGGACAATGTTTTACATTAGGGGACACCAGTGTTGGTGTGTGTGAGAAGTCTAACAGGGAAGTATCACAGTTTCCCTGCCTATGTCTCTCCCAGAATCAGTTAAACGTAAATATCCCTGTATGTACCCAAGTATGGCTGAAACCAGGCTTCTATTGCCAATGAATGCATAATGGTTCTGTGTAGCTCAGTAGGTAGAGCCTGGCGTTGACAACGCTTAGGTGGTTGGTTAAATTCCCCATTGGGACCACATATACTGAAAAATGTATACATTCACAACTGTAATTTGCTTTGGATAAAAGAGTCTGCTAAATGGCATATATTATATCGGGTTATGAAAGTATTTGTAAATTAAAACTACTGAAAACCCCACTCAACTTTGACTTAAAAATAAATGAAAATATCATTAAGTTAAGGACTGAATCCATGCCAAAATCCAACTTGTTCTCATCCTTGGTGCATTGCAAAATACTATTTTCTTGCATCCAGAATTGTTCACAGCAAGGTTACATTTCAAGCTAGAGGGCTGAAATGTTTAATAAAATGTTGGCCTGCTCGAGAGAAATTAATTGATCATAGCACCACTAACATTATGCTAGTTGTAAATGCATTCTATAACTGAACAATTCCGGAAAACAATATCCAAGCAATATTACAGTGTCTATATTATCAGACAACCTATGGTGAATGTAAATGAATACTTGGAACATCCATTCCAATTTCAAAACCAATGAATGGCTGCCAAATGGAAAACAACCGAAGTTCAGTTCAGGCATCGTGCCATACTTCTGCATTCTGTAATTCAGCGCAATTCAGTAATTATGTGGCACTGGCAAACATTAAGAATTATTATAGTAGCAGATGCTGGTGATACAACAAAAATAATTCTTGAACGCATACTTCAGGTACAGCCAAACATTTTAGCTGTACCTAGACTTTTTCTTTAGTTCTTATTTGTCTTTCCTCCCCTAAGTCATAATTGCAGACCTGTCCCGTCGCTGCAACATCCTGTTTAGTATGGCGCACACTAGGTCCCAAAAGGTACTCAGCCAGCCACCAATTACTTTTTAAATTTAAACTCAATTTTAAATTTAAAGTCCACTAGCTGATCGGTGCAGTTACCGTGCTGGAGATCGCAGGCAGATCGCTGGCAGCCGAGCAACCAGAGGAGGCACTATTGCACCTATGACGTTGGGTGCACCAAACCCTCCCTCCCTGGACAATGCTATTGCTGTAATTGATACCTGGAGAATCACCTGGAGGCCACTGTAAAGATAGCATGTGCATTTTTTCAGTTAGCTGTAAAAAAATATGTTGTTTTAACCCCCTGAGGTCGGCTGGATCGGCGCCGATCCAAGCAGCAATACAAGTATATTACTATTTCTAACTTCGCGATATTTTATCATACACACGCGACAAAAACATTGACAGAAACCTTAGAATCGCGACTTTCCGATTTGAGCACTGGCAAATCAAATGGGATTTTTTAAATTAGGTTAATTAGACCAAAAGTAAACCTTGCCTTTTACTCTCTTTTTTACCTGGTAGTAACGTCCTTCTATTGACATGGTAACTAGGTGCGAGTTTCGGGAGGTGTGGGGAGGGGCGTGGGGCCATGTGTGAAAACGCCGGCGTAAACACATAAACTGTCCCGACAATTTGAAGCAAGATTTTATACAGACATACAATTTTATTCAAGATGGAAAGATTTTCTGCGCTGCAGTGTTTGAGAGTATTGATGAAAAGCGACGAAGACAATAACTGACGAACAGTAAGTAACTATATTTGATTTGCCATGTTATCAAATACTCGTATATATATTCAATATATGAATTCGCGTCTTGTGACTACATATTCCGCGTGTTGCAACGTAACAAATTGCAATATGCACACAAGATCTATGGAAGAATACTTTTCTAAAGAAGAACAGCCTAAAATGTTATTTATTTCGCTTGTTTTCAAATACTCGTGAAAATATATGAATTCCGCGTCTTGTGACGCCAAACATATTCCGCGTGTTAGTAACTTAATCTAAACCCCTAACGTTAGTAGATTAGTTGGTTAGTACTATACACATCTACCTAATATATACAAAGTGCAATCTAGAAAGTAAGAAGGAAGAAAACGAGATAATAAGCGAAGGCGGAAAAACCCCGAAAAGTATAAACTCCCGAAGTGCATGACACGACAAGGAGTGGATCTCGAAATAAACGGAACAAGGACAGACAGGGAGCAGAACGTGACAGAACAGGGAAAATGCAATACTGGATAAAGAATAATGAATAAGGACTGAATGAAAAATAAACAAAGACCAAAAAACAACAGAACAGGAACTCAGAATATAACACTGATGGCCCAGTGAGATGGCCCATCTGACAGATCTTAGAGGTGTGGACAATGAATAATGAATATTCAGGTATTTAGCATTTAGCCCTCCCACAGCCTGAAATAAATGTGACCAGTTCTGATAAAAACAGGTTTTTAGCTATTTAGATCTCAGATGTGCTAAACTGTTTTCACACCCTTACATAACCAAGACCTTGATGAACAAACGTACATTGGCAAAACAATTCGTCACTATAGTTTAGTGTGTGCTTTCACAACTTTTGTGACAGCAGAAAAATTTACTATTTTTAACTTGTGTGTTTGTAGATCTATTTACAAGCTGCATATGATACTGACCAAACTATTGATGGCATACAAATGTAGCTGTGATTGTCCTTCAAATAAAAATATCAAACACTTTGGAGTAAGTGTGTGTTAAATTGATGAAATTGAGATAAATATCAGACCATGCCAAAATCAAAAAACATCTAAAAGCTTAGCACGGACCTCAGAGGGTTAAATATTACTGAAAAGAAAAACACTGCATAAGCTTCATGTTTACACTAAATTAAGGACAGTTTTTTTGTTAAATCCTTCAGTCCTATCTGAATTGTTCCGTTCTGCACTGCCTTTAGTATTTTACATGATTGCTCAGGGTAATTTAAAACAAGCCCAAAGTAATGAATCATATCTCTTAGCTATCCCCCAATACACACATTGTACTCGTAGATGGGCTATATAATCACATACAACAGTTCAAAGTTTAAAAAAAATAGATTTGCCTTTTATGAAAAAATATAGGCCTATGTATTGTAAGATATTTTCACTTCAAAGTTTTTAAAAATAGATTTGCAAAAAAATATAGGCCTAAAAATATTTTCACAATAAAATAAAAAATAAAAATAATTTTCTTCATCCCATGAAAGATTACAGTATATTATATGATATATATTATTGATACCAATTTCTATCAAATTTTCATTCACTCATGTATTCAATACAAGTTATTGTTATTGATATAATTTCAATGTAATTAATGTCAAACTTGTGTGCCCCAGCCAGAGTAATGGCCGTGAATACTCCTGGCCCCACGCAGCACTATGTTCTTCTCATATGCGGAACGAACGAATGTTTTGGGGCAGAGTACGCTTGCCGTACTCAGCAAGATGGCGGATTTCCATAGCAACCAAAATAAACAACCATTAGCTCGACCATTGACACTCCAGATACGAGAGAGAGAGACGCACGCTTTATATTCAATAAACAAACCCGGAAAACCAAACAATAACACAACAAACTGCAGCTGGAAACTCGGTTCAAATGAATATTTAATGAAAATAAATATATAATGAAATATCTTCGGATCGTTGCCAAACTTGCGTGAGTAAAACCGGAATCTTTTTAAACTTTTAGAATAGTGGAGGAAATGACATGACATGACAAGTTGTGAAATAAATTACGCATTTTGATCTCTTGCATCTCTTGTGTCAACACTGAAATCCATTTACAACGCAGAGACTTGCATAACAATGTCAAATCTGCACGTGTCACTATCAGTAGTGAGTGGTTCTTAAGTATTACTTTAACCAAATGTGTTTCCTGAATCCCATGCTTTCTCCATCAATTCTTTTTGATATTTGTGTTTTACATTTCCAAAGGAAACACAATCCTTTAGTGAATCAGACCATTAGTTTTTAAAAACCTAACCACACAAATAACCATGATCCTACCAGATAACAAAAATATTTGACCTGATGAAGTGATTTAAATGAATAGCCTCAATTCAATTTAATTAAATTCCCATTACGTTGGATTTATGCCTTTCCATTCCAATGCCCCCCCTCGTCTTGTAAAGACACAGAACCAGACCAAGCCCCGATCCTCCTCCAGTCACCCTGTCCGTGTTGGGGACAGGCCCAGCTAGCCCTCTCTAGTGCTTTGGGTCGAGGCTCAGACAGGCAGCCTAACAGGACCAGTTTGTGTGGCCATCCAAGGAGAAACTGGTCTCTTTATGTTCTCTGCCCAAACCTATGTCGGTTTGAGACTTCACCTTCCGTTTCCATGGTTACACCATCCTGGTCCTCACAGACCTGAAGCCAAAGGACACACCGGTCACACTGAAATTCCAAGACTCTTAACCAGAGGTTAACTGGGCACTATATATGCTGGTAAGAGATAATATAATAATGTAATGTTTCCAGACATCAGAAACCAGACTACGTTAAGGGGTTATTCTAGATATTTGTATAGGAAAGGGACATTTCTTCATAACCCAAGACCCATGCACGCTGCATGTTTTAGCCAGGTAATGGATCAGACTCTTTATCCCTTAATATTTTTTTAAATGCATGTGATTGACATGTCACAAACAATGTTTCATATTGTTGCTTTGCCTTTTGATTTCATAGGAACATTTGTCATCTTTAAAAAGAGAGATGCTGCTTTTGTTACATCAAGTCTACAGAATTCAACAGCGCAATTCATTTCAGCACAATTCAACAGCTTTGAACGTTTTTCTTTTCATTTTCAAAAACTGATGGGAAAGATATTTCACAGTGTGCAGAAACACTTTTCACAGACAGTCGGCGAAGGTGCCAGCCAATTCAAAAACAATGTTACTTACAGAGCTGTTTCTCTAGCTGTACAAACCAAGCTTATCACTGTTATTTTAATGGAGGTGATGACACATTAATTCATTTGCATTTTATTAAACTTCAGACTTGGAATAATTTGTCTGAGTAAATCAGGGTGAGGTTTTTGCAGACATCGTAGGATATTTACAGAGATGGGAGCAGCAGGAAGTTCTGTTTCTACAGATTCGTGCCATTAAACTGGGCACTGTGTCATATATTGCTTTGTGTTGTAGAGAATTGTAGAGCTGACTGACTGTCTGCAGGGATATAGAACACACAGTGGAAGCCTTCATTGGTGGATTAATTCCAACCAGTTACAGAACCCATCGCATCGTGTATAAACTGTATCGATTCCAGGATTAAGCAAACACGCTGAACGGTTTCACAGGGGAAGTGTAACCAGAACATGCAAACAGACCAAATGCTTAGCAGACCAAAATATTCCGATGCTGAAAGGTTCCTCATATAGTCCACATGTTCATTATATCGTTTGCTTCCCGTCTTTGTAAGTCCGCGGTGCGGGGTGGATCTTTCAGTCTGACGATGCATGATATCTACTCTCTCACCAGAGTGGCTCCTATCAAATGCTGAACAAAAATCAGAGCCACAGCTATTGGGTTCGCAACGTGAAGTGTAACAGCAATGTTTAGAGCATATTCGCTCTGCTTGCATTCTTTCATGTAGGGCTGCTATTACAATAACAGTGTGGGTTACCTCAGGACAGCTCTGGTTGAGGGAGACTTGTCTTGTTTCACTTGGCTCTCTCAGGCGTTCTCTCTCTCTAAAAGGTACAGCGCAGCTGCCTTTAAAAAAGCATGGGTCTCCTGGTGAAAGCACACAGGATTCTGGACTCTCACCTTCTGTGAGAACCTGAGCAAACTGATTGCAGTGGTTTTATGGATGCTGTATCAAAGTAATGATGTTCTACTTATTGATTATGAATAGGAAAAAAACAAAAAACCAGAATGCAGGACATCTGCTTTGGCCTGAAAAAGAAATTCTATGTATTCATATGGAATATTTGTACTTGAAGATTTTTCTTTCCTTTATGTTAATGAAATACTGTTTATAACATTGGTATCCTTTTTCTTTCTCTTTTTCTTATGGCTTCTATTAAAAGGGTCTTTAAGTAGCCCATAAATAGAAATGTGGTGAGACGGAGAAGAAGTGGCTCGCTGGCTTGGTTTGCTGAGGCATTTCATCTGCCTAATATTGTTGCAGTGCTCCAATAACTATATTAGCTTGTAATCAGATTCTAACAGTTCATTAAACCTGTCTCCTCCGAGCCCTCGCTAACTTTCTTTCAAATCCCCTCCCTCTCTCCCTCCCTTTCCACCTTCCTCTCTCTCTCTCTCTCTCTCATCCCTCCCTCTATCCATTCCCTCCCTATCTCTCTCCATCTCCCTGCATCTCCCTTCCTCACTCCCTCTCCCCCCTCTCTCTCTCTCTCTCATTCCTCCTTCTCTCTCACTCTCTGTCTCTCATCCCTCTTTCTTGTGGGCAGCAGCATGGCCTCCGAACGGGAAGCTACACTGTCCCTTTCTCCTTTGTCCGTGCGCAAAGCTGCCCAAGGGCCATTTCATGAGCCGAGCCTCTGCTGTGAAAACAGTCCCTTCACAGAGAGGTCCGAATGAATGAAGGTCCGAATGAACGTCAGAATGAATCGCTCCAGAGAGGACACGGGCTGTCTCCCGCCTGGATGTGCCAGGCAGGCCCCCTGTTTGTTGCTTCTGCTCCCAGCCCTGCAGCACACAGTCAGCTAAACCTCAAAACAAAGCCCAAGAAAATCAAACAAAACCGCCATGAGATCGGCCCGAAATGAGCTGCGCGAGACAAGGGACTTCCTGGAAGGACATGATTACTTTACATGTTGAATTCTGTTTATCTGCATAAAGTATCACATGTTTATGTACACACATGCACGTATATGTATATTTATTTTTTTGTTAACTTAATTTATTCATTAACTATTAATTGTATTAATTATATTTATTAACTAATAATAACATTGTATTGTTTACTACCCGATTTGAAATTTCGTAAGCCTGTTCCCGTACTGCACTCCTCATTTGGGGAGACTGCAATCTGAAGCCTTGGTAGTCAGTTACTAAAACCTTTGACTGTGCAGTCCACCGAGTTGCACAGTCATTGCGCCAGAGGACTGCACTGCTTGCACAGGTGTTGCAGGCAGATTGCAGCTATGCAATCAACCAGAGGTGTCATTTTTGCACACTGAGGCAAGGAACACCCAGGCAACTGAAATCCTTTCTTTGTGTGAAGAATTTATTATGATTATAATAGTAATAATTATTGTTATTATTAATTATTTATTCACCTGTTGGGTCACCCACCCTAGTCAGCAGAGACACAGTCAGGATTTTATGCATATTTAAAAAAAAAAAGATTCCATTGGGATTTTGTCCTTATTATATAATAACTCATAGTTGTATGATCAGTGCCTTACATGAAGCATGTATGTATACATTTCTGTGCCTATTTGCAATATTTGTATCATAGTTGCATTACGTTCTTATCCAGAGTGATATTATATAGAAAGAGAGGACTATGGAAGACTTGCATGCAGCTGGAAAATTGCCAGTTGAATGTGAAATGGACAAAAATAGGATGGAGACATAAACAGTAGTTACAGGATCTTAATGTTTTCATTATGTCATATCGGCACGGCTCTGGACAAACTCAGAAAACTGGATGGTAAACAAAGGGAATTAATCTGACAGTGGCTTGCAGTTATTTATCTACTTTTTTTTTTTTTTGGGGGGTGGAGGGCTTGATAGGGTCATTGATGGAATCTTTTTTGGAATTATCTGAGGAAAGTCTGACATCAGGAGAACAAGAACCTTGCTCAGTGTGATGTCACGTCAATGAATTGTTCTGAAATTGTCATTAGATTTTAGTTTTTTTCTTAAATTAAATATTTTCTCCCAAATATTGTTTATGGGATGAATTTGATTTTTTTGTGTTCAGACTCAATTCAGACATACTGTATATCTGTATTGTGCTGTGTGATGGTGCTGTATTCTTTACAACAGACTGTTTCATATAGTTTTGATACTGTACATTCCTTAATTTCTTAAAAGTCACATATATACGGAATTTAATTTGTGAAAATATCACAAAAATAAATATAGTATGTGCTCGAGAAAAATCCTTGGCAAAGTTTATTTTTCTTTCTGGCCACAGTGTATAACAATGTAATTATATAATAATTGTATTACAAAGGTGTACTTTGTGACACAAACAAAACTTTGCCTTAAAAACCTGTTTGTGCAGTGGGTGGATCTGGGAACTATTTTTCTATTTATATAAGAAAAAGTTAAAAGCCCATGAATGTGTGGAGTATAAGCTCTCCTCACAGTCATGCAAATGAGTTAGTAAAAATTAAATTCTGGCAAAAAAGTAATTAGCAAAGACTGGATTTGGAATGTGATTTCAAGTGAAACAAGCTTTTTTGGGGCAGAAATATATGGGCAGGAGTATATACAAGTAACTGCCAAATTAAAAGAAACACTTGAGTAAACACTTGAGTGAAGGGTTCTGGTGGCTCTGTTATGGTGTGGGATGCATTTTCCTGGCATGGTTTAGGTGCACTCAGCCTTTTAGAGCACTGGTATCAAATGTATTCCATCGAGTGTATCCGGGTTTTTGTTGCAACCAATGGACTACACCAGGTGATTTCACTAATTAGCTCCCTTTTTCAACCAAGGAGGGGAACTAATTGAAATCACCTGGTGGGTTCCATTGGTTGCAACAAAAACCTGCATTCACTTGACCCTCGGTGGAATGAGTTTGACACTCCTGCCTTAGATAAAGGTAAACACCAATTAATACAAAGCCATTCTGAGTGATCATCTTCATCCTGTGGTGAAGCATTTCTATCCATATGGGAGTGGTCTCTTCCAGAGTGCTCCATCGACAGGGCACGAGTGGTCACTGAATGGTTTGATGAGCATGAAAACAATATAAACCATATGCTATGACCATCTCAGTCACCAGATCTCAAGCCAATTGAATACTTATGGGAAATTCTGGAGCAGTGCCTGAGACAACGTTTTCCACCACCAACAAAACACCAAATTATGCAATTTATAATTGAAGTATGGTGTTGCATCCCTCCATTAGAGTTCCAGAATCTATGCCAAGGTGCAGTGGATCTGTTCTGGTGGCCCAGAGCCCTATTAATGGTGTTTCCTTTGTTTGGCAGTTACCTGTATATATTATATATATATCTTTGATCTTTCCAGGGAGTTAAGGTAGACTATCATGATGGGGCTGTTGCAAGGCCTTTTGACATATGTTTACTGTGGTTTAGCACTGGTTAATCCTCATTTACAATTTTGGGGCTTGACAAAATCAAGTACATCTATATTTTACATGTGTGTTTACATCCGGAATAGTATACAGTGGAAAGTTACGATGTATGCATCTCAAAATATTCATAGAAGTACCACTCTCTACCCATCACAAGTTGTAAAGAATTATAATGAGTAAATAAAGTACTTTTCGATGTAAGTGTGCTATGAGAACACAGAGTACAGAAAACAAAAACGTATGCTTGGAAAACAAATAAATATGCTGGGTAACTGCTCATTTTTAAAAACTTTGTAAATACAGCATGATGATTTTGACCATAAACCTCTTCATAGCAATGCTAGATTTTGTGGTGTGCTGCTTTGTTCATAATAGTGGCCCTAGCACACAAGTGTTGACACTTTGCGGGTGAGCATTATATCCTGGCTTTCTAACGCTTCTCTCTTGCTCTCCCCCCCCACAGACACCGTTAATAACAGGATGTTAATGCTGGACGGGATGCCTTCAGTCAGAGTCAAAGCAGAGCCCCTGGAATCCGAGCGAGGGGTAAGCAAGCGTTTGTTTTCCAGGCAATCCCCTTCTCTCCTCTCCGCCGCGCTCCTAATTATTCCCAGACCCTGTCCGAGAGAGTTAATACCAGTCATTACAGAGCTGAGCGCCGCGGAGAGACACAGCTGGGCCAGGAAATATCCCCACCCTCCCGCCAGCGCACCCGTCTAAGAAGAACAAAGGCACAGAGACCCTGGCTCCACGTAGAGAGTTGGGGGTTCACTCTGTACCATGTTTACCTTGCCCCCAAACTCACTTCTTGTCACATGTTCTCCACCACCCGATGATACCTAAATTTAGTTTTTGCTTTTAAGTGTGATGCGGGGAAAAAAAAAATGTCTTTAGACTCGCCTGCCAAGAAGTCTAAACTTTTTCCATCTGGAAATGAAAAGGCGTTGACCTAGTCATCTTGAGAGTGCCCAGTCTTACCACAAACATAAGACGGATACACATTTTTTTCTCCCCCCAAGCAATTAACATATAACATGTACATACAGAACTGTACTTTGTCGGACAATTTGCTTAGAGGTCTTAGTTTATCTCGTTGACTCGTCACTTTTCACAAGGAAATGTCAAACAATCTGGACCGGACTGAATTGTGATAGCAGATAGAAATTATCTCTTTTTTTTCTCCAAAATGTCTGTTCTGAAAAGCAGGGGAGGATTGTTTTTTTTTTATGTTGTTGCTCAACTGGCTACCATCCGCTCTACAGTTTGTCTATGGAAAAGAGTCCTATGATGTCATTGTAATGCGATCTCGGTGTAGCATTTACAGAATGTCGGTTTTGAATAGAAGCAAATTGTTTCTGGTTTTAAATTTGGCATTGTTAAGAAAATTCTCCGCTTCGCTGTAATTTTTGGATTTTTTTTTTTTTTTAAAGCATTACAGATAGGCTTGCATCGTTGCTAGGCAACAGTTAAGGCTTTGCCTTAATGATACAGTGGCAGAATTCAGCTCCCTTTGTCTGTTTTAATGTGTGAAGATAATGTGATATCGAGTGATAAATGTTTTGTGGATGCATGCTATTCATAGCATTCTGATGCTGAAGCTCGTCTCTTGGTTGTGACTTACACATTTACAGTATGTCGTTCATCCTCGTTTATTTACGCTTACAAAAAACGCATATGTTTACAGAAGCAGTTCCGAATACATGTCTTGCTCCGGGGGTATAACAGCTGTGCCTCACCAATGACTTGAACCTGCGACCTTCTGACTATACTGCAAGTGCTGCTTAAATGCCATTGGCATTTATGGGCCTTGTATATGCTCTGTGCATTTAGTGATATTCCTGAAATATAAAGTAAAACATGCAGACGTGGGTATAGCGTCTTTAGTTGAGCAGACTCATCCCGTCGCTGAACTGTGCCATTGCTCAGGTTCTGGATCTTTAAGCTACAGCAGTAGCATGCCCGCTTTCAGTGTTGGCAGTGCGTGGGCAATCCCAGCAGGATTCTGCTCTTTCCATGCCCCTCTTGGAAAGCAACAGTGTTATCCACTGGAAAAAAAAGAAAGAGAAATACAGTGGTGCAATTCTAATGAAATTTGTGCTCACTTGAATTATAGGGCAGCATGTAGTGTAATGGTTAGGGAACTTAACTTGTAACTCAGAGGTTACAAGTTCAATTCCCAGGTGGGACACATCTGCCGTTGTACCCTTGAGCAAGGTACTTAACCTGAATTGCTTCAGTAAAAATATCCAGCTGTATAAATGGATTGTACATTAAGAAATGTAAGAGCTCTTATCCAGAGTATATCTGGATAAGAGTGTCTGCTAAATGCCTAAAATGTAAATGTAAAATGTAAAATGTAAAATGTGAATTGGGATTTCGATTATGGCATTGCAGTCTTGTTAGATGAACGGACTCCTCCGGGTTCCTGGGTGACCCTAGGCTTCCAGACAGAGATGCATTTCAGCCCTTTGTACCTGCTAAAGGAGCCCCGCCTTTGCAGCGGACCGTCAAGAATGCTAGATCTGAGCATTCACACACAGCGCTGCTGGATATCAGAGTGTTTGCATTTTAACAGGATTGTCTTCAAGATAATTCTGTACTGTATGGCACGGCGCTACGATAGCACTGCACAATGCTTCAGTCCTCTGGTGTGTTAAGAAAGGGATACTGTGGACAAGTCGGCTGCTGAAAATAACCACACAACAGGGTGTATTGTTAAGTTCAGTGTTGGGTGTCTTGATATTCTTACATATGAAAAATGTCACATTCTGAGACCCAGACAACATGTCCAATATCAAAAAATAATGAGCCCCCCCCCGTCACATCCTCTTGACCAATCAGAATTGAGTATTTAACCAAGCCGTGGTAAAATGAATAGATAAACTATATACAGATGCCCATATAAAACAATTATTACAATGATAATTGATAAAAGAGCCTGGCATTCTGTGTCACTGTGTCAGTTCAGGAGCGCATGTGACCATTTATGTGGCTGTGCTTTGGATGTTCAGTGGGCTTTGCAAGCTATCCTCCCTGGACACTTCAGCGGGAAGCTGGTTCCCATGTATGCGGTGACGCGGAGGTCTTCGACCCACGCAGCCCTGCCTTCAAAGTGTATCGGGGGTTATCTCAGCGCCTTTCAAAACAACAGTCTTTTAGCGCAGGCAGCGGAAAGAAAAAACAAGGTCCTCGTTTGCGTGGCTCGCTGCCAAGGCCTTGCCGGAAATGGGTCTGCCGTGTTAAGCGTTTCACTCGAAACCATTTGGAAGATTAGCCGGGGCTAACCAGTAGCGTGGACGTAGGAATGTCAGCAGGAATGAGGGGCAAGCCCAGCAGGAGACGCTGGGTATGTGTGAGAGGATGAGGAGGAGGGGTGAGCGGGCCTTTTCATTTCACAACACCGGTGACTTAATCCACTGGAAAACTCTGTTATATTGCAATAAAGAAATGTTCGTAGATTAATACCTCTGACGTCAACAGATTGTTCAATGGTAGAGGAATGAGAGTGGGAGTTGACAGTCAGGAAACCTGACAGTATGATAGAAGACCAAACAAACTCATCAGCACTCAGACAGGATTGCAGCTTTGAACTTAAATGATCCACTTTTTTACGCCAATGGCTGGCAATTTAGTAGACGCCTCATAAGCATAAAATAACCACAGATGTGGCTAGTCAGAGTGAAACACTTTCTATGGACCTGTATAGTCAGCCAATCGATCAAAATCCCAAATGGAATCTAGGGAAATGGAGCTGTGTTCACTATATGCATCCAAGATCTTAATGAGGTTCCTGGAAAGCTGAGATAATGCCACACTAGGGATCCATTCAAAACAAGCCACATATTATAACACCAGTGTTTCCATTCGCAGACGTCTGCTCTATCATGGATTACCAGTACTATCGCAGAGATGGTTTTGAAGATCGGGGGTTCTGGCTGTGTATCCTGACTGTAATGCAAACTGTCTGTGCAATAGTGGTAAAAAATTACATCTGGGCAAGCGTGCTCGTACAGTATGCGTGCCGTTCAGTCTAACAGTGAGCCTCTGGCATGGACCTGCAGACTGATTCAACTCTGTAACCCCGAACAAGTTTACGGCCCTTATGGCTCTCATCCTGGACGATAACTTATGAAGTTTAAGCAGCACAAATTTATAGGGGGAAACATTTTTGCATTGTACTTGCTTCAGTTATTTTCCTTGAGGTTAATGACCAACACCATAATGTTTGGTCGAATGCCCCGGGGACTAGACTCTCTCTCAAATTGTATCATGACCTGTGACAGCGACAGCGAATCTACTGCTTTTGTGTTCATCACTGGAGAAGTGTGTTTGATAAAAATGTGGGTCTTACATTTCCAAAACAGAGCCACACAGGCGGCTGGGTAGTGTAATGGTTAGGGGACTGGGCTTGTAACTCAGAGGTCGCCGGTTCGATTCCCAGGTGGGGGCACTGCCGTTGTACCCTTAAGCAAGGTACTTAACCTGAATTGCTTCAGTAAAAATATCCAGCTGTATAAATGGATTGTATGTAAAGAAATGTCAATTGTGTAAGTCGCTCTGGGATGAGAGCGTCTGCTAAATGCCTAAAATGTAAATGCAAATGTAAATGCAATATTGTCCTAATGCTCTCCTCTGGTGGATAGGTAGTGCTTACTCTATCACAGGGCATGCTGGTTGGGACCCCTTATATATCTGCCCTGAACAGATCATTAACTCCCGATGAGTTATGTGGTGGTGGGGATGGGTTGCAAGGGGGTACTCTGTGCTGCTCTTAAGGTTGAAGGGTTCAACTAGGAAAATCTAGCCTTTGTGCTACAGCCTTCTAACAAGGGCAGCTTTAGAAATGAGTACAGCCCCTGAGAAAAATGTATGAAAACGTGCACTTCTTCTTCCTCTTGGCATGATTATTGCTACGGATTATGCAAATGAATGGAATTTTTAGCACGTGGAAGCAATGTTTTCAGAACATAAGAATGCATACGCTGGGGCTTCCTACACCCTCTTCCACATTGGTGTACGGGCAAATGCGGTCATTAAAATACTTGACACGAGCATTCTAATGTGCTGGACAATAAAGAAGAGCATTATTTTAAGTCAGGCTCGCATGTGTCTCATTCGAATTCCTCTGCAGGTAATTATAATGCCTCAACCTTGATTCAAGTGACTAAATTCATTCCAAGAATGAATATGTCTGCAACATTGCTTTGGAATGATTGGATATTTGTTCAGTCTGAAAGTGATTTGCATTGAATAAGTGTACTTGGCATATATGTATTCTAGTTGAGGATGTTATATTCTGTATATTTAATTTGGTATATTGCAATGTACATAGCAGCACTGATCTCAGCTCCATGAATATTTAAATAGTAGTGGTCACAGTACATGTGGATTTTGAAATGTAAATATTTTTTGCAATGTCTGCTTTAGAAAAGATGTATTCATATGTGTGCTGCTCGTGGTGAGGTTAACGGTGTGCTTACATTACACTACATTGATTTGGCAGACGTTCTTATCCAAAGAGACTTACAACACAAGAGACGTGGTCTATTGCTAACTCCAGACACTTGAATTTGTTGGTTGCTCTCAGTAAGGGCTTTCTTCGTAGAACCCTTTCAAAGAGCCTGTTGGTATGGAGGTGGCTTCTTATGGGTTGGGTCCTTGGGTTCTTCTTTGCCTCCCTCGCCATCTTCCTCACTGTGCATGGGGACAACATGCACTTGTGTCCTCTTCCTGGCAAGTGTGCAACTTTTGCAGATGTTTGAAACTTTCGATTATTGCCCAGTCGTTAGTGGTATATTTAACCATTTATGTATTTTTATGTACCCATTACCTCAGTTGTGTAGATGAACAACAATTTGTCTCTTTTGATTTAACAGTTCTTCTGCTTTCTCCATGGTGACAGATGACATGCAGGTTACCTCATTTTTATACCGCAAGTGAAACAAGAAGTGATGGAAGGCCACAATACAAATGAACTTACATTTTTATTGCAGATTTCACTTTGTTTGGTTTTATTTAAAATAATCTTTAGGGGTGCCAGTAATTTTGACACCTACGTTTTTCAGAAAAAAATAGTATCACTCAATAAAAATAAAATAAAAATTAGAATAATTGTATTACACTAAAAGTATGTCATTTTCCCATTTGTTTGAGCATACAATACAGCTTATTATATGTGCTGTTTATTTTATACAGCCTTTTTGTTTTTTCTCATTTTCATCAAGGGTGCCAATAATTCTGGACTCACTGTATATGATCATATGATGTAATGTTTTATACATAATCCAACATGCAAAACATCTCAACAATAAAGGAGGAACAGGAAAAGGTTTCTGAGGGGGGTCAATGCCCAAAACTACACTGGCCTTGTGCTCTGTATGAAATTGTTTAACATTAATAAAACTGCAATGGGTCATTATCAGGCCCTGATAATTACACTGCTTTACATTTGTAAGGATTTGAGTATTCTTGATTTAAACACTGCATCCTACCCCACTGAAGTTTCCAGATTTAAACTCTCTGGACTCTTATCTCACTGAAGTTTCCAGATTCAAGCTCTCTGGACTCTACCCCACTGAAGTTTCCAGATTTAAATTCTTTGGACTCTACCTCACTGAAGTTTCCAGATTTAAGCTCTCTGGACTCTACCCCACTGAAGTTTCCAGATTTAAACTCTCTGGACTCTACCCCACTGAAGTTTCCAGATTTAAACTCTCTGGACTCTACCCCACTGAAGTTTCCAGATTTAAACTCTGTGGACTCTACCCCACTGAAGTTTCCAGATTTAAACTCTCTGGACTCTACCCCACTGAAGTTTCCAGATTTAAACTCTCTGGACTCTACCCCACTGAAGTTTCCAGATTTAAACTCTCTGGACTCTACCCCACTGAAGTTTCCAGATTTAAACTCTGTGGACTCTACCTCACTGAAGTTTCCAGATTTAAACTCTCTGGACTCTACCCCACTGAAGTTTCCAGATTTAAACTCTCTGGACTCTACCCCACTGAAGTTTCCAGATGCTACACAAGATGAATCTGAGATACTGTGTGAGTAACCACAATTGCCCTATATCAAATGAACTAAGTCCAGGAAAAGTGAAAAACCAGGCAAACTATATCCGTTGTTCCTCTGCAGTCATTGTTTCCAGTTAATTATCTTGTTAGGAAGGCATCCATCAAAATTACATAATTTGTTCCAAAGAACATACAATTCTATTAGAATCACAGTGAAAACAAGGCAGACCACAGAAAATTCAATCATAAAATACAAAAAAGACCCCATTCGGTTTTTCAGTTGGACTATTCTGTAATAGGTAGCCTAATTCATGACATCCCAGTTAAGCAGCTTCCAGCTTAGCTTGATCCAAGTCTGAGAGGAGCGTTCAATCTTGCCTATATGGCGCTTTATGCTTAAATCCAAGTACAAAATCATTCAAATATAAAATTTCTATACATTCTCATTCATGATAATAAGACTGTCAATACGGTTTGGAAAAACATAGTGAAAGGGAATACTCTCGTAAAAATCTGCTACTGCACACACAACCATAGTAGGTGGATTGAATGACCTCCTCACCATCTCCCCATCATTATTATTTTAAGGGGACAAAGACAACATGGGAGAAAATGTTAGAACATGAACATTTGACACAATCAAGGCTTTGCTACCCCACTTTTGGAGAAAAAGAATTGAATTGGAATCGCACCCAATTTGGTTTTACTGTGACAGTGATGTTTCACAAGCAGACAGAAAGAAAGGGCTCATTAAGGTTATACGAATGGAAATGCAGTCAGTGCTGGTCACCATGTGTGAGTCCCCCCCCCCCCCACAGAACATCTTTTTGGAGAGTGACTAATTGTCTGCTATGAAAGTTAAAATTTCCGAATCTCTGTCAGTCTGTTGGAATACATTCATTGAGTATTTGCATTTGAGGGTAAAGTGAAGCCAGTGACTTTAAAAATTAAAATCCCTGCTTCAAAATTAATTGCCATTAAACAGACACCTCAACTGATGAAATTTTATTGAAAAAACCACAGCTCTGCAGAGTTCATATTTCCACATAATTTTCAGAATGTACTGTAAATACAAAGCGTTCAGTAGCATATTTTTTAAGATAACATGGTGAGAGAGGTTTCGCAGTTTATCTACTTGTATTAGTTATGGAGGTCGGATTTTTGTTGATATGTTTTGTGTGAGGAAATATGCAACGAGGCTTCACTCCCATGTTTGGCCTTCTAGCCGATGACATAATATTATATCAGTGGTGTGGAGAAGCCTGTTTGAATTCCCTCAGAGCTTTTTGCAAGCAAATCTGCAGCCATAAATTTACTGCTGCCATCTACTCACGCGATTCATGTTTTCACGGAAGATGCAGGAGTTTTATTTTATCAATAAATTGCTTCTCAGGACGATTTCAGAGAAATCATGACCAGACAACCGTGGCAATGATGATATCAAGACAAACCAACTGTGAACAAACACACATTAGTAATTGCATTTTGGTAATTCTGCAAAAAAAGAGGTTTCCAAGAAATATAGAGTGCATCTGGTAGGACTGATAGTACAACATTTGTAGCATTAACCTTACATAGGCTAATACTTTGGCAAGGAAAGCTTCCCAAATGTCTTCTTAGACTATTTTGCACACAGTTGTGATACCTGCCCCCAAATTTGGTCTACTGTATTTTCTGACTTCAAACGCATTCATATCCTTTTGGCTATTTTGTTCATTTTTATTTATTTATGAATTTATTTTTGTCAGTCAGGTGGTGATGTGTATGCTAGTCATCAGACCCGTACAATGAACTTTGACCTTAAACTTTGAGACAGAAAATGAAATGCAGTCTTATAAATTTGGTCGTCGAGTTGCTGATTCATGATATTGTGAAATTTCCTGTACCGTTGCTTAGAAATGACTTTAGGAGTCTGGTTTAAAAATAGCACATATAAAAACTGCAGTAATTCATTGCAGCCTGGTCTTCGGCCAGCATTACGCACGCATAAAGAAATGTTGGTCTTTAAACACAGTAATGTCAAAAAACACAGCAAGGACATTTTTCACATCTGTTTTTTTGGTAACTTGAGAACTTCTTCTTCCACTTAACAGTCTCCCAACATTAGGAGTGTGCTCGAGAATAGCTGTGCCTTAACTAAGAATCTCTTCATAAGGTCTATGCATTAGCTACATCATTGTTTTCATGTTACTTAGATTGTATGACTCACACAAGCCACATACCAACTTCTGGGTTTACTTTGTGTTTATATACAGATCGATCCCATGCCTGAATTCACATGTGTTTAACTGGATCGATCAGTGAGAGTTCAAATGAACACTATCATGTTAATGTAATGTATAAAAGACAGTTTTGCTTTACATACACTTAACCATAGAAAGACAAGAGGTGTGGATTTCTATCTCGTACAGTAATAGTTGTAACACTAAATAATGAGCGAGAATAGTGGAGGGAAGTGTGGAGTGGAGCGAGGGAAGCTGCAGGTCACTTAAATTGGACCAATGTGATGTTTTTCCAAACTGAAGAGAGAGATTGAATAGAGCTAAGCGTGGAGGGAATGCGTTCCTGTAGGAGTGAAGTAAGCCAGGAGGGAGGGATGAGTGGTGTCTGCCTGAAATGACTCCCCTGCAGTCATATCCTTTATTTACAGTTATATCTTCATTCAATCCTGATATTCCTAAAATGAATCGGTGGAATTCAGGGGGCATAATCTCCACCAGGGACACCGAGGACATTTGAAGAGACCAATTGAAAATATCATACGTTTAACGTCAGGTTTGTCCGGCTCATAGGTCTAGCATTTCTCATCCCGTGCCTCTGTGAGATGAGCTTGGGTACATCTCCAGCTGCCTTCATTAAATCCTCATATGCATTACCGTATGAGCGAAGCTAGAGAGTTTTGGCCATCATTCCAGTGTTATATATGATGGGCAGCGTATTAGCTGGGTGACTGAAAGGTGATGAGAGCTGTATTCATGTCATTGTTATATTAAATGTAATACTTTGAAGCATTTGATTTTGTGTCTGTGTATTCCTGCTAGCTAACATTAACTAGCTAGTTAGCAAACTTCTTAGTTATAGCTAACCAGTTATAATTAGGTTTTTATGTGTTCGTTGGCAAGCTTTCTTAGATAAGAATAAGAATAAAGCTATATAACTAGGAATAAGGCACCAGACGTGAAGGTACTACTTACAGTGACGGGGGTGGTGGTGGTGTAGCTAGCGATAGACTAACTAACGTATTGCAAACATAGTATCATTGAATCATTTATAGCTAGTTGGGTGTAAATGACAGCCAGGCTTGCTAGCTAGTGTCTTCCCACATTTGAAATTCAACCCTTGGTGGAGTCCATGGAAAAGCAGACCATGACCCCAGTATTTTCTATGCCACAGGGAGAAAATGGGGTTCTTAAGTTGTGCCTCTTTTTTTGTATCATCCTTTTTGTAACATTCAGAGTAAGAGTAACACTAAGTAAAAAACATAGAACAGAAAGTTCCAACACTGAAATCATAGAAAAATTGTCTATTATTATAGGGGCATTGCTAACATTCAAAAAGGTGCATAAATAACAAGGAAAATTGCATTGAAGTGCAACAAGTACAAGAGGAAGAGCACCTTTTTGCACATGAGCAATGTCCCTATAAGACCATTTTTCTATGATTTTGGCGCTCAATGTGCGAGCAACAAGCATTTCATAGTTCTGAATAACCTCCATTTTGCAAGTGTTCATATCTCAGTGTGGTATTGCATTTTTCGGTGCTGCATGTGACATGCTGTGCAGACCAGACTCTAAAAGACTAACTTGTTTTCATCCGTGTCGTCTTTCACCCCTGCAGTCCCCAAAAGTGCACAGCTACCCGGATATGGAAGCAGTCCCGCTCCTGTTGAGCAAAGTGAAGGCGGAGCCCCCAGAAGACCTTCTGTCCCCAGAGCAGTTTCACACACAGACTGAGCCTGTGGACCTGTCCATCAACAAAGCCCGCCCCTCGCCCCCTTCGGGAACCTTCTCGTCCCGGTCCTCGCCGGTGACGTCGGCCCTCTCCCCATCCTCCTCCTTGTCCTCCTCCTCCTCCCCCACCGTCATCACCTCCGTGTCCTCCACAGGAGTGCCCACAGTGTTAACGCCAGGCCCCTTGGTGGCCTCTCCCTCCAGGATCAGGAACCAGCAGTTTTTGCACATCATCCACCCGGCCCCGCCCCCGCCCTCTTCCCCGGCGAACCTCCACCATGGCAAGCTGCCAGGCCAGGTGCACCGCATCCCTGTGGTGGTGCAGTCCTTGCCGCTGATGTACACCGCTGTACGCTCTCCGGGAAACGCCAACTCTGCCATCATGCTACCTCTGCTGGAGGGGAGCCGGAACCAAGGCAAAGGTATTATTATTATTATTATTATTATTATTATTATTCACTATCTGTGACCCTCCTTTATACAGGTAGTGGAAAAAAATGGAACAAACTATTTAAAGTCAACTAATAATGTGTTGGGCCACAACTGTTTTTGGTGAAAGTGGATGCTTTCAACCCTGGTAGGAAATTAGCATTTACCTGATCTGCGTTTGCAATGTATTTTGCTTTGCACTTTGAGTATGCGCTTCCGACAACTGTTGCCCTTTGCTGATGATCTCTTTCCCTCAGAGTTCCATGCTGGCATCACATTATACACTGTTGCTCATGAAACATCAGCAAGTTGAGATGTTTTTGTCACCGAAGCTCTCACCAAATACACCCCAACAGTCACCCCTTTTTCAGAGTCACTAAGGTCTCCTTCTACAGCTACGGTCGCCATAATTATAGCTAACTAAGCCTTTCCAGCATTTTTACACGTGACCCTATGCATGCTGGGATGTGATTTGCTTAATTGATGAGCCGCACCTGTGTAGTAGCCTCTGATTTGCATATTCTTGTGGTCCCTCATTTACCCAAGTGTTTCCATATTTCTGTTCACGACCTGTACACTCTCTGCACTTGTGGCAGCTGTATATGTTCCTCCAGAATACACAGTCAATGCATTATTAGTATCTGCAAGCCTCTTCTATTCGTGGTGTGCACGACTTTGCCATTTACTGAGCAGCTTACATCTCCACCACTTTGACTGCATTTTCTCTAGAATGCCTAATTCATAACATTTTCACCTAAATCACTATACTAATACAGACAATGCTCCATTTCATTTACTGGCCCATTCTCTGCTGAATACAGTGGTCCTGTCTGGAATATAGAGTGGAGCTTCGCTACTTTCAGACTATGTTTTTGTCTGCTCACCTACACTTGAGGTCATACATGAAAAGAAAAATATGATTCATTGAAATGATTCTTCTACATAGAGTGAGTGTCTGTGTGTGTGGGGAGGGAGAGGACAGCCAAGGGCAGTAATACTTTCCTGGTCATCAGAGAGAAGATTTGTAAGATGAAAGGAGTCCTTCTGTAGTATGGGATTATTCTCTGCTCTTGCCTCAAGACCAGGGCATGTAGTCTGGCATAGAACTGGGCTGTGACTTGAATCTGAGCTGCGTGTTCCTGTACCAAGTTACTCCATAAATCCTCCCAGATCTCACAGGCTTGTCTAATGAGCTGCTGTTTTGGAACCGATTTTCTGGTGGGTGTGGTTTTATTGTTGTGTCTCTAAGCTGCCACAAATTAGGTTGGGTGTTGCTGTTTAAGCTTGTCCAGGCTTAAACAGGTACACGAGGGAACTGTCTGTTGGAAAGCTGTTGTTTGTCCAGGATTCCTGCCACTCCCTCCCTCTCTCATGGGCTGAAGTCCCGTGAGAGAGGCGTTTAAATGGTTTTTCATCATAGAAAGGAAAACGATGGTTGCGTAATAGGGTGGAACCAATGTTAAAGATGGGTGGCACTGCAGTTTAGTGCACACAGACAATTTCTTCATCCAGCCTGAGAGACAACACCGAGGAAACTGGGTCAGATCTGGGAGGTAAAGGAAGTGTGACAGTGGATATTTGTATGCAGTGTTGGTCTAATTTGTACTGGGATGAACAGTTTCATTTACCATCCTGCTTTATGCATTGTAACTTTTCATAAACCTTACATGGTACTAGTGTGATAGTGCATTGGTCTGAATTGGAATTTAGTGGAAATTGATGGGGGTTTTTTCATTTTGTTGAGGATGAAGCTACCTGGAATGACTAGCAGAATCAATGTGGTCTGTGAGAGCTTCTTATGAATAACAGCAGATGTTGTTATGTTGTCTGGTAGGGAGACACGGTAGAACCCTCCAGATATATTGACAGGTCTTAAGAGAGGTGGGGATTTGGTGTGGTTAGAATAGGTCTTTCTTTGTAGAGGTTGAGTTTGAGCTGACGGTTTGACATGCAAGCACCATGGAGATTTCAGCCAGGCATGTGGTAATACACATGGAGCCCTGATTGTCAGAGGGGGGAACAAGAAAAACATTTGGGTGTCATAAGCATAGCAGTGGTAGAAAAAACCTTGAGCAGGAATAACAGATCCAAGTGATTTAGTGAGAAGGGAGAGCAGAAGGGGGCCAAGCACTGCTCCCTGGGGAACTCCTGTTGAGAGAGTGTGAGAAGCTGAGCGAGCGTCTCTCAAAATGACTTGCCAAGAACAATCTTAAAAAGTATGAAGTAAACTAATGCAGGGCAGTGCCCAATATTCCCCTTCCTGCCAGAGTTGACAGAAAGCTCTTTGGATTTCTATGTTGAATGCTGCAAAGAGATTTTAGATAATCTCAGCTAGCTAGCTAGCTAGCTTTAGCTAATCATAAGTTCTAGTATATATCCTTGTTAAGGAGCCAAGTAGCCCCTATGTTGAAAATAAAAGCTGTTACCCTGAGAGATCACAATCCAGCCACTTAGAGTAGAGTAAGACAGAAAAAAGAGACAGGATGCAGTATATTCCCCTAACTGTAAACAGTTGTAATTCAGACTATTTGAATATAGCTGTGATACTCTGATACGCTGTGCTACCAAGCATGGAATGCTCAAGAAATGTGATGTGTGCTACTGAATATTGAATGGGCAACTACCACCAAACATATAATTGTGGCTTGTTGCTAACTCACCACTATTGTTTGGAATAACATTTTTGGAGTGCTTTGCTAGTTTCTGGTCAGTATCAGAAAGGGCTGAGGGCTCCTTTCACTCAGCAGGGCAGTGATGGCTCAGAGTCCCCCCCTCCCCAGCACTTCCTGTGCCGCCCACCCTCCCCACCCCGAAGCACACACACACAAAGGTAGAGCTTGGCCATCCTGTTCCAGAGGGCTTTGGCTCCTCAGCTCTCCATCTCTGGTGCAGTTACCATGGATACAAGCAAACACATGAGGTACAGGGGAAAATAATCCAAGAGATTTATGTACAGTATATATATATATACTATAGACACCTATTTTTATTTAAATAATTGTATTCCTCCATTTGGTACTCTATTTGAATTCAAATTTCTTATGCCAGTTCATTAAATAGATTTTCCAGTGGTGTGTTTGAGAGTCAACCTTGGCACCTCTGGTCAGGCACATCAGGTTAAAGATGTATTTTTTGTGTATGTCTGGAAGTTGAGATGCTTGAGAACACCAGCCAGTGTCAAGGTAATTGAGTGTGAATACCCCTGGACCATGAGGTAATGATATCCAATGTAATCCTGCCCACATGAAACTCGGTTTCCAGAGTATAAACTCATGACATAAAAATGTGATTTTCCTGCAAGAGGATATGGCACAAGTTAGTAAGCCGATGGAATTATCAGTATGTGTTAATATCAAAAATTTGATTTTTAAAAACGGTTACGTTAACACTTGAAGAAAGATGTTCCCTAGAAGTGCTGTCGATATGTGGAGACGTGACCATTTCAAAATCGCTTTCCAGCCTGTACCTATTCTGGGCTTGTGAGGGTTTGTTTTCACACTGCACATTTCTGCAGACAGAGACAGTGTCCGGGGATCTCGTTGCTACAGAATAGCCTGAGGTCATTTTCATGCAACTGATTAATCTTTCATTGGAGACCTTGTCAAAAATTGTACGGAGTATCAGAGGTGGTTCACAATGCACTTCAGCGACAGTGCACTGGGCCGCTGCACGTGGAAACGGATCACGTTCAGCCTGACCAACAGGAAGTGACTTTTCTCCGAGCGCACAAGAACTCTCACTCTCCAAGACTAAATCTGATGCTAAATAAAGCCTCTATCTGTGGAACTGAGTTTAGGGTCTCTGACCCCACTCCGCAATGCTTCCCCATGGAGACTTCCTTCCACACAATCAGAATCTTGCACAGCAATCCTTTTCAATATAACTTATCGCTGCCTAGATTTCAGCCTCAAGTTAGAGACAACATTTAACTGCACACTGCTGCTCACAAAGACATGCAGAACAGTTGACCTTAAAGGAAATCATCTAAATTGCGTGCTCACTTAAGGTTTAATATATCAATCCAAAAGCCCTTATTTCATTCATTATATTTCCTTATTTCATGAAATAAGGCTTTTGGGTATAACCTCAACAGTTAGTATTCAGGAATTTATGAATGATTACCAACAAAAAAGTCAATTTCATGATACTGTATACTTGTGTCTGTAATTAACTGAACAGCCAATGGGTCTATCTGTGTATTTACTCATAGTGTCCCTGCTGTGGGAAACGTAGTATCCTTAATTTACGGGTGTTATTACAGTTGCTGATGACTGAGTGGAATTTTGATAATCTATTGCATGTAACCTTTACTGGGATCTGGAATTATTCGTCAGGTACCAACCCCGCCCTGCAAATAGGGATAGTGGCAGGATGTGTGGGCGTTGTTTTCTTTGGGGAGGGTGGTGGGGTGTTGGGGAGAAGTCTGCGATTAGGCCTAGTTACACCCCACTGCAGGAAACCACTCTGTGGCAAAGCAGAGTCTCAGGACACTCTTGCCTTACTGCACGGAAACAGCATTTTGCTGGAAGCAGCGATTGACACACGACAGTCATTGGCCAGACTCTCAGAGGACAGCTTGCGGAAGTGCGAAATGATTGACGCACGCCTCTCACATGCTCAACCACTTCCCTTTGTCTCCTGGTTTATGACTGAATCGCTGGTTTGAATTGCTACCTTAAGCTTACACCCACCTTTCACGGAGTCAGTGTGATTGGTTCAAAAATACTGGTTCCGTAAATATTGGGTTTATCGTGAACTGCACTGCTTCCACCATGCTTATAGCACGTACGTATGTTCTCATCTCAGCGTCTGATAAATAGCTGCAATGTAATGCAATGCAATGGGGCTAGCCCAGCCCAGACCCCGTTTGCCTAATTATTTTCTCCTTTTGTCATTTCTTCTGTGGCAGGGAAAATGGACCCTAACGGACTGTCGCCAAGACAAATCAAGAGCGACAGCGATGATGACGACCTGCCAAATGTGACCTTGGACAGTGTTAATGAAACAGGATCCACCGCCCTCTCTATAGCCAGGGCTGTGCAGGAGTGAGTGACTCTCTCTTATTCCTCTATGACTTTTCCCCCTCCTGTTTCTTCTTTTCAGACTCCGGTAGCCTCGCCTCTGCGTATCGGATTTCCGCTCGAGGGAGGTATACCACGAACGAGATGACGGCACCGCGCACTAGCGGGATCTTTAAGTTACAGCGCGACGCTGGTGCCCGATTAAGCCGGATCCCGCTCTCGTTTGTGCAGTTACAAAAGTCGGTTTCCTTAACTCACATCCCATCTGCCTTAGATGAGTCGCAGGTTACCACCTTCTCGGGTCCAGGGGCATGATCAAAACCAGTCACTTTTGCTGATGACAAAACCTCCTAAACCAAACTTTAGCTGGCCGTGTTTGTCCTCCGTGGAACACTATTGTTGCAAAGTGTAGGATCTAGATAAATAAAGGTCCATCAAAATGAGCATTAGCATAAGCCATGATTTTTCTGCACTCGTGCCTGTGTGCGCGAAAGTGTTCATACAGAACGTGTGCGCACAGGTTTGGGTGTGTGTGCCTCTGTGTGTGTGTGTGTGTGTGTGTGTGTGTGAGAGAGAAAGAGAGCGGCAAGCAGCAGTGTGGATGGTGGTGTGTGCGCTGAGTGTGTGCGAGATTGGCAGGCAGCAGTGTGGATGGTGCTGTGTGTGTGTGTGTGTGTGTGTGCACTGTGTGTGCTGGGTGTGTGTGAGAGGGGCAGGCAGCAGCGCTCACTGTAAGAGGATCCTCGCAGGCAGGGGGGACTCTGATTTCACTCCAATCTCTAATTGGCGGGAGTGCCTGTGAGTGCCCCCACGTGGGCACCCCGGCATCCATGGGCACTGGCTCTGTGACAGTCCCCGGGTCTCCATGGCAACGGCCCTCGTCAGGCAGACCGGAGCGGATCTGCCAGGGCCTCGCACATGCCCGTATTGCACATGTCTGAACCTGAGAACTGACACCAGCCGCGTTTCACGGCTCAATATGTCCTCCAAGAGGCAACGGCTGAGCCAGGGTGTTCCAGTGGAAGTGTACAAACTGCTCGTGAAAATCGGCTGAGCTGAAATGAATTTACACAAAGACAAAACTTTCGCCGAGCTGTCTCTTTCGAAAATCTCTCTCTCTCTCTCAAATTCAATTCTCTTCAATTGGCTTTATTGGCATGGCAAGGATACACTTGTATTGCCAAAGCAAATGCTAACATAACTAACAATAACCGTCCGTCCTTGTTCCACACTCTCAAGCTTCTAAGAGCGCCCAATGGGGATTTGGTACAAAGGAAGTGCTAGTCGACAAAGGGAGTTGCATGTTTATCATCTGATGGCTTTTCAGGTGGGTGAATTGAGCAGGCTTAAAAGTGCTAGGTACTCTCTAGACACTAGGCAAAATGATTGCCTAGGGGCTGAATAGTTATCACACATTCCTATATTCCTATGTTCTTGAAAAGAAGCACTACTGGTGCTAGCTATATATAGTCTCTCTTAGTTATGTGCTTTGTGTTTTGAATCATAATTATTGTCTGTGTGCATGTGGCTACTTCACTTTCCCCCATATTCCATGTTTTACACGTGTTAGACGCCATGCATCCACCCACAAACGTGCAGGTTTGTTTTGCATGGAAGTTGAATATTGTGTCAATCGGCAGAGTTTGGGTCAATTCCATTTCATTTCAGTCAATGCAGGAAATTCATTTCAATTCAATCCATGATATGGGCATTTTTTTTCAATTCATGAATCGAATTACGATTCCTGAATGGGCTGAATTGAAACAGAATTGACCCCCAAACCCTGCTGTTAAAATCACCTGACCAGTGTAGACCCATCTAATTTGTTCAGGATCAGGGAGTTGGAGAGTGAGCGTGTGTGTGTGTGTGTGCCTGTGCATGTGTGTGTTTATAACCAATACAGAATCAGGGAGTTGTAGAGAGAGAGTGTGTGTGTCTGCTGCGTTTGTGTGTGCGTTTGTGTGTGTGTGTGTGTGTTTGTACGTGTGTGTGCCTAACTGACACAGAAGCAGGGGAGATGCAGAGAGAGTGTGTGCACCGTGCAGTACGGTGCAGTCTAAGATAGGTACATTAAAAAATGAGGCTTCTCCCGGGAGCACACGTTTGACTCGGGCTCCTCTACCTGCTTCCTCCTCACACTCCATATTCATGAGGGCCTTGGGGACGGCTGGATGAGCTATTGTTAGAGAGGACTCGGGCCCTGTCTGAGTGGCCCCCTGGGGCCTGGGGCCAATGTACGGAGCAGGTGCAAGGGGGGAGAGAGACGGTGAGAGTAGGGATGGGAGAGTTGTGAAAGAATGCCCGGGGAGGGGAAGTTAACAAGGGCTGTCTGTCACTTCATCCCTCGTTCATTATTTATCAGCACACTGCAGCGCTGGTCTGGTTGACTGCCTGGCCTCAAAACTCTTTATCTGACCGTAGAGGAGGTGTGTGTGTGTGTGTGTGTGTGTGTGTGTGTGTGTTTGTTTGTGTGCGTTTGCGAGAGAGTGTTCAGAAAGACAAAGGGGGTGTGGTGTATGAATGCGTATGTGTGAGAGTGTGTCTACTGTCAGGTACTGTTTGAGAAAATCAATGTGTGTGTGTGTGTGTGTGTGTGTGTGTGTGTTTGTTTGTGTGCGTTTGCGAGAGAGTGTGCAGAGAGACAAAGGGGGTGTGGTGTATGAATGCGTATGTGTGAGTGTGTCTACTGTCAGGTACTGTTTGAGAAAATCAATGTGTGTGTGTGTGTGTGTGTGTGTGTGTGTTGTTTGTGTGCATTTTCGAGAGAGAGAGTGTGCAGAAAGACAAAGGGGGTGTGGTGTATGAATGCGTATGTGTGAGTGTGTCTACTGTCAGGTACTGTTTGAGAAAATCAATGTGTGTGTGTGTGTGTGTTTGTTTGTGTGCATTTTCGAGAGAGAGAGTGCAGAAAGACAAAGGGGGTGTGGTGTATGTATGCGTATGTGTGAGTGTGTCTAGTGTCTAGTATTATTTGAGAAGATCAATGTGCGAGTATGAAAGCATGGATAGTAAGAATGTATGAGTTTGTAAATCAGTCAACAGTTCTGGAGGCCAGGTTTATAAGGGATTTACCAGCGTCCCTTTTTGATGCGCAGGGCTTTCTTGCGAATATTCTGAAAGGGAAACATTGTGAGAAGCTTCTCTTTCGCGCACATACGCGGTCCGCCGTAGCCTCCGACGACAGTGTTTGTGTTTGCGTCGAGCGGAGGGTGTTTGCGAGGCGCTCTCGTGCGTAAACACAGAAGCTCGTGTTGAAACAGCGGCGTGCGCCATCACCGCTTTCCCAGGGCAGAGGGCCCCCCAGCGGAACTCCCGTGACAGGTGACGCACAAGAAGGAAAAACAGAATCAAAAGAACAGAGAAAATAAAAGAATCGTACTCAAGCCTGACCTTTGTGACACTTCCTCTTCGGCCCTTTTGGAGGCAGAGCAGGGGAAGTGGCCGGGCCGGAGGTCACGGAGGGGTTTCAGTCGACGTCCCAGAGCTTTAACGTGCGGCTTTTGCCGAGCGTTTGGCGTGCAGTTTTGAATCGCGTTACCTTTTGCCCATTTGGCTGTTTTTTCTTTCTGTTTGCTGATCGTCTGTTCCCCGATAGCGCCACCACTCCCAAGCACCATCGCCAGTCCTTCAGTCAATCTCAAAAGAAAGTAAACCCACATGGCAATACGAAATCGATTTGAGAAGCTTAAATTTGATTTGCTTTGTATTGAATGTTCTTCTGCTTTTTGCGCAGTGATTTGATATTGATTCCTTTACCGCAGATAATGGTAGAAACAAAAAGTTAATTAAAAATGAATCCTCTCCATATTTTCTGCGCATGCTGAAGGAATTCATGTCTAGAGTAGTCAAAGGAGGGTGAGGTTACGTGAAACCTAAAATGGGCGAAGCAACAAGTCTGTCACTCGCCGATTTAAACCAACCGTTTGTTTGTTTTCGCTCTGGCGAGAACAAGCTTTCGATTGGTTAAAACCAGTGAATGATTGACAGCTCGTTCTAGCTCCACCCATAATGGGCCTCTTGGGACCTCGGTCTCCTGCCACTAGTGTAAAATGCTTGTGAGATGGTACAGATAGTAGTAATGCCATGTGTCCCTGCGAGTAGTAGCTGTCCATCTCCTCTTGCAGCCCTCAGAAGTTAGGCACAGGATCAAGGAGAGTTAGGGGGATCAAGTACAGCCCCCCTCCACCAAAATAAAATGCAGTGTAGTATTTTGAAGTTGATTTATCGTTTTTTCCTCTTAGCAATAAAAATTCTAAGAATAATAACCATATTGCTATGAGGATGATGATGATTATTATTGTTATTATTATTGTACTTTATGGGGGGTTAAATGGGACAGTGGGGAGAACCGGGGTGTTCTAGGTGGGGAATTGGTTTTTTTCTTGTAACCTGTGCTCCAGTTTACCGCCTCCTTATTCTTCAAATAAAAGAAAAGAAACTCCCAATGAAATGGAGGAGCCCTGTCAATCACCATCAGACCACTCTCCCCTCTCTGAGCCTTTCAGCATGCCCCGGGCTCTTCTCCATCTCCGGCGGTTTTTGGCGTAGTGGCTTTGACTCGGCTTGGTGTGAGAGTTTGTCAGACCCTCCCCTTCTCTTCTCTCCTCCTCTGCTCTGTGGGGGGGTGAGGGGGGAGGGATGCAGTTCAGCCTCATTGCTGCTGGATTCGTTCATTTCCTCTGGGCCCCACCGTGGCAGCCGGCCAAGAGCAACAGGTGATGCCTGTAGCCGGGGAGAGGCAGGAAGTGGGCTGCGTGTGGTGGAGACAGTTCAGCAGAAGGGCCGGGCCGTCTGGCCCCCTGCAAACCCCCCTCCGCACCCCGCACTCCTCCTCTCCTGCTGCCATCCCTCTGTGCCAGTCAGACTCAGCGGGGACAAGGGGCAGGGTTATGGAGAGCGTTCCCGGAGTACGACAGCGGAAGCCTGGCCAGTCCTCCTCGTGGGAGTGAAACAGACGCAGAGCAGACATTTTGGTGACCCGTCACAATTATATGGCTTATGCTGTTAGGGAGCTTCAGAGCACGGATCTCGAAACTCACAATGCTGGACGGCCGCAGCATGTTGTTGTGTGCGTGGTTGGTGGACGAGTGGAGGTTTAGGCATGTGTTTGGTGGTGCGTGGATGTTTCGGTGTGTGTGTTTGGTGGAGATTTGTGTGTTTGGAGGGATGCAAGGGAGTGTCCTCTCTGTTTCAGTGGGCTTTTGGGGACACACTGACATGGCTTTTGTTTGCCAGTGTCCATGCACCCCCTCTGAGCTGCAGTATTGCTGGGAGGTCTATGCAGGCCTGCATCAACAGCCAGCACACCTGCGGCTACTTCCGCCTACAGAATGCATTCACTGCATTAACCTGGCACACTGATGTCAACGTTTGTGTATAACAAACTGTTATGCAATGTTTTCTGTGTAACAGAAACTCATGAATGATGATAATCACAGAATGAGAGCCCAAAGCTTCAACTTGCTTTGTTTTGGGTACTAAAACAAAACATGAATAAGATAGTTTAAAGTATTAGCATTCTAGAATGCAAGATTATAAAAAATAGATTATAGGAAAAGCGCAATTCTTTGTTTTCTTGGAATCTTATGTGTTTCATTGTACGCTAGATTTCCTCTCTAGGCGTTGTCGTGATTTACTGAAAAGAGTTGAAATGGCTCCCTCTAGTGATCAGAGGAAAACAATGCAACTTCTGTTCTTATTCCCTCTGAGCAACACTGACGTTCACGCTTGATTATTCAGTGTTCGAGTTGCACAAATTGGTTCAGACATTTGGTTCAAGACTCATTTACCCACCAGAGCCGGTCATTTTAATGTGCGATGACATTTTGAAAAGTTAAAGTCTTTGGATTTGATTCGAGTACCGTAATATGCAAAGGAGGCATTTTTTCATGCTGTTTTTAATGTTTCAGGAAAACAGGAAAAATGCAAGGGTAAAAGAATATAAATCCGTTTAAATAACGGTCTGCTGAAAGAGGAAGGCATAGCTATGAGACCACGATAGCACTGAATAAACATGTCAGGGTTTGACAAATTTTCATTTTCAGGCAAAATGTCAGACAGGCTACTTACTATACACAAACCGATATTCCATTAACATGCCTAATTATATGACTCATTTTGAGACGGGAGTGAATGTAAACTATATTCCTCCTAAAGATGATAGGTCTTGACTTGGATACACTTGAATACATGAATATAAGTCGTCAACATATCCCGTATTCTGTACTAAATACATAAAGCTCTTTTCAGATTTCCTTTTTGTATGACTACCTATAATTAGCTATTGTGAACATTGCTCTAGTTGGTGAGCTGGCCTGCCTCCATTTTGCAGTGTCGACAGTGCAGTAATGGAAAATTTGATTGATTAAACAGATGGTTTTTTAAAGTTTTTTTATTAAAATCTGGCATTCCTTTCTATGAATGTATCTATTTCTAAAAGGCCAAAGGGCAAAATGTGTCTTAATTAATAACATAGAGCGCTCACGGCTTCTTAACTTGAGTGACAAAACAACCGCTACGTTTTAACATAGCTAATGTTCATTTTATTGCACCAACATGCTTAGCTAAATGCTCCTAATGTTCATAATTATTGCTGTAATTTGGCTAGTGTTCTCAAATAACATTAGCTAGTGTGTTCACACTGAGGAAACGTAGATTTAATAATGAATTCAGTGAATTCATTCATGCATTTTTAAAACCAATTCATTTTTCTCAAAACAGTTTGGTCCCATAATGGTGACCCTAACACCTGTGTAATTACACTGTAGCTACACAAGTAGCTCCTGTGCATGTACGCATTGTTACATTTTACTTGTAAATACTGTATTTCAACATTTGAATGGTCTGTCTGAAGTTCATATCATGATTTCGGAGGAAAAGGAGAATGAATTCACTGGCTAACACTTGTGACTGTGACTGTGGGGACTTAATTTCGACTGCAGTACAAAACAACACTTCAAATACATCTGCAACAGGATTTTTACATTTGAAAGCACATTTTGACAATGAGTGCATGTTAAGTTCATCATTAATATTATTAATCAATTACATTTCCTCAGTGTAAACACGGTAGCTAGTGAATTTAACCCGTATTTTAAAATCTGATTATTTTTTGTAATGACCCACACACTGATGCCACTCCCCCCGCTGTCCCGCAGTTCCATGTCTCCGTTCAGTATTGAGAGCTTGCGACGCCCGCGCAGGTGTGAATCCCCGGACTCCAAGAAGAGACGAATCCACAGGTGTGACTTCGAGGGCTGCAATAAGGTGTACACCAAAAGCTCCCATTTAAAAGCACATCGGAGGACCCACACCGGTGAGTTTCCCCACTCTGGCGGCGCACGACCAGACCACTGTTTTCATTCACCACATTTTTTCATCCATTTCCACGTATTTATCAGCAGTGTTGGGCAAGCTACTTGGAAAATGTAGCAAGCTAAGCTACCAGTTAGCCTACTCTACAAAACACATAGCTCCGCTACATGAAAACTATCCCTAATTTAAAGCTATGAAAAGCTATCCCGCTTTTTGATTTAGCTACCACCACGCTACTGGGAAGTGTAGTTAAGCTAGTAGCTTCGCTACTTGTAGTGGCGCTACTGTCACTTTTGCCACGTTTTTCTTATGCTAAAAGTAAAGCACAGACATGCTTGCAGGGACTCTGGGAGTAAAACCAGGAGAAAGCTTTACGATAGCAGGAATAAGTCAAAGCTGAGCAACTCTGGGGTAGTATTTGAACCGGAAATCGAAAACAGTAATTACACAGTCTAGACTGATACCACAGCCTCCATCACAGCCTGTCACAGACACATGCTTCATTATGTGAACTGTTGCTTGACTGAAACACTGTGGAAGAGGAAGTCAATGGTGACACACTTCTAAAAAAACATGTATTATGACATAACATTATTATGATTTAAAATAACAAATCCCCTTGGTTCAGAACTTTCAATAAAAAATAGCTTCCCACGTACTCTTGCACTTTTCTCCATTCATATAAATACTATAAATTATATTATTAATTATTATTATTAATATATGAATCATTTCAAAAATAAAAACATAAATGCATTGAAAAATAAGTTGTATCTTTTATTGACTGACATGTCTCACAGACAGAAAGAGAAAGACAGCTGGATAGGCAGATAGACAGACAGACAGACAACCAGACAGAAACACACTGCATATATTTAAGCACTGTTCTGTCCATCACTGGTGCGTTTCTCAGCCGGGGTCTCGCCTCTGTCCGCCGCGCAGGTGAGAAGCCCTACAAGTGCACGTGGGACGGCTGCACGTGGAAGTTCGCCCGCTCCGACGAGCTGACGCGCCACTACAGGAAGCACACGGGTGTGAAGCCCTTCAAGTGCACGGACTGCGACCGCAGCTTCTCCCGCTCCGACCACCTGGCGCTGCACCGTCGCAGGCACATGCTGGTGTGAGCCGCGGGAGAGAGGGGGGGCGAGGGGCGACGACGGGAGGGCGGGACGGGGGCTGACGCGCGAACGAGCGAACTCGCGCACGGGCACGGACTACGTGCGAGAGCTGGGTCTCTGCAGGCGCACGTTCAGCTGGGCTGAATACGTCAACCGCCCCCCCGATCCGTCCCCACCCCGCGGAGAGCGAGACGGACGGACGGATGGACGGAAGGAAGGGCGTCCAGGGAGAAAACAGGGTCTGGCTCCTCGGAACGGCAGAGGTAGGCCCGGAAGCCAACAGGATTCTCGCACAGAGTCAAAGAACCTGTCCTTTTTTTGTTTGTTTTTCGAGCACTGTTTGATATATTCCTCTTACATTCGAAAGCGTTTCTCGTCCTTCATCCGAACACGCAGGTATTAACGTCAGTGTCATCAACATCGACAAGATATATATTTTTCGTTTCGGTTTTTAGTATGCATCGTTGTTTTGTACAAAAGGCTGCTTTTCTGCGTCTATAATGTGAAAGAACAATACAGGCAAAAAGGCTGTGCCCAGGTCCGGCCTAATGCCACACAGTGCACAGCGCGACACACAAAACAGGTTCCTTTTAGAACAGTATTGTTGCACAATTCCTCGCATCTTTCTGCCACTCTATGCTCCAAGCAACTCACAGGAAGCCCAGAGGACGTTGGATCGCTCCTTTTGGAAACCAATTTTTTAAAGACGATACAAAATTATGAATGAACGGACAAAGATTCACCGTTGAGTGGAATTTTGACCGTCTACAGCTGGCCAAGCAGCTAATGAGATTATACCCTCAAAAGGCAACGTATATGGGTTTTTACACACACACACACACACACACACACACACACACACACACTGCATATGTGTATATACATATATGTCATTAAGGAGGTTTCTAAACCTCCTAGATGTAATGTTTGTTTTCATGAGTGGATTTTTGGGCACATTAAAGCAGTGTACATCCCGAGCAGTTTATGTACAGTAGGAGTTTTTACAGTACACTTTTCCAGTCATCCACGGCTCTCCTCATAGCGCCCACTTATTTTACAAATTTTCTTATTTGTTTTTCTAGCCTAGAAAAGCGTTATTGGTGCATTCTGTGCTGTGATTAGCAATCCGTAAAGTGCAATCTGAACAAGTAAATATAGTTTTATGTAAAAGAAGAAAAAAATGTACAAAAAAAAAAACCTTTTGTTGTTTTATGTTAATTATATCTTAATCTGCCTGCTTTGGTAAAAAAACACACAAAAACACAGTATTTTGAAAAAACAGCAGAATTGTAATATCAGTATGTTGCATTTACAAAACTTTTAAGCACCTTACACTAAGACAAACCGTGAGCATTTCATTATTACCTTAAAGAGAAGTTTCCTATTGTTTGTGTCGGTAACACAAGGAATTGGTGTGTTTTTGTTCTTGTGAAAGTTGAATAGGACAGCAATACAATCAGCATAGGGAAGTGGTATCAGTGCTCCTTGTTCTTTTGTCCTGATGTCCAGTGACTGTGGCTTACTGGAGCTCTCTAAACATAGAAGACACCTTGGGTTGGACTTTTTATATACTACAGATTATTCTATATTTTTAAATATATTAACCCCCTGTAAAATTGACATTGTTATTGTAACATTTTTAACAAAGTCACATAGGAAAAATTTGCTTTCATGATCCCAGAAAACGGCAGCTCACAGCTTGTTATCGGTCGTAATATATGAAGAAAAAGCAAAACACTGAAGTGAGAAGTTGCCCCTAAGCCCTGACATGGGACCAGCTAACTCTATCCGAATCCTAAACTTAACCGTTATGCAGAAAACCACAAAACTGACCTCATATCAGCGCTCATGGGCAACTTTCCCCCTACACCTGAAAAAAACCCCAGTTCACCTCACTTCCCCAGTTTTACTTTCTCTCCCAGTTTGGAATGCCCCGTTGTGTTTGTAGGCCCGCCCCATCACAATAGCACCCTCTGTTGGTTTGGGAGAGTGCAGACTGGTACATGTGTCCTACAAAACAGGTCATGCTGGCCATCCCTTTTTTTCCCCAACGGGAAACCAGCTGAGCTGCGCAGTCATTGTGTCCGAGGCCTCTTCTGCATGCGCAGCTGGCGCAGCAGACACGAATATAATCGCAGATGATCTGGCACGGGCAGGATTATAGACCGTGGGGCGAATCACTGCACCGACTGGTGTTTTTAGGTGGATGCTAACAGAGAAAAGCCATCACCTCACTGGTTTTACAAGAATATCGCAGGCTTAGGACAACCAGATGTCCCGCACGATGTACATAGTATTTATCTGAATCTGATTATGTTTGAAGCTGTATTGAAGTTTCAGGTCCAGGGCAGCTCAATTTCATGAGCATTTGACACGAACATCAACCACGCTCATAATTGTTTTTAAAATTTTTCTAGACCTTATGAACAGCACAATGGTATGCCATTCGGCCTTTTTCTCCTGTCACCCCATAGCTGAGATGAACAGTGACATCGCCCTGAGCTCCTTGTGACGTGACGCGAAACATTGTTTACTCTCGACGATAAGTTTACCGCGCAAACCTTTCTCTTGCCCGCGGGAGTCCGAACTATCAAAAGGGCGTCGTCGTTGCACATATCACACAGCCAATGTTTGTGACGAAATGTCACGAAAGATCCGGCGCTAATGGAGACACGCCCTGCCCTTACGTTAGAATACAGTACGTTACATATCAGAAGCACCGTTGTGCGTGTTGTGCATTTTGAACTGACATTTTCATACACATTGAAACCCGAGCACACACTATGTATAAAGCATCTCAGAGTAGGAATACTGATCTACGGTCAGGTTTCCCCTGTCCACATCCTAACCGTATCCATTGTGAGCAAATGGCGAAACTGGATCAGCACGCCGACTCTGAGATGAGCGGACGGCCTCCTCCCTCTCTTCTGTGTGTACTTTCGATGGGGCCAGTTGACGTGCATGCGATCGTATTGAGTTCAGCTGGAACGTCACCTCAGTGGCGAGGCTGACACAAACTGTCACGAACACCCTGTTCCATGTCCACCGTGCCATATCAGAAGACGACAATAATATTTCTGAGACAATATGCCAGATTGCACTTTGATCAGTATCCACGAGAGTAATATGACTGTCCCGAGACGGCAAAAGCAAACCAAGTTTCAAACGCGGCGTCCCCATGCAGTATTCTCTCTGTGGAGCAACGCAGCAACGTTTCTATGAAATATGGATCATATTTCAACCGGACAAATGCTGAAAAAAAAGAAAAAGGATTATGTTGTGTATGTTATATTCGAGATGAAACAAGACCAATATGTTTCTTACTTTTAACTTAAGTTTTACATGCTTTCACCTTATGTGTGGACGCATGGCTAGATTCATCGAGTAGATAGTTTGATTGTCCTTTGGGCTTCAAACATGTCACCAGCACCTTGTTTTTTGTTTGTTTATTTTTTATTTTTTGGGCTATTGAGTTTATTGAAAATGATAAAAAGTTAAGTTCACAGTAGTAGCCTACTCATCAGCACATTCTCGTCTCATATAATTTCTCATTTCGCGATTTCCTGAAATGAAGGGCACCTTTTCTTGTGTTTATTCATTTTTTGTTGTTTTTACCAGTTTCTGTACAAAAGGTGTTTTAAAATAATGTAATATATGTGAGTATTTCAAAAACCCAGTTTTACATAGAATGTATATACTGTTATGTGGATGGGCTTTTTAACACAGAGACATACTTTGAATACATTTTTACAGATAATAAATTGTAGAATTTGGTATATCCATGATGCTGTAAGCATTGTCCTATGTAAACACAAAATAATATCAGTCGATTTCAATTCAACGGACTATTTCCGGTTCTGTTTTTCACGACATCAAAAAATAGGAAATGCGGGTTTCGCGTGACGTAAACCTGTGCACAATTTTTATCGTCGCAAATACTCCATTGAGGCTTTCGTTTAAACCACGCCATAAAGAATATTAGCGGTGTGTTTCACTTCTTTGTTACACAAATGCATTCTATTTTCCACATGAAATATATTCGATTGTGACAAACTCAACAGCATCAACACATTTTGAGATGAGAACCTGTGGTTTTCCCCTTGTGTTAAAATATATACATGAATGAATTGATTGAACTGTTAGGCATGCGACTAGTTTCACGTATGCGGATTACGCACAGTCCTTAATTTTCTCCTGTCACTCAATTTTTGCTCATAGGAGAGGATTCGTTTTTGCGGCATAATTTTGTAACGGCAGCCAGGGTCAAAGTTATGCAATAATCAATAGTGCCTCCTATGAACTGTACCACAGTGCAAACACGTACGGGAAATTACAGAGGAGAACATTGCCACAAATACCTTCAAATAATTGATAATGAATTCATGAAAATATTTTTGAACAGCACAGCCATTCTAAAAACCAATATGCAACATTTACATGAGACAAACATCCCAGCCTTTTTACATTAGGATATCGAACATATTCACGGTCGGCCAGTGACAAAATGCATACGAATCATATAACACACAATATGTGTCTCCTATGGTAGTCGCATATGCTTTGTATGGATGTATTTACAGCTTAACCTCAAATCAGGTACAAAACTAAATTGATAATAAAGGGTTGTGTTTTTAACTTACCGAGTTGCACATCTGTGTTTACAAAGATTTATTTCACGCACCCCTTTTAAAAGGCAGGACAACTAGAATAGTTACTGTCATTTGAACCATGTGTTTTCAGACAGTGTTACATGGCATTTTCACAGGGAAAACTTTATTGAATGTGCAAAGACTGGGACAACAACATGTAGATTTTTTTTCCTGCAAATGAAGCCTAGTTCTGTTAATGTGCTAGTACATTTTTGTTTTCAGTTAATATCGATGATTTCTATTTTCTCTTCATTGTAAACTAAGTAGTTCGGCTGATACCCTATGTAAGTGTACTGATATTATCAAAGTGTCGTTCTTGTATTTATGTACAGTGTATGTAATGTAAATATTATTCAGAGCTTTTCATTTTTACTGTAAAAAATGTGATATAATCCTGCAATGATTTAAAGGGAGTCCCAGATCATCACATATTGTCAGACAATTAAAAGTCCCGATGTCTTTGAAGAGATTTAAAAGAACACAACTTTTTTTTTTTCTTCTTCTTTTTCCAATGGAGTCCAAACATTCTGTCAGTACATTGCTATTTTCCAGTATTTTTTTTTTTCATATGAATTGAGCTGTGAATTAAAATTGAGTTTTAAAATGTACTATAATCTGAATGGAGGCATGAAGGTAAATAAAGTTGAATTTTGTTTTAGTAAAAAGAGACTTTCTTACAGTTTGCGGGTGCTAATCAGGAGAATGAGAATAGGCAATAGGTATTGGGTTTATGAATTTCCAGTCATCGTGGCTCAACACTGCGAGGGAAGCCGGAAGAGCTTGTTCAAAAGAGCCCTGTATCTTTGGGATGACAGGTTGGTATATTAGCGGAATAACCTGGCACGAAACCAGAAGGTGATAGGTTCGATACCCAGTTTGGCCATTTTTTCCGCACACGCGATGCATTTCTTCAGTAACATTGAGCTGTATAAATGGATACTATGTAGAAATGAAAGATGTATATGTGTCTTGGATTGTTTGTGCCCGTAGAATAAACAACAGCTGACAGGAACAAGCTGATATGCTTGGAGGAGAAGTTCACAGCTGCCATACTGTCACAATCACAAGAGGATATTCTGACACATGCACATACACACAATGGCTAAAACAGATATGAATAAACACACAAACATAATGGATTCTGTAAATTATTACCTCAACAAATTATACATAGTACAGTAGGCCTTTTAGAATGTAATGTTCCCGTGTCGTTTACATGCAGTAATTTATAGGCATCTTCACCCGTATTAAATTGAAATATATAATGGAGGCACGTGTTTTGTCTTTACAGAGTTAATTAATTATGCACTGTCATTGGTTGATTACAGCTTATGTTATATTTGCCCAAACATATGATATGTAAGCGAGCTGTCATTGTCAAGTTACAGTTCAAGGTATACTGTACTTTACATGGAAGTCCCATTTCTTCTGACAGAGGGCAGCAAGTCCCTGCATTCTGGCTATTCCCAGGTTTGAAGAATTCCAACTACATAAAAACTTAATTAGTTGGATCCATCCAGCTCCACATTACATTGGCATTGCTGCCTGGTTTCCTGAAGAAACTTGTCTATGTATTTATTCTTTATCGAACAAAAAATAATAATCCAAAATTATTGAAAAAAATAAAAAAATTTGGCATATGTTGTAGACAGATCTTATGTATTCACTATTCTCATTAACTGAATAAAAGGGAGATCTGCAGCAAAAATGCTTCTCTTTACCTCGGTCTGGGGTAGCATTTAGTAAGCTGTGTTATGAAATTTTGCATCACTGAAATGGCTTTACCTGAAGTAAAGACAAAATTGGTGATCAGTAAACATAATAACATCATTCTGCAGTCTGAGGACTGGTGTAAGACTGAACGCTTTTATAAATCCATTTACCGACTATATTACACCTTACCTAAAATGGTGATATTGCAATGGAACCTTTTTGCTCTACATATTTTGTATGATTGTGTCCTAAAGTGGCACAGGGTGGGGCGTGGCCACGTTGCTTGGTGGTGAGTGGACAAAAACATCTGAGGAAAACAGCTAATGTTTATACTGATAACACAAAACTGAGACAAACTTCATAGGGAAAATTTGAAAACAAGGCTCGCTCCATTTGTCAGTAGTAAAAAAAAAGTATCTCCGCCCAAACAAAGATCTCAAGTCTCTCCCAAAGATTTCCCAAGATTCGCCTTTTTAAAGATAATAAACACCCATTTTCAGCTTGCATAATACTGCATGCTGTTCTTTGTCACTATATGTGTAGTAGTATGTCAATTTTCCTCACACAATTTGGAAATAATCAAGTTTATTGCTTTTCACTGAGGTTGAGCTGTCTTGTCTAAAGAAAACTACAACTCCCATGATGCATGTCCTTGTGAGTGTGGAGTTGGGCTGGGCTGCTTGGCATGCTGGGCATAACCAGAGTTTTGAGTTTTGAGATGCATTTCTTTGTCAAATGAAGTTGAGTGGCATCCCAGATCAGCTGCCATATTATTGTAGATAACTAGCAGGACTAGCTTGTGTTGTTGGGTGGTTGATTGTAATAATCAAACAGAGTAAACAAAGTTTAAAATGAAAAATACAAGTGCCTACCTCAGACAGCCATGTATGTGTATTCAACAAGTCATTTGAATAAATGCCTCCGATTGGTGTACACTAAATTGCACGTTGAAAACGCAATGCTTCATGGGTGCTTGATACCAAGAGTCAAAGCAAAATGAGAAATGCTTTCTGTCAAATTAAGACAAAAATATTGGTAATGTCTATGCAACATAAATGGATTAATGTGGACAAAGCCAATGTGCGCTTATGTTTTGAGGACTCACATCACCAACAAGACATTTTAGAGCGATCGAGGATGAAGTAAGTTTTCTACTCTGATCTTCATACTGCAGTTGTGTCTACACATTTTGCATTATTGGCAGTGGTTTATTGGGCTTTGCAAAGCTGATCTCTACTACAGCGCAAATATTTCACAAAACAACCTTATTACACATCTTTATATAGTGTTGTGGGCCAAAACTCATGAGAAAATGCAGTTTGGTGTTCATTTCCATTAAGGCAGAGTAGGCTGTGCCCTTATGACAGGCCTAATAAAGGCAAGCAGCAGCACCTGGGTTAATTACCAATCAGTCCCAGGTGAGCATGCCTGTGTGTGAGGCCAGTGCTGTCGAGGTTCCTGAAGGCTCCCAGGCTGTGGGAGGGAACAAGAACAGCTGACAGCAGCCAAAGAGGAGGAGCAGCCCACTCTACTCCTCCCTCGACCCCTCCCAGTGTAATCCCTGCATACATATGTATTTTGTGTGAGCATCCTGAAATACAATGGAAAATACCCTCCATGCACTTGCATTCTGCACCCACAAGGGGGCATTAAAGTTACATCTTTACATGTCTGGCCAAAATCCCTGAATTGGGGGAATTCTCATAATGTTTAGAATGTGCAGTTGATTATTTTCCTAATTGGTATATATTTTTTTCTCAAGTGGTTATACAGTAAAATCTTTAGGGCATTGTGTATAATGCACACAGACTGAATTTTGTTGAGTTGTGCTGAATATAACATAACAGACTCATATCAATCATACTTCTAAACATATTGCGGACTATACGTCCACGATCTGGGTTCAAAACAACAACGTATCACCAGATACAGACATCAATGGTTCTCCATCAATATAACTGTTGTGCTTGTCACAACAGAGGCAGACAGATTGTTTGATTCACAAACAATATCTTTTTGAGGTTTGGTCATATGACAGGTAGTATATTATCAACTGTCGCCATAGATCACAACCATTCCCACCGCGAACAAATAATAAACGTATTTTATTTATCGATTTGTTTATCATCTTTTTATCCAATAGTTTTGCCTTTCCTTCTAATGTTGAATGCCCAGTTGTATTCGTAGGCCCGTCCCAATGCTGGTCCATCGATTCAGGAGAATTTAGACTATCATGCGCATCGATAGAAACACATTCAAGGGGCCTCCCGCATGGTCCAGTGGTTACAACGTACAATTCCCCGTCTCGCCAGAGTCGGCTCTGGCCGGGAGTGCCACCAGGGGTGGCGATTGGTTGGGGAGGAAGCCGACATGACGTTTGCTGCGCATAAGAGTGGCCCTGTAGTACCGGGTTACGGTCGACGGCTTGGCGAGTGCCGTCTCGGAGGAGGCGTTACTTCACCTTCGTCAATACCGGTACAGCAGCGAACTCACATTACTAGGGGGGATTGACATTTAAAAAAAAATAGCGGGTCTAATTGCCTACCAAATTGGGAGAAAATGGGATAAAAAAAACAAAATAAAAAAATAAACACATTCAGTCAGCCAGTGCTTGTTTTCACTCTGCAGTCCACCAGCTGATCTGTCACCACTGCGCAGGAGAACTGTACATACTGCGCAGCTGGCGAAGGCAGTCTGCAGGTGCCCAGAAAATAAATGTATTGAAATATATTGGAATAAAATATATTATCGAGATCAGAAAAGGTATTGAAAAAAAGTTACAAAATATGGGCAAACAAACAAATAAAAACAGTTTTCAGATACTGTAGTTAAAAAAAAATGCATTGCTGTGAAATATATTTATCATTATATTTTCCAAAAAGTCCATATAGTTAGGATATATTCCAGTATGTTCCATTTCTGTCACGGAGATGAGGTGCTAAAGGGCAATGAGATGGGGATAATCCTGCCTGAAACCCCCCTCCATGGGGTAACACTCTGAGGGTGGCTAGGATTCTATTCTGTACCGTGGGGCTCATCACTGCACTAAGGACTGGCATGTTAGATGGGCGTGCACATTTTACATAGCCTAACTATACTAAAGGGGTAGGTCTGCTTTGAACTGTGACCCTCACAATCAGCGTGTCTTAACAAGGAATAGGGTTTGCTAACCCAACCAAAAGAGGCAATCCCACTCCAATTCAGGCTCTAGGGCAGGGGTTCTCAGCCTTGGTGGAGAGCCACAGGGTGTGCTGGTTTTTGTCTTCACGTCAAAATATGCAACCAGTTCAACGCTGGCCACTGTGACCGCGGTTTGATTCCACCGGCTGCGCCAGAGTCGGCACTGGCCAGGAGTGCCACCGGGGGCGGAAATTGGCCCAGGGAGGGTGGGGGGGAAGCTGACAGGGAAGCCGACAGGAAGTTTGCTGCGTACAGGAGTGGCTCTGTAGTACCGGAGTTACGGTCGACGGCTTAGCGAGTGCCGTCTCGGAGGAGACGATACTTCGCCTTTGTCACTACCGGTCACAGGGCTATGGCAGCGAAATCACAATACGAGGTGGGGATTGACATGAAAAATAGAGGGTGTAATTGGCTACTAAATTGGGAGAAAATGGGAGAAAATCTGAAACAAATTCTTACAAAAATATATAAATAAATCAGCAACCAGTTTAGACCCAAGAAACCAGGTGAAGTAATTCAACTGTGTAATCATCTGCTTTCATTCCTAAATGAAGTGCTGGGTAACAACAAACACCAGCAGGCCCTGCAGCCCTCCAGGACCAGGGTTTACAACCCCTACAACAGCAAGATGAAGACATCCCACTGTGAAAGAGGAGAGTGATAAAAACACCACAATATAGTGTGGGCTCTCATTTCCTTGAAATTCAATAACAATCTGGAAATTCTCATCTGTAAAAATTTCACTGGAATATTCAGTTGAAACAGACCACTCTGTGAATAACTGCTTTTCACTTGTCAACAGCTGTTGCCTTAGCACTGCATCAAAAACATGCGCACATACAGTATATACAATTATAATTGACATTAAATTAAGTTGGGTATATTCCGTTGCTGTAATACAGAACAAACCAGACATTAATTCCACTATTGTAAGAAGAGTATCCATTCTGATTTTTATGACCGGGATAAAACAGTGGGGACTGGGAAATTGGGTAAAACAAAAGGGATCATTGGATGTATAATTTCAGGCCCCCATTTTCCCGTTGATTCAATTTTGAGCCCTTGTGAGCATTAGACTTACCTTTTTGAACATGAGGCTAAATCTGTATGAGCATATGGCTGAGTCGAGTGATTATGGATACATTTAATTTATTTTCATTTTGCCTGAAGATAAGAATCTAGGTCAGTTTCCCTTGGCAGAAAACAGGGTCCAGGTAACCCCTTCATAGGAATCGTTTAGGGAATTTGGATTATCAACACTGAAAACTTTCAAATTCACAAAATCTGAACAATGACAGCCAAAATACAAATCTTTGACTAATAACACACAGAGGTGGGTAATGGGTTGAAGGGAATTGTAGTTCAAATGGTGCATACTACAGCTGCAGATTCATAGAGAGAAACTTTGCTCCCTATCCTTCCCATCTTTGTAAATAACAGTAAAATACTAGTACTGCTTTAAAAACTATTTTGTTGTTTTGTAAAACAAATAGCTCTTTTGTAAATATCATCTAAAAATTCAGTATTCATTTTATAGGGATAATAATTCAATTATACCAAAGAAGGACATGAATTTCATTCATTAAAAACAATACAATTAAAGTCATGGGAAGGCTAACATTTCTGCATATTTAACAATTTGTACTATGCACCTGATAAGAATAATTAAGAGCACATTGGGAAAAAAAGAAAAGAAAAAAAGACCGGAGGTTTGTTCAAGGGCATCAATTACAATTTAATTTATACAGATGCAGAATAAATTTGCATAAAACCAATTCCACAGATGGGTTTATGGAGGTAATTAATGTTGCAGCATGTGATGTAACATCTGGCTCATTGTAATGTTTGCGAGACTTTGGTTATTGAAAGAAAAAGAACGGAAAACATGTTGACTCGAAGGAAAGATGCCTCAGGTATAGAAAGTGTGTGTAGAGGTTTGACAATTTTTACAAAATTGTACAATCACTCATAGTCTCACTCACACTCAAACACATTTAAATCTATTTAATAGAAACCAAATAGGAGGTGGTTCCAATTCCAATCTGAATTCCAATGTGGAATCACCAACTACGTGATTCCAGTTATCCTTATGCCACTCAAACCCCCACACTGGAGCAACAATACGCTCACCTGTAAAACAATGACTATTTTACACCCTATAGGCCACACACAGTATTGCAGGAGAACCAGTGACTATGTAAACAATCCAAACAGTACTACAGGAAAAACAGTGACTATTTTACGGCCTACAGGCTACCCACAGTACTACAGGAGAGCCAGTGACTATTCTTACACCTTACAGGTCACACACAATATTACAGGGGAGCCAGTTACTATTTTACTCCCTGCAGTCCACACAGTACTACAGGAGAGCCAGGGACTATTTTACACCCTATATTCCTTATAGTACTACAGGAGAGATCTGATTGGAGGAGAGCCATATCTCTTACTGGTGAGATCTTGTAGCCTGTGGGCGCCTGGTGAGTCGTTTGAACTAATTCAGTGCTTATAAGAAGAAGCCTGGCTGATGTACACTCACCCTACCCCAGGTGAGACGTGGCATGTTGTGGCCCTCCACTGCAGATTCCGGATCAGTCTGTTCATGACCTAGGGCAGTGGTTCCCAGCCTTCTCCTCATGAACCCCCAGCTGATGCATTTGTTTGTTAAATTCTACCACTGACCTGATTCAACTGGTTAATTACTTTATCAGCATTGACTAGTTGAATCAGGTGTGCTGGTGGTTGAATTGAACAAATACATGGACCGGTTGGAGGTTCACAAGGAGAGGGTTGGGAACCACTGACCTAAAGCAAAAGTGAGACTTGAACCAGCATTTATGCCGAGTGCCATTACAGACTGAGGTCAAATACCAGATATCTTCTACCTTTTGGAATGAAATATGAACTACAAATCCCATCAATCTTAGGACCACCTGATGTCATTTAATAACTTCATTGGCCAAAGACACATTGCCTCTGCATTTCCCCTAATGTATATATACAGTTCTATTCACTGTAACTCAATCCAATCATCACAGTAGGAAAGGATATCTGTGGCCCCGTATTGAGTTTCTGTATGGCTCCACAGATCCGCTGAGGGCTATCAGGCTTACTGTCTTTTACACTGGTCATTGAACCAGACCACTTTCAGTTATTGTCTGCTTATCTCCATATCATGTGGATTTGCCTCCTTCATAATGCTATCCTCCTCTGTTAAAGCCAATTGCCTGCCCAAGTCAGATATGAGGCTGTGAATTCAGGTTCATGATCCACTGATTTTCAGAGGTTAGGGATAATAGGTACCATACATTTAACAGATTGAATTTGTACCTGTATATCAGATGTGGGAATATTTCAAATTTGTCTGGGTTCCCACATTTTCACTCATGCAAACTATCCCCGACTTTCCATGACAGCTCAACAAAAAATGTCCATGACTCCTGATTTGAGTAGCACATTGGACACTAAAGGCAAAATGTTCCTTGAAACGTTATCTGTGTCTGGTGTTGGCAACAATGCAGTTAGGAATGTTAACTGAAAATATTTTATCACAGGTGAATTCAAGATAACACAACCAAATCTGGAATTACCTGACTTGCCATAACCACACAAATGTAATTAAATTCAATTAGAATCCCGATGCAGTGATATTCCACTTGTAGAGCCTCAAATTCCCTCTGAAGAACTAATGCAGCTTACAGCTGCTGCCTAATGACAGCTCAATGTGCCAAAAGCTGGATGGGAGAGAACAAAAGAGCATCAAGCAGACATTTTCTTGCCGCTTTGATTCCATTACAGGCACAGTGCTTATGACAGCAGACACAGCAGCAGCTGCTTGTCTGCATCTTTCCTCCATTTGATAAAGTGTGTCAACTTGTATTTTTCAAAAGCGCCTCACTTCACCCACCCACGGCGTGAGCCGCGTGCATTCTGCATCGGGGGGGAGTGGTCGTCAAAATGAGTCACGGCTTAATGGTGTCTCTTTGAAGGTTATCTAGAATTTAAAAAGAAGTCATGACAAAGCTCCTCACTGAAGGTTAAAGATAAGAAGGCCCCACCAGATTTGTCCTTTTCATGGATGAGGAAATTTACATAATGAGGACAGCGGCGTAGCCGATTGGTCAAAGGCTCTGTGATTGCGGCACGCTCACCAATAGGACGGCGGCCACTAGTCAAAATGTATCAATACCCTGTACACAGATTATTGGAGGAGGGCTGAATGGCCCACTATGAGCCAGAAGACAACAGAGTCAGGAGTTGTTTCTCTTCGAGGAGCAATGTAAAACAATGGACACTACTGAGACTTACCTGGTCTGGAACCTTCATTCTTCAGTTCTGTCCAGACTTTGAGAAGACATCCATGCTGTTGGTAACCACAAGTAAAAAAAAAAAATAATGCTTTATGCCCTGTTCAAGAATTGTTTTTCCAGGTCACTTGATCTTTATGCACGTGTTCCTCAAGAGTTATGAAAGACAGGAAAAATAAGTTTGAATCCTCTGGGAAATGAGAGAACTAAGCAGTGTGTAGGCTACTGTATTTGTTCTTGTTTTTTCACAATGCTTTCTATAAGCATTGTGTTGCCAACACAGCTTTGATTTAATTGTGATTTAATTTAACGCTTAGCTTTGAGAGTTTACCAACCACCAAATCCCGACATGACTATGCTTATGAACAAGAATAAGAACAAGAACAATTGCATTTACATGCAAGTCACAGTTCGGGGCAAATGTTGATTGAATCCAGACCCTTATCTTTCAAGAAAGATAAGGACACAATCACTAGGTTATCAATTACAATGCATAAGATGTTTCCTTTTCAAAACATTGAATGGCATGGTCTCTCATTGAATCTCACGCAACTCTATTAACCGCCATTAAGATTGACATAATAAAGTCATTTTGTCTTCTTAAAATGCCAACCAATGCATATGGATATAATTAAAGGAGCATGTTATTATGCTGAATATATAATAATTTATCAGCATAATTATTGTTCAATTAATTGTGTTTCGCAACAATCAAAAGCTACACACAATTTCACATAATTTATTACCGTCAAGGACAATATGAGGAAATGTCCAATGTATCCATTAGAAGCTACATTAATACCAGCGCAATGGCATATTTCACAAATGACAGTGAATCTCCATGAAATGACATGCAGTTTCATTAGCTAGCGTTACATATAATACACCGGTTTTGTGATAACATGCTAGAAGTATATACATCACCAGGCTTTGGAAGACGATAAAGCATTTTAAATGATTTTTTTTTTGTCCTCGTATCTCAAAAAAACACAATGTATGAACAGTACAAGAATTCCCATTATCAAATATAAAGCATATTAACTGTACACAGTATTCATGTTTGTAATTCCACACAAATATGCACACTTCAATCATGACCATAATGAAAATGCTTATTTCATGTATGCCATTGTTACGCACAGAGATATGTTTCCTCTGCATCAAATTGCTATACTGTTTGCATCCATAAAAAATCAATCTTGGTTAAATTGCTAACATGCATCAGAACCAAATTGCTGTACTTGCCTTAAGGGAATTTCATCTCAACTTAGTTACTGAAGTAAATTTGTTTGGATACATTATTACAGTCATGAGGAAAAAAGATAAGATAATTAAAAAATAATGTATAAGTGAATGGTAGTAATCCCACTTAGCTGAGATGGAACCTCTGACTTAATTTTTGTGTGAGGATGATTAATCGCACCGTAGCTGATTTGGATCGACTCATCAAAAAGAAAAATCTATAACACGATTACCAACTCTGCTTGGAATGACAAGCATTGTCATTAAAATGTTATCAGGTGAATCTTTTCATAGACCCCGTTAACACTGTGCAACAACAGAGTCTTTTTTTTCTTCTTCCCTGGGATAAAAATTAATTAGTGGTGGGAAGGTCACTCACAGACAGGGCATCACTTATCAGAATTATGTGGCAGTTCTAATTATTTGTGTTGCAGAGAATACCTGAGCACCGTGTATACTAAATAAATAAACATATAAATAAATAAATACAGCTTTGTGCAAAGCTGTTTTAATTAGAAGTGGCATTGATTAATGCCAGGGAAACAATTCAGGAGGGCCCTCTTACCAGTGCTCAGACAATACGACGTTGGACCGCTGTGGAGTGATAGACGTTTCATTGATGCCAGCCGACTGCTTAGTATCGAATTATTCAAATAATTTTACAGTTCTGCAATTTAAAGGGGGAAAAAACACAGTATTTCTGATGAGAACAATTACTGAAGTTAATGAAGATGCTGTCAACGATGACAACTGCCCGGTATCAGCACAAGAGTGGTGTCAACATTTTATAGGGGGCAATGGAGTTCAATGCTTGGCTTTGGTTAAAAGGTTTTTTTGTTTCAGATTTTTTCCCATTTTTCTCCCAATTTAGTGGCCAATTATTTATTTAGATTTGCCTTCCCTAGACGAATTCACCGCTTGTATCTATGAGGCAAGCTAATTCTCAGAGGGCAGCGAACTCCACTTCCTTTGAGACAGAATTCACCCACCCATCTGGAGACACCCATACGCACTTCTCAGCACACTCGTGCCGGCCCCCTTCCCCCTGGGGCGGGCAGCCAAATGCCCCCGATCGGCTCACCACCAGGGCCGGACTTGGTACAGTCAGGTTTCTAACTGGTTTCGTGATAGGCAGCCCACACTCGTAAGGAATGCCATTTGACTGTTGTTGCTTTGCTGTGCCTCCCCATTGCCCCAGTAGAAGAGAAACTATTTTAAAATGCGTATCCATTTATTTAGTTTTGCAACTGTCAAACCTTTCCCTCAAATTTTGTGAAAGTGTACTTGTGAAGTTATGTCGATATTATACGCAAGTTGTTACGCTTCATTTAAATACATTATGATTATGGATATGAAGCATGGGCTTATGCCTTTACGGATAAGTCAGGGTCTGCGTTACAATAAGGACAGCTGCTATCGCTGAAGTGTTTAATGTTTTCCAGGTTTATTAATATGATTGCACAAATTTGACAAGGCATCCAGTTATTATTAATATAATCACCATACATTGTTTCAACCTGTCCAAATGACTTTACCAGAAATGTATGTAGCCAATGATTGTTTCCATGTACAGACAAAATTTGCATAAACCACCTTGAGTTCTGTTTATGATAATGCTATTGAGTATTCATTGTTAAATTTGAAATGTGTCTTCATGGGGAGAATAATTCACTTTTTTCAGTGTTGTTGCATGGAAACAAATAGTACAAATTCACAAGTATCAGTAATATGTATTGATGGTACCACATGATGATGAATACTGGATCAAATAACAGAACCCAGAGTATATATTGTATATAGCTTCACTATAAAGTCGCAACAAACTGCTTTTTGGACCTGTCCACGTTTCTCACTTGATGGATTCTCTTGTATGGGTACCATGCTTTAGTTAGCGGATAATGTGTTTAGGTGAGTGCCGGGCTGGTTTTTCATTCAAAATGACAGCACAGAACAGTCACTGCATTGAAAGTACAAGGACGGTTACAACAACACAACCTTTCAGACTACAAATGACTATATAAACTGTACAATGTAGCTATGTTTGCAAATTCCCAACATCTATGAACTACAGGCTGCTTGGAATCATTATCTTACCCATGGTATGGGGTAAAACTCTAACAAACCTCATTCCAAAAAATGGGTGATTTAAAGTCAGGGACAGAATAAATGGAAGAATATCAATATTTGGTGTGTTAATGGATGAAGAAATTGTAATGTTTAATTCTTCTGGAGATGTACAAATAAATATTTCATTTAATTTGCAAAATGTATGAGCACCCATTTTAATACTCAGCATGTAAACTGACACCATAAATGTTTAATTTTCGGTGTAATTTTGTGGCTGGCTGCACATCTGAAAGCATGCATAGGTAAGTATGAACTAGAGGACTACATACTGTTAGATAAAGCTGTCCTCCTTAATCAGATAGACCAACATTAACAAAAAGGCTGAAGGTAATATTCACCACAGTAAAATTACAATAGCATGGCTTTGTGATTAGTTAAACAAGGCACCAAGGAGTGACGCTCTGTACATTTGTAGCAAAGTCTGTGTGCTGCCCCCTACAGGCCAGAGTTTCGCTGCGGCGTCATCTGTGGTTTCTCAAACTCTAACTACGTCACTTCCCATTACCTGCAAATTACCGCAACAAAGCAACAATTCCAGCCCCTGCGGCGCGTTTGATCCTGAAAGACTTTATGCTGTTTCAGTTCTCATTAACCTGCAGATTGGTGTTAGAGATATTTTCACAAAGCCGCCTGGAAAGAAAACAGGTCACTAATGGCGGCAGGGTGACAGCACTGCTCAGGATGATGTATGACTCTCTGCTTAACTTGATTACTCCACTACTGACTCTGAATACTGTTTCAATTAGCGAACTAAAGGTCACATAACAAATATCCCTCCATAATCTATTCCTATTAGCGCTAATGCCCGCAGAAGCGTCGTTTCACCCGCGTTGGTTCAAATCATCACGCTCGTGATGACAAGCTGTTCGTAAGACTGCTGCTTTTAAACATATTTGGGATGTGAATTTGCCTCGAAGTGTCTCTGACATCATTGTTTATGAATATTTTACACACCACCTTCATATGCACTACGTAAACATTAGTGAACATTTAATCTCACCGCACAGCCCTTCATAGTGTGCTTTCATTGAGTATTTGATTGAGGTTTTTAAACGAATACATGGGATTAACAAAGCGAACAACACAAGATTGATTGAGTTCTGGCAGTAGAGCAAAAGGGCACAGGTGGAAATTAATGAAAAGTAAATTCCACACTGATATCTGGAAGTTGTTTTTTTTTTACACAGTGCTGGCAATGCGTGGAACAGCTTGCCAGGCCATGTAGTAGAGACGGAGACCTTTGAGGTGTTCGGAAGTCCAGGCTTGACACAGTGCTAGGTACTCTCTAGACCGTAGGTAAATGAGGAGCCTAGATGGCCTGGTCTCATCATTATGCATTGTTATGTTCTTTTGAACCATCTTATATTTCCCTCATTGCTCCTCTCACCTGCATCCACACACAAGCCACATTCTGGCATTTAAATGTAATAACCAACAGCTGGGCTCAGCACTCTCGCTACATTTTAGCATGTGGTGAACTATGCCTTATTTGCGTTGTTTCGAAAAGGAAAGCGCTGTACTGTTTATTTTCAGAATGTTTTCTTACATTTAAATTTGAGCCATTTAGCCGATGCTCTTACACGGAACAACTTACACAGCTTACCTTTTTACACCCTATCCATTCATACGGCTGGATATTTAATGTAGCTTTTCAGGTTAAGCACCTTCCTCAAGAGTACAATGGCAGTGCCCCACCTGGGAATCAAACCTACAAACCTCTGAGTTGCAAGCCCAGCTCCCTAACCATTACCATACACAGCCCCCCCCCCCCCCCAATGAGAACGAGAAGGAATTTATGCAGATCACTAAAAAAAAATATGTTATGTATGATGAATTGATCTTATCCTCTTATTAACAAGACAAGGCAAAAAGAGATGAATAAGACGGTAAAGCCAGGTAAAAGTTAGTGGCCTGTGCAAGCTGCTAAAATGAAAACCCCAAGGGGGTCAGCACCCATTAAAAATAACAACATTAAACCCAATTGAAAACAATATTTATTTGCTTTGAATATTCCGGGGGTGAATTGACGACACAGCAGATGGCTAATTTGCATAGTCTTGTAAACAGGGAATACACTTGGTAGATGCAATACAGTAATTGGGAAAACAATGATTTTATAACCTATTCCCTGCTCTTCAAATTATAGACCGTGTTTAAATGCCTTAGGAACAGTGGTTCCATTTCTGTACCAAGAGGCATTTGCACAAGTGAGGTAGGAAACTGAGAAATGCTGCTTAATTCTCCACATAAATAGAGATTATTGTTATTAGTAGTAGTGGTAGTACTAGTAGTAGTGGTGGTAGTAGTAGTAGTATTAATATAATTATGATTATTATTATTTATGTTTACACTCTCTGTACATTTTCTGCTCTGGACAACTCCTGAAAACCCCTGTTTCCAAGCCAACATGCAAATGAAAGGTCAAGTGGTCACATCTGTGCCATATCCATTGATTTGATTAATTTGGCTCTGATCCAAGACAAAATTAGCAATCAACTGCCCATGTGTACTGCCCGATGCTTGTAAGCAGCTACAGTGCCATCAATTCATTATGTATTAGCACCTAATAAGCAAGTATTGGGTACTTGTTAGGCTTCCTCGTTATCTTGTCCAAGTCACACATTGAGGAAAAACCTATTGCTAGTTGTTAATTGTTCAAACCTATCAATAGCTCAGTATATTAGTGATGTTGTGCTTTGGGTCCCCCACCCTGTTGCCATTCTCAAATAGGTTATCTGATATGAGCTCTGAGGAGACATGTTAGGAAACAAACAAACTAAAAAACCCTTTTGCTTCCATTGCATAATAAATGTTAAACACATTTTGTTAAGAAAGAGTCAACTCTTTGAATTTTAAATCTTATAGACCGTGATGCCACAGGGTGTTCAAACCCAGCGTATTATATTTCACACACTGTGAAGCATGTTTAAATCCACTGTATAGGGGAAGTAGAAACTCCACTTTCACTGAAATCGCTTTAAGGTGGTTTTTAATGTTTTTAATCCTGGCAGGAAACCTACATAGAGATGCGATCTGAACGTTTTATGAAAGTCGTTTAAAAGCTTAGTCCCTTGATATGTTTACCAGTAATTTAACAGGAAGGTAGCAAAAAGAGTGTAAAAAATCAAGATGGCGAGGGCTTCCGTGTTTCTCGCCATTTCCGCGACTTCAGCCAGGTGTTTTGGGGCTCCATTGATTGGACAGTGCTCTGATTGGATGAGGCTTCTTTGCAGTCCTTGGACTTGCCCCATTAGTCAGGGTGTCTTTCACCTGAGATGATGGATGTCTTCAGAATCTCTGGCCCAGGGTTAGGGAGATGATATTCTGTGAGGCTGACATCTTTTCATGTGTTCAAGACACTTTTGTTTCATTCCCAGTATTTTGGTTTTGAGTTTGTCTAAGAGTTTGTGTAAAATTCCCTTCGAGGTTCAGTGGGTGCCCTCAGGCACCTTTTAGATTTCATTTTGTGTAACAGTTGGTTGTCAACTGGCCTTTCGTTTGTTTGTTTATTTGGGGAGCGTGACAACGATCTTATGGCATTAGAGCTAATGTTTACATTTATTTCACTTTTCACCTGTTACAATTTAGTTTACTCTAACATGATGAATTATTATTATTATTATTATTATTATTATCGTCAATAATATTACATAAAACACGACAGTTGTATTACATTTCATTTGAGACAGGAAACGAATAAACAAAAGAAAATCCCCTGCTTTTTGGCAACCACACCATGCCTGATGAAGCTAATTTGATTGGAATTAAGCATGACTTATTGGTTGCGTTTTAATGAATGCAAATCGGGCCTAAGGTTCATTTGAGTCATTAACATTTTTTTTTTTTAAAAGGCTTATTTTTTTAAAATAAATATTTTCAAAGTAGAGTAATGGACCATTTATTCTACTTCAGTGAGAAATAGCATTTGCCTGCTTAACCTTGAGCAACAAGCATGTACTGTAAATTCAAATGTAATCTAAAAAATAACGCTAGTTTACCATGCAATGATCCTCTAACATGTGTACAGATGAATCCATATAATTTTTCCTCTTCTCAAGCCTTGTAATCCTTCTATAGTGTCATTACGGAAGATTTCTGCTCAGATACTTCAAATGTAAATCATCAGTGTAAAATGTGCCTTCCAATTGTTGTTGTTTTTTTTGGCTAATTCAGTGAAACCGAGCTGCCATATGTGTGTTCCCCTTTATTTATGCGGACAATAACATGACAGATGTTTATTATTCCAAGGTTGCGCAGATGAAAGAAGTAAAACCCATCATGCGTCAGAAAACCAGAATAATTTGAGAACGTACACGGTCGGCAAACAATGAAGGAAAAGAAATGGGATGAATCTTTTTGTACGTTAGCGTTTGTTCTACTCTCTGCCTTCCGGGCGCTGTGCTTGTGAATGGAGATCGCCGGCTCCTGCATGGGATGCTGCATTTAGAAAGAGAATCACAAGGACAACAATGCCTCTTGGGAAGATGGTGTGCCCCTGAACATAATCTGAATACATAAAGGACTCTGCGACAGTGGGAAAGGGCGCAGCGCAACACAACGCATGGAGCATGTCCTTAAAGGAGGAGGAAGGCACCAAGAACAACAAACTGTAGACTTTTATAACTTACTGGTGACAGTCTATTTTAGGTTACGCTTAAAAAAGTTTTGTTTTGTCGTTTTCTCTTTGCGAACAAATGCAATTCTGTCCAAATATCTATTCACTTTCACCAAATGTGTAGGCTACATTTGTGTGGTTTATTTCACGTTGTCTGAGCGGTCATTAACAAACGTTATACACATGCACGCACACACGCACATGCATATATGCATATATGCATAGCCAACACTAGCGGCTTGAGAAGTTGTTACAAGCAGCTGAATCCCAAAGGTTGTGGTATAGCTCCAAGTTCAAGCTTCTTGTGATACCATACCATGTGCACCCTGCGTATCTAGTTGCAGTGTTACGGCTGGCCATGCTCCATATACACTCTCTCTTCCTCCCCAATCTGGAGGACCCTTAGCGGTCCATTTCCTCCCCTCAGACAGTATCATCGTCTCCCATGATGCAGCTCTTGGGCATCTCCCTACATTTTAAGGCTTTGGCACAAGCTCATTTCACCAATCCGTTTTCCATGGCGGTATTCTCCATGTCTGGCGGTATTCTCTGACCAATTCAGGGGTGAGACAAACAAAACAAACAAACAGAAATGCCCTGGCATCAATGCCATCTTCTTTCTGCCTGGCAGAGCTGTGGCTCGCATTGGCACAGCGCCTCTTACCCATGTTGTTAGTGGTTTCCGTTGGATATGGAATGACGATTCGCGTGCCGTAGCTCCTGCCATTCAGGTGATCTGCGGCCCACTGTCACACCCCTTTACAGAGAACCAACGCCATATCCACAGAGCTATGGCGTATGTTTACACGTGAGCACATCTGCTAACCTAATCTAAGTCATTTGAAAGGGTATTTGTTTATGTATTTCTTTTTAAAATGCTACTTGTATTCTTTGCTGTATTTGAAAAGGTTTTGCATTTTGCCATAGGTAAGTGTCTCTTCCAAATAAATACATAAATATGTAATGATGATGATGATAACGATTGATTGTTATTATTATAACTGTTGTCTACTACTATAAATCATAATAATGATAAAAAATATTTAAAAAAAAAAAATATATATATATATATTTATATTCTTTAAACAATCATAATAACAACAATACAATCAATTTACTGTACTTTATGCACATTATACAGTTACATAACCATATGGTTGTGTAAAATAGTTTTCCATTTTATTTCCATTTGAAAGCAAAAGTAACCACTTTGAAGCCATGAAGGAAATGTTCTCATTTGAATTGATTGCTTTGCCTGTGATATTTTCTATTTACAGCTCAGTACCATCAGATAGTAGAAGATCAATACTCGTCCTCTCAAGTGGATCAGGTTATAAAAATACACTTTGAGTACTTAAGACAGAGCTGCAACATCGCTGTTTTCTTTACCAAATGCGCACTCACATTCAATATACACTTTTGTAACAAATAAAATACACGTTTACCTCTTAAATCCTCGCATTTTCCGGAGAAAACCGCAATTTAGGCAAGGTGATGGGACAGCAGCGGAGGATTTCCGTCTCGCGCTGCTGTGCTATTTAGCTCCTGCGGTCACTGAGCTTGTTGCTGCATCAGTGTTTATTCTAAATGTGAAATTGTGTATTACTCTACATGTTTAAAAGGATTAAAAATGTTTTTTTTTAAACAGGAATGCTTTCTCATGTTACAAGGGACTTTCAAGTTTATGTTGAAACATTAGTTTACATTAGTATGCAATTGTTCTAAATTTGTGTTTCTATTTTTGCTTCTACACATTTTTACATCACAGCATATAATGACTGATAATAATATGAAATTGGTTGACTCGCTTGCTGTGTTTTCTCCTGGAAATGTCAGCTGATGTTGCTTGTACTGGAAGTTATTAAAACGGTGGTTTGTACTTGCTGAACTAGTGCCTGCAGATGTCACGCTCTTTGAAGATTGCACTGTAAACACATTTGGAAGCACATTACAGGTAATCAACCTGTATTGTCTGAAATGTGATTCAAGCGTACTTCTGGAGTTTTCCTCAGCTATAGTCATGAGAATATTACTACATCATATTAATGGGAGATAGCTTTATACAATCTGGAATTATATATAAAAATGATATCCAACTGTAGAGTGTTAAATGCCATTTTAAAAGAGCTGAAGTTTTCAGTTGTCTGAAAAGTAAAAAAAAAAAAAAAAAATCGACCCTATGAGGCTTTGGAATTGCGACACATTGTAACTGTTAAATAACTTTATCGTGTTTATTGCCAACTCCCTGTGCACGAACATAGCAATGATTAGACAAAGAAATAACAAGTGTGCCTTGGAACTGAATACACACACAAAATACAAACCTAATATAATCCACCAACCACACGTACACATGCCACTTAACCTGCCAAACAATCTATCAAATTGCAAGCACATCTTGGGAGTCCATCTTCAATGACACTCCGAGACAAAACCCCAGATCTAGAACCCATTTTTAAAGGATAAAATCCCAGATCACAACATTTCAGCTAAGTTTGAATGGATAGTTTAAGTCCAGTTCAAACTTTAGTGGAAGATTTGTGTTTGAATTCCAGATGGGCTGCTCTTTTGGCACCTGTGAGCATGCTGGTACCTACCCTGATATGCTGCTTCAATACCTGTCCAAAAACTTGGAACCTACTTTTGGATAAGAGCAAAACAACAATGCCTTAAAGCATCAAACTCAGTCCTCTAATCAAGTATATTTTCAGCATGATCATAATATAGCTTCACAAAATATAGTTCAGTTGTGGTGACACAACTTTAGTTCTTAGCTCTTAAATGCTTTGCGTTTGTATATGCATGCATGGCAGCATGGAGGGCTGGGTTTATACAGGGCCTTACTCTCTTTTGTATTTCATATACGTAAGATTCCACCGTGTTCCAGATTAATAATAAAAATAATAATAATGACAATAATCAGGGAAATATGGGCGCAAACACTAAAAGTTAAATGTGCTACTTTAACACTGTTTTCCATTTTAGTTATCTCATACCTGTAGCCTATAAAATCATCTAGCATACAATACCATACAGGGTAGGTCAGGTGATTTTGAGTAGCTGAGCTCTCGTGCGATTAAAATCTAGATACGATTGTATCCCAGTGAAGCATGTGCCCCCATCTCCGTTTGCTTTATTTGTGAGCGAGGATGTTTATGCATGCAGTTCCTGCAAAATAATGTGATTCCGTGGGGAAGGCACATCTAATTTCTCATCACGCTAAATTCCTTAAGGTACAATTAGCATTTTGTTTGACAAATCGTGAAAGGTTTATAGATTGATCTTCGCTCAAATGCAGGATGTAGTTTTTTTTAAGAATGTAAATTTTGACATTCATTACCTTTGGTCCAATATCTGTTTATGGATTATGACACAGTGTTTAGTGAGGATAAAGTAAAATGAAAGTGTTTAAACAATTTTTGTGCCGCATAAAAACGTGTGCAGTACCGTGAGTCGTAGGCAGTGATTTTTTTTTAAAGTCTGTGATTTATGTCTTGTGTCTGGATATTTTTAATGAGAGAAATCAGTGCTTCATGGAACAATGTTACATGAAAGTACACTGATTGCAGGTCTATTTTCTCAAAGTGTTTTCCCCTCAGAAAGAATGTCTCCGCGTCCGTATGTTAAACGTTTTTTTGTTGGACTGTATGGGAGTAATCATTGAGTAAGTCCACTAAAGAAGGCAGAGATCACATGTTGTCTTTTCAATGCAGATTAAAAGTTCACTTTTTTTCAGGTGGTGTTGAAACACTTTAATGAGATTTGGGCTTTTCGACACAAGAGCGTGTTTCACTCCTGCAATTAATGTCTTAATGTCAGTTCATTTTGTAAGTATTGTAACTTGTCTGGTTCCACCTATGGAACTTTGAGCCTGAACAGGTTGATACTCTGATATGAGATAGGTCTGCCCAACTTCTGTGGATTTGCTTTGCTAATAAACCATTGGGTCACCTGGAGGTGGTGATTCAAGCCAACTCAACAATTTATGTATAACATAACGCTGACTAAAACTGGCTAGAACCAATCCCATTGCATGATTTTTACCAGAAGCCAAACTTACAAGCTGTAAGAGAAAGACTATGAGAGTGCTTCTTTGCTTTTTTAAATGTAAAAACTTTTGTTTGTATCAGAAAAGGGTGCTCAGCACATGCCTTCATCAGGGTGTGGTGTTCACCCCAATGAAGCCAAGTGCTGAAAGGCGTTGGTGGTAGCCACCTTAAGAATCTTCTTAATTTTTTAACCAAGGAGTGCCTTGGTTTTTTTACCCTTTCTCTTTGGTAAATTTTCTTTGATACCTTACAAACTGTACATTCCCTTTCCAGATGCTCTCAAGCCAATGCTGGGATGAGACTATTTTGTACGTGTTTGTGAACTCCCATTTAAGACAACCATGGATGAATTAAAGAGATGAAGGTCACCCTTTGTTTCTGGAAGAGACACACACAAACACACACACACAAACACATACTGTATATATATGACATTGTGTCATGTTTTTACAAAAAAATAATGGAGGGAATTCATTTAACCACTTTATTGATGCAGCACTGACATTACCAATACTTTTGGCTGGCTGTTGTGATGGCTCTATTTTTAAAATGGCTCATCGATACCTAAGGTTTAAAAATACCCGCATTATTACAGTTCCATTGAAATTGATGGCCTGACTATTTCCAGCCTTCTCTTTGGGACAATGGTGTGGATTTGGAGCCAGACAATTGGTAGAAAACAAATTTACAACATTCTGCAGTAAGGCGAGGCAATTTGAATGTTCTGAGGTAAACTCATTGATCAGCCACAGCAGCGGAAAAGGGCTCATGTAGATTATAACAAATGTGCTCTTTTCGTGACAGCTGAATTGTCATTGCTATGTCCGATCAATGACAAAGGTCAAAGGTTGGCTTCTGCAAGCACTTTAATGGAGGGCCTGACGAAGATTAATTTTAATCACCTCACATTCTGCAGAATAAGCAGAGACTGTCAGTGGTGCAGTCATTACTAATGTTTACACAGGATCTGTATGTCTACAAACCTTTCCTTTTCATATTATGAGCCAAACAATGTCTAATATGGTACATTGAACACCTCTCCCATTGAAAGGTTTGAATTATTTAAAATGTGTTTGATAACTCAAGAAAATATGAAAGGGCTGTGTGCATCGTGTCGAATCTGGAATGTTCCATGCGGTCTTCAGAGAAAACTATTTATTAGCACAGGTTTTTTGGGGTAATTAAGTTTGTGAATGCAGAGTTTTTTTATATTTCTAAATATGTGTGTGTTATTCTTTTTTCCTTTTGCAGTGAAACACAATTACTGTGCATTTAATTTGTGTGCCTTCATGATTCAATGGGTGCCCAACAAATTTGAATTGTGCTTACGTAACCGAGAGAACTCATGGGATGTACACACAATTTAGACGGTTTGATAAAAGCATGTTGCCCACCTTTTCAGACTCCACTACCACTGAATTCTGTACATCTAGCCAATTCACACCACCACTGCCTACCTGTTCAATACTTCTTGTATATATATCTCTGCTTACTCCTCATAAAAAATAAATACATAAATGTTTACTAACCTTTTCCTTCCCAGTGTTACAGGTATGGTATGCAGCTGCCTACAACGATGTCTATTGCTGTATTACTGCACTGATCTCTTACGTGAACTATGATTGTTCCTACCATGTATTAATGCACATATTGTAAGTCGCTCTGGATAAATATTGCTTAAAATGTAAAAATGCAAATGTACAATACAATAGATTTTTCTCGATTTTACATCCTTTTCCACACATTAATCACACACGTGTACTTGAGAGTAAATGGCAGCTTTGTCTAGTGCAATGCAAATGGCAATGGTACTGTAATGCCTTCCAGGCACTATTAGTCTCTGATCTAGATTAAGGTGGACAGACAGCTAAAGTCACTGCTTTTGGAGGCAGCAGATCACCAGCACGTTTGGTGTGGTTGATGTGAATAGAAACCTCCATCTGGGATTCCACGCACACAGTCGATATGAACTCCCTCACCTCATACTCATGACAACCTTATCTGAACCAGTCATCTCTGGGAGGAAATCATGACCTAGACCAGTGGCTCGCAACACATTGAACAATATGTGTCCCATATTGGCTGCGTCCCAACCAGGATGTGTCGTGTGGGCCACAATCAAAAAGAACAAATCAGCAGACAAACCTTTTTCCCATGGAAACGCGCAGAGATAATAATATTGTATGGCACGCTAACTTTTTATCACTGTGGTTCGAATTGTCTTTATACATATTGTAGAAAAATGACCAAAAAAAACATGTGATTCGTACATCACCACATGTATACACATGTTGTCACATGTTTGTCATATTCACCTCACTGGTATTTACATGTGATCACATATACAGTATACCTGTACATGTTGTTTTTGGACATTACGCGTGAAATTCTCCATGATATTTCTTCCCGTATGGAGGCACCAAGTATGTACATACCCCCTACGTACCGTCAATCGAACATATCACTCATACACTGTATCGGCTAAGATATTCAGGGTCTATTAATTAATTCACTATTCAAATGTGATTCCTGTTTCAAGCTGTGCAAATCCATTGGAGGAGGAGGATAGCTGAACTGTCACATCGGATTAAACGCTGGTTTACAACATGCTTTATTAATCAAGACTATTAGTTCCACTCACCAACAGATGGCACCTTAACTCGATTTCCCTGTCTTATTTACTGTATCCATACATTCTGTTTAATCTTCTGCGAGACTCAAGCGCCACACAGAAAAACAGCAAAACCAGGGGTCCTACTTTGTCCTATTATTTCCGTGTATCAAATGCTGTTAAAGCTCATGTCATTTACGAGTCGCCATTAGAATATCGTGCGCACACTATGGACACCTCTGCGTGTTGTGCTCAAATGTATCATAGACGCTATTGTACAGATGGCTGTAATAATTAATTGTTTAAATGTTTTATGCAACAAACGCCATGCCATGTTCAGACCTATGTGCGCTTTTATATTATTATGCTTTCCGATAATGCACATCTGCTCTTTCACAGTGCTGTCGTCCTTGCGCCAGACGAGCAAGACGTTGCGCATACATTCCACCCTGCATCTTGACGGCTGTTTGTGTTTCATTAGTTGATACTATTTGTAGATTTTGATTTATAGCCCTTTTTAAAACATGAACAAATTCCCAGAGGGAAAGGCATGGGAACCGTTTGTTATACTTGTTCCAGACTTGCATTCCGTCTTCCCACAACAGTCAGAGCTGTGTCATCCCGCTCTAATTGGCAACTGTTGAACGTCCTGATGACAAGACTGGGTTCAAAACTCTACACCAGCAATATCAAGACAAGAGTGAAAATATGCTAAAATATGAGTAGACTTGTATACACATCGTAAAACAACCTTGTAATGCTAAATTATGGGCAGGCTTGTACACACATCATTAAACAACCGCTATTAATGCTTACCAAACAATTGCGTGTCATATTACTCCTTGATATTCCATGTCTTCACCAAAATGGTGTCTCTTGCATTTAATCTTTCTTACCATCCCATACCTTCCTTACCATATCATGCCAGGCATATTAATACTTACCACACTATGGGTCTGTTTGTGTACCCATGAACCTTTGCCATGCCATGCCTTGTGGCGTAGGCTGAAGGTTGTTTTGAAGACTCTATTTTAAAGGTTGTGAAAAGTTTACAACCCCCACCCCCCACACACACCCAAACACACCCCCTCACATGCATGCACACACACACCCTATGTTCTTCAAGGACCCCTGGGGGTTGCTATAGTAACCGCTTCCCCATCAGCTAGAGTAATCGCCTCCCTCCACCTTCCCACAGTTTAGTGATAAAACATATTAAAACTGTTCTGATGTGTTATCATTAATATTTTACATGGGTTGTGGTTATGTACTGTACATGAAAAGCTTAGTTAAGCTTATTTCCAGGGCTGTGTGTTAAACCATTCATTCTAGTCGGACATCAATTGTAGGTAAAACATTTTATTCACTTGTTTTCCACTCTGCAATCTGACAGCCAAGCCACCTTAGCTGTGTCTGACACATCTGATGCAGGCAGCTAGTAGGTTGCCAGATCCATCAGAGGAGGGATTCAATAGTGATGGGAGAATCTGTTATTATAGCACAAAATATGTGGAGCAACCATATTCTACCAGTGACTCACTGATTTGAAGCAATCATTGAGTTTTTTGTGTGAAGAGTAAACCTTTTGATTGGTCAGTGATCACTATACCTCATTCTCCATCATTAGGATCCAGGTGTTACATTGCTGACTGAAAGGATCCCCGGGTAATGATGCGGCCAAAATGTGTGTCCCCTCCTAGGACAGAACATAAGAATACATAATGATGAGAACAAGCCATTCAGCCCATCTAAGCTCATCATTTAGAAAATACCACCTAGAGAATATCCAGCACTGCATCAAGCCTGGACTTGACCACCACAAGGGTCTCTGCCTCTGCTACATGAACTGGCAGGCTGTTCCACACATTAGCAACTCTGCATACAAATTATAATAAAAAATAAAAACCTGATATCAGTATCAGTTTTCCTTTAACTAATTTTCACCTGTGTCAACCTGGTTCTGTGTAGCTCAGTAGGTAGAGCATGGCGTTGGCAATGCTTAGGTTGTGAGTTCAATTCCCACTGGGACCACATATACTGAAAAATGTATGCATTCACTATTAGTCACTTTGGAAAAAAGCGTCTGCTAAATGTCATATATATAACCTGAAAAAATATTTTGTATTTTGTAGTTAGGGTTGTTAATCCCTTTTATAAACTCAAAATTATCATTCAAACCCCCTTGGTCTCCTTTTGGTGAGCCTGAATAGATTAAGTATATTTCCTTGCAACTTTTACATTACATATCTGGATTGGGGACATGCTCTCCTTAGTTACCCTGGCACGGTCTGGATTAACTCCAGCCATAGGATACATCACCTTCATAAATACCACATAACCATCCATAAGCCATTATGCCAACCATGTAATCGAGTGTGTTGTATCACCTTTGATTTCACAAATTACACCCAATATAACATGCAAAATGATACAACGTATGACGTCACTGATGACATGGACGGTGACATATCTCACCTTCACGCAGGTCGCTTAATAGAAACTGTAACCGAGCATGCAGTGACATCTTCAAACATTCATTTTCCTGAAGACTGCGCATACAAACGGCAAACCAGCGTAATAATGTAATAACGAAGCCGACCTAAAAGTTGTTAAGTTATTAAAACGACAGTCTCGATTCGCGCGTTTACTTTATAACTTAGTTTGATTAATGGATCCGAGTTGAAAGCCGGGTAGCATGCTGCGCTGTCTGTGGAGATGTTCCAAGTCGCTCAAGCAGCTCCCTGACTCCTCCTTCTCCGTACCTTGTGACAACAACAACGCTTCCACACAGAGCTGCACTTCTCAGCCCATTCCCCCCCATGTCAGTCTCACTCATCCAGTGATCAATGCACTGCCGCGCCGAGGATAAATCTCGCCTATCTTTCCAGCGTCTCATTTAATTATAAAAGCGAATCTTTTTTTTTTTAAAGAGCTCACCTCTTTGGATTTTTCCTTATTTCGCGTCCTCTTTATGTACTGTTTTTTGTACTTTGAACTTATTCTCACTGGTGACCATGGCCGTGCCAGCTGCTCTGATGCCCCAGACCGCTCTGGTTCATCCACCTCCGATCTCAACTTCTTCGGCTACAACCACCTCGCCCTCGGCGAGCTCCTCTCCCTCGCCCTCGTCTGCGCCCTCCGGACAGAGTCTGTTCCGATCGGAGCTTATGACCGCCACCAGTCCCGGCGTCCCAGTCGGCACACTGCCCGGCAAGCCAGTGTACTCGACCCCGTCTCCGGTGGAAAACACTCCACAGAATAACGAGTGCAAAACGGTGGAGCTGAGGGGAGTGAGGTTGGCTTCCTTCACAGTAGACGGTCGTGAGCTCATCTGTCTTCCTCAGGCGTTCGACCTCTTTCTGAAACACTTTGTCGGCGGACTGCACACGGTTTACACCAAGCTGAAGAGGCTGGAGATCACGCCGGTCGTGTGCAACGTGGAGCAGGTCCGCATCCTGCGGGGACTCGGGACTATCCAGCCGGGAGTCAATAGGTGCAAGCTCATCTCCAGAAAGGACTTCGAGGTTCTGTACAATGACTGTACAAATGCGAGGTGAGTGCGTCGACACAGCAGTCCTGCAAGTCGTTTTTAATGTGTTATTTAAGGTGGGTATGCCATCTAAGCCGTCAAAGAAACAGGCTTTTATTAAAGTTTCACTGGTTAGCTGTCTAACTTGGGTTGTGAGTACAGTAAAAGCAGTTTGTAAAAATACTAGTACCGTTGCAATGCAACATGTTATCTATTTAATTTTTACAATGTTAACCTATATCTGTTTTTTCTATTGTACTCATACGGATAAAATGTTGTTCCTTTTATTTTGTATTTGTATTTTGTATTTATGTATATGCTAAGAAAACTAGACCATAATTGCGTTGGGTCAGGGTCTAAAACTATACAAACGAAAAAAAGAAGGAAAGAGAACGCATCCGGTCACATTGTATGATTGGATGTGTCGGGTCGTTGATGGCTCAATTCCTTGCAGTTTTAAGGCATTGCTTCAAAAATTCATCATTATGCAATTTCTGAATCTTTGAATTCCCGAAATGACGTAAATCCATTATTGCTAGTCGATATGTTTTTAAGAGATAACAGGCTACAGCTGTAAACTTTTATAATTCAACAAGTGGGATATCATTGTTCAATTTTTATTTGACATAAAATGTATTTGGAAATTAGCCTTTTTATATCGGGGGCTGCGGTAAATAAAAAAAAAAATACATAATTACAACTGTATTTCCATTCGGTTTTGGCGGCTTTGAAGTGGTGGCTGTTCCAACTTATGTAATAAGACAGTGTCCAAATATTGAAATATAACTCACATTGGGTTGTGGTTTGTATATTTAGAGAATATTTTTGTGTATAATGTTTGAAGCTTTAAGAAACTGTAACCCAAAACTCATACACACAATGGGTGAATATGTTTTTCTGTGGGAGTAGTGAAGATGTTACGCCTGAAAGTGATGCTTGCGTTATTTAACCGAGCACCCTCTTACTTTTGATCAGGCCCTGAACTGACCTACAGTTGGCTTACATAGTAGGCTAAATAAAGTGACTTCATTTATTGGTGTTGAGTCAACATTCACACCCTCGATCAATGTGTACATACTTTTTTTTAGCAATATAACAATTAAGATATTGTAAACATACTCTTACTTTGAATAATATTTACATGGACATGTAAGCATTATTCTGATTAGCTGTGATAATTGACTAGTATTTTGAATACATATATGTGTGTGCATGTATATGCATATATATATATACATATACATATACATATAGTTAATTAGCTTTAGTAAACACACTATTGGATATATATAATAATTCAAACAGCTATAAAGAAACGAGTGTGCAAGCAGAATATTTAAAATACTGACTTGTGCATTTCATGCAAAGCGTCATGCCATTAGTTTGTAACTGAATTACAAATGAAGCCAAGGACTTGGGATGTAGACTTTTTTCGACGGTGACAGATACATTTGTACATTTTCTTCAAGCTGCACACTTTCTGTTCCCTTTCATTTTTTAACCGAGTGAAACAGCCACTGTCATTTCCATGATGCAGCATATTCGCAGGCCATGTTGTCCTTGCAAATGAGCCGGTTGAGATTACCGCTGTCTGCAAACACACACTGTGGCTGTGATTTAGGAGCTTTCCTTTGTGCTGTTCACACAAGTTTACCAGGGGATCAGTTTGAGTGTCCGAGCAAACATCAAACAAGTAGCACATCCTGTTACAGGTGTAATGATGGTTTTTCTAAACAAGCAAACAAAGAAACAAAAATTAAATTTCCTGTCAGCATTATGCTATATATATATATATATATATATATATATATATATATATATATATATACTGAGTTATCCAAGGCTGTAGTTTTCAGACCGTGAATATCACAGTCAGAGCTTGTCTTATTGCCCCTATCGTAGATCAGACTGTTTTCCAATTATCTGTCACAGAAATCAAAACATAAATAACATAACCAGTTTAGTAGGTGACCAGCCAAATGCGAGCTGATGGCGTTACACAAGTAGGTGCGGGTGTCTCGCATCTTTTTCCACTGCTGTGGTCCGTGACACAAAGGAATGTCAGAATGACCCACCAGGCAGTCATGAAGCGCAGACTATTCGTCACCACCGGTGATGGGGGGGCGTGGTGGGAGGGGGACCGTCTCATATTTTACAAGGCGTACAAGTGAGCGCTAGGGTTTTAATATCCAAGATGTGGGGTACGAAAGTCCAGTGACCTGGTTATGGTGTAATGCAGCGCTGCAGGTTGAGGTAATGGCAGCGGAGTGTTCGGCCATTAGCGGTGCGCAGGGAGGCCTGTAATTGGCTTTGAAAGCACCTGACTGTCACTGGAATCAATCACTTTCACAGTGGCCGCTGTCCGTACGCACGGGATTACATCACCGCTGTATTAGCATCATGAAGGCATTGATTGTGCATTGTAAGTGGCGAGTAAGGATCCGTGTCTGAGCTGAGTGGCTCATTGGGTCGGAGCGTACGCAGATATCGGCGGTATGGAAAGAGGGCCTCCGGATTGGACAGCGCTCCGTTGCAGGGCCCATTACCTCCAATCCATCACTTTTATTACTCAATGCCAAGCAGAGAGGCAGTGGCTACCATTTAGACAGTATTGAACCCTCAATCATGCGCACATTTGTATTTAAGTGCTGCGTAAATTAAGTTCAGTTCATACGTTGTAATTCTAGTGTATGCATACTGTATTCGGTCAATAGTATGTATTATTGCAGATTTTACACACGGAAGCGCGCCACTGAATTGCAGTGAAGGAATTTCAGCTGAAGTTGCAAAATACATTTTTTTGTACATTGCATTGTGCGCTTTGTTTGTTGTTGCTGCTTTCAGATCACGACAACGTTTCATATTTTTACTTACTTTTGTCACTGTGCATGTCAATAACCTTGTTTGTCTCTAGACAGTTGAAAATAGTTTATCAGATGCATTGAAACATTCTTTTGATGACTGTTTAGCCTGCCTACAGTAGAACAGATCACCCAGTTTCACAGTTTCACAGGACAGCATTGTTTACCATTGCATTTAGGAAGGAAATTATGTCATTGTTTATTTGTTTAATTTAATGTGGGTATTGCCCTGTTGGGATGTGCTCTACAGGTTTCCTCACACATAAAATAATTTTGTCAAAGACCCACATGGGAGACAACTGCTTTCCTACTTTATGATGAGATTTTTGGCCTGCAGCTCACAATCTGTAGGACTAATGTCCACCCATTTCTGGGCAGGGGTCACATGACTGTAGGCCTGATCTCTTTCCTTTCCTAAGAGATAGGAAACTGGCCCTGAACAACAACATCCCAGTTATTTGTTTTCATTTGGGCTTTTTTTCTTGGGGGACCAGGATGGTGTTTTCGCTGCTTAGTGGCACTCAAACTCTGTAAATTATATTAGAAGACAGGGGCAGTGCATTAAATAACTGGACTCAGATATTCTGGTATATTCTAGTATATATATATTTTTTATTATATATATATATCTGGTGGCTTGTGGTGGTGGCCGAACACTGTATTAAGACACTTTATGTTGGTGTTTCCTTTATTTTGGCAGTTACATTACCTTAAATCATTTTCAGTGGATGCCATTCTGCCTGATGTGCAGTCAGGTCCAGAAGTATTGGCACCCTTGATGAAAATGAGCAACAAAAAAAAAGCTGTATAAAATAAACAACACAGATAATGAGCTATATTTTATGCTCAAACATATGGGGCAACTATATACTTTTTTTTCTAATACAATTATTCTCAGTTTTCCTTTTCTTTTTATAGAGTAATACTTTTTTTCTGAAAAAAACATTGGTGTCAACATTTTTGGCACCCCTAAAGTTTATTTTAAGTGAAACCAATGAAAGTGAAATCTATCAAACAGAGGTGCCAATAATTGTGAAACCTTTTTTTTGGGAAATAATTGTATAATTTGAGAAATGTGTTGTTTTGGCCAATTCCATTGAATCATTAATAAACTAAAGATATTTTCCACATGTTGGAAAATTACAATTTTGGACAATAATTCTGGACCTAACTGTACCTGATATGCCTAATACTGTATATATTTTTTATGATCAACTTTTTATTGGCTTTTCTTTGTAACCACAATGAAGGCATTACACACAGTTTAAATCATATAGCAATACCTAACCAGCAGTAAAAAGGCCAGTTCAAACAGTACAAGAGGAGAAGAGAATATGAGGTCACATAAAACTTGAACAGCAGTGAGACTGCTGGATACCAAAGCATACATTTTAAAGTAAGTCACTGACGGTATGTGCAATTTGATCACATGCTTGCGCTGTAGATGGTTTAGCTTTACTGAGAATTGCTATGGTCCTTTCTAGTGAGACCATAGCATTAAAATAAACAGTAACCATAGTCTGACCAATGTGTGTATCTGAATTGAATCAGAGGTGAAGCATGCATTTCTTTGCTGCAGTTAGGCCAGCAAAAATGATCTGTTTTTGAGCAATTGTAAAATTACAGAGACCATCATCATTAAGCAAGCACAAACATGGGTCCATGGTTACAGGGACATCAAACAAGTCAGACAATGTGGACACTACCTGGTTCCAAAATTGGCTTGTATCTACTCAGTCAACAAAACGTGTAAGAAAGTGCCCCTCACATTACTACCATTTTATATTTTAGGAGAGGTGTAGAGTAAGCCCCATGAGTACATGTAAAATTGATAAGTCTGTGAGCTAGATTATTCAAGGTGATATCCAAATTGGGCCATATATTTTCCCAGTTAGGGGTGAATCCCAGCCATCCTAACTCTATCCCATTTAGAAGTTATGGATAGTGGGTTACACGATTTGTAGAGAAGAGTATTATAAATATGAGAAACTATACCCTGTTCAGAGAGTCTAGGTTCAGTCCAATCAGCCATAGGATGGGGAATGATTGGGGAGTCCCAGGGGACCCCATATGCTCACATGGCAGACCTGAGGCTTACATAAAAAAGAACAATGTGCCTGGGAGCATGAACTTGTTCTTTACATCAAAGACAGTGCATAGACTGGAGCCACTGACTATTTCCCCAAAGGTACTGTACATATCCCTCTATTTTTCCAGGGAGGGTGTATGAATGGCTGCCCCCCAGACAAAAAGTTAAAATTGTGCCATAGTGCAGTAGACTTGTTGAATTTGCAGGACCTGCCCTTAATTTTTTCGGCAGCCCTCCATACCCTTAAAGTGGTTACAATAATTTGACCGAATTTGCCGTCTGTGAACCTATGTCCGATACCAGTGTAGGGGAGATCTTGAAGATCTGAGGCTTAACTCTAGCTGCTTCAATCGCATGCCAGGGAACTCTTGAGTTACCGTTCATCCATGTATCTACAGCTCTGTTTTGAAAGGAGGTATAGTACAGTCCTAGGTCTGTTACGGCTAGGCCTCCCGAGGTTTTTGACATTGTAATGTGGATAGTCTTATTTTACCACATTTATTATCCCATAGGAATTTTGAGATCAGTGAGTTGGCCTCTTCTATAATATTGTGGATGGACAGCAGTCCCCGTAGAGTGATCCAAGACTGGGTATTGATGCCAGCACCTAAAAAAATAAGATGATCTGGAATGTTTGGATTAACAAACATTTGGTAAGAAGTCTTTTTAGAAATCATTAGGTGCATGTACAGAGACGGGAATCATTTTAGTATGAAGAATTCTAATCAGCACATAGGCTAAACGTCCTTAGTTATCACCACCTGAAGCATTGATCTGAAGTGGTCATTTTCTATTCTGCACAATAAGAATGCCCTTAGATTTTGTTTGTGCACACAAATGGGCAATCACCTTGTAATGCTTATTCAGAAAGCGGGGCACATCTCCCAATTTAAGATGAGACTCTTGGATCAGAGCTATGGATACACGATTACAGTGCAGGAATTCAAACCATCGTGTATGCTTTATCAGATTAGCCTCTAAGGTTCCAACTCATAATATTAATTTCAGCCGTGTTCGTACTTGGTTGTGGCAGTGCAGTGAGACACGGAAATGATCCACCCTCCCACAATATACAAAGAGTTACTTATGACCTTCTTAACTGCAACAAAAACAGTGTGCCAACATTGGAACAGATAAACTATGTACAAAAATGCAATCCGCTGGGAGTGGACGAGCCCTCCCTTGGGTTGCAGAAATGTAAAACTTCTCTGAACCGTGACTGCTCTATGGCAACACATTTTCCTCCGCCAAAAACTAGGCTTATATGTAACAAGGCTTTCACTAAACTTAGCATGTATTGACCTTCCATTGCTGAAGTAATGAAATGGGGACAAAAACATTCCGAGCCCAAAAAAGAAAAAAAAAAAGTAGGAGGAATATACCTTAAGGAGGCAACATTTACAGACATTTACAAATGCTTTAGTCTCTGGCCAACGTTAAAGGAGTTTGATTATCTTGAGAATAAACAAAATATAGCTCAAACGAGCGTTACCTCACTCGGGGAATGGGAATCCGGTAGGAATAACATAACTGAGGAGGTAGTGTTCATGACAGGCTAATTAATGAGTTGTCCATCGAGGTGGATTTGCCATTGGGTTCACTGGGCCTTTTCGTAGGATGACTTCATTAACTTTTCTGCCTCCTCTGGTGAGCCTAGCTATAGTTGCTTGCCTGGTAAGTTAACTATAGAGTGGCTGGGCGCATCAAAAAAAAAGGTTGTAGCTACAATCCTGTAGCTTGAAGCTGACGTCTAAACTGGGACATCACCTTTCTGTCGTGTGAGGTCTCCTTGTTGTAGTTAGCAAAGAACCACAGGCTGTGTTAGTTGTGGGTGGGATGTGAGACCCTAGCTCCATTCTGTATCGCTTGCCTGTATGTGTAGCAGAGGAGACAGAAAATGTGTGTTCTGGAAACGGAGTCACGACCTTACCCTTGGTAGATGAGGTGTGTCCTTTCTATTGGGATGTCTCGGCCGGCCAGAGCTGGAATCCACTTCGGCAGGTTCTTCTGAAGGAAACTGATGGTGTTATTTTCCTCTGCCGACTCACGTAAACCCACCAACCTAAGATTGTTTTGGCGATTCCTGTCTTCCAGTTTAATCCATAGCTGCTCAGTCGTACATGCTTCTTATTCAACTTTAGCTGATCACAGTGAGCTGCTTGTTGGACATTGTCTACTCTTGTCTGTAGACAGCTAACCGCAGGATTCTGCTATTCCAGTTCGCTATTAACGCATTGCACATTTTCATTTACTTCATCGATTGCAGTCTTGAGTGATACGATCTGGGGAGTTAAGACGCTGGCAAGGGCATCTGAGACTGCAGTCATGATAGTTGCATTTAGCCTGCTCTGTTGTTCAATGAGTGCCTGTTTGACTCCATTCAAAATGGTGCCATCAAGTTATTCTCAGGAGATGTTGATTGACTCCCTGAATTTCTTCTTGATAGGTAAGTGTGCTCTCCATGCTCTCAATTTTGTGCGGTGTCTTAGCTGGCAGTGTCACGATGATTTGGTTGTTATTTGAAAAGTGAAATTGAATAAAATTACGGTAAATGACCGAGTTCTTGGCTGAGCTAGGTAATTAAAGTATCGCCATTGAAACGTCACCGTCCTTCCTAAATACTGTATATGAGATGCCTTTTGAAATGTTCTCCACACCATTCTGATTTAATGCACTTTTACATTTACACCTTATTGACCAGTGGTATGACCAGTTTCTGTCAAGCAAGAGTATACAACAGGGTACACGACTAGAGCTCACAAATTGTCGTCGTTTTGTTTAGCACTCAGTGGGAGTCTAGCTGTTGCACCGTCGAATAAACTCTTATTTTTGTGCTGTTCTTTCATGGCTTGTTTGTTTTCTTCTAGGCATAAATGTGTTCACAGGTGCTCATGGGAAATCTTTGGATCGGTTTCAAATCATTCCCAGTCAGAGTGGGTGCTAAGATACGCGTCACCCAGCAACCGCATCCAAGAGGGATAATAGCATCCCACGGTGATAATGACTTAAAGTGACAGATGCCTGATTTGGATGAAAGAGCGAGAGGAAGAATATTTTTGTTAAAATCCAAATTTTATTCAAGTACCTTCACACAAATCAAATGATCATTCTCCTCCTTGTATCTCATGATCTGTGGTGTTCCCATTGATTGGCAAAAAATTTGATTTGTTAAAAACCATAAATGCGAATTTCACACTAATTAGCGAGTCAATGGAGCGCTGTTTTGGAATGGAATTAGCCACCTGTGATCAGAGCTGCAGAACATTTATAACTTGCCAGAAAATGTTATGTGTGGACACAAAGAATATAATGGAAAACAATAATTGATTTTGAAACATGCCATTAATATTGTAGGCAATTGTTAATGTCTCATTTGTTCAGTGGAAAGGGCAGCTTAATTGTTTGGTACATCTTTGTTTTGTATTTGAAGATTTATGTTTGTGAAAATATACTGGAAATCTATTGAAGTCCTGATCTTATTTTCACATTTTCTCAATGGGATGAATTAAAGCTGTCTGTGTATTCTATGTCATGTTTATGTACAATTTCAAAGCTTCATAGTATGACTGACAGCCATTAGATAGATCAAGGTTTGTTTGCATGCTTATCTATTTAATAAGTATAAAATAAGCATACTATTCCAATCATATGAGCAACTAAAGCACACACTTGCTTTTTGATGATGCGTATTAGTTGTTCTGCCTGTAGGATTTAAATAACACTGTGTTTCAGTATCAACTTATTTAAAACCAAATTACTATATGGACTAAACTAGGTAAGTATGTGACTTCTTACAGACATGGAAGGAGTACGTTTGGGTTACTCTGATTTGGATCTTCGTATTTTGGCGTTTTCTAAGACACCAGCTGTGCATTCGAGCATATGTAGAGAGTGGGACTATGAGGGAAATAGCTGGTGCTTTTACTAGGATATTAAATGCTACTGACAGGGGTTGGAAGGAGCAGATGCGAGATCCTGATTGTAGAAAGAATCCAGGCCTTTCCATGGCAATATATAATATGGTCATGCTGGGAAATTGATTTTCTTCAGAAATTAATTAATTTCTCAAATCGCCCAAAGCCGCAGTTTAAAAAGTGTGCACTTATAGGTTTGCTCTTTTTGCGCCTTTTTAAGAATTATTGCCTAACCATATTAATACTTTTACCCCAAGGATGAATAGATAATTGTACAAATGCATTTGGAAATGTGTAACCCTGGATGCTTATTATAAAATCATGAAAATAACATCCTCCCTCCTTCGTGGCCACAGATTATTTAATTAGGATTGATATGCAGAATAGATGTTCTGAAATACAAGCATGTCCAAAAAGCAGAAAATTGAAAATGACAAGACTGGAATCTTTAAAAAGTAAGTGTTTTTTTCACTCTATAATTCAGTGTTACTGTATCAAGAATTCTCTTTCACTGGCTTCATTTCTCATTGGATCTGACAACAAAAAAGATCAGGGAACCAATTCCAAACGGGGTTCCAGAAATTTCCTCTACTTGTTTTTGTCCCTTTTAATTCTCATGATGGCTATAAAAGATTTAACTTCGGTAGTATGAAAGCTGAAATGATAGCCCGGCAGTCTGGGTGTAAATGCTGGCTGAATTGATTACATAATTCATAAAGCTGTCTTTTTGCCCCACAGCACTGGAGGTAGTACAATAAAAATGTAAAGGGCTCTTGTAAAACAGCTCATTGCTGATAGTGTGGCCCCTGTTCGGTGTGATCATCTTCTGCTTTTTTTCAGTGACGCATTTAAACAACCTCAATTGGGAGTTTTGCATAGCCGAAACTGAGAAAATATTTGAAAAAAGAACAAAACAAAAATGCAATGTTTTTTAATTAATCCATTTTTAATTAATTTTTTTCATTTTTATGAGATTATATTGGTGAGGTTTTGTATAATCTGTAATATTTTTCTGCCAAAATGTTGACGCGCGAAAACAATTTAGCATAAATATTTACCTTGTACGTTAAGTGCGTGTGCAGGTGCACTATGGGTGCTATTTCGATGCGTGGCTTCGTGCACAGATCCATCGTTGCATTATCATATCCTGCAAATATAAATGATATGTGAGGTCGTTTGACAGCTCTCGGTTCTTTTATTTGGCTTGGTTATGGCGACAGGAGGTAAGGATTTAAAAGGACAATAAAACTGCCATTTAAAGAAAACAACGGCCTCGGGAGAGTCCGTTTCATGTGGAAAAGAACGAACGCTGGGACACTGGAGTCACCTTCAAAGGCTGGAGTGAGAGCAGAAATAGGTTATTAGCTGTTCCTGTTTTTCTTAAACTTTTTGAAACATCAGCTGCATTTCCCAAGCGCTTGATGTGGACAGAGGCTCTGAAGGCGCTGAAGAGATCCACGTGGGATCCTGCAAACTGCAGATTCAAGGACGTGCGTTCTGAGTTGAAATACTGTGCATGTATGCACATAAAAGCCTTTAAGCCGGGGGTGTGCAGTCTTATCCGGAGATGGGCCGGTGTGGGTGCAGGCTTTTGTTTGTAGCCCTGCACTACATCACCTGATTCACCTCATCAACTAACCATGGTCTTCAATCAATACCTTGATGAGTGGAATCAGGTGTTTTAGTGCCAGGCTGCAACAGAAAGCCTGCGCCCACAACGGCCCTTCTCGGACAAGATTGGACACTCCTGCTTTAAGCTCTTAAGCCTTTTTCCACCACGACACAGATTCTCGTTGCACCTGCATGACGGACAGCGTCACAGGTCCATGTGATTTTATTCCAGGCCTGCACAGGTTCTCACTGAAGTGGTTGTTCTGGGGCTTCCAGATAGCTCGTGCTCATCTCCGTGTCCGTGTGGCATGCACTCAGCCAGCGGTCTGGTATTCAGGGCCATGGTTGAAGATGCAAACCTGGGGCCTCGTTTATAAAACAGTTGTGTAGAAACCATCCTACATTTGATCTAAGATCATTTCTGAAATGTCCGTACATGTGATTCAGAGAAAACGAACGTATGTACAAAACAACTTGCGTACGCCACTCCCCCAGATGTGAAATCTCGAAATCACAAATGATCTTGAAATTGTGCGCAGCTGAATGGTTTTAGATCCGCCACCTTCCCTTTAACATTCCGATAGTGCGCTCCACTACTGACCGTGCGCGGGCATGAGCCGTGTTAAAGTGGGCTTCTTCGGCTGTCTGTGGGTGCGCTATGGGGGTGAGAAACCATGGTTTCAGAGGATAACCTCTGTCACCTGATTGTGTAGAGATAATTATTTTATGCACATTAAAAAAGCAAAAAATCTGCAAAGTACAAAGAAAAAAGTGATTTACCTAGAAGCCAACCGTCTCCGCCTGCTCCAGCCTCTAGATGATTCCCCACACTACAATTATGCACAATTAAGGAGTCGTGCGTGGACCCTGGCCATCTTGCAACGGCGTTTAGAATTGCCATACGGGCATTGCAAATGAGTTGCACATTAATTGAGTGATAATTCTTCCTGTTAACATATACATACTCATTTGCATGGGATGCCCGTATGGCAACGTGAGTGCAATCTATTGCACCTATGACGTTGGGGAATCCTGTTGTGCGCACAAAATCCTCTTTCACATTCTGCAGCTCTTCGGCAGTGTAAGGAAACTTTATGTACTGAGGGGACAAATGAATGATGCCTTGAAGTACAGCTGGCATAATTCTACTAACCGATGGCTGGGATATGCCTGACCGGTCATCAATTTCTCTTTGGAATGTTCCTGTAGCCAGGAACCCAAGGACGGATAACAATTGCACCTCAACGGGTATGGCCTGGTTGCAGTTGGTGCGTCTGTAAATTCAGGCCCATCTGGGCACAAAGCTCTAATAGCGTAGCTCTCGGCAAACGGTACCTGCTTATCAGCCATTCGTTATCATGCACAAAGAAGTCTTCCCGATCTCTAATAACTCGTTCCCTTCTTATTGCGCGGTTGGCGATATCTTTGAGAAGTGCCAATGCTGCCATTCTTCCTCTTGCTAACCACTGCATTATTGGACCTTTTATAGCCTATAGATTGACCTAAATGTTTTACACTTGTGGAACCATAATATGTATATTAAATAAATTTCCTTCAAGGATGTGTAAATTATGCTAATAGGGGTAGTTATGGAAAACCAATGTGTGTTTTTGTTTTGTTTTCCACAAGGAGCCTAGTTATGTTGTTTTAATTTATTAATAACTTTATTGCAAACCATTACGTATAGCCTAAGCAATGTGTTCAATCTGGTAATACATCTACTACAACTACACTACTACTACTACTACTACTACTACTACTACTACTAATACTAATAATAATAATAATAATAATAATGAGGAAACAATTAGGCAGCAGACAACATGTTTGCGCTCTTAGATTTATGAATACCTGCAGTACTCCAACAATGCCACAAGGCACAAGTTGGAACCTGGAAGTACGTCAAAGACCGTTTTTATAAATCTGAACTTTGGCGTGGATTTGTTGGAAAATCTGTGCTGATTGTTTTATAAATGAGGCCCCTGGTTTCCACAGTTCGCCTGGAACGCTACACTGTTCATGGTTTGCGATGTTTAAGATGTGTTTCTTTGTTCGACTATGGTGTAACTAGAATCCTGCAAAGTCAAGAATCATAATCATGCAGATGTAACAGCATTCTGTCCTCAATGCAGCACCGTTTCCATTCCTAAAACAGTTTGCAACATTTTTCTCAGCCTTGATATCTCAAATCCTGATCCTGCTCAGCTGGTGGCCGTTTAGCGGAGTTCTGTTCGATTGGGCGCCTGTCTGGCAGCTGACAGGATGTGCTCAGCTGGTTGACAGGATGTGTTTCGGAGGGGGGCGCATGCTCGTCTGCACTCGCCTGAATTAGCGGGTGACCGTGCAATGATGAGCCGGGCCTTTGAGCACGTTCTCTGGCTTCGAATGGGTTCTGCTCATGGTGCTTTCCTTTCCTCGGGCTGGATGGGTGAGTAAGCCCCATAGCCGTGTTCCAGCACTGCATGATTAAAGATGTAAGAAAAATGCATATTTTTCACATATTACTTGCCAAGTTTTACTTTTTTGGGAGTATAAACATATTAAGTTTTAGCTGAAATGTCAGTAGCAGTTTAGATTATTTTAATGACATTGGATGTAGACTTGAGAAATCACTGCTTCAGTTTACAGGAATAGTAATAGCTTATTTACATCTCAAATACAATACTAATATGTTTTCTGAAACAGCTGGACTTTATGTCTACAATTAGCATTGTATGATATTTGTATACAGAATGAGACACACATAGGCTATAGCTGTTGTTTGGCCTCACGTTGCTCTGTACTATTTACAATGTACGTGCATGTGTTAAAAACATGTTAATTCGACATTTGAACATAAGACAGGCTACATTTCAAGAATGTGTGGGTCCAGGAAAATGTATACACTCACTAAGTGGGTTGTGAGCCTGGGAGGTTTGGGAACTGCTCCTCCAAGAATCCTGCACTTTGTTGGTGGCTGCACGTGAGCGCCAGGCTTGTTATGTCTATCGTACTTTATGTAGTGAGGGGTGAATGAAGCATTGTGGCACCAGAATTGGGTGTGGCTACAATATGCCATTTGCAGATCCACCCATATTTGGTGTCATGATATCCACTTGTTGTCGTTCTCCCATAACTAACTTTATGGGACTGGACTTGGAATCAGACCCGCGCCGATTTCCTGGTTTCCCCTGGAGGGCTCTACTCCAGGGAGCTCTCTGTCACCCGTGGGCCGATGCCGAGTTCACTTTCTCACAGCCGTGCAACATCTGCAGTCTTGTGACTGTTTAGCTCCAGGACATTTCTGCCCTTTGGAGTGAGGTTTATCATTTGAAGGCTACTAACTAGCAAAGGGCGAATGAGGTATCATGACACAAAAAAAACAAAAATGGACCGGAGCTTTCAATCAGTCACTTTCTTGAACCAATCAAAGGTTGTTTGCCCATCACAACAAAACACAATGATTGGTTCAAATTGGTAGCATATGGTAGTCACACCCATTTTTGGTGTTATGATACCTCTTTCACCCATCATTACTGCACTGTGTGTGTTGTGCAGGGAACTGGTTCAGTTCCTAATTCATTCGCCCCTACTGTATATCGGGATCCTCTTTCAGCATCAATCGCTGACTTGTTTGTACCAATCAAAAGATGGTGCGCTCCACCGAAAAATACAATGATTGGTTCAAATAAGTGTGTCGCTGATAGCCTCTGGGCATAACTACCACAAGCTATCTGTTTACCAGGGAGAACATACGGTAAGCTAAGTAACAATGTTTTCTATGTCAACCACAAAGCACTGGGCTTTCTTGTTGCTCCAAATAGGTGTGTTCGAAGACAATGAGGCTTGGATTCAATTAACGTGTCCTTAACTTTGACTCTCAGTATAATGCAAGTTTTGCTGGATTTCAGTGATAATACAATTTTTTTCATTCATTTTGATGATCGCTGAACTCGTCAAACTATGTTTATGAAGAGAAAAAAAAACATACTGTAGTCTTGAATTTTAATTATGAGTCAAAATTAATCACAAATGTTTATTGAATCCAGGCAGAAAGACATATGCTGGCTGGTTTTGCTTTACAGGATGTGTGAAGTGTAGTCATGTGTGCACACACACACATGCATGTTAAGAGGCCAAAAAAAACCCTCCCATGTTGCTGAGACAGCAACACTTATACAGTCCAGCGGCTGTCTTTCACTCAGGGAACGAGTTTACTTCACAATAGAGAGCATAATTATTGAGATTTTCTTCACACCCTCCCCCCCCGCCCCCCCGATCCATGAACGTACAGAGCTTTTCTGAACATTTACCCCGTAAAGACATTCTATCGATGATTTCAGTCCTTATGCAGCAAACTGACTGTGACGTGCCTTCTCCATAAAATGTAACGGCACCTTGTTAAAATAGGCCATCGAAAGACACCACGCTTCTGACTCACACTTCAGGCTAGAGATGCATCTTCGACATCCTTTAACTTCACTCGTGAATTGGCTTTTTCTGGAAAAGAGAATGCATTCAGTCAAGCAGACGTTGCGTGCCAATAAGCTTTCTCTCTGCCCTAATGCGGTAGCCAGTTGTGGCAGAGGTAGATTTATTGCATGATTGACAATTATGAGCGGGTGACCTAGTTCTTTCTAATGGAACGAGAAGGGTTTTCAAGGGGGTGGCTTTACCTCCCTTTGTATTGACTAAACCCTTGTCAAGAAATATAACACATTTATTGCCCTAGATACAGTTAGCAGAATTTGAAGTATTCCATTGTAAATAAGATTAGGAAACGCTTTGATACAACATTTTTTACATAGCGGTACTTTGTATTAAATTATTGTTTTCTTTCATTGCCGCACATTGCAAAAATGCATATTTTCAAAGTAATGAAAAACTGATCATCTGTGTATTTTCTGGCTTGTGTATTGATGTGTGTGTGTGTGTGTGTGTGTGTGTGTGTATATATGTCTTTCCACAATATTTTTGAATGATATTAATGAATATTATTTTTCAATACAAATTTCCAACACTGAAACATACCTGTATTTAAAATATAGCTTGCTGCACACAATCTAGAATGCGGTCATGTATCATTTAAATAATTATGATTATGACTTATCCAGGCTCTGTGGGATTTTCTTTATTTGTAAGTGATTTTGCCTGCATGATGTATGATACTGACTTCCTGGTTTGTCCATTGCGTATACATCCTTTCTGTTAACCTCATACTGCTTCAGTGAAGTCACTCTCAGACTCTTGGGGACCACATACTTACTGGAACCACAAATGATTCAAGCAAGCTTTAACAGGAAGTTAATATCCTGCAACATAAAGCTGTGTGTGTGTGGGGAGGGCTGGGATAAGAAGATTAAAAGATACAGATGTACCAAAAACATTTTGTTAGAAAACAAGACATGTAGGGCAGCCTTGGCACTGCAGGTATCTGAAGGCTTGAAGTACAAATAATATTAATACATATTAGTTGGGATCATTTCAATAAAATACTTTTAAGCTTTTACATCTGATTAATGTCAACCGAAAATTATAGTTATTGTAATGTATTTTGAGTATTGTCCAAAATAGAATATATTGCTCATACCATTGTGTTGTTGCACTGCTTGACAACACGCTGACGTGTTGTCAAGGACTGCAAGGTGGAAGTGCACGTATTCAGTTGCTAAATCTGGCGGGTTGGCGACCAGAAGTTGAGCAACTCAAGTCTTGGTTTGATTTTTTCCCCCCAAAGGAAAAATAAAACAAAGGTTATATTTTATGGTTTCCCGGGACTGAGATTGAAGGTAGTAAAATAAAACAAATGGCTTTGTAGTTTTCAGATGTCCTCTTACTCCCTGCCTTTTCAAAGTCACAAAGGAACGTGAGAGCGGCGCGGAGATCCGATTACATGCATCAAACATGCATGTGTCCCTTTCAGTTACAGTGAGGATTCATCGTCTAAAATCAGCAACAAATGTAAGTGGGTGTCTTTCCTTTATGGTCCGTCTTTTTATTGCAATATTCTAATGGGGCAGAATTGCTACTGCATATCCGAGAGTCAACTCTATGGCGTATCAGTGCTTTATTTAATCCATGTGTGATAAAGAAAGGCCCTTTCCTGCCCTGCCTCCATGCAAATGTGCTGCTCTCAGCACTTCTCTCTTGAAATGTATTCTATCAAGCGATGTCGGCCTCTGAGTAGGGTTATACGTGTGATTATTTGACTCGTGCGCGTGCATCTGGCGCCACTCCGCTTCGGGCCAAGATTTCATGTTCATAATCAAAAACGGTAGGATGTGCGGTGTCAGGAACAAGCTAATAACAATGTCGCGGGGTTGGGGAGAAGTGGCAGCCCCCTTTCAACGCGATGGATTCGGCAGCAAATGGCTGCATACCAACAGCGGTCTTAACAGGAAGACGTCAGTTTACATAGATAGCGAACATACCGGGAGTCCACTCCGGGAGTCCAACTGTGGACAGTTTCAGTAGATTAAGCGCCCCCTTGGGTCACAGTGTTCCCACCATTAGCGCGGGCTGGGGGCTTCTTCGCTGTAATTAATAACATTTAGGAGAGTAGAGCAAATTAAGCTCCTCAAACAAACAATTCCACTCTCTCATTAAAATCTCCCATTTGCGCTGGCTCATTTGAGACCACTCTGTGTGATACAGCATGCGCTTGCATCTTGTACGTTTTAGGAAACAAAACAGGAAAATAGTACTTAAAAGTAAATGTTAACCCAGATAAATGTTCTGGCAACGTGCTGCTATAAAACAGAGATGCTAGACGCGTAAAGTTAAAATGAATATTGGGCATGCTAAATAACTGTGCGATTTCGAAAAGGGGCCTGAGTTGATGCCAAAAGTGTGACCCCTCCTCTTGACTTAGGAGATGACTCTTATCCAGAGATGGCGTACTGTATACATAAGAGGAAATTGTACACGATAGCGGGATATTTTTGGTCAAGTTGTTATTGCAATCGTAAATATTCTCATTTCAATAAAAATGTATGTCATGGTCAGTCATGACATTCTCTGGTGCGGGTGGGGGTGTGTGTGTGTGTGTGTGTGGGGGGTGATCCAACAAAGACTCAAATGAGAGTAAATGAGACAGGAGTAAATGGATCGCTCCAATCTTTGCAGTACTTCAAATTGTGGTGGCAGTTTTTCTGGGGTTTTTTTCTTCTTCTTGCCATTGCAGTAAAGCGTTCGGCGTGACAGATTCGCTCCTTTGTTTCAGTCTGCTGACGGTATTTAATTTCACATTGTATCGGCCCCCGCTTTGTCTGTCTGCGAGTTGCTCTGGAGTCAAAGCGACCCCCAGAGATAAACTCTGTCAGACTCCAAGATGATTTATTAAAATCTGATTTCTGTGAAGGACTTTAATGTCAGGGGGAAAGAAAATACATTGCAGGTGTCTGCCAGCTCCAGGCAGTATTTGTTCTCTGTTCCAGTTTCTAAAGGTAAATGCTGCAAAAAATAGAAACGTACAAATCTGTGCGGGATTTCCTGTCTTTGTTGTGGAAATGGGAGGTTTTTTTTGTATCAATTTCCAGTCCCGTGAAACGGCAATGGCAATTGCGATCGTTCTATTCTTTAACTTTTCATAACAGTTTTGTCGCCGTGCAAATTCGATGTGGTATCACTGCATAGGTGGGCATCCGGAGTACTTCGTAAATTGCCCTGACCCTCTACCCGAGTCCATTCGAGGAATCGAGTGACCTAATCACCAGTGACATCATTAATGCTCCGTGTTGCCGTTGGTTGCATCAGTTGTTTCAACCTCATCATCACCCGGCCATCTGTTTCTTTTAGGACAGCTGATTTTTGAGATGTTCACTCGATGTCGAACCAAAGTGTAGCGCGTAGTTTCTGCCGGGGGTTTGAGGGTGCCTCCTTCCCGTTTGAAACCATTTCGGCGTGATGTAGAAGGTAAGGAATGCCGACCGGCGTAACCGTCGGAAACCGGCAGGTATTTTATCTGATCGTGCGATGGCCGACAAGTAAATTAATAACGACAACAGGCTTTTTTTTCTCGCACGTTCTCCACCTTCGCTCTGCGTTTGCAAGCTGTTTTAGTGCTTTAGATTAATACATAGACAGAGGTCCTTAGGGCTTTTTCTCCACGTTTCAATTTGCCCTGCAAAGATCTGTCAAGTAATCTATGCCGGGGAGAAAAAAAGAAGGAAACTCCAAACTGTTCTCTATCTTCAAAAGTGCATTTAACGTCATAGATAATTGAGCAAAGAAAATTAAGCGCGCCGCGCTTTATGATTTGGACCCAGGGTCACATAAGCGTTTCTTTTGCAGAAGTCATAAATAGATTGAGGTGCAGCTCGTAAAATAAATCGTTTGCTTAGTTTACAGTTTATCTCCGAACAGCAACGTGATTATATGCTAATGTTCAGAGAGGCAATTTCGGTCTTCGCCTACTTTGTTCTCCCCTATATCCCGAAGGGCCCCTTTTCCCCCGGCAACGGGCCCCGCTCTCCCAAATGGATGATAAAGAGTTATGAATTTCACATATTTATTTATTGCTTTCGTCGAAGCACTTAATCGAACGCGCTGGCGCCGTGATGCGTGAACGGTGAGAGGACTGGATCGGAGAGAGAGGGAGAGAGAGAGAGGAGAGAGATAGACGTATGCAGGACAGCTCATCCGGCTGCTAAATCACTCCGGTTAACTTGTCGAGCGTCACCTTGCCCGTTCTCCTGGGGAAGCTTGGCGCGAAACCAGGGCAGCTCCCATTTGAGAACGATCCCTGGGATGTCCCTGCCCGATGCCCACCGCTTGTCAGCATCTTTTGTCTCTGCCTCCCGATCTGCCGTCTGATCTGTGCCAGTGATTTATCTGCTGGACCCGCTTTCTCGTGTTCACAACCCCTCAGGAAGTTTGGAGGGAGTTTTCGGTAACCTTGCAGTAGCCAAACAAAGTTTGGGCCTTTTTAATGCTGTCCTCTGCGAAACGGCTAAGACCAGAGAACCGAGGCCTGGATTCAGTCCTTAACTTTGACTCTCAGTGCTAGTTTTGTTAAGATGAACTTGAAATTGGAAAAATAAAAGCTAACATATGCATTTATTTGTGAGTCAAAGCTGAGGAGAACTGCTGATTGAATCCGGGTTCACAAGTGGCACTATCAGTTGTAGCCCCAAAAAACATAAAAACATCAACAAGCACCATCTTCATTTCTTCTTTGACTATCACTACAAGTGATAATTAAGCAGGGGCTGTCATTCACTTTCCATCCACACACACTGAACTGATCTGCCTGGGCCCTGCCTCCTGTAGCTGGGGAAAAACAGATTGGCTGGAAAAAGGCAATAATTTAGTTTGACTGCAACAGTTTTTTCCTCTGTTTGCCTGGTTAAAAGCAGCACAGGTTTGGGGAATTGGGAGTCGACAGCCCTGAGGGTATTAGCACTGTTTGCTTTCTCCTCCTTCCCCCCCACTTGTGCGGGGCTGCAGCTGTCTGAGTTGCCTCTCACCAGCTGCCAGTTTTGAAGACTTTCCGTAAACATCACCACACGCCACCTGCTTCCCGGCGGGAGAATAGGTGCGCGTTTCGGCGAGTCTCAGCGAGGCGGTGAGGGAGACAGGTGTGTATTGTGTGTTGGAGGGGTCCAGGCAGGAGGGAGGGGGGCAAAGGAAGCAGTCATGCAGTCCCTGCGTTTCTGTGTCTCAGTGGCTGATCAGTCGATGACTGTTTTAATGTGACAGTGTTAAGCAAATTTCACACTGTCTCAGTGTGATCCCTCCATGTTTGTATTTCAATACAATTTACAGCCCATGGAACAGGAATGTTTAGACCAGCTACACACTGTCTTTTGCTGCAGCTCAATAGGCGCATTACTAGATGGCTGCCATTTTACAGTGCATATACAGTGCATATATTCCATTTTTGTATATCAAAATATTTTGCATAAAATGTGTGTGTATACATATACACTGCCAAAATAAAGGAAACAGCAACATAAAGTGTCTTAATATCTTAATATGGTGTTGGGCCACCACGAGCTGGCAGAACAGCTTCAGTCCACCTTGACATACATTCTACAAATGTCTGGAACTGTATTGGAGGTATGCAGCACCATTCTTCCACAAGAAATTCCATCATTTGGTGTTTTGTGTAAAACTCTGTCTCAGGTGCTGCTCCAGAATCTCCCATAAGTGTTCAATTGGGTTCCGATCTGGTGACTGAGACAGCCATGGCATATGCTTTATATCGTTTTCATGCTCATAAAACCTGGGGGCATTGTCATCCTGGAAGAGACCACTCCCATCAGGATAGAAATGCTTCACTACAGGATGAAGGTGATCACTCAGAATGGCATTTATTGGTGTCTACCTTGCCTTCTAAGGGGTGGAGTGCCAGCGAAAGGACCCACGTCACAACAGAGCTGCCAGAACCTTTCATTTACTCAAGTGTTTATTTTAGTTGGGCAGTTACCTGTGTGCGTGTGTGTGTGTGTGTGTATATATATATATATATATATATCCTGTAAGAGCATCTGCTAAATGCTTAAAATATATAGTACCAGTCAAAAGTTTCCTGCTGGAAATTAGGTTTATTTCATTATTGACAATGTTTTACACCGTATATGTTTCTGTAAATACTTGAAAATGACAAAAAAACACATGTAACAATAAACATAAGGAACATCAAAGCAATGTTCAAGACAATTGAAAATGGTCTCTAAATCTTGAATTCCTCAAAATTCCTCAAAGCCACCCTTTGCCTTTACAACAGCCTCACAAACACGGGCCATTCGGTTAATAAGTTTCAGCAGGAAATCACCCGACAGGGTCTTCCCAGCTCTCCTGCAGCAATTCCCAGAAACACTTGTGGGTTGCTTTGCTTTCACTCTTCTGTCCAGTTCGTCCCATACAAGTTCTATGGGATTGAGGTCTGGACACTGGGCAGGCCAGGTCATTAGTTTGAGTTGTCCTTCACATTCCTCCTTCACCAGATAGTTCTTGCACAACCTCAAGGTGTGTTTCTGGTCGTTATCTTGCTATATTTTGATAAACCTTTTCTATGTTAACTGTTCTGGATTGTGCTCTGAGTGGTTAGTGCCATAACTACCTTACTGTTATGGTATCATTCAATGTACTTACATCTTTAATTACCTACTTGTGTCGTCTTGAGAGTTTTGGGACCAAAACTATGTGACATTTCCCCCTTGCTAAGATTTGCTCTAGTCACATTGAACTTAAATGTTTGTTTAAGTTTTTAATTGCTGTGCAATCACTGTGCAATATTAACCTGTAAACTCATGGAACTGTGAAATACAATTACATCAAACGACTCCCATCTCAATGAAGATGGCTGGTAAATGTACTGCAATGTTTCTAATGTGAGCTAAGGACTAGATATTAAATATGATGCCAAGTTTTGTTCATTTTGTTCCAGTCTTACTATACATTTCAGCAGACCAAAGCTGCCAACTTGATTCTTTCAATATATCAGTGTGTGTGTATATATATATAATAATCAGGAGGACCGCTCATAAACTGTTATCAGAAGCACAGACAGAGGGCGTGTTTAGCTTCCCTCTTTCAATTTGCAGGGCTAAATTGTCAGTTTACAGCTGTTATATAAAGACGAAACTTTAAAACTAATTAAGGAAATGTCTCTCAAATATTTATGATAAGACCATTCTGGCCTGGAGGGTAATTCCATTTGAACTGATGGCTCACTGTTGAGAAACTTGCAACAGTGTACTTTTTGTACAGGAAATTATGAAACTATTTGTGTGCACCCATTTGCACAATGACATTTCAAACATGCTTCTTGAGTCTCGAATGCAGTGAGGGGCAATATGATATATCAGGGTTGAGCAATTAACTACCATATTTTTCTTTTAAAAAATAAGAAAAAGACTATGTTGTGTGCTTGCAAAAATTACATTAGAAAACCTGTCTGTTTCTCATTGAAATGTGAGAGCCTCTTGTTGACTGAAACATAAGTTTATTTGCAAATTATAGCTATTACTTTAAATATGATATACATGTGTACAGAACTAGATATTAGGTTCAAATTAAAATGTTCTTTATCATAATGTTGTGTAATGCTTCACTACATTACACAACGTACTTGATTGCAAGTGCAATACTTCAAGAGCAATACTTGAGTGCTCAAGTGCAATACTGAATTTAATTATACTAATTATTTTGTTAATTTCAATGATCAACTTTGACATAAATAAAAAGCAACCGTGTATTTTTTGCAGAAAACAACATGCCAGTCCTGTAAAGGAAACACATAAATGAATAAAACTACATAAGATAAGAGTAAACAATGATTGTGTCAGATCCAGAAAAAGTGTGAAACAGAGTGAAGAAGTCATCCTGTTTCACATTTTACCCCACGGTAACCAAACTGATGACTGCAGTCATATCTGTGTCATGATCTGAAATCATTGCTCACTCCTGGCAATTCTTTAATATAATATATTACACAAGAGGTGTTAGGTGGTTTGAGTTCCTGTCTAGCCCTGGTAAAGTACTTCAACTTGTGATTTACCTCTAAAAGGGAGGTTTCCTGTCTCAAAAAAACGTTGATTTGAAATGCAAACGTAGCGATCTGTGTACAAGGCAGGGAAAATGGCTGCTCCTGATCACGCCGTGACTGGCTCATGCTTGACTTTTAAGAGACCCCAGGGAACAGGGAGGCATTTAGGACACCTGGGTGAGATGTGATTAAAGTATAAAATGAGACGTCTAAAGCTCTTTTGTCTCATGACATCCCGCTGCTGGGTTTCTTTTCTTTCTGTTGTCCTGGGCTACATTGTGATGAGTTATCCATGAAAGTGTATCTCACTCACCCTGTGCGGACATGCGGCGTTGCGCCTTCTGCACCTCATACAAATTTAATCCCTGATGTCTGCTAGGTACGTGACAAGACCATTAGGTATTTTAATCGATATTGGCTCGGTGTACTTATCGGAAATTCATGACCGTGCATAGGCGATGGAACTGCTGCAGAAGTGCACCTTGTGTTTTGCTTTTATGGTGATTATCTTTCCCATATTAACAGCTATAGTATTGTTTGTCAATATACTGTGGTGGTGGTGGTTTAATTTTATGACAGAGAATTTATTAACAAAATCTCCTAGACAACTATATTTGGCACACTTGAATAGCTATATTAACATTAACATTAACTATGTTAATATAGATATATTAACCAGGTTGTGGATCATTGAATCTTGCCCTACATAGACACTTTTGATCGGTTTTATAACTGTAATTTAGCAACGAGGAACTAGCTCTGCTCAATTGTGTCTCACAAGCTTGTGAGCCGTAGGAAATAATTTGTCTGCTTTATCAAACAAATGTCAATATTTAACAAAACTTCTCCTCACAAAATAAATGTTTGAAGTGGAAAATGGCTGCTTCAAAGATAAATGGCTAAATGATTATTTCAGCTACCTCCCCTTCCAGCATCAAACCAATGTGCCACTTACGTTAAAAAAGTGTTGCTTATATAGAGGGGTATGGCTGGGGGTGTCACTTCCGTCAGTGTCTGTTCTGGAGTGTATCCCACTCTTCCTTTCTGCTGACTTTGACATGACACAATAATAAAAAATAATTTTTTATGTCAAATGTCCTTCATAGTTGAGTTGGTAGCCATATGGTGACCACTGGTTGCCCGTTTCAGTATATATTATTCTCTGCACGCGCGCTTGAATGTTAAAAAGCTAGGGAGCGATTTTAATGGCACCGTTTTTGCAAGGCGGCTGTGCGAACTCTCTCAGACAGCCTCTCTCTCATTTGTATGCTGCTCTTAAGGTTCCTCTTTGGGGCGAGCTTTAAGTACCACAAAGCTTTAATTGTGAGCGTTTACATTTTGCAATTAAAATTGACCCTTACTGCTCCGGGGAATGAATGATCAGCACTTTGATGTACTTTGATCAGTTTAGATGTTTTGTATTTTGAGGGGCGTGAAGATGCGAGATACATTTCTGACGTTGAACTGACATACTTCTCCACCTTTGAAGATTATAGCATTTCCTGCTTAAAGCATTGAAATTCAATCCTTTGAAAGCCCCCCCAATATAATATAGATGTTTAGCTGTGATGCAGAAGTGGACAAACAGGATTATGGAGGGCTCTTCCGCAGCTCAGTATGACCAAGGATATTATGATGTCTCCTCCCGGATTTAGCAAAAATTGTGTTTCTTGAAACGTGTAAAATAATGCAATGAACATGTAATACAGTACACCGATAACAGTTCTGCACAAAAGGGATATGTAAGATATAAGCCATGAATGGGAGATGCGATTCTGCACATTTCAGAAATGCATTCATATGGGTTGTTGAGGTTTTTTTTCATTTTAGATTAGATTTAGAGAAGATTTTAGAAATGTGTTACTTTTATGGTTTGAAGAAACACTAGTTTGATAAGAAATGCTTTTTCTACTTTCTATAACTAGATTTTTTGCATCGCCTGAACAATTATCTATTTATTTTCTTGCATATGTTTTATGGAAGTACATATCTACATTTGTTTGGTTAATGTTACAAGTCCAATTCACATGCGTATCTTTTGAGACATGGGTAAATTAGGTAGGGATCCGTTGCCATATGTATGCCTGTTTGGGCACCTTTTAGTACGATTGAGCCGGGCTGCGTTGAAGAATACTTCCAAACACTGTGTCTCAGAATTGTGCATTTCAAAGCTCAACAAACGTTAATAGACCAAAAAAGCGAACACTTTGACCTTTGTCAGAGTGCCTTCATTTGCTTCTGCATTTGCCTCAGAAATGCCGGAAAATGCAGAGGCAAAGGAAGGGTTTTGCTATTTTCTGAAAAAGGTTTGTGCAAAGACGGAAAAAAATTCAACAACATTTTTTTCTGTTTTCAAATACAGTTTACAGTACATCATCTCATAGGCGATGCTTTTGAATTCCAATGCCAGTTTCGCTACCCTTTGAAGCCTCAGTGACATGGCACTGAATTGGTATTTACTACTTAAAACTCTCCAGGAGAAACTCAATTTAAATCTAGCACAGTGGCGTGTGTTGTGAGGTTTTGATTTTAAAAATGTGAAACATGCCATTATCCAATACCGCACCATCAATTTACCATAATGACCATAAATCTGAAATAAATGGGGAAACAATTTACTATACAGTACCAAGACATAGCCTTTAAAATATAAAGCAGCTCAGTGTGCTGCCTCAACTTAAATTTACATCTCCCTCCCTACCTTCTTCTCTCTCTCTCCCCTGCCCCCCTCTCTCTTTCTCTCTCCCTGCCTCCTTGGGATCAGTGCCACTGCCGATACCTCACGATCAGCTTTTCCACATGAAGACTGATCACCTGTTGTCCCTGCAGATTAATACTTTACTTAAAATGGTTCCCCTTCACCCCTGTCCAAATTCCAAGGCACACATACGGATAGAGTGTCATTCTAACGGAGACTCATATCTACTTCCAGGCTGTCCTGATCCATTGCAAACACCCTGGTCAATCCAGTCACTACAATTATATTACGTGACTTACTATATTTATTATTACACAACATTATCTTTTTGATTTTAGTTCGTGTTTTGGAGGCATGTTTTGCGGATCTGCTATCTGTCTCTGCAGTGCATTGAAGAGGGTGAATTCATTACAGCACCTGCACTCCTTTATTTCAGGGTCTTTCTTTGTGGCCAGTAACTACTTGGAGATTCAATCAATAGGGTTCACCGGGAGGTCAAAGAGCATTAGCAGAACGGGGAATTGCGGATAGAGACTCAGTGGATGTCAAAGCTTAGTTTTCTGAACTCTTATGTGTGTGTGTTATTGCCTTGTTTATATTCCTAAATGTGTATTTTTATCCTTTGACCTGCGTGCATAGTCCACAGGCGTGCAATAATAATACATCATTTACATGTGTCTCCAGCAGTGTGCCACAAATGCTTCACAGCAAGAAGAACAACAGAGAGCATGCAATACAATTAAATCATTATCATTTCCGGATATATAGTCGTAGGCAGGACTGAATACCGGAAGTACACAAGAACATATGGATTTATAGCTGCAATTGTTGGGACACATTGAGCCCGGAATGATCCCGGCTGAATGTAAGGTAGCTAAAATAAAACCAGGTTTCCTAAATTAAATGAGCTTTCTCAACAAATAAGAAGATTCGACTTGTGTCTCCTCTCCCACTGATCCGTAGTGACCTCTCCTCTCCCACACTTGCTACCTAGCTAGCTTGCTTGCTTGGTTGAGTTGAAGACACCATATTCGACCTCAATTCGACCAAAAATTTGAACTTTGTGTTCACTTGATGACAAGACTGAGAGACAGCGAGATGACCACTGGAACGGTGTGTCACCAGTGTGTGTGTGTGTGTGTGTGTGTGTGTGTGTGTGTGTGTGTGTGTGTGTGTGTGTGTGTGTGTGTGTGTGTGTGTGTGTGTGTGTGTGTGTGTGTGTGTGTGTGTGTGTGTGGTGTGTGACACACAGTGCACTTGATGCAGGGGGCAGATCAGAGGTATGTACTCCAATCACAGTGTTCATGTATTGATTGGCAGTAGTACTAGCCAAGTAAAATCCAATTACACATGACAAATGCTAGATTATGCAATTTTCCAATATCCTTGAAATGCTTAGCTATCTTTTTTCACAAAATTAGTTGTATGATGGTCATGGTCCTAAAATTGTCCAAAGTCGTAACGGTATATATTTCCCCACTAGTCAGCACACCCCTAGAATCTAAGCTCTAAGCTCTTTATGAGTTATGGTCTTACTGAGCAGTGATCAGAATTCGAGATGACCTTCCGACTACCTTCGGCTGCAGATCACTCTGTAATGGCGTGACACGCAGAACAGAATCGTATGTCGTAGGTAATCTGTTTTAGTGTTCTGCCTACATTCATATACTACTCTGTTTAAAGCCGCGGAGAAGATTAAGCGGTTAACTGTCAAACACACAGCCCAGAAGATCTACAGTCTGGATGACTAATGAACCGTCCAGGAAAAGTGGTTTGCAACACAAAAAAATAGTAACACACAAAAGTGCTCTACGGAATTTACCGTGAAGACCTGTCACCTGTCTGGGAAATAGAGATAATGGAACCTTGTGTTACAACAGTGTTTGTAGAAGTTGAAATCATTCAAACAATGGCTGAGTTATCTTTGCTCAGGAGTAAGGATTGAGTCACACAGTAATTCCCTGCAGAGCTAGACCTGTATGTAAACAAATACAATCTTCTCAAATTAATTTACAGTGATTTATAACACCGTTTTGCATAAATGAAAAAAATATATGTTTAGCTCTTTTAATAATACATGCTAATAGTTAATTGTCCTACATTGTTTATCCAACATCACACCTAAACAGACAATTTGATGAGCTGATGCAAACGTAAGAGTTTCTGGTAGTTGTTGAATTAAATGTATAATTTACCCTTTGCCGTCAGTTGACTGCAATATGGGCTCTTGAAAAACAGTAACCCCATGAGAGAGCGAGCAAACGTGTTTAAAAAAGAAAAAAAAAAAAATTATTTCGCATTTTTCCCTGTTTTTCTCCCAATTTGGTTGCCAATTATACCCTCTATTTATCTCAATTCACCTTCCCCCACGAGTCCGCCGCCTGTCCTCCGGGTCGAGACACTATTTCCAGGCCGATTATATCCGCCTCTTCCGAGACGGAATTCTACCACGGACCACCTTTACCTGCTCCTCGACGGACTCGTGCCGGCTCACCCTCCCCCTCCCCGGAGGCGGACAGCCAAACGCCGCCTCCGATCAGGGCTGACGACCAGGGCCGGTCTGGTAGAGATGCGGTTTTTGAACCGGACCAGCCAAAGTGTGGTGTGTTAGACCGCTACGCTATCCGCCAGCCCCCTACATTCGTGTTTTTTATTAAATCTCTTATCAGACACAATCAAATATTTCTGCCCACTTGGTACATGCCGATTTTCAGCAATATTTGTAGTTGCCACAGATCCGATTGTGACCAAGCGTTGCTGTTGCTAAATTTGTGCAACTTGTTTGTGAAATCTCTCAGTGAGGAAATGAAGAGGAGCAGTGTCTGGGAAATAGCAGGATGTCTGTCTACCCCCCCCCCCCTCATAGATCAGTGCTGTGAAGTCAAATTGAATTCTGCTTTGATTGAATTGTGTTGTGGCTTTTAAAATGTTATTCTTATTATTGCTTAACAGGTTTATGGGGTGTCTGTGAGATTTATTTGTGTATTTGTTTTTTTAAAAAGCTTCCAATATGTGAGGATGAGCACAAAAGTCTGGATTCACTCAATGAACCTCCAGAGGTACCAACATTGCAGAGGTGAAAACTCTCAGCCAAGGATGAAAAAACCCTCGATTTACCATAAAAAGCAGAGCATGTACGTCGGAGGGGTTGGAGGGTTCCCAGTAAACCACAATCGCACAATTACTTGGGTACAGTTTGGCCGTGTCGTTGCTGCCGTCAGTTGCCAGAGAGAAATAACTTGTTTGCCAGATCTATAGACATTGTCCATGGTAATGTTTTTGTACAGGCCAATCTGGAGGCCATTTAATTTTATCAGTAAATATTGCCTTGATTTTTTCAGTTCATTGTGAATTTCTTCATGAGGGAAGGAATGTGGCTTAAATCATGCCAATGTTTTAATGGTTTAATTAATCATTTTGGTGAAAAACACAAATGAGGCATATTGTTGTTGACTAGAGATCATATATAATTGAAAATAAGGGAGGGTGGGGCTTTAAGCATGTACATTTATCAGGTTAGCAAGGTACCATAAGGTAAGATTGCAAACAAAGGCATTATCCTGACAGCTCAGTTGCAAAACACGAAAACCTGTCTGGATTCAATCAACATTTGTCCTCAACATTTACTTGAAAAGCAAGGTCCCCCCCCCCCCCATCATTCCATGCAACTTAGCCCTGAGTTTTCCTTTGTCATTTTATTGTCTCAATATAATAAACTGTCTAATTTACCTCCCTGTGTTGTCAATGTTCAGAACTGTGCAGTTTATGAATGTTCCACCTTGAATCAACCTCTCTCTCATTAAACCTGGAGAATATACCACCCCTCGTGTAGCTACAGCTCTGACTGCCCTCAGAATGTCTTTGTTCCAATACAATCTCCCAGTAACCAGAATCCTAACAATGTCAAATGCTGTTATTTTGACACATTCTTTAGCAATAGTGCCAAGACATGCCCCTTTCCTATAAATGGAAAGTTTGATTGGTTTAATTCTGGTATATTTGCTCCAGTGATTAAAAAAGAACATGATATTGACAAGGTGGTAATTGCGCATGCTATTTCCGGGTTGACACCATGTCAGTACATGACCCTGAGGTTTTGCTGTATCTAAATGTACGTATATAAAGTCTAAAGTCTAGTCAATTTGAACTCTCATGCTAAATCCAGGTTTGGTACAAGGATGAGTTTATTTATAGACAGAGCATGGATCGTATTTGGGCTTAAAAGCATGCCTATGCCCTTTGCAATTTGTACTTATTACTCTGAACAGGGGGACAGGAATTCACATAAATGCCTGTTCCCGACACTCTTGTCGAACTTTCTGGTCATGATTACAAGTGGGACTCTTGTGATACCAAACACAGGGAAAGTTGGAGAATGCTAAGTAACAGGAATTTCCGGGATGAGGAATCTGGTGATCAATGTAAAAAGTAAAAAATTAAAAGGTCCCACCAGACGATATGAAATGTTGCATCCCATGGGAGTTGTAATTCAATATTAATTTAGGCGGTTCACTTCAGCCATTTTACCGTTTTACTATGGTGAAAGTCTTTTTTACCATTTTAATTGTTACTTTGTTAATTGTTACTGATATCGGAAAGTTTGTGTTTGATTGAAAATAAATGGCTTTGAAATTAAGATCTGTCCCAGTTGCTCGACTTGTTTTCCCAGAATATTCCATACAGAGTTTCCGGCTTGGTGAATTTAGACCTTTGATGTCAGTCCTTCTGGAAAAAGTGTGTTTTTGTCACTGAATGGTAAAAATGTTTGCTTTTTCAATAAAACATGTTTTTGTAACCTTTGCTCATGCAAATTATTTTGCAAGGAAAGGAAACATCAACATAAAGTGTCTTAATAGGGCGTTGGGCCACCATGAGCTGCCAGAACAGCTTCAGTGCACCTTGGCATAGATTCTACAAGTGTCTGGAACTCAATTGAAGGGATGCAACACCACTCTTCCACGACAAATTCCATAATTTGATGTTTTGGTGCTGGAAAATTGTGGCTCCAGAATCTCCCATAGGTATTTATTGGTGTTTCCTTGCCCTCCTAAGGGGTTGAGTGGACCTCAATCATGCCAGGAAAATGTACTGCACACCATAACAGAGCCTCCAGAAGCCTGAATTTACTCAAGTGTTTCCTTTATTTTGGCAGTTACCTGTATATTCAGTAAACATAAAAATGACAGATAAAAATCTATTTATTGTGGTCCTCCATTTTTTTATGTTGTCATTGAGCTCGATGGACCCGAATTCCCAAGTCTTACTGAGCTGACATCTCGGAAAAAGAGTTTCGGAGGATCACAAAAATGCAGCATTAGCACTCATTTCACTTGTATGACCCTTGGGAGTAATATTACTGAAATGTAGTGAAAGTATAGATTTCTTTCATTCCACAGTAAAGTTAAATATTTGTTTTCATCTTTTGTACATTATTCATATAAACTCAGGAGTAAAGATGCTCCATCGTCTCCAATATTAAATGGACCGATGAATTACTAGGTGACGGGTGAATAATTTTTGTTTGAAGTGTAGGCCTTTATAAGGTTGGGACTCTAGCAGTCTGCAGGGTACAAGCAGTTATTCGTTGCCACTTCACTGCAAGCCTTTTTTTCTGACCCATGGAATGGAACAGGAAATGCTTATTTCCCATTTTCAATCCCTTGGGCAGAGGAGGACTTGCCCTCTGTCACAATTTATGTTGATCTGTCCTGCTGAAGGAAACCAATCTGACTGAAATATCTTTTTAAAGAAGCAAAGCAATCTTTTTTAAAATACTCAAAATCATTCAAAATCTTTTTTTTTCAGTCATTTTTTCCATGGCAGCATTTTCTTAGAGCAAGTAAAAGTAATTGTTTCTGTTGCAGGTTTTATGAATGTACACCTCTTATGCAACTAAAAACAACACAAATAAAAAAAGACTTGTTTGTCTTTTCTGTTTGTTTGCATTCTATGGGCCATTTGAACACATTTTTTCCACATTGTATGACCATTTCAGTACAATACATCATCACAACCAAAGAACAGTGCATCATCTGAGAACTGCCCTGCTTAACTGACAAACTATTGAATTATTGTTTTTACTCTCTGTATGAATTTGTCACTACAGACCAGTGGTTCTTAATCCTGGTCCTGGAGGTCCACATGTTGTGCAGGTTTTTGTTTTGACTCAGTACTCTATATATATATATATACAGTATGTATACAGTATGTACATGCCATTTAGCAGACACTTTTATCCAAAGTGACTTACAGTAATTCAGAATTCATACATTTTTCAGTATATATGGGCCCAATGGGAATCAATCCCACAACCTAAGCATTGTCAGCGCCATGCTCTACCTACCGAGCCACACAGAGCCACTAGTAGTAATCGATCAATCAAAGATGTTGAACTCACCTCATCCGGGGTGCATTCAAGAGTACAAAAAACATTACTTGAATGTTTTAAAACTGAAACAGGACTGGAGTGAATGTCAGAATGTTGCAGGTATGGCGTGTGGGAAATTGTGTGGGGCTTTATGCTCTGACCAATCACATACTTTGAACTTGTTGCAAAAAGTTACCCCACCACCAACCTAGTGGAGCCAACGTTCCCGCCCCCACGATACACCCACGAAACATCTTCGGAAGGATGCTGCAAAGTGAAGCAAACTGTTCAGAACAAACTTCCTGTTCAATAGATGCAACACTTGAAATGTAACAAACCATACTGCCTACTGCACAAGCCCCTGGTGTCTTGGGTCTTATTTTGTTGCTGATCTTTGTGTGAAAACAAAAACCAGTGTACCCTGCAGCCCGCCAGGACCAAGGTTGAGAACCGCTGACATGGACACATTAAGGTGCATTGTTCATAAGTCCATACGCAGAGATTGCAGATTGCACAGTTAATTTTCACAACAGCACCATGGGCTGTTTCCTTGCCTGTTTTCTTTGCTGTGTATGCAGACATGGCTAAATGATTTTGCTCTGTAATGTTTTGATCTATTCTGCACATGCAGTAGCTCTCATTAAAATATAGTTAAACGGCCAATAAGATAACATCCTGAAGAAAACTTGCGATAGAAAAGCATATGTTTCTGGAAAAATGCAGTACAATGAACTCTGTATAAATAAACATTGGGGAGTTGTCTCTTCCCAGTCCAAGAGTATAAAAGAGACATTTCACTCAACTGAACTTAAAGAGCTGCGTCCTTCCATGAATACACATTAATTAAGGATAAGGTTTGTGCTTGCAATATGTTAATGCTCATGTGACACAGGGCCCCAGAGAGAACGGATCGGCCAAGGTCATGAAGCTGAGCGTGAGGGAGTGTATTCAAATGCAGGACAGGGTTTTCAGCAAATTAGCCGGGTATTTGCTCATCTAGGGCAAATTATGGAAGATTTTTGCTTCAGTTGCTCGGTTTAACATGCATGTATTATTAATTTGCACAAATTGGTGAAGGTGTACCACTGTTGGCATCGTAAATGAGAGTTTGTGCCGAAAAGCACATTGTCAAATGGTACAGTATTTCCATGTGTTATGTGAGTATGTAGGTAATAGTCTAAGTATCCTGAATTTGTGAATTATGAGTTAATATTCAGAATGGCAGTTGGACTGCAATGTTTTTGATCTTAACTTGGGAGTAAAAAAAAAAGCAAGTGATAATGTTTCAACGTCTTACATTATTTGTGCATTTGGTTGTTGACATTCAAACAGATTATTCAAAAAAATAGCACTTTATACATTTTTATGAACTTTTATGTATAAAATTAAGGATTGCATATGGGCCTGACATGCGGCGTGAAAATATATGCCCTGAGAGAATACTCACACATACACACAGGGAATTTCAGTGAAATGCCAATGGCAGCTCTTGCAGATTGTCCAGTGTCACTGTGTTAACCTATCAAGAGAGCCATCTGGAAAATCAATGGAACGGATCATCTGCTTTTTCCCCTACGATGTTGAGCTCAACAAAGTTCAAGTGTCTTCAGTCTTTGATGCTTAGCTTTCCGTATTCTTTTTTAACAAGCAACATTATGCAAGTCCAAGGTACCGTTTGCAAATAGTTATTGGTTTCAGGATCCAGTGCTCTTTCAGTGGTGTATTCCTTCAGTAATGTAAAAATGGCATGGCATATATAAATGGCATATATAAAATACAGTACCACATTTACTAGCTGGGAGGAGATATGAATGTGAACATGAATCATTCTGAACTTGGCGACATTGGCGACAACATTGCACATGCCGTTTCCCCCACTGCATTAACAAACATTGTATACTAGACTGTGTTAGGTAGCAAAGCTACATTGTGTCTATATACAGCATCTGTAGCTTGTTGTTAGTATTATCTGGCTATCTAGCCATAATATTAACTTAATTGCAGCTAAGTTGTGGTATGCAACTATAAATCATAGCCGACATGTGACGGAAGAGTAGTTTACTTGGTTTACGTTATTCACAAGGAGAACATTAAAACGGCTTGCCAGGTAACTAGGTTGTTAGGCTAGTACTACAGTCCTAATCAGCTACCGCAGGCTCTCTCCATTTGAAGGGAGCCAGAGGTGTCCGGATAAATAGGAAGCTACAATTTATATTTACTGCTGGGTTTGAGGTCCACATGGCACTCCAAGTCACCTGTCAGGTGAACAACCAAACTGCGCTTTTGTTCTGGAGCTATAGAATGGCATTTCCATTTGTAGAGGACTCTGACGTGCGACACTTGAGATTCTCAGCTCCTACATAAACACTTTAAATCTTTTAATGTTCACAGGCTCACGTGCATCTCTTGATGCATTGCACATTGCCCAGAGACCACTTCACCTTGTCATGTAAGTTGGCTTCACTGCAATGCACTGTATTTCAATAGGGTTAGAACAATGTGAATAAATAGAAAATGCAAACACTAGTATCAACAAGTTGTCAAATTGTCAGCAGCACAAATTGGAATCATTGTCAAATTTTCTCATTTGGTGTATCTAACTGGGACTGGTTAGTGTTTATTCCCGTTTGTATGCATAGCTAGGATTAACAAGGTCGTATAGTACACAAGGGACTATGGAGGATGAGGAAGTTATTTGGGATGACATTTTGAGTTAAAGAAAGATGATGAGATCATGTGATCCAGAGAGATGCATATAGTCCAGCACATTTCACATTGAAAAAAAATATAAGATCAATTTTTTGGTGATCTAAATGTTTTATTATTTATTATGTTCTATCCATCTGTGTGATCTGGTGATGTCCAGATGTTTTAGGGAGAATAGTAAGTGCTGTAAAAATAGAAGTTATTAAATAATATTGTTGAATAAAGACTAATGGAAAACAGTAAGTGATATTGAATTATATCATGTCATACAGAGGTCATTCAGTAATGTTGACAGTGATAAAATGTACAAATTCTACAGAGCCCTTTCTCAGTTGCTCGATTGTTCTTTTTGAGGCAGGAAGAATGAAACAAACAAAAAAACAAACAAACAAAAAAATATCCTGACTCTCCGAAACAGGCTGGCGATGATCTCTCGAACGAGGCTTGTTTGGGGGCCTTTAGGGAAATAAATATCTGAGAACATTCAGAGGAATGAAGCTCACTCAATAAATCAACCTGACACAATAACTACTTCTGGCACATGAGCCTCCGTCCTCCAAGACACCGCCCCCTGTTTCCGCCCCTGTGAGACCAAACGTGGCCTCCCCAGAGGCCTGTAAACGATATCAGCACACTAATACAATCTGAATTTACTGGCTATGGCTTTTTGTTCTGTTTAACACTTGATTGTTGGGCTGGGCCCATAATAAATTATGACCTGAGAGCTGAACTGCCGAAATGCCTGTTGCGTTGCGGTGTCGCTTATAAATCAGAAGATCTGGTGTCGTTTGACAGCCTCATTGTAAAACGTTAGGAAAAGTGACCAGCCGAATGGAAAGAGACCGTATCCAATTCCGGTTCGTCTTCCTAACTGGGAGGCCGCGTCTCTTGAACATTTAGGTATATTGCGATTAAATTAATTGAGTAATTAAAATGACTTTGATAAAGTGTTGAACCTCCACTTTGGGCTAAACGCTTGTAATCGCAGTTCACGGCCAATGTTGCAAATCATAAAGCGGAATCGGTCTGTGCTGGTATCAAGTGTTTTCTGGAGAACAAAGCACTCTTCCACCCCCCCAGCCTCTCATCAGCCAAACTAGGCCACACAACAATTGTACCATTTTAAACATCAAGTTAATTACTGTGTTTGGTGCTTTGTTGAAAATGTCCATTCATCAGAAAGCCCCATGCAATTTTCATAAACACTGCAGAGAGAAACGAAATAGTATGGTGCATATGTAAGGGTGAATTTAACCATATACCATTACTGAGGTATAATGATAAAGGGGGTCAGTATTAATACATTAATTTAGTTTGTTGTGTTTTCAAGAGGACAGCACATTGTACGTTGCAATGGTTTATTCTTGTCATTACATACTGTGCACCCATTCTCAGGTGACACAGTGAATGCGGCACAGTTCTGTCACCAATTATCCAATTAATTGAATTGAATTGATTAATTAAACTTGTCCCACAGACCATGTTTATCATTCGTAAATGAGTCTCAGCTCATTGTTAGCATTAGCGATTTAGGTGGATGATTTAAAATCTGCGCAAATCTATAACTGTCCCCAATCACTCTTTTTTTAATATATATAATTGTAATGGTTTGGATTGAAGAAAAGCAGCTAATGGGGCAGCCATTTTTCATTTTCTATTTGAACGTTACGGTGTTGAGGTGCATGCATGTCTCTTGAGATACAGTCAGGCATGCAAATGTTGCTATTAGGGTTTTGGTGGGGTTTGTTGGGGGACATTTTCATGCTTTTTGGAGTATGGTGAGTGGTCCCCTATCCACTTTCATTCATCTTGGCTATGGTGGCTAATGCTAAACAAAAACTGTATCGCACCAAATAATTACACTACACACAATCTAGCTGATTGTGGGTAAGTCAACATAATAACAACAAATAAATTGATGTTACAAATACTGTTTGGGAACCACTGAATATATAAAAATGTTATTCATTAATATTAAATAATTTCAAATATTATTTGATTTTGTGGGATCAATATTTGAATATTAAAACACATATAAGAGGACCATGGAGATCCCTTATCATATGTTGTGTTTTCGATGTCATAACAAGTGAACAGATGAATCCATGAATATGGACCCAATGCCAAATAATGTAAAATATTGAAATATCTCTAGACCCTAAGACATAATACATAGAAAAAAACACTTCAGTAATGTACAAATGAATGGTAAATGAAGTTAACCTCGCTGCAGAATACGGGTGGGATGATGCATCAAACTCACGATACGATTTGTTTCACAATGCCAGGTCCCAGCACGATATGCATCACTATATGGTTTATTTTAATCCATATTGTTGCCATGTTTTATATACTTTGCATTTACATTTACATTTACATTTTAGGCATTTAGCAGACTTATCTTATCCAGAGAGACTTACAAGATGTGCATTATTACATGGTAAGATTAATCATAGTCTGCGCCAGAGATCAGTGTCGTGACTCGTGATACAGTAATAGACATAATCGTTGGCAGCTGCAAACTGTACCTGTAACACAAGCAGGGAAAAGTTTTTAGTGTTTTTTAGTTTTTTGGGGACTTTGTTTTGTGAGTTTTTTAAATGCCTTCACATAGAATGCTACTTTTGGGATCAATATTTGAACATTAAAACAAATATTTGCTTCAATTTAGCATATTTGTGTATATATATTGTTAATATTTGTTGTGGCCTAGGTCTGGTTTCACCTCCCACACTCAGACACTCAAGGTTCTCTAATATTGCATCCACAATGTTGTTTTACAGTGAACTAAATATTTATATTATAATGAAATCCAGTTAACTGAGTTAACAGCTTGTAAGCAATCACTGAAATTTTCAATTTACCAAATGATCTTGCTTACATTTCTTCTGTTCATTCTTTGTTTTTTGTTTCCAAATATAATTGATGTAATTATTTTTAAATATATTTAAGGCCATGAGCTGTTGGCCATTTTCCTCTGCTGTTTCTCCAAATTTTCATCCTCCACCTATCAACTTTTCAGTATACAGGCTGAACCATTATTACATTACTTTTGATTACAAGTCAATGCATGTTAAATGGCAGTAATCACAGTTACCTTGGCTAGAAACATATGCAGTTGGCTTGGATTTCATCAACAATCCTTAAAGTAATAGTTCACCCAAGATCAATGTAAGTATTGATACGATAAAAAGGCGAATCCACCAACAATGGCTAATATTGTTAGCATAGGTGTCTGAAAACAATGTAAGTCTATGTACCCTCAGGTAGCATTCTCAAAATCGCATACTCAAATGACCTCCCTGGAACTTATAACAAAGTTGCTCAGCCATGTCATTCATGTTATCTTGAGATGTAATTTCAACCATGCTACCTGCAGGTGCATAGACTGCCTTTGTTTTCAGACATTGATGATAAAGATGCTTACCATTGGTGGAATCACTCTTTCATGTAAATAGAGAATTCTCTAAACCTATGTGTTTGTTTGTTCACAAATAGTTTACCGAGTTCAGCAATCACCCAGATTAACTTGGTAAAATGTTGTTTGTGTAGAAAACAGTAGCACTTGCATACAGTATATGTCAAAGTTATGTCTAAGATTATGTTACCGTCTAATAGTGATTGAGGCCAGGGCATCTATGCCTGTGGTGGCGTTTTGCATATCACAAAGCAATATGCCATTTGGTCTTTTGTGTATACACATGTACACCATCTTCTGAATATATCTACATTTACTTATGAGTGGTAGCTTGTGTATTTACATTCAGCAGAGGTCATTGCCATTCAACATTGTAGGGCTTAATTTTCCTTTCAGTGTTTGCTATGGCAAAACAAACGGCATCAGCTCTCTAAATAGGGTTTTAAATAAACATTACTTTAATTTCAACTACCATATTTTCGTAAAGCATTCCAATAGTTTTTTTGTTTGTTGATTGTTATTGCTATCATTCAGCAGGCTTTGATCTGTCTGCTTGATTCTGGCCTTCAATCTTCCCATAGACAGACAGGCAGACTGAGTGACTAACTGACTCTCTCTTTCACTTTCTCGCCCTCTCTTCCTCCCTCTCTCCCTCTGGCTTCTTTTATTAGCATTAGTGTATATGTCGATTTGCAATGGATAATTTTTTATCAATACGTCCACTGACAATATTGTTGCTCCGCACAATGCAGTCACTCTGAAGATTTCGTTGCACGCGGTGCTGGTAGAGTCTAATTAAAATATGTGTACTTGCTATTCTCTGCAAGCACCCACAATCAAGTCAAACTAATATTGTTTGTAAAACAAGTAAAACAAATTATGTATGCTGTGGTGATGCAGTGAAGGTCATGTAATTCAGTGCATGATTAAAGGGGTCACTCTCCATATGATAAATGTTGCAGTGTTGCACCTCAATGCGGGTGCAGCATACACTGTAATGTATAAACCTGCATATTAACTTTCTATTTGCCCTAGAGTGAACTCCCACATTAGAAATGTAAAGAAATGAATGAAGACACTTGGAGAGTGTTTAAAATCAGTTGTGGGAAAACAGACATACACGTGTGTGTGTGTGTGTGTGTGTGTGTGTGTGTGTGTGTGTGTGTGTGTGTGTGTGTGTGTGTGTGCGTGTGCGTGTGCGTGTGTGCGTGTTAAGGAGAAAGGTAACCTTACTGCAGTATATGTGCTAAAGCTGGTGTACATTACCAGCGCTAAGATACTGATTCTCAGGTCTATACTTCAGATAAACTGCTGTACATTAAGTTAAAAAAAGATTTACATATCACACGTATTCGTCTGGCGTGCTGCTGAAATAACTGCATTCGTTCAGCCTCCTTTTCTCCGCTTTCCTCAAGACACGCATCCAGGATTACGGACAAGTATCCCGTCTCCAAGATCCCCCATGACCCACTGTCCCAAATACAAGTTTATTTCTAGCGGATGCAAATATTCTAAACGCGTCCACTTTGTTCCCCTCTGCGCGCGAGACAAAGGGAGATATTTTTAAACAGTCTCCCGTCTTTAAAGTGCGACCCCGAGCTATAACAGCCAGGCCCAGCGCCTGTTACGGGTACGGGCCTGAGAAGGCTCTTGTGTGCAGATGTTCAGCTTTGTTTGGTGCCCCCTGGTCCCTGGTGAGAGCCTTAATTGCATTTTTTCCCTCGCAGTTACTGGCTAAGTAATGGTTTCCCTCTCCGCCGATGCCTGAGGTTTTCGAGCTTTTATTACTCGGCGAGAAGACCATTCCTTTCGCCAAGGGGAAATTTCCTAAGTGTCTCAAACTAGGCATTTTCTGCTCAGAGGGGCCCGTCCAGTATCCGACACGGTGCATAATGATGTGCTCCTTATTTTATAGTCGTGTTCAAAAAAGAAGTAACTGCCTAAAGAACACAATGAGACTGTAGGTACTTACAGCAAAGTGCTAGCATGCATAAATAAATTAAGTTTGGATTTTGCGCTGGCAAAGCTTCTGTTCTTTTGACGGCGTTAGGATTTGTCTGCTGCTTGGTAACAATTCATTTTAAGCGTAGAAGATTGAATTTATGACATAACATTATATGCAGCTTCAGCCTGCCTTTGAGTAGGAAAACAAATGTCAAGAGTGCCTCGCTCCAGAAAAAAGCTAATGATATTGTAATACATTTTTACATTTTAGGCATTTACCAGACACTCTTATCCAGAGCGACTTACACAGCTTGCATTTTTCTCTTTTACATTATTCTTTTTTACAATCCATTTATACAGCCAGATATTCAGGTTAAGTGCCTTTTCTCAAGAGTACAATGGCAGTGCCCCACCTGGGAATCAAACCTGCAATCTCTGAATTACACAAGCCCAGTACCCTAACCATTATACTAAACCGCCGTAATACGTGCATACTTGTACAGAGCCTTGTACAGAATTCAAAGAACACAAACAGGCCTAGCACATTTCTTTTAGTCCGCATAACCATGTGCTATAGCCATTAATGGACTTCAGTTTAAACTCTCTCCTTTCATGTTGCACTGACCTGTATGGCAAGGCCTTGATGAAGTGCCTTTCCTGTTGCAGGATGAACACTATTGGGTTTGAATTGTTGCTTCTTTTTAATTGTTGTACCTATAGTATATATATTTGTAGCGAGACCACTGTGTCCAAATTTATGGTGCTGTTTTAATCCCCTTTTTCCGCCTTTCATTTATGCATTTGGTTAAGGGTCCATTTTTAAGACGATTAGCTAACAGGAGACTGTTTTAACAGCTGTTTGTCGGATTGAGTGGTACTTTGAAGTATAACTTTCAGTTAACCTTTGAATTTGGACAGGGATCCGAATTTAACCAAGGCTTCTTTTTGATGTAAAAGGTGGGATTCTATTGCTGAAATCAGTAAACAGTTCGTAAACCGTTTCCGTCCATTCTTAGGGAAAGTTGGTGTTGATTTTGAATGGAGACGGGACAGGGACGGCAGGTTCTCATCAGCTATGATATTGTAAGTGCACAGCTTTCAGGAGCTCCTGCGCTTTGCTTAGGGCACCTTCACATATAGTTCATTTAGAATGATCCGCATCGTCGCATTCATGAATTGAAGTTTGCTTCATTTAGATGTCTTCGTCTCATACCAGATAATACAATCGCACTTCAATTCGTTTCCAATATCATTTCCTTTGTGTGATTCCCAGGATTGGGAACTTGGATCCAAGTTCTGTGCCTTTCACATCGCATACTTTCAAGCACTCAGTTCAGTTACCTTTGATCAGGTGACATTCGCTTACAGATTGCGTGTACTCATACGTAACGATACGTTTCTAATCGAATTTGGATCCTTTTCCTTTCAACAGATGTTAGCTCCAAACGAACCGAGTTCGCTCACAAATGGCCTGACACTTCCCTTTAGGTCTCGGCTTGTTTGGTTGGATCTGCATCTTGCAAACCCAACAGATAGCTCCAAACGAAGGGATCTTAGAACAAAACCATAGGTAAGGAAGGGATCTTAGAGCTCTGACTCTTAGGAACTACTTTAAAGATCACCAGGCCTGCAGATTATTTAGAGCAGGGCTTCTTAAACCTCGTCTTTCTATTATTTCCGTTGCCACTCAGAACTTGATTGATCGGTTACAGTAGCGGATTACACAATTAACTCACCTCATCTGGTTTCTTATGTCTAAACCGGTTGCTGATTTTAAGGTGAACAAAGACCAGCGTACCCCACGGCGCTCCGGGACCAGGTTTGAGAACCTCTGCTTTAAGAGGGTGCTCAGGAATTACGAGCAAGACAATATCCAGCGATCAAAGACTACATTTTATGAGGCGGAATTTTGGTTGTATAACGTGGATTTAAAAAAAGGCATATGAGGAGCAGAGAAAACGTTCAGTGAATTAAGTTGGCCCTACGATGGAGTGTACACAATGGGCAAAAGCATGAATAATCAAACCATGTTAATCACCGATGTGTCATAAGAATTCGGTATGCATTGTTGTTTATGTGCTGCAGTTCAGTCTGGCTCAGTGACAGTGACAGTGGTCAACCAAATCGGCTCAGATTTTGAAAAAAAGAAGAAGAAAAAAACTTTTAAACTTCTGTCCTGATTGGACGTGCAAGTAAAACCTGAATGTGGTGGACCACAGGGTATGTCGCATCAAACAAACTCCTACCTGCCAAACACCAGTGGTTCCTTAAGTCGGTCCTGGGGACCCACTGTGTGTGCTAACTGTAATCACTACCTCTGAATTGTAACAAGCCGTTAAGGTCTTCTTAGTTAGAGACTTTTAATGTGTATCGAAGGATGGTTAACCCTCTTAAGGCCATATTATGTCATGAATGTCACAAAGAATGCATGTCCCGTATTCACATCTTAGGACTTTTAGTCAGATCAGCTAATACTTTAATTTTCTGTTATGTGCTATTCCTTTAGGAGGAGGTTACCTTTTTAATTGATTCAGTTATAGACTTGCAGCTGAAATCAACAGGGTTATAATTGCTGAAAGTGTGGACACCTGGTCACTGAAACCAAACCATTTGTAGAAAATAAGAGTTTGATGCTAGAGAAATTGGCAATGAGCCAAACTTGCATTGTGTTTTCAGCTACCTTAATTGATCAATGGATTGGCTGTAACAAAAACCAGCATACACACCAGTGTATATTTTACATCAGGAAATGTGCTTAACGCATTTCCTGAAAGTGGTATGTCTGCAAAAGGTAGATCCTCATTGTCTGCCAGATCCTCATTGGAACCTTGATGATCATCTTCAAAAACTATCTGATTTTTCTGTGCAAGTCTTCTGAGGCCAGAGAACCTGGTCCAGAAAAAAGATTTAAGAACGTGCCCTATATCCGTCATAGTCATTGAGATTGTGCATTATGCTTGATTTATATTCTGCTCTAGAAAAATGCTATTTTTTGTTTAAAATTTTCATTGAATCAAGGACAAAGAAATGAATTGTCCCTGTCCAAATGACCCACATAAGGCTTTACATGAAATAGATTATGTCTGTATATCTCTGTGCACTGTGATCTTCTTGAACTTGATAGCTGAGAATATGCTTGTAGCGTGGCTATAAAATATAATCTTTATATTATATTTGACATATATGTAATCTTCATTTATGTCTAATATTCTGACAAATATTGACACATTTTAGAAATAAAAAAGGAGGGTGATGATGATGTGACAATGAAAACGATGATGATGATTATTATTAATAATTGTTTTCAACATAATGTCCTTGGATTTGTTCTGCCGTGAAAGGGAAAAGGAGCATGTTCTTCAGTTGTCAGGAGGAAATAGGAGGTGATTTAACACGACAGTGTGAAATGCTTGGAGATTAAAGTGATGCTAATGATAAGTGAGAGAAAAAGAGAGTAAGCTATATTTTAATTCCTGGGAGGACGGTTATTGACTCTTATTGGCTGAGATTAAACTAAACCTGTCTAATCAGCTCTTTTTTCTCTCTGTGGAAAAAAAACAACTTTTTGCACATTTATTGCACTCTTTCAAGGAAGTGCATTGATCTACAGCTAAACCTTCACAATTTGGGCAAAATCCAATATATAACTATGTTAAAGGGTAGGGCCATTAAGCTGCTCGGAGCAAACTCTGTATTCTGAAAAATGAACTGCCTCGGGGGGTATGATGTTTAATGAGAAAATACCCGTTTAAATAGCAGGGAATATCTGTTCCTTGTTTTAGAGCAAGATAGTTTAATGGGCATCAAGATCAACATATCCCGAGCAGCTGATCTTTGCGCTGTTTATAGCATATCGACCTTTTAGAATGTAAAAAAAACCCCACACACACAGTAAAGTTATAAATAAAAAGTAAACATATTCAAAATGTGTTGTGACAGTCAAACTCTTGGCCTCAGAACACTGACTCAGTGCGACACGGAGTCGGGCAGGCAATGAAACCGATGATTTTTTTGTTGACTTGACGTTATAGCGTTTCACCAGCACGTATTGCTCATTGTTTGGCTTTGACACGTCCTTCATGAGGGTAAAGAGTGATTCCCGAAATGGCGAGGCTTAGCTGGTATTTTGACGGTAATTAGCATGCATTCCGATCCCCTGAGCCCTCGCAGGGCAGCAGAAACCCCTCGCAGCCGCTCGTCTTTATCAACAGCCGGGTGATAGGAGTCATTGAACATTCTGCTGACAGCAGATTATTTCTGTTTTTGTCAAGCTTCAGTTGACGGTGTTTCTCCTTTCTCCTGCCTGCTAAGGGGGCCGCTTTCCTCTTATTGCGTGTCTGTTCACAAGACGAGGAAACGCATTACATTATAATTGCATGTAAAAAAAATAAAAATGAAATGAAATATAAAAAATGTTTACAAAAAAAAATACAAAAAAATATATATATAGTGTCGGAGCTTATTTTATTTCGGATCAAATCGCTGTCTGGTCGACTTGTTCAAAGTCTCGAAAAAAAGAGACACACTCACAAGACACTCTTCCAAACTGAATAGAAAATATGTAGCAGGCATTTTATACATCTGTACAGTAATAGCTATGTCTATTACTTCCCAGTAACTGATCTACAGCACCTGCCAAGTGTCAGAGCACTAAATATGCCAGGGCCCATATGTATAAAGCAACTCAGAGTAAGGAGTGCTGATCTAGGATCAGTTTGGCCTCTTAGCTCATAATGGATAAGGTTACTATGTAGACAGGGGAAACCTGATTCTAGATTAGCAATCCTACTCTGTGACGCTGTACACATACGGGCCCAGATCATTACATTTCCTATGCCGCTGACAAATGCAAGCAGCGGAAGCAAAACAATAATCATTTGTGTATAATTCTCAGTACTGCTATTTGTGGCTACATTTTATTTAAATGCTCATATTTCTAACCGTCCTCCGGATATCAGCATGTCACAGTTCTGAGATCCCTGCTGGTTTCAATTAAAATCTCTCTGAGGCAATAAAAATAGCCAATTAAAATTGGAGCAAGTTCTTCGGAGGTGTGTAAGGTCTGATTAAAGAAACCCTGAGCATCAGCCGGAGTTTCAGCGTCTTCTGATAACCGCACGCTACGTCTGACGAGGAATCATGCTAAATGCACAGTGCGCGTGTGTGCGTGTGCGTGCGTGTGTGTGTGTGTGTGTATATACATACATATTGAGGCGGAGGTTAGCATGTGGCACGCAGTTTGCTGCCGAATCAGCATGTGCAGTAAACGTGTGATTAGGGCAGTCGATTCCGTCTCATTCCAGACTCGTCCTTCCCAAGTGTCTCATTTCCTGGTGGTGTTTTATACATTAACATCTGCCTGCCTTGCTGCACTGCATTTTAAGAGACATGCCCCACCCCCAATCACCCCCCCCAAAAAAATACCCCCAGCTTACATGCTGGCTTTCTTTTCTTTTTTTTTCTTGTCTGTATCTACGGCAACCCTCCTTTCTCAGGCCCACCTCCTCTGCCCCCCTGACCTCCTCTGTCTTAAGGTCTGTCTCCCTGGCCTCCTCTGTCCTATGGTCTGTCTCCCTGGTCTCCTCTGTCTCGTTTGTCCCCCTGGTCTTGTTTGTCTCATGTCTGTATCCCTGTCTCATGTCTGTCCCCCTGGTCTTGTTTGTCTCATGTCTGTCCCCCTGGCCTCGTCTGTCTCACACCTGTCTCCCTACCCTTGTCTGTCTCCCTTTTTTGTCGTTTTTGTCTCCCTGGACTTTGTCTGTATCATCTGTTTCCTTGACCTCCTCGGTCTCCCTGGCCTCCTCCCAGTCCCAGTCCGTCTCCCCGTTTGGCGTGTCCCCCCGGCCTTGTCCGTCTCATCTGTCTCAATGGCCTCCTCTGTCTCCCCCGGCCTTGTCTGCGTTCGCGGGCCTCCGATTCACAAGCCAAACAATAGGTCTACATCTTTTCATGCCGCAGTTCCTGTAATAATGGGGTCTAAATGGATGAGGGGGCCCATCAGTCTTTATCAAAGATTTGGAGGCTGTTGGTACCACCTAGGGGCTGGGAAACGCCCGATTCATCCAACCAGCCAGCGAAGCTCATTAATTCCACTCCTCATTAAGAATGTGCTTTGGCATCTTCTGGACTTTACACGTCTATAGCTTCTCTCTCTTTCTCTCTCTCTCTCTCTCTCTCTCTCTCTCTCTCTCTCTCTCTCTCTCTCTTTTTTTTTTTCCCTTTCTCTCCTGCCCCGGACGCCCCCGCTCCTCTTTTCTGCCCTTGGCAAATGAAAGGTCAAAGCCGGTGCAGTGATTAATGAGCGAGCAGCTCTGGGATATCTCTGTCATTTCCCCCCCCCTGTGTTTTCATTTTATCTGCTGGCTCTTCTAAGACTCGCCCAGATCTGATTGTCAGATGGAAATGACATGCCTTCTACCAGCTTTCTGTTAGCGCGGCCTTTTTTTTTTTTAAGAACGAGAAAATAAACACTCGGGGGCACGTTTCCTCTGAAACGTTTGAAGGAAAAATGGCATCGCCGTCCATTCCGATCGAGGTGCCCTGCCCTGTCGTTGTCATCGTCGTTCTAAGCAATTAGTGCATTTTCAACACTTTTGTTCCCCCTTTTTTTTTTTTTAAATGACTGTTTAAAATGTTTGTATTTAAACAGAGAGGAAAGGAACAGTTGTGTGCCTTCAAGGAATCCATGAGTGGGTAAACGCTGTCAGAGCGAAGAGGGCTCTCCATCAGTCCGGACCAACTGTTTATTTGAAAGTGTAATGAAATATTTACTCTCTATTGCGGCGGAGGATTAGCGCTGGTAATTGACTGTGGCAGAGCCGAGTGTTTCTGAATGCGGCTGTGTGAGAGGGCCCCTCCGCTCTGAATGGGGATCCTCGGGGTACAATGAACCCTTTAGTGAGAGTGTGTTTTCGCCTGTCACTGTCTGTCTCTCTCCGCGTGTTGCTTTTTTTCTTTGGGAGATAAGTGCGGCCTAATGCCGAACAAATAGTGGAAATCGGAGGCCACTGAGAATCGACGGGCTCTCGTTTTCCCATGGCGCTCAAATAAATGCCCTGTCAGAGGAGAGAGGGAGAGGGAGGGAGGGAGAGAGAGAGAGTGAGAGGAAGAGAGATGGAGAGTGAGAGGAGGAGAGGGAAAGAGGGGGAGGAGGGAGGGAGAGGGAGATAGAGTGACTCTCCACTCTGCCGGCGCAACAATGTTGTCACCACTAGCCAATCCAATTGAAAAGTCCCCAGGACTTTGGAGAGCTTGGGGGGTTGTTGTCACTAGCCACTGTTACTGGCAATGGTAATAAAAAGATCGGAGCGGGGCTAAATTGGCATCAGGTGTGGGCGCCGCTCGGCGATGATAGGCCCCCGCATTGTGCCAGCCCGACACTTGGCCATCTCCAGATATAATGGGAGAAATGAATGCAAATGAGTGGATGGAATGAAATGTATTTAAATGCAGATTGAATGGGGCTCTGCTCCCCGCCTGATAACAAGTGGCTGTAGGAGAAGGAGCACATTGTGCCGGCTCATCCAGCCTCTCCCTCTGTTCCCCCCCCGCACCGGTTTTTCATTCTCACTCGTGTCTCATAAGGGCCTTTTGTTCGGCGGGTAATCTCTCTCTCTAAACTATTTACATTGCTCATTTATTTCGAGTGCAGATGCTCCCTCCACCGGCGTCGCGGCCTTTGGAGGTCCGGTAAAGATGTTTATTCCACGTAGGCAGGGGACCGGAGAGAAACGGGGGAGGCGCTCATTAATGATTAGGCCGCCGTATTCCATTACCTCATTAGAATCTGCCTAGCGGGCATTAACAAAGCGCGGGCACTACAAACAAGTTCCAGGTCTGATGCCGCTCTGAGGGCCGGCCCGGGATTTATAACTCTCCCCGTGAACAAGATGTGCTGTAGTGTCTAAACACGTAAAATAACTCTGGCCTGGATCCAATCAACATTTTTCCTTCAGCTTGAAAGTTTATTTCTTCGGGGGGGGGGGGCATCATTTGGCAAGCTTGTCAAATGATGGGACGGGGGGCCGATATATCTACATTTCTCAAAGAAAAGTGGATTTAATTTCATGATTTCAGTGCGCATCTGTTTAGGGTTAGCTGTCCGTGAATAATAATAACAATAATAACACATATCGAATTGTCCAAATAAAGTACGTTTTGAGACACAGGTGGTGGCTGTGTTTTGATCTTTAGAGGAGCCTGCTGAAATTGCGGGCGATCAAAGAGAGCCTCTCTCTCTCAGGGGTCATTTATTGAGCTGCTCTGTGTTATTTGCAGGCATTTGGGGAAATCCATGCCGGCTCAGAACCCCACAAAAACCTGCTTCAGCGTGCAGGACAAGCCCATCAAAGGACAATATAACTGTCCGCTGAAGACCGCGCTCTTTGGGTTCATACACTACGAAGAGTGTCACATTTTGCGACTGGTTTGCTTTCTTCTCCCTCAAAGAACTACAAATATTAGATTGTTTCATGCATTTTACTGTACATTGCACTTGTATTTGCTATGCTCAGTAAATCGGCCCGGACAAGAACATCTGCCAGATAAGGAAATGCAATAAATTCCACTATGCATGTGCGTGTACTATTTAAACAGTGGGTATGAAAAGAATTTCCCACATCTTATTTTCTTACTTCATGGAATCAGAATGGATTTCATCGGGATTTCTTACCACTGATCAACACTTTATAACTAAGCTTTTTTCAAATTAATTACAAATAAAAAACAGACAATAATTGATTGCATAAGTATTACAGTCTTCCATGGCAGAGCTGGGAGAAACTGTCCATGGGCCAACAATAGCCTGGGTGCTTCACAAATCTGCACTTTAAGGGAGGGTGGCAAAAAGAAAACCATTGTTGAAGAAAATCTTGCCAGAAGGCATGTTGGAGGCAAGTGGAGGAGGATTCTATGGTCTGATGAGACCAATATTGACATTTTTGCAATCAACTTTAGGTACTATGTTTTGTGAAAGCCTAACACTGTGCATCACCCCAAGAACACTATCCCTACTGTGAAACATAGTGGTGGGGGCCTAATGCTATGGGGATGCTTCTCTGCTTCAGGGACTGGAAAATTTGGGGAAAATTGATGGAGTAAGATATAGATAAATCTTGGAGGAAAACCTGCTGCAGTCTGCAAGAGACCTGGGACTTGGGAGAAGATTTATATTCCAGCAGGACAATGACCCAAAGCATACAGCCAAAGCCACATTGGAGTGGTTTAAAAACAAAAGAATCAATGTCCTGGAGTGGCCCAGTCAAAGCCCAGGCCTCAATCCCATTGGGAATCTGTGGAAAGATGAGAAAATTGCTGTTCACCACCAGTCCCCATCCAACCTGATGGAGCTTGAGCACGTTTGTAAAGGAGAATGGGTGAAAATCACAGTGTCCAGATGTGCAAAGCTGGTGGAGACTTACTCAAATAGACTCACAGCTGCAATTGCACCAAAATGTGTATAATAACAATAATAATAAGGGGTTGAATACTTATGCAATCATTTTTTGTCCTTTTTTTAATTTGTAATCAATTAAGAAAAAGCTTTAGAGTTGTTGTTTTCATTTGATTGATTCCATGAAGCAAGAAAATAAAATGTATAGTGAATAATTATTATACCCACTGTATGTTTATTTATTTTCCTTCTTGGAGGTTGTTGTTTTATACCCACTGCGTGTGTGTGTGTGTGTGTGTGTGTGTGTGTGTATGTATGTATGTATGTACAGTATGTATGTATGTATATATATATAAACCGAAAAAGTTCTTGCCTATTTTGTCTATTCAACATTTTCTGTCCGGCAGTGGCTTCACAGCTCCAGTTCTTCTATTAGGCTAATATCAAAATGGCCATTTTAAAATCTAATCAAACTTCAGATGCAGGCCATTGAACGCAACATAGCAGATCCTGGCTTGTCCAGGGGTTCCAGTCTGGTGATTAATGAGTGAGATAATGTACTTGGGAAATGAGTAAACACTCCCTTTCTCTTCGCTTAGTGCTTGAGCGAGCCAATGATGAGGGCAGACCAAGGTGAGACTCTGAACAGGGCCACACCGGAGTGAAGCATCGGTGAGCTGGCCAAATACTCTCTGAGTGGGGGCGGGCAGCTCTGCAGTGAAAGAAAAAAGTGCAGACAAAGTGGAGGTTTTTCCAGAGCGGCGATAATTAGATTCAGTCAAGGAGCCACAGTTTTAATTTTGGTATATGAGGGGCCAAATATTTCACTTAAAGGGGCACTGAATAGGGGAGGGGGGGGGGGTTAATAAGAGGGACAAAGGGTGGAATGTGGGAACAGGCCTGCAGAGGGAAAGCAGTTGGGACTTTCACCTGAGATGTTATTAATTATCTAACTGCAGACATTTGTCACAAGGAGACGGGGAACAGATCAACTGAGTGACCGGCCCAGTAACCGATTACTCACATCTCACACATGGTGATTGTTCCTGAACGGATTGTAAAAAGCAAAACAAGCTGTTAAAAGTGTTTCAGCGTGGCGGTATTTCTTGAAAAAAGAATGTAGGTATCATCATTGGAAATGCGAAGCCATCGTGTTGTGACTTTCACGGACAGCACGGGTATCAGGAAGTTGGGCCTGGATTTACTCAACATTTGTCCTGGTCAAAAATGCAAGCATTTGTTTTTTTGTTCTGTCATCACGAGAGAAAAAACAAAACAATTTGGCGAGTTAATTTTTGTTAGTGCTGAACTCACCGAACTGAGTGTTTGAATCTTGTGAATCAAAGGTCAGTACAAATCTTGTTTTGAATTCTGGCTGATGTGTGTGCATCAAAGTCACCCAACACCATGACACCCTTCATTCTATTAAAAACTAAGCTCATCCCTTTTGGAGGCACTTCCAGCACCAAAAGAAACTCATTTTCTCTCTTTTGTAAAAAACTAAATGTTTAAAAAGTTTCCATTCTGTGTGTGCATTGTGCAATAAAAGGCATTATCTTGAATGGTGTTCTTAACATTTACATATAATTCAAAATTCTGTACTAACCTTCTAAATTAATCACTTCACTGTAGGAGAGAGCCCAAGCAAATCTGATTAAAAATTTAAATAGTCTCTTTGTCTCTGGGTTGCAATGGTAGCTCAGATAACGGCTGAAATCTTCCATAGCTGTTTTGTGAACAATCTGTTCGCTAACTTTCTCTTTCTCTTTCTCCTGGTCCTTTCAATGGATTGGGACGTCAAATTGTCAAATCGAATTGCGTGGAATACCGTGCATACACTCTCTTTGCCACAGATTATCAAGCTCGTAATCGTGCCGTACAAGTAGTTTTTAGGCTCTGCGCACAGTGGTCATTTTAAACAGATGCTCCTGCTATGATTCGTTTTCAGGGCATGTCGGGGTGTGTAATCCGTTTCAGACATCTATGAAATATTGGCCGGGTTCAGCAGGAGAGCAGAGAGACGAAAGGCACTTCATCTGTAATACAACGTGTAGACTAATATCAGTTCCCCCCCCCTCGGCCCCCCTGGCTATTGCACTGAGATATTGATCTGGCAAAATTGTGCCATATTGAAGCTGTCTGTTGTGATATTCATCTTGCTGTCAGTTCTCCTTGTGCCCACGAGTTATGAGAAGATACATTTTGGTTTAGCATTCGGGATGTTGCAAAACATTTTTTTTTTAAATAAAAAAGTATCAAAAATTTAAATATATACCACAGTATAATAGTGTGACACATTAATAGAATCTGTGATGCGTTCAATTAATCATTCGGACCCTGCCAGCTTCACTTGGTTCTGCTGAGTGGAACGACGACCTTTCATTACTGTCTTAAAGGGAGTACATCTCTTATGAGCCCATTAAATGGAACCTGCAACTGTGGATGAAGCTGTAATTGGCTTGGCGCAGAGCAGAGCCTCACTTTGGTCACCGACCGGACGAAGTTTGTCTGAAGTAATTGCTGTTTGCCAGGTTTAAACGCCGCAGCATCCATCTGGAATCTCAATGCGTTTGGCGCGCGGACGCCGTATCGGGAGGGGAGGGGAGGGGAGGGGAGGGGGAAAAAAACGTGTGTAAACTTTAAGGCGCTACTTTCATCTAATCCCTAGAGCGCCGCGGCTCCTTATTGTGTTCTTGTTTTATGCGCTCCCCTCCGCACGTAGTCGGGCGATAACTCCGGAAGGATCAGAGGAGATAAACGCGGGGCCGATTCTGCTGAGGAGCTGGTCTCTGATTCCTCTTTACCGCGTACAAATGTTCGTCTGCGAGGAAGGCTCGCGGTCTCCCGGCGCTGTTGTTTTGGAATAAAACCCCCGCTCCGACGGTGTTATTTTAAGCAGCATTTAAAGCGCAGCTGGCAGAATTTATCAGGGCCGCGTTAAAGTGATCTAGAGCAGATGAGTCGAGCTGCATAAACAATATCTAAATATGCAAACAGTTCTCTCAGCGAAGGGGCTCTGGGGAATAGGCTCCATTATTTCTGACTTTGAACATGGGAAAAAAGAAATGGGGCATTGGCGTAACCTCTTTCCACACAGAGATCTCTGTCATGTTATGTAAACATCTCTCTTCCTTTCCCACTATGAATCACGTGCAGCTCTCTGGATTGATAACATTTCATTAAATATGAATAAATATATATCTTTTAAAACATAAAGAGGAGATTATTTCTGTTTAATGTTTCACACAGGATTTGGATTCACGGTCCAATTGATGTTAATAATTAAGGATTTCCTGTTTAACTCATTCTTAAAGTGTGTTTGTCTCAGACAGGAATACATTTCCTTGGCTTTCTCCCATCATGTCTTATACCACAAGATCACAACAATTGCATCGATAATTGCCCTATTTAATTGGACTTTAAAAGTAATCTAATCTTCCTGATTTAATTGCAGACTTTTATATGGTATCCCAGGCTGTGTAGACGTGCAAGGAGAAACGTGCGAAATAGATTATGTTAATAATGGAAAGTCTTTGTGTTGTGTAATGCAGTTACATTAAGATGTTTGGCTTGGAAGATAATAGTTGACAGCCTTGCATTTTATCTTATAGGTATTTGAGTCGTCCTTTGTAATAATGGAATTATCACACTGCATCATAGTCCAAATAGTTCATAGTCATAGTCGATTAATTGTTTAATGTATTGCAGGTATTGCATTTCTGCCAGAATATTGGTCACCTGGTGATACTTCTATGCTTATTTCCCTCCTAGTGTTATAGCTGAAAGCACAATAAATATCTATCATCGCAATGACTTTCAACAACAATTTCATAAAAGGGGTCGCATTTATTGTGTTGTTTAAAGTGCTTACAATGGGGAAGTGATTAAATGGTCTTCAGTATTATCATTGATTAAAGCTGCTAGGTTCCTGTGCCAGAGTTAGGGATTAATCAGTAATTAATGATTGCATAAGAACATATTTACCTTTATCTGATGTGTGTGCACTGAAAATAAAGTAGACATTTTTATTGAGTACGTTGCAGAAAGCGCTGGATTATCAGCAATCTGGGTTTGCCCTTTACCGTTGAATAACATATGTAAATCAGTGTTTATTTATTTATTTTCCTTACACAACATCAGTCTGGCAGCCTGCGATGTTAACTAAAAATTGCATTAAACAGCATAAATAACATAACATACCAACAGAAAAATGAACTCAATTAAATCCATCACACCAAGTTAAGGCTAAAGTCAGGGGGAGTTCGACTGCACAGAGGCCCGAGTCTCTTCCAGCTGAAAAAAACAAAACGAAAAAAAACGGTTGACACTAAAAGTCCATGATCACCGGTGATTCTAATTGCGAGGTCATGTACTACGCATGAATATTAATGACGAGCAATCTCATTTTTGACCTCTTCTGTAAGAGACGTTCACGCTCGGGCTGTTCCAACCGCTCGCCCGCGCCGTATTGTGTTTCTCGTAGTAGCGTTTCCAATAACTCCTCCGGCACCCGTCTGTCAAAATGCCAAGTGGACACATAAATGCAGGTCCAGATGCAGATTATTTAATAACGAGCGTGCGCCGAGGATACGGTAACGCTCGGGGAAGACTGTGGTACCATTTCATATTCGTTTACCGTTAAGAGTCCAGCGCGTGGACAGGGTAGATAATTGAAACTGTAGATGGACTGTCCGTGGCGTTGTCAGGGTTGGTTATAAATGTAGATTAATCTAGAGGAGGACTTTGTGAGAAAAGTTTGTTTGAATGCCTGACAGTCGTGCACTTTCCCTCGTTTCGAGTGTTGACAGGGTAGCAGACGGCTCCCAGGGAACTGTGCCGCTTTCATACTTGAGTAATTGATGAATTGTATGCAATATGCAAATAGGAATCCATAAATCTTATGAATGACAGCTTAATTTATGTGAGCCCTAATGAATGCAGGATTAGATTTTAATTAAATATCCTCAAAGGCACCCTGACTAGTAAGTTTCTAAAGCCTTGTTTTGATGACTTGTCTCATATGCACTGCAGTTCATGAAAATGAGAGATCAGGCTGAAGAATTTTCTTGCCCGATTAGATAAAACGCGCTTTTATTTTGATAACTAAAGGGGTGTTGATTTCATAATACTTTTATTTTCAATTTTTGTGTGTGTGTGTGTGAGTGCATGGGCATGTTTGTGTTTATGCAGATTGATATTGTGTGTATGCAGAGTCAAAGCCAAAGGTCACTTTGTGTTTCATATTTGAAACGTTGATGTGAGTCATGGCATTAATGAACAAGAGGCGGAGTGTTAGTTCTACACAGAACGGAAAGCTGATTATTTCAAGTAGCCAGTCAGAGTCACTACACTCAGGCATGGACACAAGCATGTATGTTATAATGGATAATCATAACGTACTAAGTCATAATTAGGGGAAAAACAGTGTTATGATAGATTTTGTTTTCATTGAGGCAAAAATCGGCTTCTGGGGAATAGATAGTTTTCTCCTTTTGTCATGCTTCAATAATGATTTCTAGCTGTTTAAGGTGAGAGCCATTGTCATGTGCCAACACATCCACTCAAAACCGAACCCCTGCGTTTTAACGGTGGATTACCTTTCCATTCGTGTGGTTCTCTGTGGCTCAGTTGGTAGAGCACAGCGTTGGCAATGCTTAGGTTGTGGGTTCAATCCCCACTGGGGCCACATATACTGAAAATTTATACATTCACTACTGTAAGTCGCTTTGGATAAAAGCGTCTGCTAAATGGCATATATTATTTGAGGAAAAGGAATGTCAAACGAGGAAAAGGAACGTTGAACAAGGAAAAGGAGTATCAAGTGAGAAAGTGAACTTCTAATTTATTATTGAAGAGAGTCAATGGCATACGTATGTATTGACCACACTGGAAACCACACCTCCAGAGTGGTCTGCAATACCAATATTGAGTCATAGGCCCAAAAAGCAGTCTGAACTATGGGCTATCTAGACTCGTACTCTTCTCGTACCTGGAAAAGTGTAAGCATGTGACCTACGTATGAGTCCAGTTCTAGTCATGGTTTTTTGGACATTTTTTAATCCACTTTTTAGGGCCAGTCCCAATTTTAGGCCAATTTTTGTATAGCAAGCAAGCTGGCTTCTTCTCGAGAACAAGCTAGCAAGATAAATCCCTGCACTTTTTGTTCATGGTGTAGCCAGCAAAGATACTTAACCAGCAGTCAAGGCAATGAAAAAGGATGTTTGATATAAGGAGAGGATGAGTCCTGCACTACTTTCTGATTGGTCAAATGTGCAATGCAAACAGTCAGATACTAGTGTACTGGTTGATTGGCAGTATAATCACGACGCAACCCAGCAAGGGCACAACCCAGGCCAGAACCTCCAAGGTCGAACCTTTCAGGCCCGACCTGCGCTTGTGGTGAGTACCTATACAGACTGACCCTCTGTAAAGGTGAGCGCTCAAATGGAACTGGTCTTCCTCCATGTATTAAAATGGTTCCTTGGCTACGTCTTAATGTTTAGTAAGGAGTCTGCTTTCTTTGTGATGCCAATAAGACCTTGATTTGACTGCCGGTCACCACCTCAGTAAACAAATCAATGAGGCATGCACGGCTATCACCATAAAATAAATGAAAAATAAACAGGAGAATCCCGCAGTGAAAATGTTATTCAGTGAGACAAAAGTTAATCTATTTACTCCCTGCTCCAGAGAGATAAAGGGAAGGAACAGGTGGTATGTTTAAAAAGGGCAATGACAGGTTAATATTTTATAAGGCCTGACTTGCGGCTCACTGTGAAGGCCTCTCTTTAGAAAGCCTTGTGCTTTCTGATATATTTTTATAGAAATGGAAATAATGTTGGATTATTATTGGAGTCCTGTTATTTGTTTACACTCGGGACAATAAATCAATACAGGGTTGTAGTATGATAAAAATGGAAAATGGTAATAAAAGGGATCTTTGCAGAGCATCTTCCTGGACTCCAGTATGGAATTGTGTCAAATACTGTACGGAAGGAGGACACGGTGTGCGTGATGTATGATACTGTCTTGTCGTGTGGGTTTGGGTTTCATGATGTATGCACCATAAAATCCACGGTGTAGCTTAGATTAGACTTGCTTATGGGGGCAATTCAATTTAGCATTATTTTTCTAAATACCAAATCAATGACCTAGAGTAGAATTCAGGATTACTTTGTTGTGAATTGCACAACCTGCATATGGATGAATGGACACTTGGGAGATTATTGTAATTCTGCATTCTTAATTTCCTAAATCTGGTGATGAAAATGTGACTCCTGTATGAGGAACACACAACACTAAAAGTTTAATTTAAGGTAGATTCTATGTTTGAAAAAAGGGAAGAAAATAGCATAAATGCATAAATAAAAAAGCTGAAAATTAATAATAGTTAATGCAAATGGACTGTTTTGTCCTAAATTCATTGTTGCATTGAAAATTTATAAGTTCGACTTGTATTGTTTCAATGTCAATGTCAGCCGTATTGGATCGGATGCTAGGTTCCTGCTCGGTCTTATGGGTCAACATGAACCAAGCAACGGAAATAAGGTTCAAGGAAAGTTAATCACTATTTTCTTTCCATCATGTTTGCAAAGCTATAAAAGGAGGAAGTCTACATTCGTAACATTTTCTCTCCCGATTAGAACCCTGGAGCTATTGTGGTCTGTTTCGTTTCCTGTATCGAAGTCTTGAATAGGATTGAAGCCTCTTGATTTATCCGATCCGTTTCAGGAAAATAAAATAAAAACAGTTACCAAAAAAGCTAAATACATAATAAATGTAATGCATTTGTGGAACAACTATTTTAATTTTTTTTATCTGTGATTTTACTTTTATCCAAATATGGGTGTGATTGTATGTGTAGGCTCATCTCATCACTGAAACCTCTTCTGGGCCGTGGCACTGCTGACTCTAAGCATTCATCAATGTTTAATTAACTTTAGACATTTCGAGGTAAAATGTGTTAGATCTCGTAATATCATTGAATTTTACTATGTACATCAATCAATTCAAAAAGCTGCTATTGATAGCCATTGTGCGTACGTAGTGCGTGCCTGATTTAAAATACGAAAATGCACAGATATTTAGTGGAATAATATATCATTATATTGAATTCCTGAATAAAACATATTGAAATATACTCAAATGAAACCAATCGTTACAGGTTATGTAATAACTGGTATATGTTGCTGTCTTTTTAAGTAGAGAAACAGTATGCGGTGCCATTAATATTCTCAACACCCAAGCCCTTGCATCATATCTCCCTTATCTCAGTGTGTAATATTTCAATGCCGGGCTATTTAAACCAGCATCCTTTGCTTGACATCCAGCCAGACTGTTTGGGTTCAGTCTAGTCTGGGTTCCTCTCATGACCCATGAGGTTAGCCTTGCCACACTTTTCCCTTCAAAACATGCCAAAGGGAGGAGCTTCCTGTAAGTCTTTAAAAGCACCTATTGATTAGGCCCCACATAGTAAAAATACCAACGTGTATTAGCCTTCCTGTTTTTTTATCTTCTGTCTTGGCTACTGAAGTCGAGTGCCCATTTTCAGTCTTGCTATTCACAATGTGCTTTACCCTTAGGGAGTTGGACTTTTTTTTCACATTTTTGTTTTTGATGTGTATATATGGGCCTACACAGCATCACTCTATGTGGTGGCCATTGAAATGAACGAATGAGTGAGAGTAATCTTTCCCAAGTCTGTTAAGTTTGCTACATGTGTTCAGTGTTGCAGGAATGTTTAATTTTGGTTCGCGTTCGTTATTAATGCGCTACGTTTGTCAGAAGTGTACTGTAGGCATGAGACAGTAGTATTGCAAACGATATTTTTATGTTACCAGCATCGGGGAACGTCTGAATTATGAATTTCCATCTTTGAATTCATCCCCACGCCTCTCTCTTGCCCAAAATATTGAACATATGGGTTGTTTTACAGGGCCTTGTTTTGTTTACAAAATGCATATGTTACACGTTTTATAGTACCATACATTATCTTGGAATTATAGATGACTGGCAAATGAGACTTCCTTCTGTTCTGTAGATAGTATTTAAAAAATGGCAGGAACATGTTTACTTTTTCATAAAAGTATATATACATATATACATTGTGCTTTGTTCCTCATACCTATCATAGAGGTTGACAGTAATTCTTACACAACGTGCACCATCAAAGGCTCATTGATACATTTGTAATCTTAAACACAGGTAACTGCCAAAATAAAGGAAGTACTAACTAAGGGTTCTGGCAGCTCTGTTATGGTGCGGGGTGCATTTTCCTGGCTTGGTTTAGGTCCATTCAACCCCTTAGAGGACAAGGTAAACACATTAAAAAGCCATTCTGAGTGATCATCTTCATCCTATGGTGAAGCATTTTTATCCTGATGGGAGTGGTCTCTTCCAAGATGAAAACGCCCCCATCCACAGGGCACCAGTGGTCACTGAATGGTTTGATGTGCATGAAAAAAATGTAAACCATATGACATGGTCTCTCACCATATCTAAACTTCCGGAGACAGGGTTTTCCACCACCATTAACAAAACACCAAATGATGGAATTTCCTGTGGAAGAATGGTGTTGCGTTCCTCCAAGAGCTCCAGACACTTGTAGTTTCTATGCCAAGGCGCACTGAAGCTGTTTTGGCAGCTCTTGGTGGCCCAACACCCTTTTAAGACACTTTATGTTGGTGTTTCCCTTATTTTGGCAGTTACCTGTCCAAATACTGTATATAAATTAGAAATGAATACAGTCTGAAGCCTTTTTTTTTACGCCACATTACGTATGCATGTCTATTCCTCATTTCACATGCACACATTTTATAGTTCAGTAATAAAACATTCAATCAGACAGGTACCTGCGCTGCAGGTTTTACATACTCTTTCATACCGTCTCCTAGCTCCAGTCTTGTACCCGACAAGCCGAACATTCCTGTAGGCAGGCAATGGCTTTTAATTTTCCACGGAACTGTAAGGTATCATTCATTACAAAGGCTATACATATTTGGCTTTTAACAGTCTCATAAATCAATAGTGGCCCGACTGCAATAATTATAACAAGTTAACATGGTAATTTCAAACCTGAATGCTGCGTGTTGGATTGTAGCATATGCAAATGAGGCAATTCTAATAGTGCTGGGCGTAGCAGGTAACGAGGTGCGGCGCATGAATTATGCATCAAGAAACGGTTGATCTTCAATAGGGAATGAATCCTGCATGTAATCTAATTACTGATGGAAGTATATTGTGTCGACCTGCTGAAAGCAACTGCCCTTGAAAATAAATGTATTTTACGTAAATATTAGCTCATTGGAATGGAATTGCATTCTAAAGTGGTACTCTCTCTCTCTGGCTTCCTCTCTTTCCCTCCCTCCTTCCTCTCTTTCTTAATCCCTCTCTCTCCCTCTCTCACCCTCTTCTCTCTTTCTCTCTCTCCCTCCTTCCCCCTCTCTCGCCTCTTTCCCTTCCTCTCTCTTTCTCTCTCTCTCTCCCTCCATCTCCCCCTCCTTCCTCCCTCTCTCTCCCTCGCCTCTCTTCCTCCCTCTCTCGTTCTCCCACCTTCCTCTCTCCTTCTCTCTCGCTCTCCCTCCCTCCCTCCATCTCCCCCTCCTTCCTCCCTCTCTCTCCCTCTCAATCTCACGCCTCTCTTCCTCCCTCTCTCGTTCTCCCACCTTCCTCTCTCTTTCTCTCTCTCTCTCCCACCCTTCATCTCCCCCTTCTTCCTCTCTCTTTCTCACTCTCTCTCCCTCCATCTCCCCCTCCTTTCTCCCTCTCTCTCCCTCTCACTCTCTTGCCTCTCTTCCTCCCTCTCTTGTTCTCCCTCCCTCCTCTCTCTTCCCTCTCTCTCGCTTTCACAGCTCGAGGCCTGGGAGGCCTCCCAAGAGGTCGCAGGGTGTCACCTCCCCAGAGAATGCCCACATGATGTCCCACTCCGTACCTGGCCTTATGTCACCTGGAGTCCTCCCTCCTACAGGTAAGCTTCTGGCCTCCGCTCTCTCTCTCTCTCTCTCTCTCTCTCTCTCTCTCTCTCTCTCTCTCTCTCTCTCTCTCTCTCTCTCTCTCTCTCTCTCTCTCTCTCTCTCTCTCTCTCTCTCTCTCTCTCTCTCTCTCTCTCTCTCTCTCTCTCTCTCTCTCTCTCTTTCAAAGGGCAACCTGCCACAGCGCAAACAGCACTCTCAAACTCTCAACAAGCCCATCATTGTTCACACTGTAAATTAATATATTAACGATAACATTTTTGTCCTTTGGCTGAGCATTTTCTTTTCAATAAGTGACAATTCACAGCTCAAATTGATGTGAATAATATTGCAGGTGCAGGGTAAACTGAACCCGCAATAATCCAACAGAACTGAGTCGGTCAATTTTGCTCTCAGGTAGTCTTAAGTGGCCGTGCGTGCTTTGTGAAGCATGTGGGATGTGAACTCTGCATCAGTGGATGGTGGCTGGTACACAAGGCTACTGTGGGACTGCATTTTCTAAACTATCTGAATTAAAAAAACCCTGCTACAATTGGGCCAGATTCTGTATGGCTTTTTATCTGTGTCAGGGTGAAGTAGCACATCGTCGTGAATAAAAATATTTGGGGTTTTTTCTACATTTTACATTTTAAACATTTAGCAGACGCTCTTATCCAGAGCGACTTACACAGTTTACATTTCCTTACATACACTCCATTTATACAGCTGGATATTTTTACTGAAGCAATTCAGGTTAAGTACCTTACTCAAGGGTACAACAGCAGTGCCCCACCTGGGAATTGAACCTGCAACCTCTGAGTTACAAGCCCTAACCATTACACTACACTGCCAGCCCAGCCCTACTTTTTCTGAGGTAAAACCATTTTTAGCATGTAGGAGAAAGTGACTGATTGTAAGAACAGGATATGATACATAATAAACACTATCAAGGCCAGTATAATCTCGCTCAATGCTCAATAACATCAAGAGCTTTAAAAAAATAAAAAATAAATCCTCTAAGGGTTGTCGTATGTGGTGTACACATGCCTTGTTCAGGGATGTGAGCAGAATTTCACCAGGAACATATTTGTGCATTTGCCCGGAAACAAATGAAACAGTGCCGGAGTGAAAGAGTAACCCCTCACAGTTTATCTCACTGGATGTTTTGGATGTTGCATTATGCCTGGAGTGTATTTTAATAAGCCCGATTAGGCAGTAGTCATGTAGGGAAAGAGCCAGCAGCGATCACTTGCACTTTCATATAGCATGAAGCACGTCTTATTACCAGCTAATGCATTTGCTCTTTAGCTGTAGCAGCTTTCACAGTTGTGGCTTTAAGTCCATACCGGGAAATGGTTATTATGTTTGCTTTCAGTCGTATCTCAATAATGCGCTGGATCAAATATCGCATCAACTGATATTGACAGTTATTCTAGCAATTATTTCCAATGTTTTTATCTCTCTCTCTCTCTACAAGTCTGGTAATGGCAACGTAAAAAGGTCTTTGTAATATTGTTACCTTGTTAATGTGGCTTTTATCATGATTTTGAACAGTTGTATGTTGTGCGGAAATTGCCCTTGAGTTGTGTGGAAGCTGAACACTCTTTACGCTGAGCGCAAAAATTTATATTTGCTATTCGGGAACAGAAGTTGCCTTCGCGTTATCGCTTTTTTTCATCTGTCGCTTCCGCTTTTTGATTTTTCCACCCACCATATACCAGATGCCAGCGTTTCAGAACAAAAGTGCTTTGGAGTTGTGTTTGAAATTCAAAAGGAGCCATAGAATAGGCAATCAGGAACAATGGAGCTTCACTGATGCAGGCCTGGTGCTTTCAACTACAGGAGCTGGAATCACTTTCTCCCCACTTTCATGTCTGCGAGAGGTCATGCTATCAGTGTCTTTGTGGAAATAGGAACTGAAAGGCCAGAGGGAACTGGGGGGTTGGGGGGGTGAGGAGCAGAGAGCGCAGTTCTGTTTACCTCAACATAAAGAAAAGAGAAAAGTTGATCGTCCTCCACGAATTTAAAAAAAAGTAGGAAAGCTCCGCTTTCTTTGATAGCATCTTTTCAGTATTAGCTAACATGCTAATATTGTTATTATGAACACAGAATGTATGTTTTCAGGGTAATTACATGTTTAATTAAGTGTGATGCACTCTTCTAAAATGAGCATCCAGCTTATGAGACTTTGGTAACTCTAAGGAGAAGAGCCCTTTTACATTTACATGTTTATGTGCTGTGTATTATGTCTTTATGATTAATTTAAGAAATGTAAATGAAAAAGTATCATATGCTGTGTCCATCTTGCCTAACCCCCATCAATTTAGAACTGCCAACTTCAGCTGAAAACACCAGTCAAATTATTAAATGGCAATCACACATCCACACAGACACACACACACTCTCTCTCTCTGTCTCTCTCTCTCTCACACACACACACACACACATGCTCTCACTCACTATTTCCCCCTCTCTCTTTCTCTTTCTCTCTCTCTCTCTCTCTCTCTCTCTCTCTCTCTCTCTCTCTCTCTCTCTCTCTCTCTCTCTCTCTCTCTCTCTCTCTCTCTCTCTCTCTCTCTCTCTCTCTTTCTCACACACACACACACAAACACATGCTCATTCTATCTCTCTCTTGCACACACACACACACTCACTCACTATCTCCCTCTCTCTCTCTCTCTCACACACACACACACACACACACACAAACACTCTCTCTCTCTCTGTCTGTCTGTCTGTTTCTCTCTCTCTAACACACACACAGACAGTTTGCCCCTTGGCAGAACAAGCTGCCATAAGTTATGTGGGAAAACTTCACTCCATATAAAATGTATTTTATTTTTGTCATAGAATGCTGTCAAATACAGGATTTCTTTTGAAAAGCGGAAAATATCCTTCCCCTCACAATGGCAAGTCGACATGGCACCATGCAGTGTTTGTGTTTTCACTACTGTTTTAGCTTGTTTAGTTTAGTTTACCTATTAAATTATTTAAGCGTGCGTTAGGTAAACATATGTAATATGCTTATTATTTAATACAACACATCCTAGCACATCGTTTTTAAATGATCTCTCTTTAAAGCTTGGCTCTGTAGACTGAACAGGGAGGTAGACTCCCTCTGCTATATCAGTATTTGCTCCCAGCTGGTACCAGACCAGACCACAGCCACAGGTTCAGAAATCATCAACTCTCCAAACTAGACTTAGGAAAAAAGAAACTAACACTTGTTAAAAACAAAAAACTAAAATCATTTATTTGTAAGCCAAAATAAAGGACAAATGTTGATTGACTCCAAGGCATTGTGTGTCTGCATTATGATGAATTCAGAACTGCAGGGAAGAATGAACTTTATCTACATTTCAACATTTGGTGATTGAGTGTTCTGGTCATTTTGCACGCAGGCGTTTAGCTGACGCTGTGCTCACAGTGCAACCGTATTGAACACAAAGAAGATAAATGCATTGAACAGGCATGGGTAGTGTCCGGAAAACTGGAAATGAAGTAATACAATGTTTTTGAATTTGCGTTGTGGCGCTGCTGAGTGTCTCATTCTGTTAAGGCACTATTCTAGTGTGTGGATGAGCCCCACGGTCTCCTCTGGTTAATCAGGCGACCTCGGTGTGTGGCTTGACAAAACAAAGGTGTACAAGCAATTATTGCAGCTAATATTTAAGCACACAACTTAACCGATTTCCTTTTTTTCCTGTTTGCATATAAATCAAGGGCGGCAGTGTCAAATTTTATACAGATTTTGTGCTGTGAGTCAACATGAACCTGATGACCTCGGAAAATTCCAGCAAAGTGCTTGAATCGTATGCGCTTTCATTTCAGCTCCAGGAAGGGCTTCACGCTGTCTGCCCATCACAAGGCCAGAACACAGAGACGGGATATCAATGGCACATGTTCAATATTTCCCTCTCTGTGAACTGGCTAGATACACACAGCTAATAGCCGCACTTGAGTCATGTCAGTGAAACGTGCGTGCCGGCTAAGCGATGAGATATTTATGAATCAGATGGTGTCGTGTGACATACAATAGCTTTAATAGAAGTCTCAGATCTGTGTGCGATGGGGTTTTACCTTGGTTAATAACTCCAAATGCACCTCACTTTTTAAAAAGTTAATTAAATACGGCAGGTTTTTGCTCGTCCTGAACGACTCGTGAATTTCCTAAGCTTGCCACAATGGATGCTCGGTGGAGAACACAGCAGAGAATGATTCAGTGCATATGTGAGATACGAATCTTGACTATCTGTCTCCCATTAAAATGATTAATATCACAAGTCATTGTAAGTCCTGTGCATTTTCTTACAATACGAAGAGAATGACTTGTCAATTAAAACAGATTATTTCCCTTAATGTTTGTGATGTCAAACTCTTTGTTGAGATGGAAACTAAGCATTGAACTTAACTGTGAGTCAAAGTTAGGGACCGATGTCAGAGGAATTCAGAATGTTAAACCTATTTAGGCTCATAAAGGGGGACAAGGGGGATTTCATTTTTAAATCTATTAATAAAATGTGGAAGGAACAAAATGGAAAATAGTCCGCCTTTATGTGTTGTGTAAGCTGCAAGGAGCTGTGTCTGAATTATGTGTGTTTAAATGAGCTTAAATCTTCTAGGGCCATTTTGATATTTCTGATAAAGGGGAACGTTGGCCAGTGAGGAGAATGCTATGAAAATAAATTCAACAGCATATTACTTACCGGCCGAATGTTTGTTAGACAGCTTCCCACTGCAGCCTGGGATCTTCGATAGCGAACGCAGTGGAAAGTAGGTTTGCACTCCAGTATAAATATGGTGTCTAAATATCCAGCTGACATCTGGAGGCACTTTCAAGCTGCTAAAACTAGTAAACACAGCGACGTGTTGCAGCAGGAAGCTGTCTGAGTTCCCCTTTAAAAACCCTGAATAGGGCTTAGCTCTTGCTCTGGGAAGTGCGCTGCTAACTTGGCCCGGCTAGCATACCCGCCATGCCAATATTACAACGATGAATATGGTTTCTCATTTTTTGAAACAAAGTTTTAAGAGTGTCCATAAGAAGTCGGATGATGCGAAGAGCTAAACCCCCTGCTGTAATGCCAGCGGCGCTCACTGTTACAGTGAGCACTGTTCTACCGAAGGTCAGAGGGTCCAAACCGGTTTGCGTACTGGAGATGCAGTTTTTCTGCAAGTACATCAATCCCGGTATTAGTGCACCAGCACCCTTATCCTCCCCTGATAGCTGGGTGACATCTGATCGAGAGATCCTTTTTTCTCTCCCAAGCACAATATGAATAAAACGGACGTGCTGGGAGAGTTTAGCCAGAAAGGCAGAGCGCCAATGCAAACCCGTAGTGAGAAATAACTTGACACCTTTCTAAAAAGAGATCCGCTTTCATTTTCCCCTCTTCTAAGAGTTGAAATGCCATACTCTTTTAAACCTGGGTAGGCAGAACGGGAAATGACAGTTTTGCTCTTTTTTTGATGCCCTTCCTAGGCCTGAAGCTGGCCTTTTAACTTAATCTAATACAAAAGAGCAAACCTATTATAGCCATCAAAGCAGGGGGAGAGTTTGAAATCCGGTGCTCTTTGTAATGCAGTGGTGTGTTTTTGACACCGGGTTAGACCAGAGGAATAGACTGTGCATGTGATTTAAAATTTGGGCTCCAAATTTCTCCTCGTTGGAGATTCAGTGCTTTATTTGTGCTCTTTGTAGTTGTTCTAGTGATGAGCTGTGTGTCGCCATTTTGACGCGCACACACCCACTCCACGCACCACACTCACACACACACACACACACACATACACACATGCACACATGCGTACACTTATTTTAGAAACAGAAATAATGTTGATATGTCATTTGACAGTATGAAGGGCACAGAAACACAATTTTCCATTACGTACTGGAATAAATCACGTCTTGTGTATTTAGTACCAATTATTTGAACAGATATGCACATTTCGCTTTTTTATTGATATTACAAGTCTCCTCGGGCTATTTTCACAAACTCATGAAAATGTATATGCAGTAATGTATCATGTTGATATCCTCCCCCATAATCATTTCTTGTAAATGCCTTTGTGCTTTTAACAGCTGTATTGGATTGTGTTACCTTTCTCTTCAGGCTTTGGAACTTAAAGTTGCACCAGCACTTCCTTTAAAGTACTCATTAACAGTCATTTTCCAGTGCGCGTATGCAAGTTATCTAGCCTGCCTCTGCTATTATGAAAACGCAACTTTTGTGGCGTATGATTAAACCTTCTGCTGACACACATTTTTATCAATTTCCTGCAATGTCAATACCCCACCATCTCTATTTAAGTTGGCCTCTCTCTCAAATCCAAATTCAGATATGGTTTATTTGCGTGACAAGTGACCCTGTGTTGCTGAAGCATTGAAATGCATATATGACCAACTACCCCCAAGAGGAAAAAAACTACCAAAAAAGCACAGGCAATGCACCCCCTCCCAAACATACACACAACATGGATTTAATCCTAATTTACTCCATTTTGATTCCACCAAGTAAGAAAATAAAATGTGAAAAATGCCAAAGGGGGTGAATACTTATTACACCACACATTATATAATTTTTACGAACAAATTAAGAAATGCCTGTCTCGGTGCTAATGAGGAGCATATACGAGACAGGTGCAAATGCGAACACAGAACATTTAGCCCACCTCCTCTCTCCGATTATGGCAGACAGAGACGTATTGGGCTACCACATCTATTGCAATAGTAACTTCAACTAAGTATGTTTAATTTGTCTGGGTCTGGTAGGTCTTGATATTGAGTCATTAGGGCAGAGCATTTGAGGAAATATTTGTCACTGATGAGGAGGCACTTGGGGCAGAATGTGGGCCTCTGCCACTGCCAGGGTGCAGTGATCACACAGCCTTCCAGGTCTTTTTGTGGCGGCCTGTTTCGATGGAAAACCTGTGGTCACTGAGTCTGTACATAATTAATGTGCGCATTTGTTGTGAGTCCTTTATTCTGACAAGATATTCTGCCAGGGAGTAGTCTCTGTTTAGAGCCTGATAGATTTCAAATGTATTGTTTGAATTTGTTTCTTCAAGCCAATTATCAATTTACTAATATTTGTTTGCTAAGTCAATTTTTTTTAAATGTTGCTGGGGATGGGGAATCAGCCTAATAGCTCTTATAATACTGTACCTATTCTCTGTATACATCGACATACATTTTATGATGTCATAGACTTTTCTCTCTCTCTCTCTCTCTCTCTCTCTCTCTCTCTCTCTCTCTCTCTCTCTCTCTCTCTCTCTCTCTCTCTCTCTCTCTCTCTCTCTCTCTCTCTCTCTCTCTCTCTCTCTCTCTCTCTCTCTCTCTCTCTCTCTCTCTCTCTCTCTCTCTCTCTCTCTCTCTCTCTCTCTCTCTCTCTCTCTCTCTCGTTCCCCCCACACCCTTAATCCCCCCTCTCTTTCTGTCTCTCTCTATCTCTCTCACAGCCGCTGCGGCAGCGGCAGCTGCTGCAACGAGCGCAGCCATCGTCGAGGCGATGAAGGTGAAGAAGATCAAGCTGGAAGTGATGAGCAGCTACCACGGCAACAGTAACCAGCATGGAGCCGATTCAGAGAATGGGGACTACAGCTCCAGCGTAGGTGAGGCCCCTCAGCCCTCCCACTGGTATCCCTGTATAGCATTCATTTACACACTCTGAAGCAGGCTGATCTCTCATTTACACACTCTGAAACGGGCTGGTCTCTCATTTACACACTCTGAAGCAGGCTGGTCTCTCATTTGCACAGTCTGAAGCAGGCTGGTCTCTCATTTACACACTCTGAAATGGGCTGGTCTCTCATTTGCACACTCTGAAATGGGCTGGTCTCTCATTTACACACTCTGAAGCGGGCTGGTCTCTCATTTACACACTCTGGCCTGGTCTCTCATTTACACACTCTGAAAATTTGCAATGGTCTCTCATTTAAATGGGCTGGTCTCTCACACTCTGAAATTTACACACTCTGAAGCGAGCTGGTCTCTCATTTACACACTCTGAAGCGCGCTGGTCTCACATTTACACACTCTGAAACGGGCTGGTCTCTCATTTACACACTCTCCTATCTTAAACCACCAAAAATAGCAATTACTAAGAAATGATAGCATTGTTTTGCCCTGAATCCTTTTAACCAGAATATTGCTAAATATATTGCTAAATATTTATATATATTTATAGATGGAAATCAATGGCGTGCTGTCTGGGGACAAGGTACGTTTTTGTCAAGAATACAAGAATACAATGAGATAACCACTTTGCATTTATAATATCATAGCCAAGAATAGACATTGTTAAAATGTCAAATACCTCAATAATCAAGTGATTTCACTTGTAACAACTCTAGCTAGATGGCCAACTTGACTTCAGGTAATAAAATGGGTGCATGCACATCATTGGTGTTAGTGAATTGTGATTGTTTCAGCATTTTAGCCTATATGGATGCTGTGTTTGTTTTCTTCCCCATGATTCAGGATACAGCAAGCCTAGCATTGCTATTCATTCATGTGAATACACATGGCTTGGTTGGCAATGGAAAACACATGCAGCGAGCTAACAGTCAATGTGACAAAGAAAATGGAGCATATGCCCTTTAGCTCATTACTGCTGTGGAAATGATGCATTTGGACCTCTTCACCTTGGAAATACAGTGTAGTGTAAAATTGCAAACATACCGTGTGCAATACCCAGCCGATGGTTTCCATCTCCGGCATTCCTTTTCATTCCTGAAAGTGTGGAATAAAATTTGGCATCTAATATTTTAAAATCCAAGAGGCAAAAGCAAATTTAATAAAGAAAATGCGCAGGGAATGAGATCACATCTTTAAAATAAAAAAACAACGAGGCCAGGATCCGATGGAAATAACAATAAATGCAAATGGGAACGGCGAGGTTACGTCAACCGACGTCGATAAGAAATCGGTCACACTCGAGAAAGCGACCTTGGCCACCCTGCCACCCTTGGCCATTATGCCAGCGAAAACAGTGAGCGGAGATGCATTAGCGCGGCGTGTGAAGCGCTGCGCTCGCGCCTCTCTCCCCGTCCGCCGTCAATCCGGCTCTTTTATTTTAATATTTGCTCGCGCCGATGAGATGCCAGTTGGCATGGAGATGAACGGTCTGAAGAGGCACGAGCAGGCGTTTGAAGGTGACCCGTCACTACCTATGGACAAATCTCTCGCTTGCAGAAATCTTCAAAATGAATCATTAAAGCGGGCGGCCTCTCATTCCGGGATTTAAATGGCCCCAGATTTATGAGTTGAGCGAATGCTTCGTCTGGTCAGGGGACGGCTCCGGAGACAAATGATGTTTGGTACTGAAGCCATCCTGATATTGATTACTAGATGCCTCTGCAATCTCTTGTTTATGTCAAGTGCTCTCTTGTGACAGGGTGGCGGATGGGACTCGCACGAGGCAGTAAGGAGGACAAATCTTGTCATCTCGGGCTAGGCTTCCCGGAAGAATGGCTGATTTCTTCGCCAGATAATTGCGATGCGAATAATTAGTATTTTATTAAGGATGGTAATTTTGTTTCATAAAGACGTGTCTGCTCTGCCGACACGTTACATTAGAATGCGTTCATTTAGCAGGCGCTTTCATCCGGAACAAGAGAACATAAATACGTTCGCAAGCGCAGGTTGCCCACTGCATTCGGGCTTCGATCCGGCTCTGGCCGGGAATCCCGTTCGGGGGTGGCATTTGGCTGTCCGCCCCAGGGGAGGGGGGGAGGGAAGCCGGCATGAGCTCGCCGCGTATACGAGTGGCTCTGCGTCTACCAGAGTTACGATCGACGGCTTGGCGGGTTCCATCTCGGAGGATGCGGTTCATCGCCTTTGTCACTGCCGGTCCCAGGGCTGCGGCGGCGAGCTCGTAGTACGGGGGGAGGGAGAGGGGGTTGTTGAAGTAGAAAGTGGGTACAATTGGCTACTAAACTGGGAGAAAAAGGTGAAAAAATCTGAAACAAAAAAAAAATAAAATATCCACAATAGTAATATGCACACAGTGACATAGCCAAGATTTAACAACACTCCCAGACCAGCGAGTGTGCATGCATCATCACTAAAGCACTACTGTAGGTTAACTAGGCCAAACCTAGAACTACGGCACGGATCTTAAAAATATATTTCTGGTTTGGAGAAAAAGAACTACAAAAACATGTTACTGTCAATTTAGATATATGAAGCTCAGTGTTCTCTAAAACAGTAAAGAACATCGTCATCAAAAGACATCAAAGGTGATCATAAGAGAAAAATAATATAAAAAAACAGAATGGTAGGCTACAGGTTGGGCGAACTGAGCATGTATGAATCGGACATGGAAGGGCCAAAGGCTTCCTTTGCTTCAGCACTTTTTTATGTTGTTTTTTTTCTTACAATTTCAAAAATAATCCCAGCCAGCAATGTTTGGTTTCCAGAGTGTTCCCAGAAAGTTAGGGTTAAAGTTCTCAGCACAGATCTGTTTCCTGGATGTCCCTTGAACGTTGTTTTTAAGTCACAAGGAACATTGCAGGTCTTAGAGCGTTTTTCAGTTTTGCTATTCCGGTTACAAAGCATTTGAGTTGTGGATGGTCATTTATGTTTCAGTACAGTTTCAGGAAAGTTTCAATGTTCAACAAATCTGGCATTGTTCAGTGTAATGTTCAGAACATTTAAAAAATGTTATTGACTTCCATTGTTTTTTACGACTAAATGAGAACCATCAGCCTATGTTAGCAGTATGTTTTTATGCAACATGCCTGGAATGTTTTTCTGTGACTTTGACAGAATTATTTTGGAACGATCTCACAAGCGAGTGGGAACGTAACCAGAAACATTCCCCAACATCTTAAAACGTTTTGTGTTAGCCGGGATGCCATGAACATGACCAGCACGACCGACAGCTTCTCCCCAGGAAGAGAGAACAAGGGAGAGAGAGGTGATGGGAAGTCCATCGCGCAGTTCCTGGGGGTCACGCCATTCATCCCGTCTGACTCCCTGCCATGTTTACACGCAACATTCCTGGAATGTCTTTCTGCGACTTTGACGTAATCTCGCGAGCAAATCGGAATATAACCAGAAACATTCCCCTGACGTCTTAAAAAGTTTTGCGTTAGCTCCAGCCCCTTAAGTGTCAAGCTAGAAACCATACCCGATACCAACTATGTTTCTTCCTACTAGTTAAGCGGGCGATTTGGAGGCGTTGAGTATTCACTCTATCAGTTTAGAAGCAGCTGCCTTAGTCTTTACATTCCGCGGTACTGTGTGTTGTGACTCATCTTATCTTGATGACCCATTGTGGGGATTGATGACTGCTTGTTTCAAACAGAGACAGCATGTGGCAGACATTCATTGTGCGGATGTAAAAAGCGGGCAGATTCCCCGCTAATTAAATACCCGGCACAATCTCTCCAGTCCGTTTATGTCAGCGTTATGAATTATAGCAGATTAATTGTAATAATTATAATAGCCGGATTGACTTTGAGTCAAGCAACCGTCTGAGGGACCAACGCGCGGATGTAAGAAGAATTAAATTCACCGATTGATGTTTAATCGCTCCTCAATGTTCACATGCGCTCTAAACGGGGGCTCTGTGTACGCTGTAGCTGTGTCTGTGGACACTCACAGGAATTTCTAGAAGTACACATCAAACGCAACACAATCAAAAGGTGTGACAACCTGTCTCAGGGACGGGTAAACGGTGATCACTTCCCCGCAGTTGAGTTGACCTGAACCGCAGTCCTTATTATTAGGAGCTGGCAAGGAGGAAAAAATCCCGACTCTCACTCTTACAAACACCTTCCTGGTTCAAGAGGAGAAATTGCTTTATCGGGGGAATGTGTTTATGTGGAGACCTTGAGCACAGACAAAAAAAAAAGTACAAAATAAAATAAATAGAGGGAAGGAGGGAAGGAGAAACCGAAATCTTGCTCGGTGGCCACTGGGTGCCATTTAAAACCTTGACTCTGTGCCACGGCAACTTTAATGGAGCTCAAATCCTCTCTGTAATTAGACGGGGGAATTGCGCGTTTCATCAAGCAGATGATGCTGCCGTAACGAAGCGATTTTCTTTCGGAGGGGAGGAACCGGGATCCGTGGCAGAAGCTATGCCAGGTGTCTGATGTGAGGGAGGAATTAAAACGGGAAGGGAGAGAAAGGGAGAGAGAGAGAGATGATGGGAAGCCGCCGCGTGGTCCGTGGGGGTCATCCCGTCTATTCCGTCCGACTCCCTCGTCGTAGGAGGCCACGGCTCCGGAGATGGATCTGATTGGAGAGCGCAGCTGTGGGCTCGGAGGAGCTAATTGGTCCTCATCTCGCTCCCCCATTCGTCTTCATTTTTGACCAATTACTGGTAATTAGCTGGGTATGTGGGAGTTGCCCGTTCTTTTTGTGTTGGCCCGGTTTTCATTTGACGATTTCTTGTGGCGGGGAGTGGAAATGTCAGGTTAAAACAACAAAATCTGGAAACTTCCCATCATGTCAGACGGGAGGAAATTAGTACAGCAAGTGGGATTCATTTATATAGAAAGGATTGCGTAGAAATGCAGAAACTTGTTTTCTGGGTTAATGGCTCAGTTGAATAAACGAAATATATTGCACTTACCATAGACGGTTCATTTCCTACCACCTCTCCTTGCCATTGGCTTCAGCATTGAGCCTTTACAGACTTCAGTGTTTAAGCATATTAACCATTTAAGATGCTCATTTCACTGTACAAGTACTTTTATCTAAAGAAAATGGCTGCACATTTGAGCACATTCTGTACAGCAGCTGTTATTTATTTATTCATCCATTTGTTTTATTAAAGTAATTGAGCTTGCCCGCGGTCTTGTAAAGAATTCAGTGCCAACTGTGGGCAGCAGCCCCATGGGACAACACATAATTGGCAGTCGCGTTGCCCAGGGAGGGAGGGATTCAGTCGGCCATATTGTCCATGTCTCATCGCACACCACCGACCCTCGCTGGTCAATCAGGCAACCATGGTCTTCGGCATAATGCTCCACATGAAGTGTTTTACTCCGACTCACGTCTGTTCAAGCTTAACTGTCGCGGGAAAAGAAGTGGCGGCTGACATCACGTGTTTCGGAGGAGAGCACATGCTTGTCTACGCTCTCCCAATTGGCCATTCCAAGTTTGGAGAAAAAGGGGAAGCCTAATAAAGTAATTGAGCTTCAAAGGCCCCACTGCTCATAGGTAAATCAACCGTCTAGGATTTGAACCCGCAGTCCCAAGACCACTGCATGAGCACTGGTACACACATGCTGTGCTTTGCGGTGTTTTGCCTTGCCTTGTACCAGCCCATGCTGCCTTTTCTCTTTTCCGCTATCATATCTTTCTCTTTTTTGTTTATCAGTGCGCGCACACTATCTTTGAGAAAGAAGCTGCGAGGAATGCCGTGACGTGCAGACGGTGCACATACAAACGAAAATAAAACGGCGGTCGACAGAAGCCGCTGACCTAATGAGATATCCAGCAAGGAAATATCCCAAATTCCTCTGAGGTCCACCACAACGAATCAACATATGTGTCCCACATCCCCACTATCCATGGAAAAAAAACGTGCACCTGTGATGTTACTCTTTCCGATGGAAAAGAGACACAGAAATGCCCTACAGGTCTGAGCTGAGGGGAGCGGTGGCTGTTGCTTGTTGGGATCTGTTTGGTCGCACATTGCACCAGCTGTCATCTCAGCCCGACTGCTGTGATTTAATTAGTCTGTTTATGTCCCGTCTAATAATAAATCCCTCTCTATGGACAGCGGAAGGCAATGAGGGCATCTCTTTGTTAGTGCTGGTGCCACACAATGCTGCGCATGGACGCTGTTTGAAAGGTTCAGTTTCTTTTCATGAGTCTCTTCCTTTGGCAATTTTGGTTGTGGGCCTAGTGATCAGCTGACACCGACACCGTAGATAGCAAACAACGTGTATGGAAAACGCATTCAAGTGTTCCTCCGCCTGAATTGACACAAGAAAAAACATATGCGTGTGGGGTTGTTGTGTGTGTGTGTGTGTGTGTGTGTGTGTGTGTTTGTGTGTGTGTGTGTGTGTGTGTGTGTGTGTGTGTGTGTGTGTGTGTGTGTGTGTGTGTGTGTGTGTGTGTGTGTGTGTGTGTGTGTGTTTTATTTTTTAAGCACTGGTTGAAGATTTTCATGGAGACAGATTGTTGTGATTGTGATTGACTCTGGATTCGATCAGCATTTGCCTTAGAAATGAACACAAATGTTTCTGTCAGTGCACGCATATTTATAACTAATTACAAAAAACAAGTAATTCTGGTGATCACTGAGCCTGCCAAGTAGTTTATGAAGGAGAACACCTGCATTTTATTGTGAGTCAAAGGACAAACCTTGATTGAATACAGGCCACATTTCGATTACATCGAAACTCTATCTCGTTCGGATAATTTAGACAATCCAGACAATTTACAAGGCAAAATTTTACGTTACTCTGCATTCCTCTCTCCGACGGTGTCATAAGTAATTTTATTTCTTACGACCGAAGACATGTACATCGAATTCCATCGAGGCTCTCAGCAAAATTATACAGTCCATCATATAAATAAATCTTGGTTACCAAGGGGTGCATTGTTCCCTGTTTGTGCTGAAAATTAAATTTGTGTTGTAATGAATAATAAAACAATAATGCAGAGAGACACGATCGACGGAGAGGGAGCAGAACCTGCTTTCGAGGAGACAAGGGCTCTCTGGGGCGTTTTGGCTTCAGAGCGACTCCGAGACAGTCGCGCCCGCGGTACCCTGGTGACGGATGAAGGGCAAGCCTCGCGCAGAACCTCAAAGATAACTCGATAATCATTTAAATTTAATTGAGTTCAATGTCATACTAATGCAGTTTTTATTGACAGTTTAGCATCATCTGAATATGCAAAAATCTGAGTGCTTAAACTTCCTGTACAGAACTGTCTACGCCTGCAGAAATATATCTTGCTATATGGGAAACATCATTTCTGCGATGAGCCATATCATGTTCTATCCGGTTTGAGGGACACCACTTTTTTGTTTGTATTATTTGAACCCAGGAGAGAGTAATATATAATCGTCAGCAACGTTACAGTTGTAGTTTACTCTGTCTGATTTAATAACTCGATATGGCCCGCGTACAGATTAAAAATGAAATGGCCAGTTTACATGTCATTGCTGATCAGCATATGGCTGCATTTTTTCCCTTAATTGAATAAATCAATTTTGAGATGTTTGACTGGATGATGATGTGCGTATGTGACTGCCCTTTTTTTTTGGCTTGTCTCTGTCGGGTTGAATTTGCAAGTATAATTGCGTGACCTTTGGAAGCACGGATAGGAGGAAAGAGATCAACGCAATTTGAAAAGACAGTGTCACTTGGTGTAAATTTGATACATGGAGTAGATGGCATTCGTAGATGATAAGCTTATTCAGTTTGTTACATTTAATATGCGCGTCGTGTAATTGCTGCAGATGTACTCATTAATTAACTCATTAGCCTATTTCAAAACAATATCCGTGATAGCAGAAAACTCCATCAATCAAAAAAATGTTCTTTGTGCTAATACATATCCTGTCATCATAGTGCAGGGGTGTCTACCCCTGTGTTATCCGAGAAGGGCCGGTGTGCGTGCAGGCTTTTGTTCTAGCCCAGCACAAACACACCTGATTAAACTAATCAAGTTTTTGATTGAAGACCATGATTAGTTGATTGATTGAGCCAGGTGTGTTAGTGTTGGAGTAGAACAAAAGCCTGCGCCCACACCAGCCCTTTCACCGCCAGATTATTTCTAAGGCACCCGTGTCATAGCGTATCCCTTAAATCTGTGGGAAGGGGTGGGATGTTGAACCAAAAAAACATATTCCTCTAACTGAATCTGGGTATTAAATCTGACCGTCGATTCCTCTTCTTCTTATTTGACCAGATGTTTGCCTCAATCCAGGGAGGAAACAAAGATCTTAACCACTTGGCTCTTATTCTCTTGATTGTTACATTCAGCCCTGTACAGTATTAGGACCATATTTAAAGCCAGTTTCACAATTCTCTTCTGTACCTTTAGACATGTCACATATTTTCATCCTCTAAATGTCTGTTGTGCACAAAAGTCTTAAATGATAGTCCTACTACCTGTCATCGCTGGAGTTGTTAAGGCAAGATAAACAGTGAGAGCGGGCTGGAGAACAGTTTTTCTTCATTACTGTCCTCCTCGCACAGCAAGCGGTACAATTGGACCGAAGTCATGAAACCATCTGGTGAGGACATCTGCCGCGCCTTTATCTCATTGCTGAGCGGCTAATGCTGTCCGTCTCCTGCACAATTCCCACCACAGGCCTCTCCGTGATGGCTTCAGTGCAAGTGCTGTGATTATGTCAAGATCCCTCGCTAATCTGCTGAAGAGTATGCCAGAGCCATTGTTGTTTTAGTGAATTTTCTTTACAATGTAGTGCTTATTTATTTATTAATATAAATTATTATATGGAATGATATGGCTATCACATTGTGTGTGCGTGTGCGTGGTAGGCTTGGGCAATATGACGACAATATTGGTAAACAACGGTAATAGTTTTAACTCTCCCCCGATATAGAACGATATTCATAATTGCCAAATTATTCAGCACACATTCAGCACACTTGCTGTGGTTGTTTTAGTGAAAAAAATTGCATGTTTCTTGTACGTTTGAAGGTCAATCCAATTTCCTTATTTGTCCCAAATGCGCAAAGGTTTACAACCGCCTACCATGTATCATGCAAGTTGTCGTGCACATAGTCTTCCTGTAAGCTATGCTAGGCTACAAGGCGGAAATATGGCAAATGTAGTTAAAAATATATATACAGCTGAACCTATTGGGCGTTTCTTTGGGTTTAAACAAAATGATAAAGGAGAGCCAGTGAATTTGGATGAAGTGATATGCACAATCACCATTAAAGATGGAACCACAAGAAACCTGTGCCACCTAAAGGTCCACCATCCAGCAGAATTTGCCAGCCTGCTACTAACACCATCATCCTTGAGTGCCTCAACAACGAGTAGCCGGTCTACAGAGCCTACGGCTCAATCAGAATTAGAATCGCCTTTATTCACCAACATGCACAATGAAGTTGCTTTACTGTACTATTGGGTTGCGATGCACACTAAGCACAATAAATACAGACACACGCTATTAGCTCAATCTTAAAGCGGTGGGCTAGCTGCCTAGCTGGCTAGCATGTGCATATTTTCAACTGCTGTAGGAACGATAATATCCTATATCGTTTATTTTATTGAAGGCATATCGTGTGTGTGTGTTTATGTTTGTGTGTGTGTGTGTGTGTGTGTGTGTGTGTGTGTGTGTGTGTGTGTGTGTGTGTGTGTGTGTGTGTGTGTGTGTGTGTGTGTGTGTGTGTGTGTGTGTGTGTGTGTGTGTGTGTGTGTGTGTGTGTGTGGTACTTTGGATGGGCCCAGTAACAATTTCCGTGTACATAGAATTTCTTCTATTAACATATATTTTGCTTTGTTTGACTCTGTTCAACCTCTTCAAAGTACTCCTCTCAGACCATGTGCTTGGACTACTGCTATCTGTGGTCACATAGTGGTCACAACACAATATACATCAGCAGCCTTATGATTATCTTGAGGAAATATGGTATTCAGATATTTTCTGATTTGTTCTGGTTTTATATATATATATATGCAAACACACACACACACACACACACACACTTACGGACTGGCAAGTCAGCTGGAAAGGTGTGAAACCAGAAGTAGCTTATGCAATAAATGATTCTTAAAACAGGTGTATTTTGATGTCGCTTTCAAAGTCTGAACTTTCAGAGTTCTGAACTACCTCCATTCCCGGTTAATATCTCTGAGGTTCTACTGTACATAGCAGTGATTATATATCCTAAATTAAATCATTCATTTTCTTGTGTAGATGTTTTTCTGTTTAATTGAGTATCTCAGTGATGTCTTACACTCTCGCTTAAACAATCAATGGACCCACCACAACCTTTTTTTATTAGTGTTAATGAATCACACTTCGAAACAGACTTTAAGCACGTTATTGCATCATTGTGAGAGCCAAGCTTGTACTTGTAGTTGTAGCAAGCATTTACGTATGTATTATTCATGGGGCTGCTGGTCTTACTCAGCTGGAGAAAGCTAATAGTTCCAGAGCCTGTCTTGCACTGTATCGGATTCCATCCAATTTAAGAGAAGGTAAACCGAAGAAGAAGAAAGCGTAAATCAAGCTACTGCTTGAGGAACACTGCACATGTAATGTCTTTAATAAAATATTAAACGTGCTGGTTTATAAGGGGAAAAAATAAATGATTGTAAAACATATATATATGCTGTATATATATACAGTACTGTGCAAAAGTCTTAGGCCACCCAAGAAAATGTTTGAAGCTATGTTTAAAGCTATTTATCTGGGCAGTGTATAACATTAGAATGAATACAAATAAACATTTAATACAATAAAAAATATGATTTTATTGCATTTTCCAAAAAGTTATTGAGATCTTGTGATATCCTCCTTGAGGAACACACAGTGTTAAATTGGACACCTCAGAGCCCCGACCCCAACATAATTGAAGCTGTATGGGATTACTTGGACAGGGAAATGAACAAAAAGCAGCCAAAAGTCAAAAGAAGAGTTATGGCAAATCCTGTAAGAAGCTTGGAAGAATTTACCACAAGACTATTTAACAAAAATTACACAACAGTCTACCAAAGCGAATTGCTTCAGTTATGCATTCTAAGGAGGCCTTGTTTTAAAAACACAATTTGTTTTTGTTACTTTTCATCAATGTTATATTGTGTTTTTCATAAACACTTGCACTGCTCAGATAAATGGCCTTTTTGCACAGTACTGTAAATAAACACTATGTCCCACTTACTCTGATAAATGGGGACTGTCTTCAAAAGTAATACTTTCTAGAGCAGGGTACTGTATATCCTGGAGATCTACTGGGTGTGCAGGCTTTTGTTCCAGCCCACACTACACACCTGATTCCACTAATCAACTGCTCATCAAGGCAATGAATGTTCAAATCAGGTGTTTGAAGGGCTGGAACAAAAGCCTACACCCAGTAGCTCAACACTCCCCTAGACTAGAGGCTAGATTTCATTCAGCAGCATTGGATTTTTGAAATGTTTTTCTTTTCCGAAAAATGCAATAGATTCTGTAGGTTCAGAACAGCTGCACTCATACTTCAAAGCAATTCATTATTGTAAGCCAACACTAGTACTTTTAAGACTTGCTAATCATTTAAACTAATAGTGCCACCGATCATGGCATTTATAAGTCAGTGGAATATTCATCAAATACTTTTTTTTGTGCTAAATTAAACCTGAGGGAAATGCATACTTGGTTGCTTAATTCTGCATAAATAATTCTAGTTTCATAAAAAAACAAAAACCTTGTATCACAGTTTTTGAGTTTAATACATGAATAGAAAGCTTGTATTATCAGTTGTGCTATGTCAATGTTCCATGGCTCTGTGATTAAAAGTTTATTTAAAATGTGACTGAAACTTTCAGGTCTAATGCAATATAATAAAACAGCTTTTCTCATTTCCTGAAAAGTTGCGACAGTTTTTTTATGACGCCGGCGATATACTGAGACATTTTCCCGCCATTAACCGTCGGGAAATCTTCGACGGAGACTAAAACACATCTATGCCTGATTTGCATATCATTAAAGTGGTTGCATAAGAGCTCTTCATATGAGTCTGGCGGCCCAAGGGGCTCAGAATGTGGAGGGTGTCACATGACAAGAACTGACCAATCTGAGCTTAGCTGTTTATGTGAAAAGAAATGGACCAATCAGAATTTTCACCTTTCCATTGTACACAAAGACGAGCTTGTTCCGTATGAATGTGCGTTCGACGGGTTTCTTTTCGTGTGCACAAAGGTACGCGCTCTGATTGGTCAGCCCTTTACCGTGCCATGTTTGAGAATTATGTTTGTTAAATTGCCTGCATCCCAATGTTCAAACACTTTCACATGTGAACAGCTAGTGCAAATATGTGTTGTATCAAAGCAAACAAACCCAACGCATGATAATTTTGCATAGTTCCAGCGCGGATGCTGCCTCTAGCATTCAGAATTGTTCCATAATTGTGTTTAGTTTTTTTCCTGACGCCTTTCCAGAATGAGATCACAACGCACGTGGATTTTCCAACCGATGCAAATTAAGTCCATTAGCCCTCTCCTTTCAAGTGTTTTCTTTTGGCATGTAGGCCTTTTGCTCCGTCGGGCATATCTGTGATAGCGTTCATTTTGAGGAAAAGGATATGTGAGATTCTGCCCAAGTTTTTCCGTTTGTGGAATTATTGCACCATGAATTCACATTTGGCCTGCTATCAATGCGGTCGTTAATGTACGCCACATTTCTTCTTTGTTATGCTTAATTTCTCTCTTTTTTTCTCCTTTCAATATGAGATTAATTCTTGTTAAAATGTTCCATGTCATGCCATTTAGCCACAAAAGAAAATTAAAGCATTTCTCCCTTATCTTTCTTTTTTTCTTTCTTTCTTTAATTGTCCACTGTACAGTTGAATACTGACATGTGCATTGAATTCACTTTTAAAGTGTGTTGTGAGGAATGCACCGAGGGACTGAGAGTAACACAAGTGTTTGGGCGAGACTATTATACAGCGATGTCATTGGGTTTGTAGATGTAGGGCTATAATCCCCCTGATAAAAAGGGTTTTGATGAGAACTGGCTCCTTTCCACTTTGATTCAGTGCTCCTTCCCAGAGAAGGAGTTTCGGTTGTCTCCACTCCCTTCCCTCGCCAGTCTCCAAAAGAACCGGTTACATCACAATCAGCGTCGTATTTACAGCAGCCACCCCGAATTACTCGCAACAAAACATGACGAATGTGTAAACCGTGAAAGGTGGCTAAAACCTCTTTATGAAAATAGATTGTGGTAAAGTCTAATAACGGGCCTCATTAATAGAACCTTTAATAAAATCTCATAGTTCATTTCTCTAGTGCCATGCACAGCACAAGTCTCTTCAGATTTTGGTAATTACAGGAAATAATCTACTGTCTGCCATCTTTGCTGGGCCCTCTGTCTACACAACCTCCCTTGGCATAGTTCATGTATCTTGGGGATTCTGGCAGTTGTGTTCAATGACATTTACTTAATCCAGTGTTAGTCATGCTTGTGTTATGAATGTCTGTTTTTCCTGTTTCAGCCACAGTTGCTTGTGTAACATTTTTTCTTTTACACAGAACTAGCTTTCCGATTGCAAAAATCCTCCCCAAAACGTTCTACCGAAAGCATCATAAATTAAGAGTCTGTTTTTGCTTCACATATGGAAGTCTATGAAAGTCTGAATAGTTAAGAATGGGTAGAAACAGGCTGACAGATGTTTTCAGAATGTGCACCTAATGCTACATGCACATATGGTTTAGCTGAAAAGTCATATTTCAATGCACAAATTATCAATGACACAGTGGCACTGCAGTGTATTACTAGTTTACTAGTATTCTACAGGGTATTACAATGTTATTACAGATGGAAGAGTATCATAGATCTACTTTTGGAACAACAACATTTATTTTGTACATTGAGCGGTTCTTTTTTCTTTCTTTTTTTCATTGCATCTACTTCAGGATTTTGAGATGTGCACGTCCATAAAGACACAACTAACCCTACAGAGAACAGCCTTCCAGTCTTCAACACTGAAGCTGCCTTTTCCAGTGCATGGCATATTGCTAGTGACACACATTCAGGCCAAAAGCAGATTAAGGTTATTATTGGAGAAAATAATCTGTGAACTTCTTCACATTCATTTCGGAGGAAAAAGTCACATGACATGTGACTTGCAAACCCGGGACCGGGAGGGAACTTGTGTACAAATTCCTGGGTTTAAAAAAAAGCTGGGTAAGGGTATCAAAACATAAAGCATTGAAAGTCCCCAGGAGCACAGTGGGCTCCATCATTGTGAAATGGAAGAACCACCACGACTCTTCTTAGAGCTGGCTGTCTGGCCAAACTCAGTAACCGGGCAAGAAGGTAAAAGCTGGGGTGAAAACTGGGATTCTGTGTAAAAATAAAAAGCTATAGGTACTCTATACACAGTATGAATGTCTCACTCACACTCTGAGCCTCATAGGCCTCGTAACTATTCTGCAACTATTGCCCCGCCTCCGTACAAGCTTTTAATTGAGCCCGGCCATGAGAACTGCGATCGATCCAGATTTTGCCCTCTTACAAAAGACGAAGTCGCGAGGTGCCGCTGTACTCCCTCCGATTTCTAATCTCCTAACCTTTTTAGTGTTGTGGGGATGTCCTCGTCAGGAAACCTGCGTGGCGTCTTTCTTATGGAAATGGGTGCATTTCTACGCCGAAGAAAGGACAGAGAAGGAGCTTGTATCCCTTTCTCCGTGGCATCATTCATCCCAGAGGCCTGGTTTCCTCTTCCGCGTTTTCCATTGATGCTTCGGTCAAAAGCGCAGTTGAATCGTTTAGTAGATTAAGTCGTTGTTTTTGCTCTTTGCCGTCAGCCGGCCAGGAAACGTTGACAGGGGAACCCAGTCAGCTACGAGAGGGTGATGGAGATTCCTTCTGTCGTGTAAGACCCCGGAGTTGCGGAGACCCGGTCGCTTTTTGATACCCCCGGAGTTCACGGCCAATAAACCGAGGGAGTGTAGCTTGATCGCGAGGGTTGACACAAGGGCTTTCTTTCCACTCGTTTCTAGGGAAGGTTATTCCACGTTTCAGTAATTTTACTAGGTACAGCACAATAAGTAACTTATTCTGTGGCTATGGCATGGTCAGATAATCACAACATGTGGTTATCCCTCTGGTCCGGAACACTGTTCCCAAGAATGTGGTGTTAGTTGGCTGCTGGTTATACAGTACACTTGTTGATCTGTAATCATCTGGGTAATTGCTTTTGCCATCTATTAACAGTTGTTTTCAGCATATTGCTTATTTACAATGAACACATCTACATAATATTAAATTGTATTACTACATAGCTATATATATATATATATATATATATGTATTGATGCATATTTAAAACTTTGTAACATTCGTCTTTCAGTTTAATGTATTGCATTGTCTCATAACAAAACTCTTAGAGCTCCCTAGGCTATAATTGTTACTATTTTAATAACAATGTGTTATTAAACAACAAAACCTATTTATTTTTAACATTTTTGAGACTGTGTATTGATTTAAAAATAGCTTCAGTTATGCAGAGGTGCATTGAAACACTTTAAAGTTCAACCGAATGATGGTGACAGGTTCTCATCGGAAGGATCCTTTTGGTTCGAAGCTTACGGCGAGCGTTCGAGTGTCTTAAATTGTATGCACGCTTCTATAAACTAATCTCGTTACTTATCTTTAAGGTTTAGAACTTCCGTTCATGATGATGCCCCACCCCCTGATTCCAGTCAGCCTACCTCCTGCATCGGTCACCATGGCGATGAGTCAGATGAACCACCTCAGCACCATCGCGAGCATGGCAGCAGCTGCTCACGTCCAGTGCACCCCATCCCGAATGGTGACCTCCGTTATAAAGGTAATGTATAGCGGGATCTATTCAGTCAGGGTTCAGCAAATTCTATGCCATGGGGGTATGCCATTACAGGTCCCCTATTAGCCCTCATCAAGCAGTATTTTCAGTCCAACCTTAAAGTGAGAGGCCATGGGCATACATATTTAATAACATGTTTTGTAATGCACAGCAGACGTTGTGCGCTCCTTTCAGGTCAGTTTTGTGGAAGTGTATGCATCAGGCAACGACTCACTGAGCACACCTGACTACGATTGAGGTTGTCAGGGACTGGCTGATTGGAATGGGCTCACACACCTGTGCTTGGCGTGGCAGTTAGGCGGTTTTTGTTGGAGAAACTGCTGTTTCGGTGTATGATCCTAGCTTGTATGAGAACCTGTTTTGGATTTTGACCCGGGCCCGTGTGAGCACCTGATTTGTATTTAGACCAAGCCTGATGAGGTGACCTTTTTTTTTTTTTTGCTTTGGCCCACCCGGTGTTTTTGGAAAATGGCCTATCCCTCTAACTGATTAGAGAGCGAACCTTGTTCCAGGTAGACACTATAAAGCGTTCGATTTTTTTGTACTTCCCAGTGAAATTCAGATGCTTTCACCAAGGGACCCATATATGTTGTGGTTTATTATTGTAAAGGTAACCTTATTCCCAGGCATCCCAGTTTAGTTACTATATACAGTATATATATATATATATGTGTGTGTGTGTGTGTTTTAGTTTTTAACAGGTTGAAGGTTTTCATCAGCGATTTGCATAAAAGAATGTAAAACAACTTTTAACCTTTACAATAATTGTAGTTTACCTATATTATTTTAAATCTATCAATGCCTCATTTAAAAAAATTTGACTAATTCCCTGCATAGAATAAGTGGGGAATGTGTAGATTCTTACAGCTAGAGCAGAGATGGAAATATCTCACATAGCCAGGATAGCAGCAGTGTGCATGCTGGGTGTTGATTGCTCTTTTTGATTCGGACATCAGGAGCGTGTACCAGACAGCCCCTCCCCAGCCCCCTCTCTGGAGGACGGCCGGAGGCCAGGAAGCCACGCCTCCTCCCACCAGAGCAGCAGCGTGTCCAGCTCTCCCACGCGCACGGAAAGCTCGTACGACAGAATACGTATGTCCTCCCATCCTTACCCACACAAAACGAGCACATATCGGCCAAACTGTGCAACAATAGAGGGAGAGGGAGAGAGAGATATATTTATTGTCTGTTTTGCACAGATTTTTGTCATAAACAAAAGTGTGTATACGTAGGGTAGATTTGCATGAGACAGGATTACAACATACATTCCAACTTTGAACCATAGAAACCAGGGGTATGACCATTAAAACCACCCACTGAATCGGATTGATTCATTGATTAATTGCTTATATTGGTTGATTGTCCGTTGTGTGGTCGTAATCGCAGGACGCTGAAATGCACGTGGTCAATTACAGCAGCCCACTGTGTGCATAATTTATATTTGTGAATCCGCTCATCCTTGCATGACGCATTTTTACGTTTCTACTTTCAGCCCTGCACCACAACGGGCTCTCTATGACCCAGGCTGTTCTGGGGCTGTCTCCGAGCGTACTGCCCGGTCCGAAGGAAGGAGATCTCGCCACTCACGAAATGGGGCACGAAGTCAAAAGGCTACACGCTGAAAGAGGTCAGATCATTTTAACGCACTCATATTCGCTCCGTGATTTATTGCATATTGGGCCCCGCCAGTTTAGTAGCCCGTAATTCAGTCGTAATGCACTGCATGTCTCTGTAGCCACTCAGGCTCGCTACAGCTAACAAGGTTATTGGCCATCATAGAGTGGCGTTTAATTAAATCGAGAGAGACCAATCATAATGTTTTTGTTGCAATTCGGTTCGGATTATTGCATTAGCTGAACGTATTAGACGAGGGAATTCTAACAATGGAGGAATCGGCAATATCTAAAAGCTCTTTCTTTCTTGAATGTGTGCACCACCTGGTGTACTGTCTATGGCAGGGGTGCCCAGACTGTGGCCCGGGGGCAGGAATGGCACATGACAATGTTCGGTTTGGCCCACCAGAGGGGTACAAAATGATGAGAGGAATTTAGAAAAGAATATTATGTATTAGCCTCGAATGTATTAGCCTAGACACAAAATGTTATAAACACAAAAATATATTTAAAAAGAAAAAGTCAAAATACATAATGAATATGTTTGTTAAATGTTAAATACATATATAATGTCCATAACATAAAAGAAAAGGTGTTTTTTACTGTTGTAGTAGAGGTTATTGAGAACAAGCACTGTTCTGATAAGAACTGTTTGAATGTTACAAATGTTTTTGTAACATGCTTATATATTTTGGCTCGTGGCTCAATGGTGAGATTGCATTTTGGCCCACAACATCTAAAAGGCACCCCTGGTCTACAGATAACTTGTTTTACTAGACAACACATTTTCCATAGAAAGAGATTAGATTCACGAGATTATTTTTTCATAATATTTCGCAGTCTCGTTGAGTATTTCTGCTTTAATATTGCAGATTTCTTTTAGCAATAAGTAGAACGATTGTATGTTGCTGGCAAACAATGCATTATTGACAGATTATCATAAATGCTGCTGAATAAAACACAGGGGCTTTCTCATGCGCTGATCTTATTCACACTGCTAGACCTTGAAGTGGAAATTCAGGATGATTTAAATCATTCTTTTTGTTCTTCTCTTCTTTGAGGTACTGTCAACCCATTAAGTGCCTTCCCGTTTTTCAAATGTAAGCACAGACTGCGTCCATGGTGATTGTTCAATCCAAGATCACGCAAGAAGCCTTTGTCAGAGGCTCTTTTGGATATGTGCTTCTATAAGGCCCTACACTTTAGGGTTGTGCGTGAGTGCTTGAAAAGACAATAACTTGAAATTAGAGAAGGTGCTCGAGAATTAAGAACATGTCTTGTTTGCTTGAAATATGCTAATGAAATTGGTCAGAAAAGAAAAGATTGATTTTGTTTGATCTTTCCATTTGAATAATTATTCACAATTTGGTTGTCGCCGTTTGTTTGTTTATCCACAATTTATGTGGATAAGAGATGCAACCCCCTATAAAAACAAGTGCTTTCAAACTTCTCTTCCTTCGTCGTATTGTGAGTGTCATCTGTGGTGCTTGGCCGGTTCTTGACCGTATTAAGACAATCGCCGAACCGTTTGAATGCAGCGTCCCTTGCGTCACCATCAAAAGTTGAAACGCGTATAGAAGCGCATCGATAGAAATAAGAACGATATTGAGCTGGCTTGCCACGACACGACCAGCTCGATGCGTCACCAATGTACCAGAGCTTGATTCATGGCTCGCGTTAAGGTGGCATTGTTGCCTTAACACACTGTAATAAGTGTGGCCTATTGGTTTCCCTCAATGGCGTCCTTTCGTGATATTCGCCAGGCTCGACATTCAGCAGGCTGAACCACTTCACCACCTGGGCCCAATCACCTGGGTGATTAATGAAGGGATGCACTGTAGCTACTGATTACACCATTTTCAGTCACTTGCAAATGTCATGGTATATGTGAATGATCATCTGTACTGAAAACTCTTTGTTACAGTTGTACTCAATTGTTTAAACACGTTTCCTGTAACTATGGCTTTTTCTCAAAACTGTGAACACAAAACTCAATCGGTAAACAATTTTGGCATAACTCCTCAAACCTCTTGCAAAATTGCACTCAAAACTATGTGAACTCTTCTCAAAATGACACTTTTTAACCAAAAGGACACACACATGCATCAATTGAATAGACTCTACTGAGGACTAATTACACACTGCTATGGAAATCTAAACATTTAACTAATGCATTTATAGTGTTATAAACTTCCAGCATATGTTCAGCCTAAACCTATTGTCATAGATTGTTACTGTATGAACTAAAACATAAAAGGAATACACAAATACAGTACCAAAAACATTTTTTCTTTCAAATTACAGTTTTGTACTGTACAGGTCAGCGAATAGCATAGGGAAAAACAGAACATGAGAATACAGTAGGTCTGTATAGGACAAAAAAATACTTGTCTAGTTTTTCATCTCTGTTAGGCCAGGCAAATTGATCAATGATTCGACTTTGGATTTTTCTCAGTCAAATGGCATTGTTTTGTAGCACCATACTGATGATAGCGATCTCTTGCCCTACTGTGAAGAGACAGTGTCTTTCACCACCTCTTCTTTCAATTCTGAAAACATAATGTATGTTAAAGTACTGTATTGACTAAATAGAAATAGCCTATAACTCCCAATTTCATACATGATATATATTGGTACTGTGGTTCACTTGCAGTAGTTTACCATATTCTACAGTAATTACTGAGAATATTGTAATGTAGTGCTAAAGAAATGAGCAGTAAATAAAAAAGTTGAGATTACTCCAATGCTTACTTACCTATTCTCATTTGTAAAGGTCTGGATCATGGATACAACAGTGAAGTGGCTCAGTTTTGGCTGTACTCTTTGCCCGGCCTCCCTCAATGTCAAACTATGGTTGACCACATGGCCAGTGAAGGTTGTCCTAATTTCATTTGTTAAGGGAACTTAGCTGTGGCCCATTTATCTGTGCTAAATCTCTGATCACTAATTGAAATTTTTTGTAGATTTTTAGTCAAATTAGTAAAACAGTAATGTTTGTACCTGTGATGCCTGACTGTGGTCAGTTGATAAATTGTTTAGCATTTTGATCGGCAGTGCTTTCCATGTGAGCACAAGAGCTTTTATTCGTGAAGATTGTGCTTAATGAGGAGAATTGTATTTAGGATTTCGCAAAAAGTTTGACAATGCAGTGTGTCAGGGAACAAGAGAAATGTGCTTGTAGTTTTGCAGGAAGTGTTTTTTATTGTGTAAGCTTTAGGGTTCGATTAGCTTTTGATGTGAATTGGGTTCATGGTACCAGTTTTTTGTGTAAACCATTCAGAAAAAACAGTAAGGAAATGGATGGCAAAACAAAATTAGATAAATAACAAAAACGTGCGCACTCCAAAAAGTTTTTAAATAGTTATTTTCAGGTCATGCTTTATTTTTTGGCAACAAGGCAACATACGTTTCGGCGGATAAGCCATCAGTGTTCAAAAAAATTAATACACTTTAATTTCCCGAAAACATCCAATAATACCTCTATATTTGGCGTGTGTGTGTGTGTGTGTGTGTGTGTGTGTGTGTGTGTGTGTGTGTGTGTGTGTGTGTGCACGTGTACATGTACATGTACGTGCACGCCTGCTTGTTCTTACATTGTTCTGCATTTTACATTGCAATCAGTATTTCGATATTAAACTGCTGAGATACCTCTCCGGTTGATTAGAATCCAGAGCCCTCTAATAGGGGCGTCCAAGGTCCCGGGGTGTGGAAGACATTTTTATAAAACGCTCGGGTAATGTAGAGGTGTGTACGCAAATGAGTTAGAAATTTGCTGAGCATGAATTAATGAACGGAGCTTCTCCCGGCTCCCAGAGTAGTAATTTTTATAATAACCCCAGAACCTTATTTGGCAAGTTGTTTTGCCTTTTTTTTTTTTTTTGCTGTCTGAAGGTTTTCATTAGTCTAATGAGGACAGCACAAGGGTGAGCAGTCAGCACAATTTGCATGGGAAAGCTATCATAATAAACGAGGCTATCTGAAAAGCACACACAGATTCATGCGGGGAGATGGGAGAGATTGTAGACCCAGATGTATCCAGCGCATTAGAGTGACTAATAACCAGAGTAATTCTAATAATAGCATTTAGTGAAGGGCATGACATCGATGATGCACACGTTGAACTGAGGCGACGCAGCATCTGATACAATGGGACATGAGAAGTGCTCCAATTTTAAGGAAGGACTTTCCGACACCGGATGGATCTGCTTGTTTAGACACATTTGCTAACGTGCAGATGGGGCTGATGTTCAATGAAGTATGCGCTGTACTTTCAGCGTAGTGAACAGATTGACCACACAGTCGTTTTACCATCTGTGTCTGAAGCACACAGGGCAAATATGATGATCTTTTTACGCGCCGCTTTCTTTGTTGATCAAGGACAAAGGATACCTACCTATCTAGGTGCGAGAAAAAAATTGTAATTGGGGTAATATACTGCATTGCCATATGGCTGCCTTGGATTGGTTTCAACTTAAATAAAAGATTAAATGATGTGCCTCATAAACAGAAGTAACTACTGAAGTTTGTGCACTGTGCATTTTTAAATAGGTGTTGTAGAAAATATGCTGTCTTTTATTTCACTTATGAAAGTGTACTCTCTAGGCAACGCTATAGTCGTCAGGTGCGGTTGCCGCTGCCACTTTAGGAAAATCTCCAGATGAAATGTTCAATTTTTACGCACTTGCATGAATTTATACGCGCGTCGGCAGTTCCGTTGCGTTATACTATTTTCCGAAATGTAACATTGCGCCGGTCCATTGCAATACCGCTCGGATCTCAGCAATTATCCCACGTCAAAACCAAAGGAAGTGCAAGGAAGCATTTCATTACTTTCACTAGCACACATAATAGTTTGTATTGTGGCTAGCTCAGAGCCCTTGACATACTGACTCGATTTAAACTCTAAGTGATGCTGACTAGCTGAAAAAGAAAAAAAAAGTTCACCCACCACATGAAACCCTGGCAGAATGTATCTATTTACGATCAGACAACCTGCCAGCGGTGTCAGTCGGAATACAAGTGTGCATGACAATAATTATGTGAAGAAACAATCGCACATTTGAATCCGTGCATCAAATACTGCTGATTATGCAGGTCAAGATTCCCCTTCAGGACATAAGAGTTCATTTAGATATTCTGGTGCCCTGCATGAATATCCTACTGCCTGACAGCAGAAGCTATTAATCATGTGTCACCAAAAGGATGCTCTTGAAAAGAGAGGATGTTTTTCATTTTTAAAACGTCTTACATGTGGAAAAATGTTTTCCTCTGCCGAGATGTAAGGCTCGGATATGGAAATAAATATTCTGCAGTCAGCGAAGCGCATCTCGTGAGCGGAAAAGTACATTTAATAATGTAATATCGTTCTGTTGTGTCAGTGATAACTCCCTGGAAGTCAGGAAATACCGTGTTTGCCATCCTTTGTAATGACAAATGCAGAAGGACCCTTAAAAGCACGTGTATATGTTCACAGTCATTTTTGTGTATGGGTTTAAAAAACAAAACGCAGAGCTCTCCGTCCCATTGGTAAGCGCATCAATCGCTGCAACATTCTTCATTCATTTTAAAGAATTTGTTTCTCCCAATTTATTAGCCAATTACACCCTCTATTTTTTATGTCAATCCCCCCCTCGTATTGTGAGTTTGCTGCCGTAGCCCTGTGACCGGTAATGACAAAGGTGAAGTATCGTCTCCTCCGAGACGGCACTTGCCAGGCTGGCGACCGTAACTCTGGTACTACAGAGCCACTCCTGTATTGAGCAAACTTCCTGTTGGCTTCCCTCCCCCCTCCCTGGGGCGGACAGCCAATTGCTGCCCCCGGTGGCCCTCCTGGCCAGAGCCGACTCTGGTGCGGCCGGTGGAATCTGACCTCGGTCGCAGTGGCCAGCGTTGAACGTTGTAACCTCTACACCACCCAGGAGGCCTCCATGGCTCTGCTTTTTAATGGCTTTCATTTCCCGACCTCTTGTATACACTTTTTATAAGTTTGAATTCCAACGTACCGTTTCCTGGATTTTTGCCCCTGTGATTGAATCCTGGCTTTAAATATTATATTTGTTTTTGCCAAACCTAAAATGTTTAGACTTGTTTTGTTATTTAAAAAAGGTACAATGATACCGTACCTCGTTGGGCTGTGACTACACTGTTTGATATCGCATCACCGTATAGCATTAGAAACGCACGGATGTGCAAAGGTACTGTCAGTACTTTAGGGGAGGTGGTGAAAGGAAAAACGTACAGAAACATTAAAATTGTGTTGACCTAATTGCCACTTGCGCTAGCCGCGATTGCTACGCCGTTGCACGATATCACAGCGTGCACTACTCTAATAATTCGGCATCTTGACATCGAGACACTTCGTCGCACTGTAATTAGTGTAATGCTTTGATGTCCTGTAACCGTGAGCGGAGTCTGACCAGATGAAAGGAACAGGAGTAGAGGAATAGAGAAGTGCCTCAGAGAAAGAGTGTCTGAGCTCCAGTGGCTTCCCGCTGGTGTTTGAAATCCTTAGTATGTGTTCTCTTCACCTTGACAGACTCAACTGCTAATCCTTCCTAACCGCAGCCTGTCAATTAGGTCTTTATTTAATCTTTTTAGCCGGGAATAACATGTCAGCTTTTTTACCTCTTTACACAGAGCGTTAGTAATTCATGCTGTGAAAATTCCGGGGCATGTATAATGCATCAAAACAGATTTCCACACATTAATGGGATACTCCCATGGCTGAATTTTCTTGTAAATACTGTTTTTCTGTCAATAAAACTACTTTTTCTGGCAATAACATCCATGGGTAAATGGCTCCCATTTCAGCCTGTTTTCACCTGGGAAATACAGCATCTTACTGGATGGGCGTGGTGATGATATTCTTGAATAAATTATGTCTAGACTGATTGACAGGCAGTTCCCTAACTCCCACACACCCCCAACCCATACCAACGCTACGAGGGCTCGCACACATTTTCACTCCTTTTAAAAAAAAATGAAGTAATTCACATCAATTTCCCCCCCAAAAAAGCAAACTGGGCTTCATTTTAATACCTAGTTAAGGGTATTGCTGTTTTTAACAACCTTTAATTTTCTTGACAGTGCAAAATAGCCTTTGCGTGCTTATGAAACACAGATGGAAGACAAGCGGAAATAATGAACACAATCATAGCTTTTTTATTCCACTACATTGTGTTCTGTAGCACAGCTATAATTACTACTGTAATTCTTACAGCAAGTTAAGGTTACTGTCCATGGCTTTTCAAATGTGTAACCACCCTCTCTTTTCTTCCCTGCTCAAAGTACATACGTTTAAATATACACGATTGTGCAGGGGTTACACTCATATAGGTGCCGAAACAATAGCTTTCTTATCCAGGAGATCAGCTTTCGGGAAAATGTATTATGATCCACCGTTATAGAATTACAAACGCATACAGCTACCGTAGCCTTGTAGCTTGATTGTGAGTGTTCGCCTTTAGGGTGGGAGGGGATTCAAAAGGGAGGCAAACGTTCATTGGTCTGTTTAATTGACCTGTGTTATTTGATTCATCGCTCTGGAGAAAAAAAAATCCCAATTTGTGAAACCTGTTGACCAGGAGGTCTTGCAATCTAAATCTTAAATGGCCACAACATGTCATTGACCACATTTTCCAAACTTATAAAGTGTTTGTTTCATCCCCTATTGCAAAAATATGATTTAAAAAACTTTGGAAAGGCAGTATTGTGATGGGATTACTACTTTAAATACTCAAAGCTGTAAAAAAAAAGTATTTTAATAACTGAACCAGGTGTGAATTGATTTGTATTCTTGTTTTTTGATATGTATGTTCTGTAAGGTCATCAGATGGTCTACTAGCATTGACTCTAGACAGCACAAAACAACATCCCTATTTAATTTATGACTTAATTTTAACATTTTGACATTGATATGTGTGCCACTTTTTTGCGGGACCCAATTCTGATTGTGAACTAACGTTTTTGCATTAATCTGCGTTTTGAACAGTCGGTCATTTCAAAAAGCAGGACAGATAGCCATCATACATTTTTATTAGGTTTCATAACATCAATTACCAACCTCTGGCTTTGGTTAAAATGTGGAATAATATGCAACTGATCAGATACTTCTCTGTCCATTTTTAGCATTTGTCCCAAGGTCGATACACTGAGATAGAAATGTCGGCTTTTATACAGTAATTGCAACCTGTCACACAAGCCTTTAAGCTTGTGGAGGGTCGGTAATGACACATACTCTGCCTCTGTTACACAACGGAAATGGAAGACGCTCACTTTCAACAAATGAACATTTTGACCTTTTTAAATAAGTATGACTCAGGCTGAATAGAAACACATATCTTGTCCTTGAATGCCAGACACTATTGACAATGGCAATAACCACAGTGTAGGCTACTGTAGAAAGAGTTTAACTCATCGTGTGCTGTACCCAGCCCTGATCCCAGAGAGCCGCAGGGTCTGCTTGCTGTCATTGTTACTCAGCACTTAATTGCAGCTGATTACACAGTCATCTCACCTCACCTGGTCTGAACAGGTTGTTGATTTTAAGGTGAAAATGAAAGCCTATGGCCAGGACCAGGGTTGGGGACCCCTGAGTATTTTTCTCCCTTTATCCCTCTCCTAGCCTTACTTGTCTATAACTGTCTATAACATAACTATGAGCCTGACTAATTTCTCACTCCGATGTGGTGCACCTCTGCCCGGGGTACAACTTCTGGGGATGTGCTTTGTTAATAAGCCAACGGTCAGTTACTACTTCTGACGAATCCCACGATAGAGTGGGTGTGTGAAATGATCAACCAAATCCACGATCAGAAATCTGCTGGAACCTCGCATAGCCTTCTGGCATAGCCTTCATATTGCAGGAAGGCTATGCCAGAAAATTTAACAAGGCTATCCAAAGTTGAGTTGAGACTCGAGACTAGAACTCTCCTGACTGAAGGAGGTTTTTGTATTGATGAGATGGGCCTATAAATTTGATTGATCGTTCCAAATAGAATTGAAAACAAATAGGGTGATAAATATATGAATAGAGTGTAAGTATACAATGCACAAAAGTGTTTTTTTGTGTGTGTGTGTGCGTGCGTGCGTGTGTGTGCGCACGCGTGTAGGTATTGATCAGTCTGCCCGATGATCATTTCCTCGTGCTGGTTTGATGAATACTGGGGCAAACACAGTTTCTCTTGTTTAAGCTCTGCTGAAGATTCACAGAACATTGACCGTTTCAGGACTGTTTCTTTGTTCTGTGCACTGCAATCACAGGCAGCTACCGATCTGTGAATCCTTCATCCTTGCTCTGCCGATCTGTGGCTTTATCATACCCTGGCCTTTGGAATATATTTCATTTTATTAAGGCAAAACAAAGGACTCATTATTTCAAATGGGTGAGTACAGCGACACGGTGAAATGGTGATAAATGGCAAAGCTCAGCCATAGGGCAGTTGAAATTTAATGTTATCCTCCAAGAAAATATGAGCTTGTCACTCTTTAAAAAGTCATGTGAAATGTCAGTTTCTTAAGGTCTTTATGCTAATTCCGTGCCTGCGAACTCCTGAAAGTCCTGATTACACTTCTCACCTCAATCCCCTGCTTCCAAATGGGTTTGTGGAGCAAAGTATGTAATATGGAAATTCATGACCATCAGAGAGAGAGAGAAAAAACTGTTCAAGGAGATCTTGTCCAATACAGTACATGCACTTGATGCAGGAGAAGTCAGCTCTCTGACGCTGGATTCTTCCTCGTTTCACTGTGATGGGCTCTGTTCATCAGTGTGTTACTTTTGAGCAACACATTTAAGCGCATATTATTCGGTCGAAAACATTGCCACACAAAAGAGATGTGTTTGAAAGGGGTTTGATTAAACAACGCTGTACGTTGCATTGGAACTTACTTTGATGTATTTTACCTTGGGGGGCTTGGAGTCCCGAGAAGGTGTTGCACCTGGCCGGGAGGACGAGGTTGTTGACCCCCCGTTTGGACACCAATGACAAAGGGAGAGAAGACAAATGAAAGCATCGAAAAAAGGTGGAGATGGGGAGGGGAAGGGAGACACATGGGAGCAGAGGTGCATGGTGATTTATACCCACAGGGGATAGCCCTTTAGCAGGTCACGGTAATCGCATAAGGGGTTGCCTGAAAATATTTGTTTAATAACGCCAATTGTTTTGTTGCTTTGATTTTCTATACTTTGCTATTTTCTATACTTTCTATACTTTGTTCAGGGTTTTTTTTTCATGTTCTCAGTGTGGCGTTCTGAAGTTAAGACACACTTGTTTCGCCATTGTTTTTCCTGCCTTATCCGAGAGTCATCAATGCAATTCTGGTAACAGATAAATTGAGGACAAGCCAAGATCACTTGAAGTAATAGTTTTTTTTCCTCCCATTCTCTGTTTGTCAAGTGAAATCCTAAGAGGCTGATTTAGCAGTAAGGCTTAATTGGAAGAGCGAAAATGAACCAGGGTGGGGGGGAAGTGATTTATCACTGCTAGTCTACTATCATGGTCTCCCACTGCAGCTATGGGTTAAATTACAGCATTTCAATCTGGATGCGTCGCGTTTACAGCGTGCCCTCTATTATCCAGTGACACGGTTGAATGTAAAATGCAGTTTGTGACACAGGTGACCTGAAAGGATTTCATAAGTGCTTCACGAGGGGTGTCACGTCTGCTCCCGGTAGCTCCCGTGGAGAAATATTGCAGCATTTGTATTTAATGGGCAAATCACTTTTACATCTGCCTCTACAGTTTAGTCGAATTCAATGATTTCGGAGTGGCGGAGAGAAACACACACACACACACATGCTTTCAGTGTTATGCGTCTTTGTACCGGGTTGTACAGTAATGGTTTGAATTTGTCTGTTCATTCGGGTGCGGTTTGTGCTTCACGCTCGCAAAACCGATAACCGGATGGAACAACCCACGCACGTTGAAATTGCCTTTGCGCCTCGGCCCGCATAAACAATTTTTTTAAACAAGACATAAGTACAGTACGTTTTCTCTTCTGCCAGCAAGACCTGTGAATTTGTCAGTGACAAAAGGGCCCTCAGAAACCGTTTTTTATTAAGATCTTAAGTGGCACCTTTTTGTGACGGCTCGAAGATAGTGTCACCGCGCACCACTTTCTTGTGAATGTGAATGGAGTTATGATAGCCAGGACCGCGCAAGCCTATTCCCTTTCCCGAGGTGATAGATAGAGGGTGATGTCGTCGTGGATTTGACAAACACCAAAGAGATTGGACCTTTGGGGTTGAGCTGTCTCCGGCTGCTTTTGAATTCAAAATCTTAAACTCGGATGGCATCTGTTAAATGGTGAATGCGAAATTTGTATTCCGTATGATATTCGCCGAGCCCAGCGCGAGCGTAATGTGATTTAGTCTCTTGAGGACACGGGAGTGTTATTAAAGTGTCAATGCCTACAGCCTCAGCTAGCGTAGCAGTGAGCGTGGAGTACCTAAACAAACACGGCTGTGAGATTAGGAGGGCCAGGTTCACCCCGGAGCCATTAAGAACAATATTTTAGAAGAGTATATCTCAGGGATTCAGGTCGTTCTGTCTGGTTGCCACTGTCACATAAAAGCAAAAATATCTGATCGTTATCTCAGGCCTTTGGTGATATATAAAGGAACATATCTTGAGATCCCTAAGATGCATTTTGACATTACAATACATTTTAGTTTGCTCTTATGTTCTTAAGTTAAGGGGTCTTTGGCATGTTCAACTAGTGAGCTAAGTTATCACAGGGTTGTTGAAAGGTCCCATTGAGTTTTCCTTCATTTCGTCTTTTTTTTTAAGTGTGTGACCGCTCTTGTCCTTGTAGTTACTTAGCTCACAACAAATGAGTTTGGCATTCATTGGCGTGATTATTTTTGTGAGTAAATACAAAACAAATGAGGATTCGGAGAAATGTAATGAACGGGTAAATTAATGAATGTAAGTATTGACTAGTCATTTACCAAAGAGTTTTATTATAGTCAATTAATTTTACGTATCCTTTCAGAAGTGTCTTTTAATATAGCCATTTAAGCTCCATTGACGTGATTCAGCTCTGCTTGTTAGCTACACTACACTCCACTTTTGAAGCACATGCCACATGTCAATTCCAGGCTGTTATGTACAGTCAGTATATTTATGTACAAGTAAATCAACCATAAATGAGAATGGCGTGTAAAAATCATAATTTGTGATCATGTATTCTAGTTAAACCCATATGCAGTGAATCTCAGGGCTTGTGTGGAAATGTACTTTGTCATATTGATTTTTATAGTTGATGCTTTCTGGGAGGTGGGGGGGTATACTTTTGCCAAAAATAGCTTGTCCACTGTTCCAGGGAAGAGGGTTGGTTTTGCTTTCAGTGCAAATGCTCATAAATATAGATATGTTCCATTAAACAGAGCTTTTCTACATAAATGTGCTGGTTGTTTTGATGTAACCAGATGCTCTAAAACATTTTCTGGAGGCAATATATAGTATCGGGGAACTATCTTTGGGGCTGTCAATCGTTTTCCAGCTCATTGTTTATGGAACGTGTCAGTTTTAATGTGCGCAGCGTTGGTCTGTGAACACAACCGGATAAAGTGTACAAGCTTCAGTTTCCCCTCATTATTTTATCGCATTTACTCTCCGTAGAGTGGTATTAGTTTTGAGGAGGAAATAATTAAAGCCTGTTCTTTCTCTCTTTTTGGCTAGTTTTTGTTCCTAACTTTTGACTGCATAGACTAGCTCACTCAAATGCAGCGCGTGCTCACTTGAGTGAGTTGAAGTGCACAAATCCTCTTTTAGTTCTGAGACCACACCCAATATGGCCACCAAGTGCATTTTACACATCAGTAAAGTGTGTGCAAATTGTGTGTCATAGTTTTTAGTTCCTGACCACACCAAATGTAGCTGGAAAGCATGATTTTTCACGACTTTTCACAGCATTACATAATTTTGCCAACTACCCAGTAATGTATCGTTTGTTAAAATTCTCAAACATGCCCCTGCGAAGGCTGGAAAAATGTGTATAATACAAGACATCCCAAAAGAAAACGGTGTTTCGGCACATGCATTCCACAGAGACAGTGGTAGAATGTGCTTACTGTTGTAAGTGTTTGTATTTCGGTGTGCTGGTTTGTAGATGAGACTCCGCTGTGCACTCCGACAGGCAGAGACGGATACGGCAGACTGTCGCGGTTGGGACAGATTTTACCTGCAGGGTTCCCCTCTGCTCTCTTCTTCCCTGAAGGACTGTCATCCATAGAGACACTACTGACAAACATACAGGTAAAGTGTGTGCATTTACCTATTTTCATATTTGCGCCGTTCTGCAGAATCAGACCAAATGTAACCAAGTGTAACAAACCAACGTAACTATTGCAGGTTGAAATGCTTGCTTAAGAATGTTGGAGGGCTTACATCGCGTCCCTGAATACTCTTAACATTATTATAATTGTTTTTAATCATAATAATAACACGGGGCGGCACGGTGGTGCAGTGGATAGCGCTGTCGCCTCACAGCAAGAAGGTCTCGGGTTTGAATCCAGGCCGGGGGCCTTTCTGTGCGGAGTTTGCATGTTCTCCCCGTGTCTGCGTGGGTTTCCTCCGGGTACTCCGGTTTCTTCCCACAGTCCAAAGACATGCACGTTAGGCTAATTGGAGAGTCTAAATTGCCCGTAGGTATGAGTGTGTGAGTGAATGGTGTGTGTGCCCTGCGATGGATTGGCGACCTGTCCAGGGTGTATTCCTGCCTCTCGCCCGGAACGCATGCTGGGATAGGCTCCAGCCCCCCCGCGACCCTGACCAGGAATAAGCGGCTTAGATAATGGATGGATGGATGGATGGATGGATAATAACACGGTTATTATTGTCAATATGAAAAGAGACATATGTATTACAATATTGTCAATATTGTCATAAATGTATTTCCATATGTACATTAGTAATATCATAAATTGTTATTTGTGTGCCTACAGGGCCTTTTGAAAGTGGCCATCGACAACACCCGGGCCCAGGAGAAGCAGGTTCAGCTGGAGAAGAGCGAGCTGAAGATGGAGTTGTTTCGCGAGCGTGAGCTGAGAGAGACGCTGGAGAGACAGCTGGCCGTGGAGCAGAAAAACAGAGGTACTGCCACGCGCGCTTGCGTCCTCATTTCACAGTCCCGCGTTTCAGATGCACCCCCACTCACTCCCGGCTCACACTGCACGATGCTAAAACAAACTAAGAGAACCTTCCTCTGATTTCCATCTCAAATAACATTTATTAGATACTTTTTCTTTGCCACTGGGAATGTACAAAGAGCTAAATACGTTCATTCTTGGGCACGTGTATCATAGAATGCTTATTGATGCTTATAGCCGTTCTGTGTGGCTCAGTAGGCCGAGCATGGCGCTGATGACGCTTAGGTTGTGGGATCGATTCCCACTGGGACCGCATATACTGAAAAATGGATGCATTCACTACTGTAAGTTGCTTTGGATAAAAACGTCTGCTAAATGGCATATGCTGTATATTGAAACCTTCACATTCAATCACGCGTGATATGGAGATGAGCTTTTTCTTTCTCTTAACATTCATTGTGTAAAAGAAATGGGAGGTTTTGCATTATTTTACTCTTCACGATAATTGTAGTCAGATTCGGTGACCCTGGGCAAAGCGCCGTATCGGTAAGACCGAAAGACCGCGGCATGCGGGCTGACTAAAAGAGGTGGCATCATGAGCTGAGATTCACCGCCTGCATTACTCTCCGCAGCGATAGTTCAGAAGCGTCTGAAGAAGGAGAAGAAGGCCAAGAGGAGACTGCAGGAGGCCTTGGAGCATGAAGCCAAACGACTCAGTCAAGCTGAGCAAGCCTTGAAGGAGACATCGCCCACAGGCAGCCTCGCAGCTCTCAACGGTGAGGCATTAAAGTCACTTTGAATTACGATTGCACATTGTAAAAGATAATGTATACTGTGTGTTTTATGTATATATATATATGCAGTATGCTCCCGTGTAGCCAATCTCATCGAGGACCAGAGGTACAGCGGATATGGGAAAGGTCGGAGAAACCGGTAATATTTAAAATAAACATATTAACGGACGCAATTTCAACGTGTGAATATGGGCACATTGATTTATTGAACAAACCACTTCAATCTTTGAATTGATATTTTTATTATTAACACCCATTTTTAATGGGTGCTTACACAATATGACAATATTCGCTGTTTTTACGCATGGAAACCCTTTGCACCTGCGGCAATGTTTTTTATGTCATCTGCCGAGTTTTTTTATGTCTTACTGTACTTTTCCCTATCCCGAAGTGAGATATCTTCTCTCTCGCCGCGCCCTTCTCCAAAAGCAAAATTATTATTTTTTTCTCAATGGAGAGGGCAACTCCCACCCAGACAGAATGCTTTACCGCTTTACCTCAAGACCTCTGCAGGTCAAATAATGGTGAAATACATGTTTTTTTCTACAAAACATTTACTCACTTTGATTTAGTTTCACTGCTTTAACAGTTAGGAGTGTCTCAATGGCACTGGAAATATTAGGAAGCTAACTAGTAAATGTACAGCACTGTCAATTTCCAGAGTATACTGTGTGTATATATGTGTGTGTGTGTGTGTGTGTGTGTGTGTGTGTGTGTGTGTGTGTGTGTGTGTGTGTGTGTGTGTGTGTGTGTGTGTGTGTGTGTGTGTGTGTGTGTGTGTGTGTGTGTGTGTGTAAATGTGATGATTCCCCTGACCATTTGTGAATGCATGATCTGATATTGAGAATTATTATTCAATGCAAAATGATTCCCCACGGTAGGCCACACCCTTCTCAATATATGTGCGGACGTTTTGTGGTAACACGCTTATGGCAAAAGCCCATAATTCCTGCATTGTAAAATGTGCATGAATATCAATGAGCGCCTCTTAATGTGACCAAGGCACAGTCCTCCCTTCCTTCAGCTTCTTAAAAATGTCTCATCCCAGGTTAGGAGCAACACCTACACAAGCATATAAGCCAGCAGAAAATCTATTTTTAAATAAAAACGGATTTTGTCAAGATGCATCTTAATCATTAGACCCGTTTTAATTTAACTTCTAAATCATGCGTGCTTTTTTCACATTCTGCGATCGCGTGCAAGCGGCGCACCAGTTCATCAAGATATTCGCACGTTTATGTTTCCTGTAAACTCTTGAGTAATTAATAAGCATATATTTTTCTTGCCTGACATATTTATGTTCAATCATCGTTATCCTTCAATGTTCCTAGACTCGTTGACCCAGGAGATTGAAGCTGACCACAGCAGTGGCAGAACAGATGCTGAAAGGACAATACAAGGTACCTGTTTTGCGGAGACCATTAATCTGCTGTGTGCTACAGGATATGAGATTTAGTTTAACTCTGCCTGCTGCTCAAGCACGCAGCTCGCCATCTGGGCCAACGCTGCAAGGTCAAGACGAAGGTCATCCTTGTGCTCAGGAGTAACCTGGATTTCTTTTTCTGTGTGCGTTTCACTTGAGGAGCTCCAGACCTGTATGCATAAAGCGTCTCCGGGTAGGAGTGCTGATCTGGGATCAGGTTTCCCCTGTCAGTATCCTAACCTTATTTATTATGAGCTAAAATGCCAAACTGATCCTAGGTCAGCACTCCCTCTCTGAGATGCTCTGGGCCTGTATGCATAAAGTGTCTCCGGGTAGGAGTGCTGATCTGGGATCAGCTTTCCCCTGTCAGTATCCTAACCTTATTTATTATGAGCTAAAATGCCAAACTGATCCTAGGTCAGCACTCCCTCTCTGAGATGCTCTGGGCCTGTATGCACAAAGTGTCTCAGGGTAGGAGTGCTGATCTGGGATCAGGTTTCCCCTGTTAATGTCCTAACCTTATCGATTGTGAGCTAAAAGGCCAAACTGATCCTAGATCAGCACTCCCTCTCTGAGATGCTTTATACATACAGGCCCTGTTCCTTTATGGCCCAACTTTGATCTAGCTTCAGAATGAGTGAAGCGATCTTGTTTTGGATACGCTCGTTCTGACTGTAGCCAGAGATCTGCACACGAGGCAGCGTTTTATTCAAAAAGCGTTCTGCAGAACACACAAAAGTCCATGACCTGGATTCCGTAGTTTGATGCTGTTTTAAGTGATAAAGGATAAGCAGCTTAACAAGACTAATAAAACATAGGACATTGCATCAATGGTTGCAAGCATGTTAAAGCAGAGGTAGGCAAGGTGGGCCATATCTGTTTCTAGATTTTACTGTACTGACATGACTGTTAAGTTGTTTTATGCAAGTATGAATGGGTAAAACAAATGTTGAAATAATGTAAGGTAAAAGCATTTAGCCTTGTCCTTAATTTAACTCTGACTGGAGTGTAATTGTTCTTAAAAGGGAAGAAAAACAATTACAGAGATATGCTTTGATAAATAAATACTCACACATGCAACGCATACACACACACATACAAAAACAATCCCTGTGCACTCATTAAGTCACATAAACACACACACACACACACACACACACACACACACACACACACACACACATATATATATATATATACAGAGACTAGAGATGTAAATTAGCTTCATAGCTAACTCTGGTACAGCTATGCACTGTGCACTGTTCCTGTCAAATAAATAAATAAATGAAAAAAATAAAATGATATATATATATATATATATATATATATATCACTTATGTACGGCATATTAATGAGAGCATCAAATTAGACCTCTTAATTATTTCTATTTGTATTGTCACACTTTCTAATTTTTCCATATTAGCACAGTCTGCATGCGCTAATTGCTTTCCCAGTGTTTGAATTAATTCCAAGGCAGGGCTTGTACATATTTACAGGCACCCAGTTTCCCATAGTGCACTTTGCCATGAATTCCTGCTGCTGTTGTCCATAAATATCTGCCCTGCTTTGCTCCTGGTCTCTGCAACTTGCATCTTGCTGCTCGGTGTGAGTTTATACTACCCGACGAGGAGAGATAAAGTGCATTTTTACAAGATTAAACGTCAGAAGTGAAACGAATGCATCTCAGTGTGTCTCAGCGAAGCAAACTAGGCATAAATTAATGGCGGCCTTAATTGTCCTCATAAAATATTTACATGGGTGTAATTTGCATGATGTATATGTATTAATTAGTATTTCAATGGACTTTTATGCTGAGAGAAGCCTAAAATTCCCTTTGTTTTATTTAGCATCTGATGAAATATTTATTTCATTTAATAAACCTTTCATTATGAATTGAATTTTAAAGTGCTAGTTTGAACATAATTGCAGTTTTCTTTTTCGGAACAATGATGCAGACATCAGGCCTTTTTTTCATGCTTGAAATTTTCCATGTTTAATAATACCTCTGAGAATATTCGTCGTGTCAATACATCCCATTTGACACTCTCATTTAGATCGGCGTTGTGATTATTTGAGAGATTTTGACATAATTTAATACGGTTTATTATAAATGTGATGAAACTCTCAATAAATTAAGTTCAAATTGCTTCAATTTCTTGAATGTATGAACATGTAGAAGAGGTGGCAGTCCTTAGCTGCCTAGCTGAACAGACAGAATAATCAATATGACAGGCTCAAGCTTCAATCCAAATTTTCCTTTTCAGTCTGTTCTGTTAAGTCCACTTGAACCACCTGAAATACATTATCCAACCCCATGGTGACAAAATATCCTCTGGTTCTTTCCCCCCCTAAAATCGACATTCAATATTTCAAAATCATTGTTGTGGCATCATGGTTTAGGAGTCTATCCATTGACATGTAACAAGATCATGGGTATTTTGTTTTTTTTACATTCAAAAATGCAATACCATATCAGTGTTTCACACAAACAAGTTTCATTAGTGCTGTCATGCCCATGTCACGGTAAGAGATGCACATTAAATACAGCGTTTTGCAATTTATCCTTTCTGGCATTGTCAGTGGTGTACATGATCACAGTCCCTTTGAAACAGATGAATAAGAAAATAAACCTTTTAAATTCAATTAAATGCCCACATTATGATGACAAATGAACTAATTTGGGGTTAGAAAAGGTACTTAGTGCTGGGAATTGACAAATGAACTAATTTGGGGTGAACTTAAGCTGGAAAGTACTATGATACTATGTTAAAGGCAGATCTAACTAGCTGCAGGCTGCTGCTGTGGTACATGCAGTACAATTGCATGTCTCTTAATTTCACCTTCTGGATCGCTAATTAGCATAGATAGCTTTTTTTAGGCGGCACAGGATGTGTATAAAATGACTGAAGTGTGTTCTGTAGGGTAATTCTGTATCAGCATGTTTCACCGCAATCCTAAACTTGAGCTAAATGCTTAACCTGTGCTTAACATCCTCAACACATCCAGTTGCATAGTGGATACGATTAAAGCTATACAAACTGCTATGGATAAGGGTGCGCACTATGCAAATGCATAATTTTCATTAAAAAATACTCTTTAACTTAAAATAATTCTATATTTGTCCTTTTTTTCTTATCTAAGGTGAAACGTACATACTATTTGCACTTTTTAATTGGATTGAAGGACATCGTTCAAAAATTTTGGTTATGTACGAGTGTAGCAGCAGCGATTCGTTGGCTTGAAATAAAGGAGTGTGAACCACACACCTGTAAAGCAATGATTGCTTTCAACCCGTTTCTGTTTACATTCCTTGATTATCAATCAAGCAATTAATTAGCTGAATAGTACTTCCCCATTTAATTCTGTGATGGCATTTTTCTTTACATCACAAAACTGTTTAGCATTTGCTTTTATCTGCAGATCATCTGAACACCTGGACACATGTAGCTCACTCTTTGTTCTCTGCACCTGAATTCAAGGAATATTAACTCTGTAAATGTCTGTTAATTTGATCTGTGCAGATCAGGTCGTTTAATGCTCATGAAAAAGCACCAGTTTTCACCAAACTGAAGTTTGTTTGCTAGGCTTTATTGCGTATCTTTCAAAGCCAGTGTCCCATGCAGTTAATGGAGGGATTTAATTTAAGAGTGTCCATAATGATTCTGTAGATTTTTACTCAGTTAAACCTCTCATTATAATTTGCTTCCTCTTAACGCGGTGTGAAGAAAGAGAGCATTACAACGTGAGACGCAATTAAGGGGAGGCTTTGTGATTCCTCGCCAATGGATTATTCAATTATTTGGCTCGCTTATTAATTAAGCAAAATCAATTAAAACAGTGCGAGGTCAATGGTCGATTTAAAGGTAAGATTTCCGTCCTCCTCTATTCCCGGCTCACCAGCTGCCGGTTCAATGTACCGTATAACATAGCATGTTATTTTATTAAGAATTCAAGCCTCCAGTAACTTCACCATGTCAAGTCTGTCATGAAGTCTGGTTCCAATATAGTAACGAGCTGCAAGATATTCCTGTCTGTCACGCAATTTGGCTGAGACAGCTCTGGCAGAGTTGGGATATGTCATTTCTTGATAGCAGCTGTACCAAGAAAAGTGTGGCTACCCGCAGATTATTTATAACTGCGAATTCACACTATAAAGGGTTTCACACATAATCTGACATTTTCGAGCCGCTGCCTTTGGTCTCTTCGTAGGGCACCGAGCTCAAGGCGACGGGGAATGGGTTCACAGGGTGTCCGCTTTTGGTACAATAAACAAGGAAATGTGTCCGTTGAAGAACTGATTGTTTACACGAGATCAAAACACGTAAAAATAGAGGAGGATCATGTCATATTAGTTTAAGGGTCAGCCCACCAGCTGAATATACCTGGCTTTGTGTTTGTGTGTGTGTGTGTGTGTGTGTGTGTGTGTGTGTGTGTGTGTGTGTGTGTGTGTGTGTGTGTGTGTGTGTGTGTGTGTGTGTGTGTGTGTGTGTGTGTGTGTGTGTGTGTGTGTGTGTGTGTGTGTGTTCTATACTAATATCAGACATTGCAATAAAATACATTATAGTTGTATTCCTTTCATGTTCATGTATTTAAATCTCAGTATCACTCGTAAGACTCCTGTTGACTTTCCTTCTACAAGATGGCATTCTCTATCTAGACTGTAGGTAAATGATGGACCTAGATGCTCTGTTCTCATCATTATGCATTCTTATTTTATGTTTTTTTGTCTTTTTACATTTTGCTTTGATTCCTTGTCAACCGAATTGTTTATACACTGCCACAGGAAGGGGGCACTGTTTAAAAAGTGACAGTGTTCTGTCTTTTGACCAGCTCTACCATAGAGAGCTGCTGCTCATTCATACGTGCGTGCATATGAAAAATGGCAAAGCTCATTAGATTGCAGTTGTCTGGCGATAGCATCTGTTGCCTTTTTGACAAACACTGCTTGCTTTCAAAAAATGGCATTCACTAAGTGCACAGGGACAGAGCAATGCAGCAGGTTCAAGCCCAAGGAAATGTCCCCAACGCATTTTACATCAATCCTAAAAAAATTGACTGTAGAAGTTATCACAGTCACTCTTCTATTCAGCATTTACTGTATGAAATATGCATTATTCATGCATTTTATCTTCAAGCTATTTCCTTTGATGTCCTAATGGCCTCATGATTTGCTATCTTTTGACAAAGAAAAGCATTTCAAATATTTCCACATTTTTAATTAATTTGTTCCCCTTGTTAAAATAACACTTACAAATTGTGCCATACTTGAGCCTACTTTTCCTAATTTATTTCCTGAAATTAACAACTTGGTCTCTTTATGAAAACCGTGACAGTTTGTCCAGTTCTCTCGAGGTGAAACTACATTGACATTGACATTGACATTAACAATAACTGATATCTGCTGTATATCTCCTACATTTTCCTTTGCTCCATGTGTTTCTTTATATTTTATCAATATGTATCTCATTGTTGCATTAATTGAGTCAGTTGCTCAATTGCTGATAAACTATAGATGTTTTCCCTGCTTTATGTAACAAATACAACATGTACAAAGTGTACAATGTACAGTATTAATCCCTGTTGGATTAATCTTCTATGCAAGCCAAAAAAAGAAAAGGCATCAAAAAAGTGTCATTTGCTACTTTCTGATCAAGCCAATTTTGGAATAGCAAATCTTTCTAAAATGTATTGAAATTGAATTTCCCGCACGATCCTTTTGAAGAATGCACTCATAGTTGGGACATTATTGTCCCATTTTTTCATCAAGGGATGGGAGTCCAGGGTGTACCTCAACGTGCAGTAAATGAACAAACATGGTTTATTTTTCATGACGTTGTCATTTCTTTGTTTGCTTACAGATGGAAGACTGTTTTTAAAAACTGCGGTGATGTATTGACACCACATTGAGGAGAGAAGAGGAGAGCCATGAACGGCAGGAGGATACTTAAGAGTGTTTTACCAGGCTGGTCAAACCACCGCAGTCACACAAAACAATCCTTCATTTTTCTCGAGCATTTTCCAGGAAGCGACAGTGTACGGCTGCAATCAAAATGAATTTTGGGGTATATGCGTAAAAAGTTTATTCTGAGTATATTCTGAGTGTAAAAAACACGTATACCATTGTTTGGCATAAATGCATGTATGAGGCTGTCACACAAAATGGCAACGCAAGCAAAAAGGCCCCTTTTTCCTGATTTACGTACCATTATGGTGATGGAAGTAACGCCATTGCCCAACATCGCCGCTCTCTCAAACACAAATGTGATTATTCAATTGAAATAGCACTTCACCGAAAACATTCGAAATAAAGTGACCAATCATATTGCTGTGCATTCTGCAGATAATGGATAGCATTGCCACCGCTGCAGAGATCAGAGGCCACATTTACATTTGCATTTACCAATTTATCAGATGCTCTTATCCAGAGCGACTTACAAAAGTGCATATAGAGGGGGTATAGGCAAGGAGAAGAGCCGCAGCCGATTGCAGGAGTAGGTGCCAGAGGGAGTTTGAGGACGTAGTGCTTTAAGTTGCAAATAGATTTGAGGGTACAGTTTTAAATGTTAGCATAAGTAGGGGCATTGAACCCAGAATAATTCAGAGTCCAGGGTTTGTTGAGCTGAGATGCAGTTGGAACAGATGAACAGATCCACGGTGGAGTCTGACTGCTATTTTCACACTCGTAGTTTCATGTCATTACATTGGATAGATAACTGAGGTACTGTTAGGTTGGGTTATCTTCTGACATATATATGAATCACTCATCATTCAGGTAATAATATCATTGCAAATAATCATTTAGACAACACCAGGACATTTTATGCATATACCCCATTGTGTCCAAATATTAAATGATGACTATTTTATTCCTACAAATGTCTCCGTCACACAGTGGTTATACAGGACTGAACTGTGTCCAGGGCCTGTATTCATAAAGCATCTCAGAGCATGAGCGCTGATCTAGGGCCCAGGTCTGTTATTTGTCTTGTAACTCGTCTTCATTGTACAGTACAGAATACCCAAGTATCAGGATGTACACTGGTGATAATAGTTCAAATTTGCAGCACAGATTATTATTAATTTTTTTGTATATTGTATTTAAACCAGCAAGACTACTTTGAACAGGAAATCTAATTCAGATATTTTACTTTGTGTTCCTAAGAATGAGTTACATCTTTTAGATACACGCCAAGTCCATACAAAAGGATAGCTTGAAGATAGCTTCTCAAAAAAAGGTGTGGATTTATTTCCACGCTAATAAAAAGACAATATTTGAATCAATGTTTTATATACTAGGAGAAAATACTGGTTGTTTTTACCATTGTTGCATATATCAGATGAAAGATTGACTCCGATGTTAAATAATATGTATGGTATGTATATATAAGACATGTTAAGACATGGAATTCTGTATGCATTAGATTGACCATAAAAACAGTACAAACAAGTACAAACATTTACATTGAATTTGTAGGGGTGTTGTTGGGCAGGTGTGGGTGGAATGTTTAGTGTTAAACTATCATCCTTTCAAAAGCTGTCATTCCAGTTTAACTTGTGCAGTCACGCACATGCTTATCATAGAGTTATAATATCCAATTTGAGTAACGTTTTTAATGTTCGAAAGGTTTTGGCCCCAACTGTCAACACAATTTTGTGGTTGTAGCCATTGTTTTACTTCACTTTGTGCTGAATCGGACGGTCTCTAAAGGTTCTGCATTCTGTGTAGAAAACTGGAACCGTGCCTATAACCCATCGTTTTTGACAGCAAGCGTGTGGAAACAACAAAATGGTGGTAAACTGAGTTGCCGTTAATCGTACACATTTTGTAACATCCAGTTAATGTGTTTTGAAATTACACCATCAGAATGTTGAAACACCTCGCCTTCTTTTTGGAAACACGAGGGAAACTTCACCATGCCAGGATTATATTTCAGATACTGTACCAATTCTGAACTGCTCTGTCGGTGTATGGAACTACAACAGAGCAGGATGTTTCCACATTCAATAACTCTTTGTTTGTTTTTGGCTCATTTGTTGATACAAGTTATCCCACTGCAGCCTATCCTGGGCAGTTATGCCTTTAATAGTAAGATATGTTAAACAGTTATCACTTATTTATGAAAGAAAAAAAGAATAATTTAAAACACGTTTGCTAAAGATAAGCTTGTTAGGTCTGGCATTTCTAATATTATAGGCAGCTATTTTTATAATTATTATAATTGTATTGTTTTAATGTTATTATAGTTCCCAGGCAATTATATTTCAGTTGATTCATTAATTAAAATGTAAGTTATCGTTTCACTCAGTTTAATGAAACTAACATGGGTTCATTATTTTCTTTATGTTTGTGATATAGTTTGTATGTACAATGTATTGCATTCAGGTATACGCTAGACAAATTTATAAGCATATTCTTCCTCTACACTTTGAATTGCAAGGCAGGAAAACTCCTGTGTATATGAAGGAGTAAGAAGGTTTTCTTTGTTTTGTTTATCTTTGTGTACTGTGTGTGTGTGTGTGTGTGTGTGTGTGTGCGTGTGTGAGAGAGAAAGCATATGTTTGCTTTTTATATACATTAATGTTACTACAGTATATAAAAACATGTGTAAATGAAGATGAAACTTACCTTTTAAATGTAAATAAATCATTTTATGTGTAAATATGTGTCACACCCGCTCCATATATTCAAAATTGACAGTAGAAGTTGTGGGGGGTTTTAAAACAATTTCCACATGATTATATATTACAAATATATTATAAACATTTCACATATTCTAACTTTGTCTACCATATGAGCAAGGACTGAGCAGTTGTTTACATAATGTACATACAACATGCCCAGTGCCCGCTCCTCAGATCCATGTGGCCAAGGCATCTATTGTCGTTTATTTAGCAAAAGGTTTTCTATATCACAGAAATATTATTTAGCAATTTTGCAACTGAAGTGTAGTTAAGGTTGTTGGTCAGATGTTTATCTTGATCTTTGCCAATCGGCCTGTGCGTATTCAGTCATTTTCCACAGGCGTCACCAGAAGCTAATGACATGTGATGGTGGTTTGATGATTTCTTCTGGAACCTTCCCCTGTAAACATGCTGTCCAGATGTTATGCTTTTTCCCCAGTTTGGCTCTTTCCACATGGCCATTTAATAACTCTCCCACAGACACAATGAATATATATACAGTATATACACAGTTCTACTACTGTGGTTCTCTGTGGCTCAGTTGGTAGAGCACAGCGTTAGCAACGCTTAGGTTGTGGGTTCATTTCCCACTGGGACCACATATACTGAAAAATGTATGCATTCACTACTGTAAGTCGCTTTGGATAAAAGCATCTGCTGAAAGGCATATATTATTATATTATATTACTATACAGTATTACCAACCTGGAAGCTATGCTGCTTTTCTCAATTGCTAATTGATCAAGTTTAAGAAAGACTCGCACACGCACAATGCATGGACGAATACACACACACACAAGCACAAACACGCATGCACAAACACACACTCGCATGTGTAGTATATTAGTAGCCCTTGTGCCCCCTACCTGAGTGCTTTCAGATGCCTCTGAAAGTGCTCAGGTGAAGGAAACCAATCCATTACCTTTCAAGCATCCTCCCCGTTTGGAGCAATGGATTGACCGAAAGGTTGGGCCACCGACCACAACCGAGCAGAACGTATGTCATTGACACAGCCAGCATCGTACATGGTAAACAGTCAGATTCATTTAACCGTAACTCACCCAAATATGCCTTGAGCCAGTTCCCAAGAAAAGGGTATGGCCGGCCTGAACGGAAGATAGCGGCAATGTCAACTAATCAGGGAGGACTGTAATGTATTAGCGAAATTGCAGAACAGAATTATCTGACATGGGGCAGGAGCACATTATCTAAATTAACATTACACAAGAATGGCCATGGCAGGCCCACAGAGGGGCATGAAAGGCCAAATAAGTGTAGTCTGCGTTTAGTCATTGTGGAGTAATTATTAATTTGCGCTCCTCTGTGTTCTTATTAATGAAAATGAAATCCAGGAAGGAGAACAGAGAGGGATAATGTACCATGAAATTGAGTTTCATTTGTACAAGGTACACCTTTTAACATGGAGTTTATTCACAGAGAATAAAGCCACTGCAATCCCTTGAAGAAGAGGTTTTGCGTGCGTGTGTGTTTTCTCTTTTCCCCTGTGTCTCTGAGCAAAGTTCATATCTGATCATGTCATTTCTGTCACACGTCTGTAATACTTTCTGTATTATTGTTACTGTATTATTATTATTATTATTACTACTACTACTTTATTAACTTGAGTGTTCTTAAAAATGGCTACTTAAAAAAGTTACTTTTCCTTGGACGTATAGGCCTACTTTTTAACCTTTTTTTATGTCTTTTTTTATTATTTTAATCAACAAAATCACAATAACAAGTGCTGAAGTAACACAGGAGGATAAATTGTGTATTTTTGTTACTTGTTTATACTGTGCGCTATGAAATGTGTTTAATAACTAGGCTACTGTTATTAAATGTCCTTTTGTGTCATTCTTACGAAACACGGTCACTCATTTAAATCTTGTGTAAATAAATGACAAAAGGAACTAAGCGTGTTCTTCAAAGAGGAAAAAATGAATAGGGTGATATATTAAGGCCAGCCTTTGAGGTTATTAATCCTAAAAAACTATGTTTTAAGTGAGAGATAATGGTTGGCAACAGCCGAAAAGACGGGAAATTCACACGAGCACCATGACCGTTATCTTGACCTACTTACTGACAAGTCTTCCAACACACAATGCTTTGATGCCTGCTATGCTACTGTAACTATGCTGGTCTACATCAAACAATGTAGCCTGCTGAAGATTCAATTGAACTTTCTCTTTGATTCACCAACCAAATCATTGCAAAAATCAAACAACATTTTTTGAGGTAAGGGGAAAACATCAAATTCTAGAAATCTGGGTTCCCTTTTAACATTCGCATGTTTGCCACAAGAGGTCCTGCTACAATGTGATAAACCATTAAAACATTTAGCAAAACCAAAAAAGGGAAAGTTTCACATCATGGCGAAATATGTGTTCTACAAGGTGGCGAATTACATTATAACAATGTTTATTCATTATTTTGTCATTTTATCAAGACATCTAATGGGCCGGCTTACCAATGCAAACGGAGACCCAGACAATGAAGGGAAATTGAAATATTGAATGGAAACTAAGATCGTAGCAACCATTTCTTGAAACAGGCAATAAATCACTTCTAACTTAATGTTTCATTTCCACAACAAAGGTGATTAGCTGATTTACAACACTGACCACATTTACACGCATACCAATAATCTGATATCAACCCGAATGTAGTAGTATTCTGACTATGTAAACACCTTACCCCTATTGCCATAACCCAATTAAGCCAGTATTCAGATTATGCGAAACTCAAATAAGACACCTGGCATATTCGTGTATTAACCAGAGTAACAGGTCATGTAAACACCTTTTTTCGAAATATTCCCCCAAACGGAATATCAATTTATGCCTGCGTATGTTTAATGCACATTTCATTTTCCATCACACATCCCCCACAATTACTTCAAAATGGGTTTCATTTCTGCAATAACAACTGTTCGATATCGACTGTCCTATTAATTGTAAACATTGCATTCCATTATAACATAATTATGCCGAATAGGTCACGGGTTATTTGGTCCCGGTGCCTGATCCAAAATTAGCCCGCTCATTCCCAATCAAACCAAGGAGAATAAGACCCTGTGTCCATGGTGACGGATATGATCCTGGGATTTCCCGTTGTTTGTTGCTTCGGTCGAGAGGACAGGAGAGAAGATGCTGTGCAGGAAAGAAGGCACGTGTGGTATTAACCTTTCCGTGGCTCATCAACTTCCCTCTGCAATCTCCCTTCACGGCCATTAGGATTCCCAAAGAAATAACTCCCGCCTTTTTGTCTCGGCCTCTTTACTCCAATTCGTTTAAGTTGGAATTTATTTTTTACAGTCTCACTTTTTTTCAGTTCCATTTTTTTCTTCTCACTTTCGCTGACCGCTGTGGACATGCGGCAAAGAGGGTGAAATGGGTGCACTCCTGGAATGTTGGCCAGGGCAATGTGATTTAAGATGCTTAAGTCCTTTAGGCGCTTCCTCTTCAACCCTTGTAGACGGGGCCAGGTTATATGTGCTGTGGCCCACAGTGCGTGCGCTGGTGGTCGAATTTGAACAAATACATGGACCTGCTGGGGGTTTACAAGGAGAGGGTTGGGAACCACTACACTAGAACTATTTTATTAAATGCATTCGCACAATGAAACCCAGACGGCTATAGTCCAGACGGGACTGATGCATCAGAATGATGGTAAATAACATTGATTCGTAAATAATTAACCAGACGGACTTCTACTAGATGGATATCTTGGATTTCTGTTAGAAGTGACTCAAAATGGTAATGGCAATAGGGTTGACTTCTATGGAACTAGCATTGCATCCTGGAGTTTGAGATGGAGTTTGCATGTAGTAATGAGTGTAGGCAACTCCACCATTGCTTTACTTGCCATTAGTTTCCTGTTTGATGCACATATATTTATTTTGTGAGTGTTGGCGTGCATTTCAATGTAAACTCTAATTTTTTTCTTAATTTGTAAAACAAACATTTCAACCATGATTCTAGGCCCCCAGTGAAGTTCGGGCCCTAGGAGGGCCTACTCGACCTATGCCATAATCCGATTTGTCAGATTTGTGGCACAAGATGGGTGTGTACAGGCATCAGGTACAGCCTCCTTGTCCCGAGTGTGTAGCCGTTCCATCCTTACAGGAAGGTGAACGCCATTAATTACTAATGGGAGAATGAGGTATCATGACACCAAAAACGGGTGGAGCTGCAATTAGCTGCAACGGGTGGAGCTCTCAATCACTGACTTGGGTAAACCAATCAAAGGGTTTTGCATTTCACAACAAATCACAATAATTGGTTCAAATCAGTGAGTCACTGGTAGCATATGGTAGCTCCACCCATTTTTGTTGTCATGATAACTCATTCACCAATCACTATGACATCAAAATGGTTGCTGTTTCTACAGAAGTCAGACAAAATAGCTTCTGATGTAAATGGGTCCCATCCCTGTTTATTGCGGCATTAAGAGTTATTATTGGAGTCTAGACCTTCTGAATAACAGACTCGGTATATGCTAGGTGTTACAAACAGACTTGGGTCTAATACATATTTAAAGTATTTAAACTCCTTACGTACCATAAGAATTGAAAAAACTCCTGCAGATCTCTGAGAATTTTCAACAAAACGTGTTACTAACCAAGATGTGGAATTATATCATCAAAGAATTTTGTTGTGAATACTGGTTAAAATATATGTTCAATTTCAGTAATCTGCACAGTTGTACTGGTGTCTAAAAGGGTTCAATTATTTCAAATAAAGTATTTGATCCAGGTCTGGTAACAAATATTTTACGATATCAGCCATTCTCCGCCTCTCTGATAAATACCTTGTTATGTCTTTTGTTTTCTTATACGTCCAAACGATTTTTGAGCTGTCTAATGTCATGTTTTTTTTTTTGCATCCTCTCTTGTAGATTGCTCAATCACAAATTTAATTGAGCGTGTGGCATGCACCAGAGCGCACTGAGCATATTATCTTCATCAGTAGATGTATTAAGTATCATGGAGTTGTTTATAACCTCCAGTATAACTCAAAGCCTGCTTTGTCTTTGTCGTATTATTGGCTACCTTTTCTTTTGGGAGTTGAATTGGATTTTGCTGTCATCATTCCCATGATTAAAAAAAAAAAATTGGAGGGGCTGTCTACCCCAATCCTGTTCCTGGGGAGCCACAATGTCTGTTGGTTTTTTATTTCACTTTAAAATCAACATCCAGTTCAGACCCAAGATACCATGTGCGGTGAGCTAACTGTGTAATCAACAGCTCTAGTACCATATGAGGTGAGTTAACTGTGTAATCAACTGCGTTAAGTGATCCATTAAGTGAGAAACTAGTACTGAGAAAACCAGCACACCCGGTGGTCCCCCAGGGACCAATTTTGGGGGAACCCTGGTCTAAGCTTATGGATCTGCTGATTTCCATTCAGTCTCCAACTCAAGAGCTAGCAGTAGGTATATGTAGAGATGGGCCATGAGTCCCAGGATTTATGATTGGATGAATAATATATGGATGAGACGTTGTCGTAGATTCTTTTATTCATCACACACTGTGCAAACTCCCAACGATTCAGTCTCATAGATTTATTTTATTGTCTTTCAGGGTCTCTTTAACAGAGATAAAATAGTTTTCACTTCTACGTGCAGGTTGCCCACTGCAGCCTGGGGTTCGAGGCCAGACTGTGCCAGCTTGGCTCTGGCTGGGAGTCCTGTTCGGGGGCGGTGACAAGGGGTAGGGGGGAGGGAAGCTGGCATTAGTTTGCCGTGTGCACGCGGCTCTGTGTGTGTCGGAGTTCTGTCTCGGAGGTTCAGTTCGCCTTTGTCAACTGCTGGAGTTGCAGCGGTGAGCTCATAATACAGGGGCGGGGATAATGGAATAATGGGTACATTTGGCCACCAAATTGGGAGAAAAACAGGAAAGAAATCTGAAATAAATAATCATTTAAAAAAACTATTACCAGCTGAGAACTATTTCATCTTACGAGCAAGGATTCAAAGCAGAAGTGTCAGATTGAAAACCAAAGCTGTGTTCCCCTCTTGCTTGGCTATTGCCACGCAACGGAAATGGGATGCAGCAGTGTAGGATAATGGTGAGGGAACTGGATTTGTAATGGAAAGGTTGCAGGTTCACTTCCCAGGTGGGGCACTGCTGTTGTACCCTTGAGCAGGGTATTTAACCTGAATTGCTTCAGTAAATGTCCAGCTGTATAAATGGATTGTATGTAAAATAAATGCGTATATCGTTCTGTAAATTGCACTCAATAAGAGAGTCTGCCAAATGCCTGTAATGTAATAAGTATTTAGTGTTTCCCTAATATGGATACAACTGCTATAATGTCTGGTTAAAGGTAAAATAACTTTTTCTCACTGTTTTAGATGCGCATTTTAGGTGAGAGGCTTGGCTTTGTAGACTGGTGACTTAGTCTTTTGACAGCTTTGTTGGCCTGTCTGATCACCCCTTTAGGTGTTTACTAACTGTGCCACTCAAAGTACAAGGACGATTAACAGATAAAGAGAACATGTGGCCATTTTGAGGAGACAAGAGTGCACAACATGGGCAAATCCATTTCGGGATTTTATGCCAACTCCTGCTCTTAATTATTTAATTAGTCTAATCATTTATTTGATTGGACTTTTTTGATAAATTGTAATTGATGGAAATGATTCGCAATGTGATCATTTATGTTCTCCTGTTAACTAAAGGGAATACCACTCATTTCATCTGAGCATATTAATCTTTTTATCTTCAGAACCTGTTTCCAATGTCAGCACCTGTTGCTAATCTGATCATGTGACCACCATCGTTTCCCTTCAGTTAAATCTAGTTATGTTTGCTTCATATGCCGCTCTGTTCAGTTTGTGACTTTCTTCAGTGATTCAGCTTTGAAATTAGATATAGGCTACATTGCATTGTGTCAGAGAAAACATAAAACAAATCCAGTCAGTTAAATGGAAAGTTAAAAAGGTGAATGTTTAGTTGAAATGTACAAATGCCAACTGGCAAAACTGGTGCAGGCGATTGTGGGTGCCTGAGTGGCCAGAGCAGTTGCTGTTGTGAGATGAGATAGGGTTTTACCCTGCCGATTGGAACCCTCCCTCCAATTGTGAAGCTATCACTGAATATCAGTGGTATTCGCTCTTTCCTCTGGAGGGCTGTGTCACTGTCAGCACTTAATTAATCAATTAAAGCAGTTGATTACACAGTTAACTCAAAAAACATGGTTTCTTGGGTCTGAATTGGTTGTTTATTTTAAGGTGAAAACAAAAACTAGCCATGCCCTGTGGCCCTCCAGAACCAGGGTTGGGAACCCTGCTATAGTTTCTTGTTGTAAAGAAAATGAAAAAGTCAAAGTTTACCTATTGCATTTGTCTGAAAGGGAGTAAATAGGGGTTCAGTTATTATGGTTTCTCTATTGTCCTTTACTGATATATTGCATGTCCCACAAGGGCTGCAATTTTGATATTAATATCAGTAATGAATCAAATGAATTAATATTAATAGTAAGCTAACATTGCATTTTCTCTATATTATGTAAAAAGCCTTACCTAAACTGTAAACAGACTTACAGTATAGAATTTCTGTAGTGAAATAAGGCTTCTCATTTTCCCATAGTTACTTGGAAATATTTACTTTTGCACCATAACAAAGTACCCACTATACGCCTGTGGGGATGTACATTAAACTATTCTGAAATGAAGACAGCTGGTGGCTTCAAACTCTAACCCAGGAAACAATGTAACCTACAAAGCGGATTGGGAAAGTACGTAATTAGGAGGAGAACGCTTTTAAGTTTCCATGCTCCTCTAATAGCAACAACATGACAACAGTAATGATGCAGAGAAGGTGTGTGGGGGGTTATAGCGAAAACATTCTCTCTACATTTTCCAGTCCTTTGTTGGCGAACATAAAATATAATGAGGTTCCTTTTTTATTTTCATTTTTTTATTGATGTATATTGTCAGGATCTTTGATTGCTTTTAAACTAATCTCATTAGATTGTGAAGATCTTTTTATATCCAGTCGTACATCTGGTGTTGTTTTATATTTTGTGTTCATTTTAGCTTCTTTTGATGCAAAAAGTGGAGTGAATGAAGACCACTATGTAAAGGGAATTAGTATATTTTTATTGAAAATGGAATATTAATTTATGAACGCGTTTATTGAGTTAGCTTTATTTTACAAGCATATTATTCAGGGTGTGTTTTGTTCTTGGCGCGTGCACGAGAAAACCTGATTATGAAAGTAAAAATCAATGAAGGGTTATAGGGAAAATATGAAGCACTACTGTTTACAGAGCAAATATGATTATGTAATCGCTAATCATTACTTGAAAGTGCACTGAGAGACAAACTCTATTAAGCTGAATAGGCAGAATTATAGGATTATACAATGATTGCATATTCACTTCACAGCTGGCTAGCTTCGCGTGTCTCAATTTGTCATCGACTATTGTGTCCAATTATATAATTAGCATTGAAAACTGCTCATCTAGGGCCCTTATGTGTCCGATCACAGAGTGATTCACAAACAAAGTCATTACAGCATGTATTCACACATATCAAATAACAAACAGATGGTCACTGCACACAGTGGCTCATTTGTGTTCTGCACAAAAGGCATAAAAAACTGTATCCTCATTCAAATTTGAGTGACACTCGCTTTTATGCGTCGCTTTTTTCAGAGTGCAACAGCTGCTTATCAAGCTTTTAAAATTGGCCTAATGAAAGACGTAAAAAACGCAATAACTCGCAATTTTTCCTCAGCTTTTCCTTCCAATGTGTTGTCCTCGCGCACATGCAGTCTCTCCTCTCTGTATCTAGACGAGAGTTTTCATCAAGTCTGGCTCAGCTTTGTCAGCTCAAGTCTTTTTTCTGTAAATGTATTAATTAATAGGTGTAATTAATTGAGGGTCCAAGGCTTCTAGGGGCAACATCCCGCCAGCAGAGGAGGATAATAGTAAGTTATATGTGGAAATTCATGCTGCCATCTAGTGGCAAATGAAAGCGAATGCAACTTACTGCAGGGGGTCTCAAACTGAAATCCTGAAGAGCTGCAGTGTGTGCTGGTTTCTGGTGTGCTTCAGCACAGGAGTGCTTAATTTAAGTAATTGATTGTCTGATGAATTCACACACCTCGTGTAGAAGGCCTAAATTGGCCGATGATTGAAAGGGAACCACAAAAGCCTGCAGACACTGCGACACCTCCAGGACTGGAGATCCCTGCCTCACTGCATTTGTAACTCATTCATGATATAATTCATACCAATATTAAATGTGGTATGTCATGCATCTGTTCAGATCTATATGCCTGCACAAATCCATCCATGTACAATATATTAAATGCAATTGTGAAGTCAAGTTAAGTAGCACGTAGAATTTTTGACTACCAGGACTTCTTCTATTTCTAGGTTATCCATGCACACATGGTGCGCACACAATCCTTGTGTTACATTAAAGCAGTTTGCATCGTCTGTTGTGTCACAGTAACGAGGCAGTCTTTGATGTTTGTTGGGTTTGGGCCACACCAGGTTGAGAATGATTTACTCTGATCAGAGCTTCATCTTACAGGAAGTGAACACAACACCTCGCAAAACAGATTGCATACAATAAATCACACACATATGATTTCTACTTTCCTGGCGGTTCATAATTTAATCTTGGGAGACGAGACGGTGACAAATTGCTTGTCTCCGCTTGATAAAATGTTATCGGCTCAGCTATTGACAATATGTTTTGACTTTTTGTAATAAAAACACACTCCTATATACATAAACACATATGATAAATTCCAAATGAAAGACAATGTATGTGCAGATGCCCTGTTCTGCAATACAGTGGCATTCGTTAAAATGAGAATTTAAAACAATGAACGTTACAGTAACCAGCGCATTGTTAGCACGAATATTTTACGCACTGGGCGAAAGGGTATACTGAGCGGACAGCACAGGAAACCGCATTCAACAGCTCTCTCGCCAGTATGTACACAGCATCATCGCGATCGTCTTTATCATATTCCCTGCTGATCCTGACACCCGTGCAGAACCCAGGCACGCCGCAAAGCTGCCCGATAATAGAGGTGCGCAATATTTCAGGTGATGGTTTGCGGCTGTCTTCGTTTACGTAATCGTTTTTAGCAACTACCCTGAGACCGCGGGAACAAGACGCAGCCGTAATTTACAGCCTCCGAGTGCTTCTCTTACTGAATTCCTCCAAGAGCGCTTTCACTGTAATGCATGGGATAACTTATCAGGACACAAAGTATAAGCAGAGGCACCTTTGGGGGTTTCAAGACTAGGCCTGCCACAGTGCTGTACACTCTATTCTTCAGAGAGTGGGCAAAATGCTGAGTCTGGAAGGGCTCAATGGAGCCTCTTGTTGTTATGAAATTAGCTCTGTCATTATCATTCGGCCTCAAAGGGTGCCATTGTCATAGACTTACCTGAAACGGCGTAGGGGGAGAACATTTGTGTGAGCCTACACTGTGATGCCGTTGAGCGATTCAGTGGAACATCTACTTTTAAAGAACCATAATTTATGATGGGACAGAACACCCTAAAAACATGAATATTGACACAGAGGTTCTGTAGTTACATTACGACAAGAGCTACCCAAACAATGCATTGGTAATGGTTTTGCTTGGTATGGTAACGTTAATACAAGTATGTATCTTGCATCTTGTATCTATATGTTTTGTTGTGTGTGTGTGTTTGTGTGGGTGTGTGTGTGTGTGTCTGTGTGTGTGTGTGTGTGTGTGTGCGTGTTTGTGTGGATGTGTGTGTGCCTGGGTGTGTGTGTGTGTGTGTGTGTGTGTGTGCCTGGGTGTGTGTGTGTGTGGGTGTATGCCTGGGTGTGTGTGTGTGTGGGGTGTATGCCTGGGTGTGTGTGTGTGTCTGTGTGTGTGTGTGTGTGTGTGTGTGTGTGTGTGTGTGTGTGCGCGCCTGTGTGTGCATGTGTGTGTGCATGTTTGTGTGGATGTGTGTGTGTGTATGTGTGTATGCCTGGGTGTGTGCGTGCATGTACAGTATGTGTGTGTGTGCATGTGTGTGTGGATGTGTGTGTGTGTGTGTTTAGAAACTCTGTATCAGAGTATAAATCAGTAACGCACAACGCTGAGGTGAGCCGCCTCTTCACACAGACAGGAAGAGTGGAGCTGCTCTCTCACCATATCCGTACACACATGCTGTATTTCACAGTTGGGAAAAACGACCTTCATACAAACAAGTCTCTGCTTCAAAACAATGTGTCAGTTACGTAAGTCAGTAACGGCCAGCAGAACAAGCATTACAAATGATATGATGAATATAATGATATTGATCTGATTAATATGATCATGATATAGGAATAGGAAATACCTAAGTATACTGTATGTTTGTTTATACATGCATAAAATATTTCATTTACAGTTTCTCAATTGCTTAGTTGCATTTATTGACAAAATGTCTCACCAGGTTCGCAAAACTGATAATACAATTCTAAAAAACTATATGTGGACTCCATATGTTCTGTACAAAACCAAACATTGTTTTTGTTCTAAACTTGTTACTTTGTCTGCCATTGTTTTGGCATGGTATGGCATGAATGTTCAATTGAAATACAATGTCGGATGGGCTTGTGAATTCGTTTGGAACAGGGTTGAGGCCACTTGGCTGGAGCTACTTCATAACTGTGCATTTCTATGTTTCTCCATGCAGGTTATAGGGAACTCAATATCCTCTCAACCAATCAGAATCAAGTATTAAACCAAGCTTTTGTACAAAGCATACTAGTTGACTGCATGTGTACACTATGGAATTGCATGTTTAGTGCAAAATACAACATTTCAATATGTTATCTTTGTGAATGTATATATATATATATATGTATGTATATATGTATATATATAACTTGAACTTTATAACTTTAGCATTTAACCTATAACTTTTGTCTTGTGCTATATGACGGGTTCAGTTTGGCAATCTGTTGTGAAGAATAGTTGTGTTGTAGGGCTGTTGTTTTTTGAAAAAAGTACACTTGAACTGAATGATTAATATACTCCAAACTGTCAACGGAAGCACCTCAGAATTCAAAATGCAAACGTTCCATCTGATGCTAAGGGGCTTCTTGGTTTCAATTTGTCTCAACAGATGCTATCAAATGTCACATGTATGATTGATTCCAGACAATGTTCAATGGGTGTCTCCCCCTTCATGGCACTGGTAATATTTCTCTTCACGACTTCCAGATAGACCGCATGCATCACTTTGTCAGTTTTCTGACATAAATCCTTGAATCCTGCCCAGTTTAAATGCCCCATCTAATTCCAGCAGGACAGTGTCCATGGTGAATCTCAATGGTCCACAGTTACTTCCTATTCTTTTTTGTGTTCCCATCCCTCTCTCACATTTGGATCTGGGCTTTTAAACTTGCCAGTGCATTGCCTTGCCCAAATAGGCAATGCGCTGGCAAGTTGGTGCTGATGTTAGCTGTTAGTAGCTATTAATTATATTTGCAGTGCAGAGTAAACAAATAACAAGCATCCTGTGTTTTTGGCTAAAATACAAGACGTCCCAGCTAATACAGGACTGTTGGAAACTGTATTTACATCACAAGGCTGCAAGGCTATTCTGGCAAACAACACAGAATGCAAAAAGCAATGACAATTACAAGAACTATTCCTGAGCACAAAGAAACATTATAGAAATTTGGTGAGAAGCTGATCTGGCTCTGCCTCTTAATGGCAAATTCATCTCTCCACCAATTAATATGGTCCCCAAAAGAAGTCCCAATTACAACATACCAACCTTCAGATGTCCATTTCCTGTCCTGAAGAAATCTTCCCGAGTGATGCATTTTGCATCACCAGGCAGCCACACCCACTAAGTGTAGTAATCTAAAATAAATGTGATATTAGCAGGTGAGGAGATTTCAACCCACTAAAACTACAAAATGTGGAACCATGTTCCAGTTGGAAGTTTTCCAGCGAACATTGGAAAAGGTAAGGAATATTCAATCAAATGTATAATTTTTTTCCTCTTAAGTGCATGAACACATGAATAACTTAAAGCATTGCTCTACTACGAATCAGTATTGAAAATGGCACCAAAGAGTTCCCCACTGAACCCACTCAAGGTAAACACTCATCTGGGCTTATAGCCTGTTGGTTGTAGTATCAAATCCCTGAGTGAGCACTACTACTGTACTGTTATGTACTGTAATGTTACAGTCATCAGTAAGAAGTTACCTTCGGAAAGCAATGCAATGTCCTCAAACAGATTAGAGCTTTGTAATTTTGATTCATGTTGGGAGGATGTTTTATTATTAATGTTACTATATTATATTGTCAGGCTATTACAATACAAAAAACACTGTAAAATCATGTGAGCAGGTGAGGTACTCCAGGGGTGAGGATAAAAAAAGAGGAATATTGCCCTCTGCTGGCAACATGGAATAAGGTAGGATCGTATTCCTGCTATTCCTGTCTTCCTGCCATCCAGGCACATGCACGGATAGGGGTGAAAGAGCTGCTGTCATGACTCCAGGTCCATACCGACGCAGGAGTGAAAGGACAAACTTCACTTGAAATCAAACTTCATAAGTTGCGGTTTGTACCTGCGCTGTTTGGAGGGGAAGCGTGCTGTTTAAACGGTGCATTTGAACCTCGCACACTCCATGCACATAGAGGACATGGAGGCGGTGCAGAAGCTGCAGGACGTGTTGCACCAGGCCGTGCAGGACTAGGTGGGGCAGCATGCGGAGGATCCGCGCCGAGCTGGCAAGCTGCACACGCCCCTGTGCCCTCCTGATGGGCAAGTGTCCTCTCAGTGCCCTTTTGGTTTGGTTTGCTCCCGTGAACTGTCATTTCACTTTTACGCTTTTACGGCGAATATTGATGGGCAAGCGGGATGTGTTTGTTTCTGAATTGAATACCAACTGCTGCTCTTAATGATTTAATGTGGTTCTCTGTGGCTCAGTTGGTAGAGCACAGCATTGGCAATGCTTAGGTAGTGGGTTCAATCCCCACTGGGGCCACATATACTGAAAATGTATGCATTCACTACTGTAAGTCGCTTTGGATAAAAGCGTCTGCTAAATGGCGTATATTATTATTATTTAATTAGCCCATCATTTACAAGATCTGACATTTTAGCTACATTTCTTGATAAGCTCATGAATGGCAGCTGAAGACTATTCTTGTGTCCCCATTTGGAACATTTACTGTCTTTAATGTATACAGCTAATTTGTTCATTGGTGGAGACAAAAACATGCCTGCACACCGGCCCTCCATGAACGGGCTTGCCCACCCCTGTACTAAACACATGGCCTGTTTCTGTACACTGGAACTCCTACTCTTTTGGAAGGGGGGGAAAAAAGAGTCTCCCTGCCAATATATCTTAATCAAGGAGGAAATTCTGCTTGGAGTAAATTATTCTTTGTGAAGGCTGTGGTTCCATGATGCGTTCTAAGAGTTATGTAAATAATCATTGTTGGAGCTTAGAATTGTTCAAATTGAAACATTCTCCTTAGACGGAAATCTAAGCCATCTACACCCACCTTACATAACCAGATGCCCCACCCACGCAGACAAACACACACACTGACATACATGCAGAAACAGCACACACATGGACACATATGCACTCACACACATACACACACACACACACACACACACACACACTCAAGTGCATGCAAAAATAATGTATGTGCCTGTAGCTATGTCAAATATCTTTCCCCCTTTGTACATGAAGTCTCTCAACCAATGTTCACATTTACATTTTACATTTACATTCACAATGCAGTTCTTAACATGAACAAACAAGAAATGTATTACTTCTCACGTACTACAGTTATGTGCAAACAAAGATAAAGAACTTAGTTTTGCAAATGCACACACTAACACATGAGATGTTATCTTCAAACAGAGCTGAGATAAGACAGGTCCCTTCAGATGGTGTAATGATGACAAATTAAGATGACAAAAGTTAATGTTATTGCTCAAACTTTTACGTTTACATAACATTTACGTTTTACGTTAATGGTATTGCTCAAACTTTGACGTTTAACACAAACGTTGATGATTTTTTATGTACCTGAAATGTAAGTAAAATCGAATGTATGTGTGCCATTTTTTAATTTTTGTATGCATCGAGAGAACACCATGCCTTACAGAATCATATGGTGTGCAGTGATATCAAAGGTAGATCCTGGTCACGATATCTCTCATACCTACACTATTGTGGTTGGACTTTTTAACAGCTCAGCAATGTCAATAACAGCTTAGCCACTACAGGAAGTACAGCAATGTCATAACCCTTGATGAGACAGGTGTCAAGACCTGATCCGCCAATGCACTCTAAAGGACCCATTGAGGTTGTATAGGTAAATACAGCTTTCATCCTGAAATCTTAATCTATCCAGATGAACAGGCTGTCCATCTCACCAGATGTTATTGGCACAGCAGGCCGAAGCATTCAATGCTGCCAAATTCACAAGAGCGTATGTCAAATGCTCCACAAAGGGCTGCCTGTTTGTATAGACTTTTGTGCTGGTTTTAAAAGGCAAAACATAAGGGTAAATGTTGATTTCCAGGCTCCAATTCTTATAGTTATTTTGGAAATGTAACTTTCAAGAATGTAGCCATGGCAAGGGACTCTACCTTGATGACATGAATGTAAAATTCATAATTCATTTGGACTTGGATGTAAAATGTCTTCAGTAAAAATCTCACAGTTCTTGGCAAGACTGAATTAAAGATTTGAATGAAAGGCAAATGCTAATTCTTTTCTTCATATAAACATTTGGTTTAACTTGCCAAACTGTTTGTGGAGGGAAACAATTTAAGTGATTGCATTTTCTTGTAACCATTCTGGTAAACTTTGACAAAGACCTACGTGTAGAAATGCAGTCAAAAAACCCAGATTGTGAAAGGCCACCTGTCTCTTCAAAAAAAAAAAAAAAAAAAAATCTACTGCAATTTTTGCAGACTTATGGGTAATGGTTGAAAGTGAAATAGGGCAGGAAGGAGAGTCAGTGAAGAGCGAGAGAGAGAATTCTTGTGCAGTCCCCTCCTCTCACTGCCTCACCGCATTATCCTCCCACATGTCCCGCTCTGTCTCCTTTTTTGTGGCTGCAGAGCCGTGTGTCGGCAACAATCTTGCTTCTGAAATTCTTTCTCCAGTTAGTCACTCTTTCAGTACGCCGTGTGTTTCAAAACATCAAAAATATGTTTTCTGAAAATGTTTGATTCTTAGAAAACTAAGATAAAACAATTCTCAACTGCTTATATGTATCTAAAATGTCAAATGGAAACTGACAATGTGCATTCCATATGTAAATTAGGGTAAGGCTGACAAACCAGTTTCAGTTCTAGTCTCCAGTTTTTTGTTTTTTTAAAGATTTTGTTTCTGATTTTATCCCATTTTCTCCCAATTTAGTAGCCAATTAGACCCACTATTTTATGTCAATCCCCCCTAGTAATGTGAGTTCGCTGCCGTAGTCCTGTGACCGGTAGTGACGAAGGCGACACTCACCAGGCTGTCGACCGTAACCCGGTACTACAGGGCCACTCTTATGCACAGCAAACGTCCTGTCGGCTTCCCTCCTCCCTCCCTGGGGCGGACAGCCAATCGCCGCCCCTGGTGGCACTCCTGGCCAGAGCCGACTCTGGCGGGATGGGGAATTGAACCCCGGTCTCTGTGGGCCATGAGTCTCCAGTTTTGATGTTTCTGAATGTGGTATAGGAATTTTCATCAGGGAACTCAATGTGTTAAGATGCAGAGGTATATTTATTTAAAAAAACGTATAGATATGACCATAAAATCAGATGACATTAAATGGCATGTTTAACTAACTGCATATGGTTGCTGCTTTGGCTGGTGTCGATTTGTGCAGATAAATTGATAAAAGACTAATGAATTGCTCAAATTTTTTTGTAATAACAAAATGCACACTTTTTGGTATTATTTTGACAAACCTAACAAACCCAAAGTTTTGTTGAATTGAAAAGAATTGACCTTTTTTGTAAATGTCAGACTCCAATAATTGTTTCAGATAACACTCTGGTTTTCCCCACACTGGCAAACGTAAAATTAATATTCAAGTCAAAACAAGGTGATTCACCGGTTTGCTATGTCTCAGGGAATTCTGAAGTAAAATACATCACTGATGACTGTAAACTGGAGTCTGTTTGAAAATGGGCTTTGGTGTTTGTTTATATATGCTGTATATATGTATTTTGAATTTAAACCCATTCCCATTCCAAACAGAGGCTAGGAATTTGGATGACATTGGTACACAAATTAACTATTAGCTTAATGACCTGAAATTAGATAGTGGGTCTGCTTTGCAATCTAAGTGTGATTCTTTGTGTCTGCATTTATTCCTGAATGAATGGTGCCACATTTAGCAGAGAATATAGCAAAGCTCATAACTTGTCAGCTACAAGCCTCAAAATAAATAGTTTTAGCTGTTTAGCTAGGTAAATCATGCACATAAGCATGACACAGTAAGAGTGATTGCTTCCAGTCGCCTCTTTGTCAAATAGCTACCCTCTATTTCATTTCACACCAGAGAGTTTAATATTGAAACCAAGAGATGTGTCTTTATTAGATTTTTTGACATGTATTTTTAACATACACATTTCTAAAGATTAGCTTATGAAGTGCTATTCTAGTAAATTATCCATATGTATTTTATTCTCTATACAAAAAAGATGGATGGAAATGCACAAAAACAACATTTACACTGTACAAAATAATGAGACACACTTTGGGTTCTAACACAACAATACATATTTCTTTTTTTTCCATTTTTTTGTGTAAATGTCCACTGTACACGGTTGTTAATGCATTACTTACACTGCGAGGACTGCTGTGTTTGCACTCTAACAGGATGGTCATTTGACCTATTTACCGATAAAAGCAGCCTTTTAAAAGCCTTATTCAACATTGACTCCGTGAATGCTTAGGAATCACTTGAATGACCTCGTTCAGGTGTGAGCCCATCTCAAATCAGACTTCCTTTCTAACATGACCACAACGTGGGCAGATCAGTCAGCCCGACTAAGTGTTGCTGCTGCTGTTGTCGATCGCGGTCTTGGAGGACGGGACGGACAAGGACAGGCGGCCTCTGAAGAGGCTCATCACCCTCTGCTTGTAGGTCTTGATGGCGAAGAAGTAAATGACGGGGTCCAGGCAGCAGTTGAGGTTCATCATGGAGACGGTGACCTGCAGCGACATCTTGAAGGCCTTCAGCTCCTCGCAGGATGGCTCGCGGAGGATCTTGCGGACCATGAACTGCATGATGTTGACGTGGTAGGGGCTGAAGCACACCACGAACGTGAGCAGCACCAGCAGGATGATGCTGTTGGCCTTGTGGTGGCGCCCGGAGCGGCTGGCCACCGGGTTCTTCCTGGCCACCCTGGAGAGCTTGAGGTTGATCTGGGTGTAGCAGCCCAGGATGATCGCCAGGGGGGCGCAGAAGCTGACGGAGCAGGCCAGGAGGAGCAGGTAAGGCAGGGAGGGCGAGCCCTCCAGCCTGAAGTACTCCATGCACGTGCGCTGGCTGCCGCTGTGGCCGAGCATGCTCCTGAAGAGCAGCGGCGCCGTCTGGAGGGACACCAGCAGCCACACCAGGCCGCAGATCGCCCGCACCACCTCCACCTTCCTGAGCCGGAGCAGGCGGTGCGGGTGCACCATGGCCAGGTAGCGGTCCAGGCTGATGCAGGTCATGAAGGCGATGCCGGTGTAGGTGTTGGTGTAGAAGATGACGGTGGTCAGCCTGCATAGGAAGTCCCCGAAGGGCCAGTCGAATTCCCGGATGTAGTAGACGATCCTGCCTGGAAGGGCCAGGGAGAATAGGGTGTCGGACCACGCCAGGTTGACCAGGTACAGGGAGGTGGAGTTGAGTTTCTGCTGTTTCAGGCAGGTGACCAGCACCAGGCTGTTGCCGAAGATGCTGACCAGGAAGATGATGGTGTAGAATATGGGAAAGAGGACCTGGGCTGTCTCCTTGTAGATGTACACATTGCAGCTGTTGTTAGGTGTGGTGGTGTTCTGATCCATTCTGGTCTCTTGAAGAATCCACAGGCTAATAATGTAATAGGCTATATCCCTGTTTATGCAGACATGATGGAGGAATTCAGAAACGTGTATTAATATATCATAGATTTTAAGTACCACTTCAAATAATCATATTCATGTGTGACTGTCTTGGTAAAAATACATAAATAAATATTTAACATAAAAAAGTTCAACTCTTGAAATTGAATTATAATCCATATGGATTATATAAGCATTGTATATAAGTTTCATACATTGATGTGGTTATTGTCACTGTTTGTTTGGAGAAAGCTGTCCCAAACAGTTGAAAGAGTAAAAAGTCAAATCACAAATTAATTATCTTGAAAATATATGTTTAGATACTTACAATAACTTGAAAATCATCTACAGCCAAGCAGACATTCCCTGCCGTGTGTTCTCTCTGAGATTGATGCAGAACTGAGGAAGGATGTCTTCATGAAATGTGTCAGACTGCTTGCATTTTATACCCACACTATAGACCAATGAGGACCAAGCAGGATAGCTGCACATACAACAGCTGTATGAAAGTTACTGTTTTAAACAGAAGCAAATTTGAGAATGCAGAATAAAGAGTATTTTTGATTATTATAGCATACAGTATACACTTATTTACATTCAATTCCTTATCTCTACTTCCAGTAAATGGTACTTAATTTATATGAATGTTCACATGTGTGTTTGTCTGACTGTGAACAGGAATGAGTAAAAAGTTTAGGTCAGATTTAGATTTGGAAACTTTATGAAAAGATTTCTTATGCAAAATAAATAATTATGTTTTAGGACAAACGTGATGACTGTGGTGGAAGTGTGCCAATCCCCAATGCTGTTGTTTAGTCTTGTTCAGTGTTTGAACACAACTTGTTCAAACTGTTGTTTTATTAAGTACACTAACACAAACCTGCTTAAATGCTTAAAAGTCTATCTGTTTTGCTGCTGCTGTTGATATCGTTTATCAAAAATGAATTATATAATGGGGTAATTCCAACTAGCTGCATTTTGGAAACTATACGTATTATACCATGACCAAAGGATTTTATTATCATCAGATTTCTTTAAAAAAACAAAACATTTCCACTGTTTCCTCAACATGTTATTTATGAAAGATTGTGCTGTACAGATATGGGGGATTATTTTTAATTCCGAACTAGTCTGAAATAGGTTGTGCATGTGTTGTTTTGTTTTATTTTTAGCTGCATATTTTCTTCAAAGCAAAAATGAGGCAACAACCAGGACGTGGGTGTACAACAACCACATTGCCCCTTAAAATAGTAAGTGGTTCTGTAACATATGGTGAATGGGTGTAAAATACTATCAACATACTGCAACTTTAACTGCACTTTACCTTTGTTTCAGCAGCTCTGACCCACTTTTATGCATGTAGTTTTAAGACTAGAATCACCATAAACACAGGAACTTGACATACCTCACCCCAAAAGACTGTTGGAATTTAACACCAAAGTATCAACAATCTTGTGATGGCATACTGTGATGCTGAAATTTCTTGAGAGAAAATAATTCTTCTTTCTATAAGATATTTTCCTTTTGCCCATAATTCTACAGCATTCTTTAATCACTTGAATGTGTTTTTTTAGCTTCCTTCCCTATATTTTGTCGCTGATAATAGTTATTTTCTGTAACTTATAGATATTAAGGGTTTTGTATTTTGCTGTTCTGGAAGCTTTCTTATCTTCCAATATTTTATTTTTATATAACTATTGTTTATTAAAATGTAAAAAACCATCTACACATAAGATAAAGATAACAATTCCTGCATACTATACAAATACTGTAAATATATCTATGTGCCCAAAATGCAATTACAATAAGTAGCTTCCAGAGTCCAAAAATAAGTCCCATTGCTGAACAGTCTTTTACTGGATCTACTGGAAAAGGGTATTGATATTCAATTTGTCATCAAGTGTGTTTCATATGCAGAGAGACACATGTTTTTATCATATCATAATCTCAACCAGTGTCTCTTGAATTAATCATACAGGCAAACAAAACAAGTAATAAGTCATTTTAAGATCTGATAATAGTACGATCAGGGCGTCGGTTAAAAAAAATGTGTGACATTTAAAGCCATTTATAAGATTAAAAAAACACATTTCCAGAATGTCTCCTAGAAAGGCAACACGTTATTTTCTCTCTCTGTGAGTGATTTCAAAGACAAAAGGGGAAATTTGGTCAAGAGCCTCTGCCCTTATCTGTGATTCTTGCTTTCTCCTTCTTACAAATGACCTGCATCAAAATATATAGCTGGATTACTAACAAACAAAATACAAAAATGAATGTAAGTCTTAGATATAACTGGGAAGTAAACTGATATAAGACCTGGTTTCAGTGTGTGGTGTGGCAGAGCATCTCTTAGCTGATCTCTTATACTGATTGGCTAGGACTACTACTTTCTGGTGGCTCTGGTAAAAACCTGTATGAGGTTTAAACCAGAGCCACAGATTACCAGTTTGGCTGACGTTTTTGGGGCACCATGATAAAACATATTAGCACAGTATTTACTGAATGCTTGTGATGGGTGAATGAGGCATCATGACACCAAAAATGGGTAGAACTTCCATATGTTACCAAAAAACAAACTGATTTTAACCAATAAATCATTATTTTGTGGCAACAAGTACAACTTTTTAATTGGTTCAAACAAGCCAGTGATTGACAGCAAATTGTAGCTCCTCTCAATGTACTTAACATTGGCCTTTTTATTTCTAAATTATGGAGCACTAAAAGTGTTCTCATTCACTATAATATTGTGAACCGTAATGGCAGGTATGGTCAAATAGATAGCTAGCATACCGTAGCAACATGGATGGTACAAAAACCTCTGTCAGCTAACCAGGGCCTCCTAGACAATAAAGGCACAGGGGAAGGAAGGAATATTCCGAAGTTTTAAACTGTGGATGAAGGAAATTAATCTTGAGTCTGCAAACTGAATGATTGAATCACTAGCATATTATTTATATATATATATACCTTTCCTAGTGTTGACCCCACTCATGATAATAATCATAATCTATGAGTAATCCATAAACGTAATGTCTAACTTTTACCTACAGTTAGACTACATTCTTCAGGTGTACAGATGTAGTATGTTCAACAAACTTATGTTCATGATTCTTCATTGTAAGACACAGGGTACATATACAGTATTGGTAAATACTATAATAAGAGAGAAGAGATTGCAATTTTCAAAATAATTTTTGAGTTAAGTTACAGTATGGAATATTTTGGTCCTCCTGATATGCATCATGTTACATTTGGATGTGAAGATAAAGTTATTATAAAGTTTAAAAACAGCTATTCTCCATATCCACCCAAAGTGAGCCTAGTATTGCAAGGTTGATATTGATCATGTTTGTTTACAATTCAAGCTTTGACCTGACATCATGACATGCTATTTGATATGCCATTATAACGGGGTGGGTCTCAGAGGAAAACAACTCAACTCCAACTTTTATGAAAATAACTGAAAAACAGGGCTAAAACACCCATTTAAAGTATTATAAAGTATTTATACAAAGGTCCTACACTAATTTTAGTGGAATACTAAAACATATAGCCTAATGCAACTGTGCCACAAATGTTGAAATTGGGCCATAGATCGTAGACACTACAAATTTAATACAAATGTGCAGTTTAATTGTGTATGGGTATGTGGTTATAACGTACATCTAACGTTAGTAGTAGAATAGTAGCCAATCCTCTCTAACGCGGTACCCTTTCCGCCAATATCCCACAATCCTCTGCCACTGGACCAAACGATGTGGTCGATGACGTGTCTCACTGGGGCTGACAGTGGGCTACTATGGTTGTGTTGTGCTAGATGTCCTGCAAAAGCGTAGCTAAGCTAACTAATACATGCATTTTAACTGACAGTATAGTTAGTTACCAAATTTGTTTTCGTATGTCGATATTGCGCGTTGAAAAGTTACCGAGTTAAATTAACAGAAAAAATGTGCATCATTTATAATGTGCCTTCCGTTTTGAGGGTCTTTTTTCTTAGTGTAATCTTGAATAGCGTCTCAAGTTTCTATCTTCCTGGTTTGGCTCCTGTCAGTTTCTGTGAAAAAGGCCAAGCTGGAAAAGAGAAAGAAGCACCGGACTGCAGGGTATTTGTCACCCCCGAAAACATGCACGGAACCCCGATGCGTCGGGCAATTAAGCAGTTTGCAAGTCGTAGCTTTGAAAATATTCATTTGGATGTACAGCTAGCTAGCTAATGTAACGTTACGCTAGTAAGACGAAGGCCTGGGTGGAATATGAACGCACTCTATATGATATCTTGCAATGTACTATAGCGAAGTCGTAGCTAGCTACCGTTAGTAGAACGTTACATCAGTTACCTATAAAATATGATGACATCACTGACATTAACATTGACCACTTTATAGCTAGCCATCTTGCTAGCTGCCCTAGCTACTTTCGTCGCTTGTTACTAGCGTTGCAATTAGCTAGCGCCCAGTTAGTTAATTAGCTAGGTAACGTTGGCTATCTAGCTATACTATTCCATCCCACTTTGGGGATGCTTCCGCGCAAGCTGGTATGAATATGAGCTGTCAAACAAAAACAGCTAGCTGGTAGCTAAAGTTAGCTAGCAATGAAAGGGCATGGGATTTCGGCACTGATTGGATGATGCGGAATGCCTTAGCTTGCCAGCTATCTAGCTTATTTAAGTGGACGACTCTTGGAAAGCTATCGTCTGACGTCACAAGTTACGTTAGCTATTGTGTATTTTTGACGAGCCAGTGAATGCATAATAGGTGGCTTTGTCATCTGCCTGATTAATTGCCCAGTATTTGTATATTATATTGTGGAATATATTTACTAAACTTTATCTAAATAAGTTTAATCATTGTTAGTTGTCCTATTCCTGAATAACTTGTCTAGTTTACGTTCTACGTGTTAAATTAATGTAAAAATAATGCACAAGGGAGAAAGTGGATTCTTATCTCTGTGGTTTTAATGAGGGGAAATGGCCCCAAAGGTCGTACTGATAGGGGGATTCATAATGGTAGCTAATTCTGCTTAATCTTTTTGTGGTCTTGTGTGCAGTTTTCTGATTAAATTGAAGGAAAACAAATACATACTCTCAATGTGGTGGTCAATGATGATTGATTTTGTTTTTATATATTTCTCTTTTGTTTTCTGTTAAGTCTGAAATTGAGCTGTATGTGAACAGACTGGATTCAGTGGAGTCGGTTCTACCATATGAATACACGGCGTAAGTAATCCAAACCCAAGAAAATGATATTTCTGTAGCGTTAATGTAGACAGGTCCTCTGTACATTATATGCAAAATGAATCATTTTCCCTCAGCAAATGCATGTCGGCAAATTAAAATAAATATAATAGATAACAGAAGATGGAGATAAAAAGATAACAGAAATCGACAGCCTGCACTCTTTCTCCCTCTCATGCTCTCCACTGAATATGTATAGTCTCTCTGAGACACCATTTTTATTTGCTCCTGGCCAAACTTTGTGGTCAGAGCTGGTAACACAGCAAGACTAGAAGCACACTGAGGCAGGATTGTTCCAGAAGCAACAGTGGCTTGTTTCATGGGCTTAACATGTACATGTAGGTTGCTACTTTAGGGACTTACATATCCTCCAGAAGGAGAAGTATATCATGACTATAACAGTCATTTTGTAAGATTAAAACTTCAGTAGGTGCTTATATATGCACACATATTTTGAGTGGATAAATCATGCTCAAGCTCATGATGTATACTGCTGAACAAGATGTCTTTGTGCATATAGAATGAAACATAAAATACCTCCTCCGAGACTTGTAAAAAGCTGCGACGCGAAGCTCTCTTAATTTTAGTTTTGTATGACATTTTATTGTTTTATTCGTGTCTGTTATTTATTTTCAATAAACCAACATCACACTGACTCAAACAGTTGAGCGTATTATTTGAACATATTTACTTAACATTCAATCCATGATCCTCGTTTTCATATCTGCGGGCAAATTAAATGGATCACAAAAGCTCTTTAAAAAAAAAAAAGAGAAAACATCACCAAAGCACCAGCTTGAAAACGAACTGGAAAACGATGTCAAGCTCCTAGAATAGGGTGGGCTGACGGCGTCATGACAGGAAAGGTTTTGTGACAATGAAAGTGACGACCCACCACGAATTGGCAAGTCATTCTTAGAAATGCGACCTTTTTCTTTTTGATAAAAAGGGGAACGAGGGAGCGAGGGGACACACACACACTCCTGTGAGGCATCATCCTCTTCATTGTGAAAGAGTGACTGTTTGTGTTTCTGCCTATGAGTTAGACTCCATGGCTGAGACTGACTGTAATGCCTGAGTCATTACATGTGACATCAGCTTGGCTTTGGTGCGACCCTGATTATCTTAAAAGTTGCTGTTGACATTTTTAATATTGAGGACACCAGGGAAAATGGTCAGTTTTATGTAATAAACAATTTCTGAGACCAAAATTTTGAATTATTGGGATGATGTAATTATTGTGTATGATGCGGACACACTATTGGTGTCATATTAAAGCTATTTGCTTTACATAATTAATTATATCTTTGTTATATAATATAATATATATTTTTTTTGATATTACGCATGTTGATTGACTTTCAGATGTATTAATATAAATTGCTTTTGGTTGTGTTTGGCTTGATATGAAGTTACACTGTTACTTGAGCACCATGAGTTTCTGAATGGGAACGCATGGGTATCTTTGATTGCGCTTGACTACTTTGGGAACAATTCTCATATGTGGAACATCTATAAACGCATTTCTGTCTTTTTGTCATAGGTTTGTTTTCTGCTCAATAGAATCAGAAAAACGACCCTTTGAAAATCTAGGTCAAGTTTTATTTGGTGAGCGAATTGAACCGTCTCCATACAAGGTATGTATTAGCACTAAAGTAGGATAACAGAGTCCCCTGTCTGTTCATTGTACTGTATGATTAATTGGAATGTTAGTATTGATTAGGATGAATATTATTGTTATGTATAAATATTAGTGTACAGAATCATTTTCTTCTCATTCATGGCTGCATTAGTCAAGTATGTCTGCTCAGTTGGTTCTGATGAATTAACTAGATCAGGGGTATTTAAATCCAGGCCTCGAGGTCTGCAGTGCCTGCAGATATTTTCTCCAACCACACAATACACCACCTGATTTCACTAATTAGCTTGCTTCTTGGACCAAGGAGGTAAACAAATTATTCGAAATCAGGTGGTGTAGTGCGTGGTTGGAGCAAATACCTGCAGACACTGCGGACCTCGAGGCCTGGGTTTGAACACCCCCGAACTAGATGATAACCCTGTGTGGCTACGTAGATGGTTGTAGGGCTCAGAGGTGAACTGTTTCGTTCTGTACCTTTGCAGTTTGAGTTTAAAAAGAAAGAAGAGTGCAGACATGTTTGCACTAAAGCGTATAATACCAACAAATCGGACGATAAGGCCAAGCTGGATTTCATGAAGAAAGGGATGCTGCTGAACTACCAGCACCATTGGTGAGTACTTGTGTGGCGTCATTAACTTGCACACTCGGTCTATATGACTATAACTATAATATAATAATATATGCCATTTAGCAGACGCTTTTATCCAAAGCGACTTACAGTAAGTAGTGAATGCATACATTTTTCAGTATATGTGGCCCCGGTGGGGATTGAACCCACAACCTAAGCGTTGCCAACGCCGTGCTCTACCAACTGAGCCACAGAGAGCCACACTATGAATCTATTAATACTTCTGACCAACTAATGCTTTGACGGTACTAAGCGATTTGACGTCAGTGCACGAGAGGAAGCGTTAGTGAACGAGTGACAAGCGCCTGTAGGTTTTTAGTCTCGCGTTGCCTGTTGACTGTTCATAACTGATATGATATCGAGTTACATATCCAGTATCAAAATACCAAATATCGAGATATCAAATATCAAGTGATTGTATTTTTTATAGAAAGGAAATTCATGTGTAAATGCATTTGATTCTAGATATCCTCTACTGGTATTTAGGCATTCACTAATTTGCAGACCCATGCAATCTACTGTAAGTACACCTGAGTGGCTGTGGCAAGTGTGCCCATCAGCCACTGCATGGCTGCTCGGTATCTGTCTGGGAGGTAAGCTTGTTACAAGTGATGATGGCTATCCTAGCAAACGCTCACCAGCCTTGCTCACCTGTCAAGGAGGAAAGATGCCGTCTCAGCAGCGTTGCTAATAAGCTGAGCCAACTCTTGCCGTCTTGAAATCACCTCTCCAATGTTTGCACGTTGTCTGCATCTGTCCAAGTACCTTTTGTGTACAAATGTAAAAAAAATAGCATTTAGGTTCCATAGCTAGCTCCTGTTATTCTTGTCTTTTTTTTGTCTTAACAAAAACCGAAACGCAGATTTTTTCACTGGGGCAACTAAGGTAAAGAACATTGTTCTGGGGTGTGAACATTGTTCCTGTCGGTTCTGGCTCCACGATGGTGGAATGACCTTCCCGTGGAAGTCAGAACAGCTGAGACCCTGGCCACCTTCAAGCGACGACTGAAGACTCACCTCTTCAGGGTGCACCTCTCCCTGTAGTCCGGCTTTGTAAGCTTAGGGATGTAGCTGTTTAGTATTGCACTCTTGTCTACTTGTTTATGTACTGGATTAGGTTTAGGCATTATTTTGTCTATTTTCCGCTCTGTTTTATTGCTGCCTTTGAATTGTGGCTACAGATTTACCTGCAGGGTCCTAGCACCTGGAACTGTACTTCCCGCTAGGGTGGCTTTCAGCTAAACTGTTCTTGACTACGGTTAACACTTTGTTGTACGTCGCTCTGGATAAGAGCGTCTGCCAAATGCCTGTAATGTAATGTGTGAGACTCAACCCTCTTTGGCAGTCTATCGAGCTAACCACCACTCCACAGCTCTGCCATACTTTCCACACTGCTACCCACTTTGTGTCAGGAATTTAAAGATATAAAAGTGTGCTGGGCAAGGACATGCATTTTCACGTGATGATGTTTTAAGAGCAAGGTTTCTTGTTTGTGCAATTGGGGTTTCTGAAGTGGGCTTTCAGTCAGACCCCTGATTCTGAGATTTTCCACTAGGGGGCGTGCAACAGTTGAAGAAAGCTGGGGCAAGGTGTGATTGTAAGGGCAGGCAGGCAGGCAGGCGGGTGGGCGGGCTTACGGGCTTGCATTCCCTTCCAGAAGGACCCATTGCATGCTGTGGGCGTGGCAATGTGGTGGACCTTTCTGTAAAAGACTCTGGCCTCATGGAGACATGGTATACTCACACCAATGAGTTCTGTCACAATTAGAATAGATAGTGGAGATCACTACCAAAGTGTTAGAAACATCCATTATTTTAGATATAATGATAGGTCACCTAGATTCATAGTGCCTTTGACAATCCCTTCCCACACACCTCACCTGTCCTGTGAGCTCTGTTCTAGGCATAGATGTTGTGTCATCTGTATGTTTTCACAGATCATCACTCAAATACTACTACTCTGAATCATAAAACTCCCAACAATTCCTGTGTCCTAGCCTAAAGAGTAGCCATTTATTGTGGTCGTAAACTATTTTCAACAGCGCTTTATAGGAATCCATGTGGGCGGGAGTGAGACTGGAGGCACCTCCCTGTGCTGCTGCAGGTTCGAGCATGAGGGTGGTCCAGTTGGTTGAAACCTTGTCAGGATGGTATCTGGGTCTTGGCTGCGAGTTAGCACAGATTTGGGCCTTTTAGTTGTGTCTCACGGGTTGGTGAGGGTTGGTCTCCCGGGGTTACCGCAGATAGCTGGCTTCATGCAGTTGAGCCACACTCTGGCCTTCTGCCCTGCCACATTTGGCTTATTGTGTATGTCTTGGGGTCCTGGCTGTAGTGTCTGACAGGCTGAGGGCCTGGGTGTCAATATATGTTTTCCGCAAGTGTCTGTATATGTCAGGGTGCATCTATGTGTGTGTCCATGTTGTGTGTGTGTGTGTGTGTGTGAGAGAGAATGTGTGTGTGCACACATATACACTGCACCTACATTAGTACTTGGACAATGTCGCATGTGTGTCTGGTCTAAAAGTGTTTCGTGTGTAGCCTGGTTCATGTAATTGATGTGGATACACTTTCTTTCCCACTGTAAGCTGCTCTGGATAGGAGTGTGTGTTAAATTAATGTAACACAATGTAATGAATATAACATTCTCTACAATAGGGATCCGTTTACGCTGACTTACCAAGGAGGCATATTATTTCCTCTACCCTGATCTGCAAGGCCACGTCTAAGTGTTGACAGCCCGTTCGCCGGTTGCGAGACACATGTCGGCACATTCATTTTGAGCCGTCACTGCCTTCACACCGCCTGGGTTTTCCTTGGCATCTGCCACATACCGCCCGTTGCTAAAGCAGGGTGTGTGCGAGTCTGTAAACAGGGGGTGATGTAACCCCCCCCCTCCCGTTGAGAGAGGAGCTCAGGATGAGATGAAATGGGTCTTCAGCTTGTTGAAGTGTCGTGCCTGGTCACACCCCGATGAAGGCAAGTGCTGAAATGCTTTGAGAATAAAGGCTCTATTTTTTCAAAAGAAGCGCCTTGCCTTTTTTTAACCTTGTGTCCGGTCATTCTTCTTCAACACTTTAAAGACCCTTGTTCCAAAGAGCACCCTTTTCTGCTGCAAACTTTTTGATCGTTTTTTTCAAGAAAAAAAAAAAGCGAAGAAGCACTCTTACAGTCTTTCTCTTGTTTCTCTTGTCACGACTGCTGGAATGTGCCTGACTTCCCGTTGTAGGAGTTTTATATAACACTCTTTCATAAAGCAAGGTTTTTCAATACAAATGTTCTCGGGGTCCTTGAAATGGCCTCGAACGTTACATCAGCAATACTGGAGGAGGCGTGTGCATCTGTCTGCTACGGTCGATGACATCATCTCCTAGGTCAGGGCTGGGCAAGGATGGTCATGTATGTTTCTGGATTTCATGCCAACTTCTGCTCTTAATGATTTAATTCTCATTTATGTTATCTTACATCTTAAATCTCTTGATAAGCTCACGTTTGCCAGCTGAAGGCTCTTGTATCTCTACATGAAACGGATGTATTTCGCTGAACCGGCAGTAGTGCGTACAGCTAATCAGCGAATTGGCGGAAAGAAAAACCTGCACAAACACTGATCCTCCAGGAACAGAGTTACGGTTCTGTGTGGCTCAGTAGGTAGAGCACGGCGCTGACAACACTTAGGTTGTGGGTTCAATTCCCACTGGGACCACATATACTGAAAAATGTGTGCATTCACTACTGTAAGGTAAGTCGCTTTGGATAAAAGCATCTGCTAAGTGGCATATATCCCACCCTGTCCTAGAATCAGGATGAGATCTCTGTTGTACCACAAGAGTCTTTCCAAGTGTTTGCGAAGAATGCGGGTTCGACTCCCTTGGTGATAATAACGGACTCTCTCTGCAGGATTGTGGACAACATGCCAGTGACCTGGTGCTACGACGTGGAGGACGGGCAGAAGTTCTGCAATCCTGGGTTTCCCATCGGATGTTACGTGACCGAGGCAGGACGACCCAAAGACGCCTGCGTTGTCAATGTCAGTTTTGCACGAAACGCCTCTTACGGATGGATCATTATTAATATGGCTAAATGGGGGGAAAGAATACTGATTGCCTTAAGGAATGTCACTCAGAATGTTGATTTAAAAAAAAGTTACAGTTGAAAAGTTACATATGTTTGATTCGCCTTTTTGGGTTGGATTCAATCAACGGTTCCCTGTAAAGTAAAGTGATTGTAATTTTGTGGAAATAATTATACTGGAGAACAGAACAAGTGAGGCATCCCTTATCGGTAATGCGATTAAATTAAATGACCTGTTCCAGTGAAATGTAGTCTACTTAAGACGTACAATCTCCACATCCTTTGTCTAATTTGGGATCTAAATTACACTGGTATGCATGAGGTGGTAATTGAGTAATTGTAACGTTTTTGGCCTCAACAGTCTGATTTCAATGACAAAGACACTTTCTACATCTTCAACCACGTTGACATCACGATCTTTTACCACGTGGTGGAGAATGAAGCCGCTGGAGCAAGATTGGTTGCCGCTAAAATTGAACCCAAAAGGTACGTTCATAAACTGAACATATGCCATCCTCGTGTGATTGTAAGCCTATTTATTTATGTTTAGGGTTTTAGGCATAAGAACACACATACCTACAGCCCCCATATGGAAATGGAGCCACAGAACATACGTTATGTAGCGATTGAGGACAACAACACTGAAAAGTCAATGACCTATTTCCACTGTGGTCCTCTATGCATTCATTGAAGCATTCATTCGTTAATGTATGCGAACATTCTGAATATAAATACATCATCACCCCAAGATGGCCATTGTGTTGAATTAATATTTATACGTGAATCCAAGTTTTTCTTTTTCTTCCCTCGCAAAGCTTCAAGCATACGAAGGTTGACAGTCCGGACTGCACAGGAGCCCCAATGGACCTGAGCAACAAGTTCTCTGGCGAGCTCAAAATTCCCTACACCTATTCTGTGGAGTTCATAGTAAGTCGGTTCATTTAGTCTCTCTGTTGGCCATTTTACAAAAACGAATCAGTTTTAATTCTGTGATTTAGTTCTGTGATATTCAGCGAAGATTATGCACGTTGGCTCTTTTGCAATCTTGTACAAATGTGCTTGCTTCGCATACCGCGGCCGCTCCCTTGTCTGTTGCCGTTGCACAACGACGTTGTTTCCCCTTGCCGACCTCAATGTGTGCAGATTCACTGCGCGATGCTGTGTGTGTAACTACGGACATAAAATGTATCTTGGACCATTTCTTATAGCGAAGGGAAGTTGGTCGCACTCCACTTTAACAAGTAATACGTCAATAATGTTTTTAGAAAATTGTCACACGCCACGTGACAGACCCTGGATGGGAAACAGAGCAGCCATGAGACACGGAGTGGAGTTTGTCGGTCTGCGGACCGGATTTTATTTATTTTTCCCTAAATACAGTGGGAGTAGCAGGTTAACATATAACAAAGACAAACACAAACACAGACACAAAATCTTCACTCTACTCGCCGCGAAGCTTTCGGGTAAAAACAACAAACTAAAATAATTATAACTTACAGGACACCGTGCCTCTTCCTCTGGAGTTCCCCTGGAACCTCCCCAGGCACACACATCTCCAGTGACCTTTCAAGTGCTTCCCACCCATTCATACTGAGACACTCAAACTTTGCAGTTCGAGTTCTCTTTCCCCATGCATACAGGGACACTCAAACTTTGCAGTTCGAGTTCTCTTACCCATTTATACAGAGACACTCGCCACTCCCCACGGTGAGAGTTTTCTGGCAACCAGCCCCGAGACACCCTCCACTCTTCCAGTGAGAGTTCTCGGGCTGTTGCCCAGAAACACTCTCCACTGCCCAAGTGCGAGCTCTCTTTCACTAAAACCGAATTTACTGATTGACACCAATTAAATAATTAAATAAGAATTCAACCAATTATGGCCTTTGGAGCAACCTTCTGGGCGACAGTCACTCTCACACCCTGTGAGAGTGCCAAACCTGCCCCTGGAAAGTCTCCCTGCTTCAAAGGCCTCCACAACATGTAAAACACAGACAACCATGCCACTCCCACGTGGCCGAGACCGACGTCCTCCACCAAAATATTTGTCATTCTTGTAGCCATGTCCGTGCTGATGTGTTTTTTGGCCATACCTTTAGCCCTCTTCAGAGCAACTTGGCTCCTGAGCTTCTCTCTGGCAACCGAGCCCCTTGCGTGTTGTATGCCTTTGTGAAAAGCGTGCCTGCACCCCCGTTCAGCAATAAAGAAAACGTTTTAAAGCAGGAAGCCTTTTGAGGCCTGGGTGTGTGAAGGTCTCTGCCTGTGTCGTCTAGGAGGACAAGAACATTCGATGGGCCTCACGTTGGGACTACATTCTGGAGTCCATGCCCCACACCAACATCCAGTGGTTCAGGTGCGTGCTTCTCACACCCGGGTCCAATACTGTATTTAAAATACTTTAACCCTTTAGACACCAGTAATATTGTTAGATGAAAAGACTGTTTTCGTCAGTTTTTATCAATATTCAGAACAAAACTGTTTCTTTCATATGATCGTACATTTTTGTTAGTAACAGGCATCGGGAAACACAGGAAAGAAACCCTTCACCGACCAACCAGTGTACACTGGCAATGTCATGCAACCTGAGTATCTAAATACCTAAGTACCTAAATCATTATTTAAAATACTTCAATCCTTTTAGACACCAGTTAATACTCCTGCAGATTACCGACACAGGTATTTCCACCAATCCATTCAGAGCAAAATTCTTCTCTCGTACGATTGCACGTTTTGGTTAGTGACATACAGTACTACGGTGAAAATTCTTTGATATCTGCAGGAGTCTGTTCAAAGTTTTCCCAGCAACTAAAGAGTTGAAGTATTTCAAACGCACATCTGACCCAGCTCTGGCGCTTCTGTCTTTGGACCGTAAGAGCGCACTGCTCAGATTGTTCCTGACCCTCCTGTGCCGTTTCCCCTCTCTCCGCAGCATCATGAACTCCCTGGTGATCGTCCTCTTCCTCTCCGGCATGGTGGCCATGATCATGCTGAGGACGCTGCACAAAGACATCGCCCGCTACAACCAGATGGACTCGGTGGTAATGAGAAACGCACCCATCTAAAATCGACTTTAAAGTAGTTTGTTTGATATATAAACTATATAACGATAAACTACAGTGAAAAGGGCACGTTCCAGTTTCCTCTGCTCCTTGAGGTTTTTGAAAAACAACGCACATCTTAGCGCTAGTTGAGACAGGCTGCTAGCGTGCATGCTGTCGCCGACATAACGAAGAGTGGCATTAATCAACGTGTTTTATATTCGCATAAGCGCGAGCGAAAGGGTTGCATTTTTGACTTATTGTTGCTCGACGGCCTGACAAAAGCGGCCTTAACAATGGACGTGTTTTGGGTAGCGGGTCCCGTTCTGGCTCCGTCTTTTCCAAACATCGACATTATACGCGAAAACAAAGCTTGCATTCTATTGTGTCAGCGTGTCCGCTTGCGTGTGAAGAGGCACCCCGGCCCCCGCCCCCGTCGCCCGAGAGAGAGCGCGGGTCTTCGGGTCATCCGAGGCCACGCGCGCACTTAGGTTTCATTTTGTGCATTCCTTTCAAAAATCGGGAATGTAGTTCTCCAGGCCTGCGCTCATTAGCGGAAAGGCCCTCTCCCCCCCCTCAGCGAACAGACTGACAGCTGGCGTTATCGCGGTGATCAGTCCCGACTCCCAGCCGCCGGCGCGCGCCACTCGAGGCGCGTCGAGGGTAATTGGCGGTCGCTAAACCCTTTGTGGCCGCTGTGGGTCTCTTTCCAGGAGGACGCTCAGGAGGAATTTGGCTGGAAGCTGGTGCACGGGGACGTCTTCAGGCCGCCGCGGAAGGGCATGCTGCTGTCCGTCTTCCTGGGGTCGGGCGCTCAGATCTTCATCATGACCTTGGTCACCCTCTGTGAGTGCCGCACAAACCCAAACCGTGCCGCAGACACGACTACAGGCCCCTCTGTGTTTGCTTACGTGCAGTCTTGTGAGCCTCGTACATTGAATTGGAAAGAAACACTGAAAAATGTGTACATGCTATGCATGCATGCTGTATATACATACGTGTTCATACATATTACATTACATTACATTGGAGGCATTTAGCAGACGCTCTTATCCAGAGCGACTTACAGTTTACATTTCTTTACATACAATCCATTTATACAGCTGGATATTAACTGAAGCAATTCAGGTTAAGTACCTTGCCTAAGGGTACAACAGCAGTGCCCCACCTGGGGATTGAACCTGCAGCCTTAACGTTACAAACCCAGTTCCCTAACCATTATACCACAATCCCGCAGACATACAGACCTACATAGGATAGCTGCACCATGTTCACTTTGTACCTGTAGACTTTGTCAATGGAAAACACATTCCATTTTATGAACCAGAATAAAGTGACGGTGTCCATTTTGAGGATTAACCTCTCTGTGTTGATGTGTTTGCGCGTCAGTCTTCGCCTGCCTGGGCTTCCTCTCTCCGGCGAACCGCGGGGCCCTGATGACGTGCGCCGTGGTGCTGTGGGTTTTGCTGGGGACGCCGGCCGGCTACGTGGGCGCCAGATTCTACAAGTGTGAGTGTGTGACAGGGGCCGCCGCTCCGCTCGTTAGGGCAGATCAGCGTCAGCGGCCTGACAGGTGGGTGCCTGGGGGGCTCGTCCCGCCCGCCGGCCCTCAGTACCGCGGCCGAGCCGGAAACCGGTCCCCCCTCAGCGTCGTTCCCCAGGCCCCCGGGCGCGATATCTATTTCAGTCCCCCCCTCGCCAACCAACGCCAGTGCCACGCCCGCGGACAATCGATAATTCAGCAATTAGTCACACACCCTCCTGTGTTTTCACCTTGTGTTTTCACCATCTTGGGTGTCCGTAACACTTAGCGTCCACTGGTAGCTTGAAGCCTTTTTTAAATGTCTCAATTATGTGTGTTCTCGCTTGTTGGTTTAGCGATTGTGGTCACGTTTTTTATTTTATTTTTATTTTATTAGTTTATTTGTCAGGGACAATGCACATTAATAGACACTGAATGTTAAAAACAATACATTGTAAATGAGCCAGAATTAGCCAAGAGGCTAGTTTTCATCTGGAGTCCCTGGCCGGATGTTAAAAAGGCATGTTTGCTGAGATCCTCAGAAGCTTGAAGGGCCTCGCTTAGTACCGGAATCATTTGAAGTTATATTTTCTCATTCTGAATATGCTATTATAAAACATTCAGTTAGTCATTTATTCATAATTGTTATACCCACTGCGTGCAGCACATCGCACACTGTGCAGTGGTATTTGGGAATAAATTAAGAGACCTAGTCATCCCCTTGACTGCAAGATGTTTTTAAATTAGCATCAGTTGGAAGCAAGGCTGTCTTGCTAAGGGGAGAAGAGCAATGTCAAAGTAGGGCGATTGGTTTTTGCCAGCGGTAAAGCCCATTGCCTGTTTCCCCATAAAAATAATCTGACAGTGGTTACAGAACACCTGTAATGTAGGCATATAGACAAAACACCAAATGAGTTTTATTTCATGTGTACATTATGCTTCCTAAATAGTAATACAGTATAATTCAATTAAATGCCGCGATGATGCCTTAGGTTTTACGACATCAACATTTGAATTCATTTTCAGCAGACTTGAGTAACAAGTTCTGGAGATAAAGCAGAGTAAAACTACTCATTTAGTGTTCATTTGTGCGGGTTGTAATTGACAAATTATTTAATCAAGTAGAAAATAGGGTGTGAAGGCAAATTGAATATAACTAGCTGTGTTGGCACAAACTTACTCTCATCTAATTTTCTATTTTTATGAATTTGTGAGTGTGAGTGTGCGTGCGTGCGTGTGGAGGATAAGGAGCACAAGGTGGTAGGGAGTTGGTTGCTCTGAAAGGCAGCACATGGACAGAAATGAAACATTTCTCATTAAAGCCTTCTGTGTTAAGCTGGTTCTGTTGCACAGGGATGGTGTGCTTTCTCTCACGCCTTGTTATCTTCCTCCCTTTGAACAGCCTTCGGTGGTGAAAAATGGAAAACGAACGTTCTCCTGACAGCTTTCTTGTGCCCGGGGTGAGTGCACGCTTCTGTCAACAGGGTGATAACACGTGCTTTTATTCTCTGACCAACACTTGGGGAGCATAAGCGTGGTCACTTTTAATTATTGGGCTACAATTTCAGATATATTTTATGACAAATAATACAGTAGTAGTATTGACATCCTGTGGCATTTGTGCCTACATATTAACTAAACACATTTATGGCATCAGTATATCAAATAGTGTATATTAATTTCATTTTTCCAATATTGAATTAGATTTATGTCAAATTAAGAATTAAATGAAATCTTTGAAATAAACATCATGCAAGCTATCAATGTACCAATTTTGAAAGCGAACTAGAACCTAAATAGATAAATAAGAGACAATCAGTTTTTTTTTTGCTCCTTCCAACGAATACTTTGACAGACGAGTTCAGCTACAAACCAAGATTAGCCTGAAGGGGTATAGCACTCTCCATATAAAAATGTATAATCACTATGGAAAAAATTTAACACTTGATTAGGTATTCATGAACATTCAGCCTTTTAACATTAGGGTTTAATATCAGCCTTTTAGCATTGGTGCTTAGGATACCACAGGAGTGTGTTTTTTGTGTAGCTGTTGCTGAGATGGCTCTGCCTCTCCTCCCTCCAGGATCGTGTTTGCGGATTTCTTCGTGATGAATCTGATCCTGTGGGGGGAGGGGTCATCGGGGGCCATGCCGTTTGGAACCCTGGTGGCCATTTTGGCTCTGTGGTTCTGCATTTCCGTACCCCTCACCTTCATAGGGGCCTACTTCGGCTTCAAGAAAACCGTGAGTATATTCTCGGACAGGGCTCGAGCGAATCGTCTGATATTAACTGTCGGAAGTGGCTGCTCTACTGCTCACTGGCAACGCTTCCTGGTTGGTAGTTTGATGTCTGGTTTATGATGCCATTGTCAGCCTATCCCCTTCTTCTGAAGTAGCTACACTTGTAGGCGTCACAGCAGCAATGATACAGGAGACAGTTTCCTCTGTCCCGGGTTCAAGAACACTGTGTGGACAAGACATGGGTTTCAGGACATTTCACCACAGTCCAAAGACATGCTGAATAATCTAAATTGCCCGATAAATGTGATTGAATGGTGTACATGCCTAAAACCCCAGGAAGACTAGCCTGATGCCATTGGCTAATGGGGATCCTGAATAAACAATAAACAATAAACACCTTTCATTATTGATAATATAGAGTGGTTATTCAATAAAGGAGACAGGTTCCAAATCCCCTATAGGATCAAGTCTGTATTTAGTTATTAACTCATGTTCATTTTAACAGGTTTTTATTTGCTCATTGATAAACTCACTTACTCATTTCCCTTATTCAACATACACAGTGATAATGTTATTGTGATACTGTTCATCTCATATCATTAAATTATCAATGAGTTATTAATTAATAAACGAATGGTAAAACACCATCTAGGAAGTGTTACCACCAGACTTGCCTGAACACTGCCTTTATGTTTACACTTGCATCATCATCAGATCACAGTTGACAATGAATCTGAAACAAGCGATGATATTGTTTTAATCGAAGGGGATCGAGCACCCGGTCCGCACCAACCAGATCCCACGGCAGATTCCGGAACAGTCTTTCTACACCAAGCCCCTCCCCGGGATCATCATGGGTGGAATCCTGCCCTTCGGCTGCATCTTCATCCAGCTCTTCTTCATCCTCAACAGCATCTGGTCAGTGGCTGACCGGGGCGTGGAGTCTGGCTCTACAGGGTTCCCACACCCCTTGAATATTTTTGCATCCTGGAAAGTCATGGACAGTAATCAAATATCCCATTGTCCCTGAAAAGTCAGGGAAAACAGCCCAAAATGGGGGGGACTTATACAGTGAGGAAATGCTTGTTAAATTAGTAGGTTGGTGTCACTTACTATCAAGTCTTGCTTGATGTTCAACTTGACTTGAATTTATTAACCCTCGATGTCAGACATTATACCTGTATAATTTATTCAAGTTCGTCATCCTCGACGTACAAAAGCAAGGTTTGTGGTACATTTAGCATTCGCCTCACACGAGGCTCAACTCGCCTCATTTCTCCTCCACAAAAACTCCAACTCCAACTCCGAAAACTAGCTAGGCATTTTTTCCATTTCATAATATGACAAAAAAGATATTCAAACAAATGCGACGCCTGCCTCACATACTGTATGCGCTTTTACGCACGTGTAAATATAATTTTTATGTCAAATTAAAATGATAATATCTCCCATTTTTACTTGGTCTTTCAACGTCATTCAAAAAACTAGCATGGGGTTTCAAGCCAGCACTTTCGAGTGAAGTTGACGGCAATGCTCAAAGTGACTTCGTTTTAAAGCTATGGCGTCTTGAACCAGTTACTGATTTGATCACGCCGGCGTGATCGGCGACTCCTAAGGGTTAAGGGTGCTGACTGCTGGTTTGTGCATTAATTCCATGTGCAAAATGTATTGGTCACTTGAGACACAATGCAGCGTCTGGGTAATGTTTGAGTAATGTACCTCAAAATGTCTGTCCACTTCACAAAAGTATCCCTAAAACTACTATGCCCTAAGACTATTGCACACACAAAAATCATTGAATCCAGTTATTTTTAAAATATAATTGAAAATACATGGAAAATGTCAATCTGACTTGAGTGGGAACCTTGACATTACGCTCTGGTTTAAAGACCACTCATTCTGCAGTCACACTGGCTAATCTCCCCGACACTCTTTGCTTGTGTTAAGAATTAATTTAAATAGCTTTTGGTCTAGGGCTGTGGCGGTCATGAAATTGTCTTTGGCAGTCATTTGTCACGCGAATAACCGCAGCCGGTGATCAAATCGTCCCCAAAAAAAAAGGTTTTTTCTTGCGCTGGTTGCTCATATTCAGACAAGAGATCGCACCCATCAGGTTCTTCTTTACATTCATACTAAACCTATTCATTTAGTGTCTATTCCACCTTAAGACTATTTTTTGTTGGTACATTTCTGGTGCAACCAAGCAACTCACCAGCTGAGAAGACCTGCGATTGATCCGTGGATGGTTTCTCACATTCGTAGTGTTGTCCTGTTTGACTAATATTTTCATCCAAATTCTTGGTCTCTCCATTTTAATTCGGTGCAAATGCGCAATGTGCCCAGATAGCCGAAGATAGTGTTAGGATTTGCGATGACATCCATCTTGTTGCCGTTGTTTTTCTCATCTGATCTATTGTACTGATAAGGTCAAAGAAAGGCTACAGATCACCCCACCCCCTATGTGCTTGTCACCCCAGATCAGACATGAGAAGTGTGTTAATCTGCTAGCCTACAATTGTTGCTGGTCTCCAAGCAACAAAGTAGCCCATAGTTATACTGTGATTAGGAGGCAAGTAGGTAGTATAAATATACTCATGCTGCTTATTCTATGAATGTGCTTATAAAAATCGCATGGTTCTTATATAATTGTATATCCTAAATACCTGATAAATTAATACTGCCAAAAGTAGCAGTGGGTCCCCTAGTGTGGAACGAACTTGAATTCATTATAAAGTGTATAGTTAAGTGGCTCATTGTCAAAAAAGGCTCTACAATTATTACACGTTAATTAAAATGGTAGTTAATGATTTTATAATGAATGGTTTTGTTTGTTCCCCTTCCCCCTACCACTCCAGGTCTCATCAAATGTACTACATGTTTGGATTTCTGTTCCTGGTGTTCATCATCCTGGTGATCACCTGTTCCGAGGCTACCATCCTCCTGTGCTACTTCCACCTGTGCGCAGAGGTGAGCCTGACCAATGGGACAGTCCCACTGACCGTGAGATCAGTGAATAGAACTCTGGAGAGAGATACTGAGAAGATGTGCGACATTACTGTAATTTTATTAGTTATTACCTGTATAATCCAGTCCAGTCAAGACAGGAACGGTGGGGGGGGTTACTTCACATAGCCGACTAACTTTTGTTAATATTTTGGAAAAACTGAATTTCACCCTATTCAGAACATTTACAAAATTTAGCCAGCAAACTCTATAATCCTGCTTTATGAAATGCTCTCCAGGTGTATTATTTCAGATTAAATTAAATAAATAAATTACAACTAGACAGATCTATAGTGATATATATATATTTTAATTTCTGAGGTGTTTAAGCGTCCCTAAACTTGTAAAGCATATAAACCGGCACGGCCAACGTTGCTGTTATGCGTGAGTGTGAAAGTGTCTTGTGGGTTTCCTCCACCAGGACTACCACTGGCAGTGGCGCTCGTTCCTGACCAGCGGCTTCACCGCTGTGTACTTCCTGGTCTACGCCGTGCACTACTTCTTCTCCAAGCTCCAGATCACCGGACTGGCCAGCACCATCCTCTACTTCGGTTACACGATGATCATGGCTTTGATCTTCTTCCTCTTCACAGGTGAGTTGAGTTTCGTCTTTATCCTCAACTTCCTGCGGTCCTTCCTCACTTTAGGGCAGTGTCCCACGTACGCGGGCCCGGGGCGCCGCACGGGACGTTACGCAAAGCCCGCTCGGACCTGCTCGTTAATCCAGTTAAATGAAGTGAGAAAGTGCGAAACGGGGGAGAAAGCCCCCCAAATCCATTTCCTGTTGTTTGGCCGATGTGCAGTGAGGGAACAGCGCGCAGACGGCTGGTCGTTGCTGGGTCACTGACTCCGCCCGTCTGCTCTCTGCTCTCTGTCAGCAGCTCTGCTCTTTGGGCCCTTAATTAACTGTGGCAATCCCAGGTTCCCCCGATTGTATTTATTTCGCCGAAGTAATTCTCACACGCGGCCACAGCTGGACGACAGCTTTGAACACTGCAAGAATCCAAGATTTTTTTTCTTTTGTCATTTTAAGGGAATTAATATTGCACTTTCGCGTTTTAAGCTGAGTTGAGAAAATTCTCACGTTTGGCCCTGATGTGGGATAAGTCGCTGCCTCCCCGCGTGTGTTTGTATTTATTTTATTTTGACACATAACAGCAGCTGGAAAACACTGCTGGAACAAGTGTTGCTATTTTCAGGTGATTCATATTACGCATTCCAATTTTAAGAAGAGGAAATTATCTAATTTGCCCTTTCCGTGGACCATGTCTAAAATACAATGCTTTGAGGGACATTTCAGGTCAATAACCCAAATTATGTGCAAGCAAGAAATCTGACTCTTAACTTCCCAAAAGAAGCAATAAAAGTCACCTTACCCTGTAGCCTTAATAAAATATGACCGTGTACAATTTCAAAACAAAAAGAGACGGTGATAATAATCCATAAAGGATTACATTACATTTACACTAACATTTTAGGCATTTAGCAGACGCTCTTATCTAGAGCGACTATTATCCCCAGTGCAGCAGGTTGTATACTTGTTGTATTAACGACCTCAAATAGATCTTGGAAATAGTATTGCATTTATGTGATTTAAGTTAGCATTAGAAAATATTTAGCATGGACTTTAACTGTATAGCTCAAATGAAAGCCTGTGCATATGGTGTTCATATTTCATGTTCAAGGCGGCAGTGTGGTATAATGGTTAGGGAGCTGGGCTTGTAACTCAGAGGTTGCAGGTTCAATCCCCAGGTGGCACTGCTGTTGTACCCTTGAGCAAGGTACTTAACCTGAATTGCTTCAGTAAATATCCAGCTGTATAAATGGATTGTAAAGAAATGTAAAAAAAATGTAAACTCTGGGATAAGAGTCTGCTAAATGCCTGTAATGTAATGTAATGTAATGGATGTTCTTCTGTTAAATGCTTAAAATGTAAAAATGTTAAATGTTCTTCATCCTGAAACTCCCTGGTCCTTGCAGAAACTCCCTTCTCTTCACTTCAAACTTCTTACAAGTAATACTAATAATTTTTTTCTTCAATCCATTGATGGAAAGTGGTAGAACAGTAGTAGTAATCTTCTGGAGTGTAACAGGCCTTAAGTTGCCACGTTTACCAGCAGGTCACATGATTCCCCCTTCTATGGAATTTACTCAAACTGTTGTTCCACCGAAATGTTCCCTGAGACTTGCTTTTAAGAGGGACAGACGTTCAGTGGCCATCTGTGTCATTTGAGTGAACACTGCCCAATGTCCAAATTTAGACTGTGGTGTCAGTCATGTGTTCACATCGATTCGTATCTGACACAACTCGACCTAATAGATATTTCTGTTGCGTTTCCGAACCTGATTCACACGCAGAGAGTTTGAATAAGGGCTGAACCAAAAACTAAAACAAAAAAATAATAAAAAACTGAACTAGTCATTCGGCTAATAGATATTAATGTATAGTCTCTATATACCATCTTACCTAAAGGTCACCAAGGCGAGCAATACAATGCCTGTCTGAAAAAAAGTTAAAGAAACAAGAAGGGCAAATCTGAATTCCGTGCATCAGAAGTAAATCCTGCTCAGATGCCTGCTGGCGTGTTAAAAAGCGGAGTGATGTGGAAGGTTTTGACAGGAGGGCTGTTTTCTGGTGCCCTGCTGCCGTCCGAGCTGCACATGCTCAGTGCGCCGGTATCCCCAGGTGTCCTTCCGCTTCATTGGTCAGACGCAGCGGGGGGGGTGGCCGGGAGCCGCACGATAAGTCTCCGATTCGCAGCTGGGTCCGTAACAAGGTATCATAGCGAATGAGCTGACGAGGCCTCACCGGTGTGAAGAGCGTGCATAAATTTGTCATGATATCATGCGTTGCTACAAGATTCAGACTTCGAAAAGTCACTTTGACTCTTTTAGACGGCGGTTCAAATTTGAAAACACTCCTGTGGATCCCTGAGAATTTTCTACGAAACGCAGATATAACCAAAACGCCCAATCGTATGAAAGGAGAACCGCGTTATGAATATTTGGTGAAAACCGGTGTTGTCAGTAATCTGCAGGAATATTTCCTGGTATCTAAAGGGTTGAAGTATTTTTAATTATTATTTGGCCCGTGTCTCAAGAGATTGCAAGGGAACACTGGCTGGGCAGGGAAGGCTTTCTTTCCTGGTTTTCGTGATGCACTGCAGACATGCAAAGAGCCAGATTCTTGCCAATACAAGAAGTCGGTTCAGTAGAAACATTTAAGAATTCCAGGCTTCATGTTTTCCAAGGTGCAGGCGTTGTGCCCTTGTTATGAGATGACACGTCTCCATTTACATTTTTGCAATTATGTTAGCAGTTTATTATACTTGAGAAAATGTGTCTCTTAAATATTAGTAATTTAACAGAAAGAACAAATATTAATACATGTCCTTTGATAGGAGGAGGTGTCTTATGACGCATTCCTTTTGGTATATATTTAGAATCTGTCATTGACTTTTAGTCTCTACCTTCAAAGTGTTATCTTTTCTCTTCTGCTATATTTAACTGAATTCATGTGGACGACCTGGAAATCTTTTGTGAAGAGGGTCAGAGTTATATTGAAATATATATATATATTTATAAAAATATTTCAAGTTTTTCTGGAAAAATTATAAAAATGTTTTTTTATTATTAAATACGTTTTTGCACTATAACTTACTAATCCTCCGCTGTAGACGAGCGGGGGTTTAGTATTGACTTTATCTTTCCCCTCAGGGACGATTGGATTCTTTGCCTGTTTTTGGTTCGTAACGAAGATTTACAGCGTGGTGAAGGTGGACTGATGCCGCCACAGCGGACTGAACTCTCCCAGCGCGAGGTTCCTCCGGCGCTGGAATGCACTCTCTTCTGGAATGCCCAAGCGTTCGAGAAAAACCCAATAAAACCTAGAATGAGTCAACCTTATCATTTCACATTTTCTCAAACGCTACATCTGTTCACTTTTTATATGCAGCGAGTGGCATGAACTGTTATGAAAATGAAGTGAATCACGGATGAAATGGCGTATCATTGAACACTACCATTATACATACGTTTCACAAAAAGTGTTTGTAAATATTACATTTTACTAACATGGTGTGAAATTACCCTGCGAAACTAGGTAGTTGTATTGTTAAAGCCTTTACGGTGAAATAAATATTATTGTAAATAATGTTTTCTAATGGTCAGGTGGGAGAGAATTTGAAGTCTGCTAAACGAATTCAGCGTTGTCCTGGAATGACTGAGGACTTCAAAAGGCATGTGTTTTTTTCTTTTTGTTTGTTTGTTTGTTTGTTTTTTACTGTTACAAACTGAACTGTTAATCAGCTTGGCTTCCATTTTATTTAACTTATTTTTGTTTTAGGTTTTATCCGTTTTTTGCCTCTACATATTTTGTGCCTCTTGAGTATATTTCCATGTACATTTTCAGTAATAAATGTTGTACAAATGGTCACTCTCCATGTAAGCGTTTTTAATTCACATTTGCTGCGGTCTCATTGGCATGTGGGACCTTCTTTATGGGATTTCGCATATTTAAATAGTAAAAAAATACACATTTTTAAGAAAATATTAATAGCTTTATGTACAGAATATGTTTAGACGATATGTGGGTTAACAGTTGGAATGGAGGCTTACCATATTCTTGGAACTTTCGAAGCAATTGGGAAGTCTGGCCTAAATGCCACGGTCTCATATCAAAGAGCCTGACATTTCATGATGGGATTTAACCATGGGATTGTGCACGTAGGCAGTGCTGGCGTGCATCATTGCTGTCAAGATTCACAGAGCTCTGAATTGCATCCGAATGGCTACTGGGCTTCCTTACAGAACCTGTCAGTCAGCCAAATACCCTTTACACACATGAGCAACTACCTTTAAGGAAGTGCTTTGAATATTGTGAGTACACAGCAAGGGCGTAACCACATCTAAAATATCGGGGAATAATGAAAGGGAATGTTTTATATCTACAAATTATTGAGGGGGCAGATATAACTGTTTTGAATATTGTGGGGGAATGTCCTCCCCCTTTCCACCCACTCATTACGCCTATGGTATATAATAACGGTTTATGATAACAAATAAAAATAAAAATGTAACTACTTGAATTTGGACCATCAAATCACGCTGCAGATAAAGAGCTGGAAAATCAGATCAAATGCCTGGAAACTAATGAACTGGACGCAGCAATCAGTTTGTTGAAAATTGTGGTTCTGTGTGACTCAGTAGGTAGAGCGTGGCATTGGCAATGCTTAGGTTGTGGGTTCAATTCCCGCTGGGACCACATATACTCAAAAATATGGGCACTCACTACTGTAAGTCGCTTTGGATAAAAAGCATCTGCTAAAATGGCATATATATATATAAAATACAAGGGTTGGATAGGTGGTGACTTCCAAGTCGGTTTATAATTAATGAAGCTTTAGAGTTAATGAAGCTGTTATTTTTATTTGACATTATAGTATTTTGTGTTGACCGGTGAAATCCATTTTGATTGATTCCATGAAGTAAGAAAATAATATGTAAAAATTGCCAAAGGGGCTGAATACTTTGTATACCCACTGTACATCCATGGGTGGGTGTCACTCAGATATAGCGGCTCACTCAACGAGATGTGAAGTAAAATAAATTGTAGTCCAGTCTTCCGTCTTTCAGCATAGGCAGCTGAAACTGTGTAGACATTTCACTAGCTAGCTACAGTACCAACCGCCTAATTGTGGTCCCTATGTAATGTCTACAAAACACATCGTTTAGCACAAAAGTTATCTAGCTAATGCATTGCGTATTTATCTCGATTTTTCTGTAGCTAACTAGTGTAGTTGAATGTGTGATGCATTAGCTACTGTTGCGAAGTACAAATCGAACGCCACACGTCTTCGCAAATAATGTGTTTGGTCTGAAATCTTATGTGATTTTAAACCTATAAATCAAAAAGTAAAGTTTTTCAACTAACTCATATTAAGTGCACGTTTGTAGTTCTCCCAACGTCTGAATTTTTTTTTTTACTTGACATAATTGCCATTTGTTGCCAATTATGCACTCGATTAATGAGTCAAAAACATATAATGTAAGGCCTGATGATTTGTTACGGGAACATAATTAATAGCAGAAATAAACTTGAATGCACTTTTCCTGGACCTTCCAGCAAAAAACCATTAAATAGTTGCATCAAACCGCGGTCAGGTTTTTCCCCCGACGAATCCAGTACTGTACATTGTTAGTTTTATGCATCTGTGTCTAATTTGTTTTTTTTTTTAAACAAACGAGGAACTTCAAACACTTTAAAAGTCAATAATGAGTAAAGGATGGTTGCGTGGTTCCAGTAATTCGGCTGTTGGGATCGTTGGGACGTAGTGCCAGCTGGTTTTAACTCAAGGCAGATGAATGTCCGCAGGCACAGTAATGATAGCCTCGCTAATGTACCCTGTGAAGCAGCTGTCATGTCATTCTCTGCTGCTGGTATGTGAGTGTGAAGCGGACAGGGTGACAGTTATAATGCTGGCGTGGAATTCAGAGTTTCCCACTGCAGGGCCAGGGGGCAGTGTGTACATGCAAGTCAATTAAAGACACCAGTTCCTGGCTGGCTGGCTGGCTTCCCATTTCTTTATGTTTATGACAAAATTATTGTTTTTTCCAGTACCCCTCCCCCCCTCAAAGGTCTGCAATAATACAATTAATAATACAGCAAAATACATATTGCACCATGTCTGTGCCTCCCTAAATATGTGGGTTAAAGGGCATGATCACATTCAATACATGCATAAGTGGTTTTCAAAGTAGTTGCACTTTCCCCATAGTGGTACATTTTGACTTGACACCAATGTAGTGGTCCTCACACGTATAATAATACAAGTGTTATTGACATATTACAATATAATAATAGTGTAATTCCATAAATAATAGCTCACACAAGTGATTACGTAAACAAAAATCCAACTACACATTTTTTGTGTTACTGTGTCCATCATGATTAGGGCTTCGTTCTTGTCTACACATATGCAGCAATGTAAAGATTTGTGGTAACTCTGCACCCAAGCGTTCATTCAAAGTCCTCTTCTTAGTACTACAGACTCATCCATAGGGTCAAATAAGGCTGTCTTATTGCCTCGGCTCCAATCTGCCACCTATGGTATTAAGACACCCCTCAACAGGGTGTGGAGGATGCTTCCAAGTTACAAATTGAGTGAAAGTAGACATTTTGGAATTCCCACAGCCATTAGTAAGGGCGTGTTTTTACATGTACAAATTAATTTTAACTTTCTTGCGCAGGTGCAGATTGAACGTGGGAATGCGCTTAAATATATGCATGCACAAAATAAAATCAGCATCCATGTCATATCAGGAAGCAAAGCATGTTGCTGTACTGTAGTGTAGCCTATTGCAGATACATGTGCATACAGTGTGCATGTGATTAACTGGAGCCAATTTGTTCCTGGAACCAGTTGGATGGTTTTGTAGAGGGCCTTGGGCCTTTCTTTGTTCTTGTAGCCGACTGCAGTATGTCACAAACACCCTAGTGACAGAGTTGCAAAAGCACCCAGAAGGAACATTTGACTGGCGGTATGAAGACTGCGCATGATGAAAGTAGCCTTTAGGGCACAACTACAGTCTGAATCTGGTTGGTTAATAGTCAGATTCCTCTTTTTTTAGGACTGCCGACATTTTGTGGTGTAAGACACAGCATATGAAGTGTAACACAATGTGTTCTCATTTTCTAATTGTGTAAAATGACATAAATCATCACTGACAGCCGTTGAGAGCCATCTATGTCAAAGTAATGCTGCAAATAAATTAAGGATGGATTTCCAATTGCCCATTGTTCCCAAATGTGCACATTGAAATATGGATTTTTCTCATGTTTTGTCTATGCAAAATGACTGAGGTTTGCATGATATTCATTAGGTTTATTATATTAGTAGCAGGAGTGTTACTTGGCATGCAGTCTAAGATCCATAGTTTTTCCCAATGGTCCTAAATTAGCTATTTTGTTTTTAGCAACTTGGTCAAAGTAGTGGCATGGTTGTTATACAGGTTAGTGAGCCAATAATATGAGATTTGCTGAACATATGGCTAATTGAAAGGACACTATGCTATGCAGTTGTTTCCAGATGGCGGGACTTGAAATGAACAAAAAAAAGGATAAGCATAATGCATACCTATGGATGTCTTTAAGGAAGTCAACATTCAGTGCACATACAGTATGCACGGTTAACTTTGTTAGAACTTTCAGATTGAAATTTAAATGGACGTTTCCCCCTCTGCCGGTACTTCAGTCAAGCTGGTTTCTCATGGTGTGAGATCTCTTAGAAAAATAATCAGCTGTGAGTAAACACTGCTGTGTTGACACCTCATTTCCAGGTGTGTGGCCCTAATCAAGCTGGAGAATGCGACGAAGCAAGGGCAGCCTTTCAGCGAGCCGTTTTCCTAGTAGACACGGAGAATTTGTAATTTTGGAGACGCGGATCCTTTATTTTACTCAAGTAACTTATGTCACATGTTATTTCCAAAACACAAAATATCATCCATGCTTTTGTACAATAAGAAACACCCCCGTTCAATTATTTAGGTGAAAAAGCCACGTCATGAAATGATTATTTATTTGTTTCTCCAACCAGAGCAGTGCATGAATAAATCAGCTTATTACTTGTTGTTGACCTGCCTGATCCTGTCTTTGAAATTTGCGTTACAGAGCATTAACTTAACACATGTTGCCCGGGGAAAACAAAACACTGGTAACAGGATCGAAGCCCAGCTGAATAAACTGAAACCGAGGGATGGCAGGGAGGATTTCTGTTGTCCCGGAGGTAACTGAGAAGATACATACTGCAAACAGATGGAAATGCCTGTTCGGAGCCCCCCACACAGAGAAACACATGATCCCAACAATTGCCTCTTCTCTAGCGTTAAAACCTTTGATCAGCAGGACATCTTAGCCGAAGACTGCCGCTTCAGATAGCACATGCAACTGCATCTGTGTAAACATACTTTCCCTGGAACATGTGCCACAATAGAATTCTGTTCTCAAACCCGCCTCTGGTCAATTCGCGATTCACGCAGTTCATTCATTCAATGTTGTGTTCAGAATCAGACTCAAAGGTTGAGATAATTGACAATATTTTTAGTTAAGTTAAACCTACAGGAGAATGAAACATGCATACCTCAAATTCAATTATTATAAATGGCAGCTTTACATATTGTGTAATACTGTACAGGATCTCTATTTATATAATATGCATACACGATCCTGTGGACAATAAGTTAAACCAAAGCTAAAACACCAGGCATTCACAGCTTTTCTCATTAAATAAAATAGAAAAGTAGCCTACAAGCAAAGTCTTCCTGGTAAGATTAGCAGGAAGTCATAGAGTATCAAACAATAACGAAACAAAGTCATAAAGTATCTCTTGCCGGATGCTTGCTTTAACTACTATCTATTTCATGACTTTCGTAGATCAATATCGGTCAGGTACAATTTTACACAGGTTTGCCAGGAGTTATTTAAATCTAGCTCTACTGTGGATGATACGTGAGGTCAGGACAAGACAAAACTCAAAAATGTGTATTTTTAGGTCACATAATCAGCCATATTCACAGACCACAGAGTCTGTTGCCTGACCACATCTTATATGAAGGGGGAAGGATGCATTGTAACAGATCATTTTAAATTGAGATAATCGTAGACATTGTTGCTATTCCCTGTTCTACCCCAAGGTGTCAGTGTTTGTTGAGTTCTGTTTGAGTTCTTCGGTCATTGCTGTCTATGTCACACTTTCGAATACTCTGTCTTGCACGCAGACATTTATAGAGACCGAGGGTCTTGTTTCCATGCTCATAAATTAATTTAATTACAGTTAATTAATTAAATTAATGTAAATTTAAAATGATACTATATTCAGTCAAATGGATATCACGACGACTGTACAGAATATATGCGGGAACATCATAAGGCAAGAATTAAAAAAATTAATTTAATCTTGCTGTTTGGATGTGCTTTTACACAACACAAAGTGTAGTCACAATACTTTAGAGCAATCAATTATTACATCTGATTATGAATAATCACAACTAAATAATAAAAGAGAAATAAATAACAAATCCACTCTCAGAAATGCATTCATAATACTGAAAGGTCAAAAGTATATAATTTAAGCTTGTTTTATAATCTTGTGATTGAATGTGCATAATATTTCAATATTTACAAAATCAAAGCAAATCAGTACAAATAATGGCCTCAGATAGGTTCATAACACAATATATTGAGCTCTTTAATGGTTTTGTAAAAAAAAAATGTAGGCTAAGCAGAATATAAGCATTAACAGAAATCAAAATAATATAAGTCGAATTCTCTGAACGTAGCTGATATAAATAGGATTTGTGCTATACATCTATTTGTGCTCGTGAGAGCTTTCAACCACGAGGGACCTCTTATCGCTTTCAATTGATTTGGAAACGAGCGCATCGTGGTGTACGGACCACGGCGAGGGATTCCCGAAGGCGAGGTTGGTAGACGGCGCTGGCTATTGCGGTTTTACGCGCACATTTACAGCACTCAGTGTCATGGTTTCCACATTTGAGCAGTGATGTTATTCGTAAACTCTGGTGCGGGTATTGAGTGGTCTGTGGTTTTTAAGCACCAGATGTAGCTCCTATAAATGCCACTGCCATTTTGTTATTACTTCAAAAACATATCACAGTAGCAATCAATGGTCTGCATGGATTTATGTTAATACGACTAAGATTAAAAGGTGGCACCATACTGGAGCAGTGAAGTTAGTGAAGTTGCCCCAGGAATACTGAGCAAATTAAGAATTTTAGAGCCAGTACACGTTCCATAATTTAAACCCAGCACTTGCACTCATCAAACTGTGCCTTCAAACATGCATATTTATGGGGTAGTTTTATGAATTTTAGAATACTGTGTGCTGGTGGGGGTGTCCATACGACTGGGACAGAGGAGGTAAACATTAGATATAATATTTTGGGTTTCACAGATATTGGCTAACCATTACCATTTTATTGAAATCACTATGACACAATGCTCTAGCGATATCAATGTCAAACAGGAACTTTAGGATTCATTTTACACAGTTTACTGTAGTCTATTAATTAAAATAAAAATTTTGCACATACAGTCCACTCTTTCAGTGTATTTAATATTTTTTTTAACTGTAGAAACAAAAAAAAGCATTTGAGAATTTGAGACAGAGGTCAATAGAGGAAGATGAAGGAGCAAAAGTAAAATGCAACTCAAATTTGGACATTTGAGATTAGAGAACTATGCAAATGTGTTCAGAAAAATATCTAAAAGCAGTCCGTCAGAGGGGAGTGAATGAATGAAAGAAAGAAAGAACTAAATAATCACGCCATCAAAGTAAATGTGTGTAAAAGGAGGAACTTTGGGAACCGATGACGAGACCCAGATGGCAGAGGTAAAGAGAACACAGAGGAGGGCCCAAAGGAGCGGTGTGCCACACTCCAGCGGAGAGAGGTTCATAATCAATACTCGAGGGGCCCGTATTAACAAGAACACACAGAGCAAATGCATGATTTAGTTAGCAGTGGTCAAATCCAGAAAGTTTAGAAAGCACGACAGCGATGCCACGCACAAAAAGAAGAGAACAGAGTCAATGAAGAGACAGAACAACTGTTTATTCTGCGTGATGAACAAAATACAGCTTGGAATGTAGACTACCTTTTTTTAAAGCCATTTGCAGGTTTTAGGTTAGTTTAAAATTGAAATTCAGATTTCAAAACATATTTTCGAATGTGGTGAAGTTTTGGATTGATGATTGAATTGGAATTGAGGACATTCACAAAGGGTTTGAATCGGGGTTGTTGGAATTATGTGTTGTTTTGGAATATGGGCTCCATGCCATTGTGAGAGATTATTAAGACCCCATTGCAAGAAACGGCAGTACACATATGGTAGGTGTATTTTTGTGGATATTAACTAGGATGCCTGGGGATATCTCCTCCGTCTTTCTTCATTTCGGGTGAATTAAAACAATTGCTCACTTCCTCTGATTGCTAATCACCGGTTTCCACCTGCGATAAACAACTTTTCACCTTGCAGCATGACACAAAATAAAATGGCAGTGCCGTCTTACAAGGCCACATGATTGTGACGTATAATGAAAGTGGCTTTATAAGACATGCAGTCTGATTTTATATGACATTTTTGCGAGGGTTAAGGAGGGATTGGTCGTTTTACTGCATTGTAGACTTGGATAGGCTTCTCGACTAATGTGGAACAGCATGACCGTATAGCATGTAACAGTGCTCGTGACGCAAGTGTGATCAGCTGCATTTCTGGGCAGTTATACACCTGCCACACAACCTCTCTGCCCTCATCTCTATTATTAATACATTTATATCCTTGAGATATGAAGTTTATAATCAGAAATGTCACGCGCAAGCCACTTTTCTCCAGGCAGTGGATGATGGTTGCTAAGATGTTACATACTGTGAGAGCAATACTAGGATGGTTTCATCATGTAAGACAGGCATTTGCCTATGTTTATGAAAACAATAGCAGTGAATAAATGAGATTTGAAATAGAAATGACCTAACACATGCTTTGTGTGCATATTTTAAATTGTATTTTGTCTATTTATTCATTTTTTCTTTCTATCTTTTGAGATATATATTTATATAAGTAATGACTGATTTCACTTTATTTTATTTGTATGTATTTGTGTGTTTTACTTACCCCTGGATTCAATCAATATTTGTCCTTATACCATTTTCTTCTTCACAAACAAAATCAAACAGTTCAGTGATCATCCAGATTAGTTTCTGAAAAAAAGCTGTTTATATTGGAGAAAGTGACACACTGGCAATCATTAACACATTTTAATTGAACGCATGGGTAAGTCAAACGATTTGATAATGATTTGATAATGGTGCGGTACCAGTAATTCTGTCTCGTTTCCATGATTGAATGTACAATCTAAGGGCATTTCACAAAGGATTCGAGGCTCTGACCTAAGTACTTACTGTTAAAAAATAAAACCGGACACCCAGTCTGAGGATTCACTGAAACGTGCATACGAAATTAAAATTCTTCTTCAACAAAAAAAACTTTATCCCTCAGGTTCCTATTCTAAGTCACTTAATTGAGGTGTTGCTAAGGCAACTGTCACCGTGGCACATTATTTTCCCAGTGCCAGCGTATGGCAGGTTTCCTGTTCAGTGGACATTGCATGCCATGCGATACATACAGAATTAAATTCTCACCTCGTGGAGTATGTTATATATGATGTCATCATCTGATGTTAAGGGTCACATTTACGCCAAAGCAAAATGAGCAGGCTTGTTAGAGGTGTCTTGTCGTTTACTGTAAGTAGCCTGTCTGACATCTCTCTCTCCCCACCTTCAGTGACCCTGCTACTGCCTCTCATTAGAAACACATTACATTACTACCATACTGGCAGAGGGGGGGGGAGAGACAATGGTCTCCATTTAAGTTAACCCAGAGGATCTCTGTCTTCGGGTATGCGCCAAAATATCAGTATATAACATATAACATATAACTCTTTCAGTGGATACCGCATTTAATTGCTATGGTTTGTTTATTTGGGTAGCTTTGTGCTTATATTTCCCATGGTAACCAAGCTGGCAAGGCTGCAGGGCTTCCAGTTTCCCATCAACGTTTTAACAGCCTATATTGGAGTACTACATGTTAACTACAAACTCCTTTCTGATAAGTAGGGGGAAAAAACTTGAACCTCTTTAAAAAAATATAAAGCAATGTCGTGTTTTGCGGGGTGGGGAGGGGAACACAAGCCAGGTTTTGATACTACAGTTATTATATTATATATGTATTTTTTTTAAACTTAAAAAAAAGTAACATTCCTTAGGTTAAATTTGACCATCTCTTAATGTCTTCCTTTGATCCCGAGGTGACCCGAGCGCTGTATTTTAAGTTAACCATTTGTCATTTGAAATGTGGCGAGGTCTACCTCTATTGTAAAGACAACAGCCCAGTGGGTTGGAGCCATTTGTTACGGCCCATCGTTACAAGGCCATTAATGACTTATGAGAGTAAAAAGAGTCCAGAGCAGGCCTTAAATGGATGGGGGCGGGCATCCTTTACTATTGGATGTGGTTAAAAGTCTTTAATCAAAGCTCACAGCTTTATAAAACCCTTACAATCTTCTTCGAATGGCTCTGAATGGGAGATTACTTTAGGGTGCCAACTTCCTTTAATCTCCTTTCTAATAATAAGTAAACCCCGGGCTTGTAAGGATGAGTCATCACCTGATTTGGCTGGAGCTTTAACTACCCCCCCCAAAGAAAAATAAATAAATAAATAAAATACTCCCTATTTCACTGATATAAAGCGCATCTGTGTTTTTTAAGGAGTGTTCAATAAAAATAGTTTCATTTTAATGAAAACTGTCTCCTTGTTTTAGAAACCCCATCTTTTAACAAGGACAACTTATCTGACGTCAGCTTTGACCACAAGATCATTAGTGCATTGTTCCAGAGTTGAGCAATAATGGCTTTGCTAGTAGGATGCTAATAGCAAAAATTAACTGGGCGCGAGTGGGGCTGCTGCTCTGTCGGACCTTATAGAGCACACGAATAGAGAAGGCTGAGATGTGCCTCAGCTGGATGTTAGTTGTGTTTTTGACCCGCCATGTTGCCTGCTCCTCTCCCACTAATTCCTGATGAAATATGGGAGCCAGGCATCGAGGAAGAGTCTCTTATTGGAGATACCATTTTAAAGCTAGATATACCAATTTATATGAACTCAAGAAAAACCAACCAAGAGAACCAACAAGCCGGGAATCAAAGCCCAGTCATCTGCGTCCATAGTTATCATTCACCCTCTCGCACCACAGCCTTCTTGGCTCTTGTCGATGTCTTAAGGCAAAGCTAAGGTGAGACCTTGTGAACGCGAGAGAAACCAGCTGATGCTGGAGCCCCAGTACTGAGACGGGGTGGCGATTTGTTCATGCCATGGCCTTCAACATTAAGAGATCTTATAAATGCAATAGGAAGAGAGTTGAAGAGCCGGGGATCGAACCCCCGATCTCCACGTTGGGTTCATTCCATCGTGTCACAGCTTCCCCTGAGCTGTTTTTAGTCCTGTAGTGAACTTCATAATAAGAGACCCCATAAATGCAAGAGAAACACAAGGGAAGAGCCTGAGATTGAACTTTTGGACCCCTACATCAGGAGTCAGTGTCCTGGGGCACAACTCTTCTCCACTCCACTCTTCCATACATCTTATAGTGAAGTTAAGGGGAGACCTCACGAACACAAGAACAACAGAATTGAATAGTCAGGGCTCAAAAGCCAAACCTCTGCATTGGGAAACGGTGAACATTCTCCCCCACCATGGCTTTCTCCACTCTTCTCAATATATTTTAGCAAAGTTAAGGCATGTGAATGCAAGAGAAACAGAATAGAAGAGGAGGGAACTGAGACCTGAGCCTATTCACCATGGGTCTGCAATCATTCTCCTGCGCCACAGCGTTCTCCAGTCTTTTCAAAGTCTTACAGCTAAAGTTAAAGGCAAGACTGAAAGCAAAAGAAACAGAGAACTGACAAGCAAGGGGTTGAATGCTGGACTACTACACTGTCTTCCTGGTCCTGTGGTGAGCTTAAGTGAGACCTCATAATCAAAAGATTTTGAAAGGATCTCAAACCCCGGATATCTGCATAGGAAGTCGACCATCATTCCCCACGCCACGGCCTTCTCCGCTCTTCCTGATGTCTCATAGCGAAGTAAAAGCAACGCTTTGTGGAAGAAAGCAGCTGGTCAAGGCTCAAACCCCAGACCTCAGTGTTAGGTGGGGGGTGATCATTAACCCATACCATGGCCTCCTCCGCTCCTTGATATGTCCAATAGGGAAGTTAGGAGAGACCTCATAAACACAAGAGAAAAAGAGTGAAAGAGCTCAGGATTAAACCCCTGGACATTCATGTTGGGAGACAAGGTTCATTCCATCGTGGAGGTTCCACTTTGTGATTCTTTGTCCTGTAGTTAACTCAAGACGAGACCTCATAAACACAAGAGAAACAGGGTCCAGGGCTCAAACCTTGGACCTGAGCGCCGGGAGACAAAGTTCATTCGGTTGTGCTACGACTTCCTCCACTCTCTCGCTTGTCCTGTTCACAAACTTAACACGAGACCCCATAAATGCAAAATAAATAGAATGGAAAGGCCGGGGTTCGAACCTCAGACCTCAGCATCAGGAGGGAGCGGATCACCTGCCCACGTCATGGCCTCTAACGTGGGCTATGCTAAAAAAAGCTTACTCACATATGCAAAGTGCATACTCTCTATACATCTGTAAAACACAATTCCTAAAATCAGTCTATGTACCAAATTAATGATATCAAAATGCTGCCAGGTCACCACTAAACATCCACCAACGTGTTTACAGAAACATATCATAACGTTCACATAACTCGGCCCCGCGGTTTCAAAGCGGTCCTCTTCTGTGGCGTTTTTCATAAGGACAGGACACGGAACAGGGGAAAGCTGATCCTGGATCAGCGCTCTTACTCCCTATTTCTATTCCTGTCTGAATCGTTCCAGCTGGTCATGGCCCTTGCTCATTACACACACCGTGGGTGCCACACAGCGCGGGACAAATAGAAAAACAGTGTGATAGAAAAACAGTGCGCGCGGGGGGAAAGGTGCCTGCGCTCTCCCGTACGCTCCTTCCTCTCCTTTTCTCCTTCACTAACCACGGCGTCGGGATTCCTGCTTGTGAGACGTGTGCCAGCCATAAATATTGCACCAGACTCCTCGCTAACAGTTGTTTAGAGTTGTTAAAAACATCCATCTAACGCTCTTTTAAAAAAAATATTCCAGGCTAACACACCAGTATGTCACTGTGCTCGTGTTTTTCGATAATATTCTCTTTTGAAATGGACTTGCTCCACGATAGACAGTATTTGCCATATTAATTATGTTCATAATGCCACAATTCTTATGATAATCATTATGGAAATGTAACTTGTTATGCTGCGCTTCAACTATAGTGTGACCTTAATAAACCTGTTGTCTTATTATAATGCATTTATATTCTGTTTAAGTCTAATATTTGGGTATTGTTCAATCTGTCATGGTAATTGTAGAAAACGCTAACAGGATATTTACAGTATCTGGTTACCGGAAAACTCAATCAGATTTGGTTCTGAAAACACACACACATACACACACACACATGCACAAACACACACACATATGCACAATCAGCCTATATAGGCAGTAAAAACGAAGCATTGAGTTAAATGATTGCCATATTATTGTTGCAAATGCAAATGTTATCTTCTGTTTTGTTACCTACACTGTTTAATTCCAGACAAATGTCTGGTAAAATGGGGTTTGAAGGAATAACATAATAATTGAATTGAATTTGCAGAATTTTATAGAATTTTAAATTGAATTCAACTCATAAATAAATTGACATCTATTAACTTTCCACCAAACACTCATTTACCTTTCCCAAGATCACAAAGTATATTATTTTATTATGGATATACTATTATGAATGAAAGTCATTTTTAAGTCAAGGTTCCACTTGAAAATATATATTTCCCTTTATTTTCTTTTTGTTTGTGAATTTACTTCTTTTTTTTCTCTGTCGGGAATGTACTACATAAAATATATGTCAAAGATGTAAGTCTTGAAAAGGCAATTTTATTTTTCTGAGTGGTATTAGTTCTGCTGAAGACCGTCCGCTAACAGGTTTAGCCTAACATATGAACAGACATCTCCGGTGGTAAGACCAGCCTTTTTAGAAAGCTCTGCCCATCTTTCTGGGCAAAGTTGCCTAATCCGAATGGATTTCTACGCTCCCTGCATGAGGGGAATTGATTGTGAGATATCCAAGGCCTTTTGCCAGGTCATTTGAATGTGATGACCTGGGAACAGCACCATATTTAGACTTTGGAGTCAGGAGCCTTTGCTCTTTGACGTCCAGAGCTGGCACGACCACACAAGCCACAGTTTGTCCAATTGGCACGGCGTTGATCGAGCCAACTGACAAAGACCATGTCACGGGTCAAAAAAACAATGACAACAAAAAAAATGAGGCAACTCATACAAAAACAGGAAACAAACCAAAACAGCAACAGGGGTCCTTTTTTCATCCAAGGAAGAATGTCAAGAATATTTTTGACACCCTCTGTGTGAATATTACATGTTACATTCGAAGCAGGTTTGTTATAACGTCTTTGCGGCACAATTTGTCGAGCGATTTGAAATCATTTCCTGTCTCTCCTTGTGACTCCTCCCTGGCCTTGCTGCTCAGAAATGGCATCTGAAGGCCCGCGCCTCATATGGTCCCGTCGGGCTCGGAGAGAGAGAGACTGGCGGTAAATCAGAAGGCATTAGTCCAGGGAGGGACAGATTGGCGCACTTTTAAGCCTGTCGGCAGTGATGCGCTACTTCCTGTGGCCCTTTGTTCATCCTTCTGGGCCACAACAGCTGTCAGGATAGGTGACAGCCAAGCTCTCGTGGAAAAAAAACCTGCAGAGCGCATACATGTACACACACACACACACACACACACACACACACACACACACACACACACACACACACACACACACACACACACAGGCAAACACATGCACACTCACGCACACAGGCAAACACATGTGCACACACACACACACACACACACACACACACACACGCACACACACTCACGCATACAGGCAAACACATGCACACTCATGCACACACACATACGTGTGCACACACATGCATACACACGCACATGTGCACACAGACACATATACACACACGCACACATGCACACACACACACAAACACCTGGTCTGCTGCCAGTCTGGTCCTGCCTGTCAGTAACACACTCACACATGCATAAGCACGCACACACACACACACACACACAATGTTGCACTTCAAACACTAAATAGGCGCATTAGACACAGCACATTAAATGCTGCTGGTGCGGGACAGGCCGGGGGAAAGTCCCAATGCTCCTTTTTTTGCCGATGGTGGTTTTGCCGAACCCCGACCTTCTGGAAGGAGATGAAAGACCAGGACATGAAAACAAACAAGCCACTGATTTTTCACTCAGACAGGGTTCTCTTCTCAACTTTCAAATCTAGCATATGAGTTAGAAACAAATCTACTTTTCTATGTTTTTAATGGGTGGGGGGAAGTGATATGCTTTGGTTTAAGTTTTTTATTTGTTTGCTTTTTTACTGTTGTTACATTGCCCTTGAGGTCTCTTGTCTCAGATGGGGGTTCAGTATTGACTTTTTCGTTCTTTCTTTTTGTCTTGTGCGCAAAAGTGATACGTACTGCGGGGCCAAAAGATTGCAGGGCCAATCAATGCGCAGGATTTTCATTATGCGCCAGAACAACCTCCCCACAGCAGGGCAGATCAAAACATGAAAATTAATTCACAGCTAAACGCTGCAATATCCAGTACCGAGGGAGATGGAGCAAATCCGTAGCATGGTGTACACCTGGCAGCTGATGGGAGGGGGGGACAAATAGCTGGGGCCAGTAGAACTTCAAAGTCAAAACAGTCAAAACAGAAGAAGCAAATACCAGCCTTTAAATGCATGCACCGATTTCGGGATATTATTTTGATCGAATAGCTGCACTACAAACAAAAGAGAAATGATCTGAGACTGTCTTCCAGCGTTCGCTGTGGAGATTGAACAGCAAGCTCTTTCGTGCTCCACATCCTCTCTTGAGTCTGATTAAGGGTGGAATTCAGTCCCCCATCAAAGTGGCCGAGCCTTAACACGTAATAGTTTATTTAAGTATTCTGCATAATTCATTACTTGTGCAACATTCCTCTATTCAATTCTGAAATTATTTTTTTTAAAGAGAAGCAAAAAGCACTGCTCAACCAATGTCCCAGTTAGTTCCATCATTCATCTAGGGATACTAATTTCGGAATCGGAATTGTCTTCAGTCTTGATTTCACGTCAGGCGAGTCCAAGATGAAGCTCTGTCATTTTGGAACTGATGGTGAGGACGAGGCATGAGTTGACCTGTTATGAACTGAAATCGCCAAAAAAAATCTTGATAAATCCCATTGACGTGTGCTGACCCTTATCATGGAGCTACTTGAGCATGACTCTGTCTCAGAGCAATGCAAATGGAGATGCCCCCTGATGGTTTGGAATGGGCCCAGCTGGCATTCATAAGGTGATAATTAGGAAATACAGGATCCAGCCATAGCCAGTATTACACTGAGTGAACTGCTGCATGGGTAATATCACCATACCAAGTCCGCTTTGGCAAAAAAAAACCTGATAGTCTCTCTTTCAGTCTGAGCATGAACCTGTGTCTAGGAAAAAGACAATACAGGGTTGTTTTCTTTTCTTGTTTGTTATTAAGGACAAGTAGTACAATTAAACATTGATGCAATGCCCAAGCAGTACTCGGTTCATTGTACATTGTTCATAACCAGAGCTCATTTCCAACCCCAGGCCCTTGTTGGGGGTTGATAGTTTATCTAAAACACAAAAATGGTGACACATGATTAAAATGTAAAAGAATAATGTAAGAGTCATATTAACAAGTAGCTTAGGGCAACCCATGATAGAAAATGACAGAAGCGCACCAGTAAGGCGATACAGGTTGTTCTGGGTCGTGGTTGCAACTCGCAACTCTTCAGCCAGATTGTAGCAATGCGTTGCAGGATTTAAAAATCACTGATTTGGAATGCATGACACATTGACGGTAGGTACACCGAAAACATCTGCCCTCTTTATGTTGAACTTCAATCCACTTTTATGCTCTGATTCACAGAATTCAGGCAGCTGCATGCTTGTTGCAATTTCTTTAGGAAAGTGGGATTGAAATGGGACTTTACGAGTTTGTCAATTCATCAGCAACAAGAGAAGTCAACTTTATCGCTACTGGATCAAAGAGTGTACGTGCTGCACACCTGCAGGGGCCAACAGCCAATATACTACTAATCGGTCACATGGTCTGTCCACCATCTTGGATTTCTCACAATTTTTGAGTAAAATTAATTTATAAATATTCATCACTTTGCTGTTCGGTAGAGTCATGGAACTCTCGACCATGGACCTTTACCTGTTTCCAATTGCTTAAAGGTACAATGTCATTGCCTCACCTGAGAACCAAACCTGCAACCCCTCTTCCCTAAGCACCCCACCAGCTTGCGATGTAACTGAATTCAATTCAATTCAATTCAATTAAAAAAACATTATTTATCCCTGCGGGGCAATTCCTGAGGCAGGCATAGTAAAACAGGACAGTACAGACAGGACATATGAAGGCAGTACATGACAAACAGACAGTGAAGCTGAGTGCTCAAGGTTGAATTTGCTCTTTTAAATATCCTCTGTGCGTGTGTTCATCCGTATAATCAGTGTGATGTGATGTCACTCGAGCAATGCCACCACAATCCATGTTGTTGTCTGTGCTGATTTTTTTCACCTTGACCTGTGCTGGATACACACTGCAACACAAATCTTTTTTCTGACTTCCTGCACCTCTGAATATCAGAATTATTGCATTAGTTCTGTCTGTGCTCAATTAAGGCCCCTTTCTTAACTGTGTTGCAATCATGTCCACTGATTCTGCCTGCCAGAGAAGACAAACCCTTAAACAGCCCCATCTCAGAAGACCGTTTGCACAGGTAAACTCAACCCACGTCATGCCTCACTTGTTCAAACGGACGTGCCAGACGTCCTGGTCACAAGAATACAAGTTTTCTCATTTCATTTCCCCCCCATTTCCAAGGCATTGTTTATTTTCCATCGACTTCCAAAGGAAGCCGCATGTGCATGGAATGTGTACACTGTACGCTGTACGCCTTTTGTTGTGCAGCAATCTTTCGCCAGCCAGGACGCTCCACGATCTCGCCCTGAAGCCTCCACCCCAGGCCAGCGCCGCCTGGTTATGCCTCAACACAAACAGCCAAATGTTTGTTTCTTGTTAATTTGTGGAACACGAGAAGAGGAAGAAATGTTGTTTCTTTGCGAGGCCCCCAGAAGCGGTAGGGGTCAGAGGGCTCTTTAAATCCCCCCCCCCCCTCGCAGCGCCTCAGTGAAGCAGGCCAACGGGCCTTAAGCTCAAATTCATAAGACGCTGTGAAGTTGTGGGCCTCTGGACGGTTGAGCCGAGATCGGCAACCACCACCTGGTCATTTGCTAAATTCATTGGCCAGAGGCGTGAAAACAAATGCACGCCTCTTCCTCCGGGCCATCTGATCCTTCCTGCCTTTATTGCGGCGATTTATTTATTCTCTCTGACAACCCGCGTTTGCATTTTTATTTGACATTCCCGTCAGGGCTGAATTTCGAGGCGTACTTTGAGAGGAGAATGCAGCGCACCTTTGGCCTGGTTGCCAATTTGCCTTTACACATAAATCCCTGATTAAATGCACCCATGGTTGACCTTTGAAGAAGGTGGATTCGGACACTCCTCGAAGACAAGTTCGTCCAATGAACTGAAAATCTATTTTGTCCACACAATATCCTTGTGAAACCCTGCATTAAATAAAGTCTTTTATTAATGCAAATGCTGTTTTAAAAGCTGAACTATTTAAATACCTTCACAATGATATATCCAGAACACTGCCATACATTCGAGAGGCGCATCTGGCACTTGTTAGGATTTGGGTCATATTTCATTAATAACGTATTGTGTTACAGTGTGGGTCTAACAGCAGGCTGTGTGCAAGGTAAAAACCAAAATGCATGTGTTTCAGCTGCACCTGCATCATTACTCTGAATGACGTTACTCCATGTGTCACTCCAGTGGTGTGCGGTGTAGGTTTCGGCTGTTCGCTCCATTGCTTCCTGTAAGCAATCGGTAAACGGCCATGAGGATTTCACAGCGTCTCAGTCCACGACTGTGCTCAGAAGGGACAATGAAATGAATCTTAATGTCTGGTCCCTCTGTCGGCTCACAGAAAGGGCCAGTGGCTACCTCCACAGATCAGGGCGAAGCCCATTACACCACCGATTTTATAACTCGAGGAAAGCCGACTTTTAATGACCGTCCTGGTTACAATGCCAGGTGAGGTGAGTGGCTGCCGGCTGGGGCTTCAGCCTAATGTGGTGAGACACGGGGGGGGGGGGTGGGGAGGCTTCAGGAAACTCCCCGGTGTGCCAGGGAAAATCAGGCCTAAGCCACTATTAATTAAAGGATCCGGGTTATGTGGAAGTTCAGGGAACAAGAGATTTCTCCGTGCTGAAAGAAACCGGGAGGTTTGAGCGGAACTAGGAAACCTATTGGCTTTATCCCAAGGCTGCTTTGGATAAACATGGGGGATTTTATTTTACTTTTAGCTTTTTTTAAATGTTTGTGTATTTTATCTTGTACCCTGTAAACACTGTACATTGTTTGAAAAAAACAAATAAATAAATGTTTTTTTTTTTATACTTGTTCAGTCTGCTAATGCCTGAAAAATAAGAACATGGTGAACACAATATGCATACAGCATGTATACAATGTTATCATATATAATCATGCTTGGTAATCTCTGTAGTGAACATTACCCTCTTTCTGTGTCCAAAAATGGATATTATTGAACATTATTCATCTACTTATATATTATATATCTTATTCAGAGATTATGAGTCCTTATTAATTAAATATTTACATTTTGTAAATGTTATATGTAGTATAATTGACAGAAGTAAGAAATTAGTGAAGCTAATTTCAAGGTGAAATTTGTAGCCTAAATATGTTCTTTCGCACACTGACAGTAGCTGAATATGACCACTAGAGGGCACAGCAAACTAAGCAGGTAAGTAACATCTTAAATAATTACGGGGCTTTAATTAAGTTTAATGATATGCAAAAAAATATGACTTCAGGTTTTTTTTTTCACATATGCTTGGCGTTTGAAAAAACAAATAAGACTCAACTGGCTGCAGTTTGTCATTTTTTTTAAATGTACGTATTTAAAATAAATCAATCTTAATTTTTCTGTGTCCCCACTGTGGCTCGTCCCACCCATCTGTCAGACAGTGGCGAACAGAACTACAGAGGAATACTATATCCTTTACCCTTCCTTGCCAATAACCTTGACAAAACTGCACCCATTCTTTTCCACTATATCCGTTTCAAAGGCCCGGTAGCGTAGAACCTCTGGCTTCAAGCTTGCGTTATACCGGCCCCACCTAAACTTGCGAGAGGTGTGACTGAACTAAACTGGATCAGAATGGGCCTTCAGCCCTGGCCGGTCTGCTCTGGTA